>CM024757.1:53652618-54384043 GCA_014218235.1 Colocasia esculenta
CATTCTCATAATTTAAATTTAAAGTTAAAAGAGAAATCAACATTATTTTGAGATAGAAATAGTTTTTTTAATTGCTCCCAAACACCCTATTAAAGACACTACTTATATGATACTCAATTCATAGTGTACTCCGATCATAAAAGTTTGAAATACCTATTTTCATAGAAAGAATTGAATATGAGACAAAGAAGATTGATGGAATATATCAAAGATTATGATTTTAAGATTGAGTACCATCCTGGAAAAGGTAATACTATAGCTGATGCTCTCAGTAGGAATCCCAGGGCTAAAATATTTCATCTGTAAGTCAAGAATGGAAACTATTAGAAGAATTCTCTACATTGAGTCTAAAAGCTGAACCACAAGAAGATAGGGTTATGATTGAGAACTTGTTAGTACAATCTGATTTATTAAAGCAAATTGGTGAACAACAAGACAATGACCCTGCATGATAGAAATCAGAGGAAAAACTGAACTCCAGATCTCACTTTAATGAAGATGCACATGGAAATCTTCGGTTCCGAAATAGATTGTGCATATTGGATAATTCAAAAATCAAGAAACAGATATTAGAGGAAGCTCATCGGGCACATTATACTGTCCATCCGGGAGCTGTCAAAATGTACCATGATTTAAAGAAAAATTTCTGGTGGTGTAACATGAAGAAAGAGATTGTAGATTTTATTACTAGATGTTTACATGACAGAAAATCAAGGCTGAACACCAGAAACCCGCAGGGAAATTAAGACACCTTGAGATACCAGAGTGGAAATGGGACAATGTTGGTATGGACTTTATTGTGGGATTACCCAAAACACTTAATGGATATGATGCAATATGCGTAATAATTGATCGACTCACAAAGTCAGCTCATTTCTTGGCTATCAAAACAAAATGGTCTGTCAATGTATTAGCATCTTTGTACTTAAAGGAATTGTTTGACTGCATGGAATTCCAAGGGATATCATTTCCGACAGAGATGCAAGATTCACTTAACACTTTGAGAGAACGACACAAGATGCACTGGGAACTAAACTGAAGTTTAGTACAACATTTCATCCTCAAACCGATGGACAAATAGAATGGGTAAATCAAATTATTGAGGATATGTGTCGTGCCTGTGTTTTAAAATTTGGAAATGACTGGAGTAACCACTTAGCAATCATGGAATTTTCTTATAACAACAACTATCAGTCTACAATTCAAATGGCACCATTTGAAGCTTTCTATGGTCGATAGTGTAGATCACTGTTATATTGGATTGAATTAAAGGAATCACACATTGTTGGACCTAAGATGATACAAAAAACTACAAAAATTATCAAGTTAGTATAAGATCGAATGAAAGCTGCTCAAGACCGATAGAAGAGTTATACTGATCGATGAAGAAGAGAGCTGGAATTTCAACAAGGTGATCATGTTTTTCTCAAAGTGTCACCTCAAAGAGGAATCAAGAGATTTGGGATTAAAGGAAAGCTTGGTCCAAGATACATTGGACCATTTGAGATATTAAGGAGAGTTGGGGAAATGACGTATCAACTAGCATTACCACCCCAATTATCCAATGTTCATGATATCTTCCATGTGTCAATGTTGCGAAAATATGTTTATGATCCAGAACATGTTATAGAATATCAGAATCTAGAAGTACAAGAAAACCTGTCATATGAAGAGAGACTTGTGCAAATCCTTGACCGAAAGATCAAACAACTTCGGAATAAGGAAGTTCCGCTATTAAAGATCTAATGGAATGAACGAGGACAAGAAGAGGCAACATGGGAATTGGAAGATGCTACCAAAACCAAGTATCCAGAATTGTTTATAGGTTAGTATCACTTGTCGTTAAATTCTTATCTGTTAAATTTGAAGGACCAAATTTTCTTTAGTGGGGGAGAGTTGTAAGACCCCAAAATTTTATTTATTGAAAATTTAGATAAATGTGATGATTTTGGTTAACAAACACAATCATCTACATAGGATATAATTATCCTTATTTTAGGAATTTTCTTTAAATTAATAAAATTGTTACAGTGTTATTTTCAGAGGTGCGCACTCCGATAGGGTGTCACCGGAATTCTGTAATGAAATTAAAATCTAAAAATACCATAATTTACAAAAAAATATGCTGATATTAGAAATGTAAATATTCAGAATTATTGACGTGCGGATATCAAGATTAAGTCGATGCAATGATTTTTCGGGCAATTTTTGCTAGGTGAAAAATTAATTCTAAAAATTAAACTAAAATCACCATAACTTGTAAAATCTTCCTATTAGCTTATGTTTGAAATTTCAACTTGATTGGATATTGTTTGAGCATAATAATATAGGGATAAATGGACCAGCTGATTTATCTCTTATTTACGTCAAACATTTTTTTAATTACTTTTCTTATGTAGCCTTGGCTACGTGAGGCTTATTACCACTTGGGTTAGAAGATTTACACATTTTACCATGCATGTAAGCCATGGGGAACTGCATGGTAATCGTGGCCTTGTGGTGGTAAGATGAGTTTTTACGACTCCACAAGTTTGGCTACGTGCCAAACATGCATGGAACCTGAGAGTTTATATAAACTCTCCTCAACCCTTCGTGAGGGCCTTTCCACCACTTGCTAAGTCTCTCTACTGCTGCTGCTGCTGTTGTTGCTATTCTTGCCATTGCTGTCGCTGCTTCTGCTGTAGCTGTAGCTGCTGTTGCTGCTACTCCTACTATTGCACCTGTCGTAGCTGCTTCTTCTTCAACCTTTCTGCTTCTTTCCTCCTGCTATTGGTTCCTTCGTTGGGAAGAGAAGAAGGACCTTCATCCTGTTAGGATCGGATATTCCGTTATGGAAAAGCTAGAAGGGGGGTTGAATAGATTTGCAGTGGAAACTTAAGCAATTTGAGAATTACTTTGGATTAAAAGATCTACTCAATTAAAACCCCTTTGATCTGATGTAATGTGTGTGAACAAATTAACAAGTAGTGTGTAGACGAAATCCCTAGGCATGCATCTAGCGCAACACGATGCAAACCACAAGTCAAACCACAGTGCACAAGGGATTTTTTAGGTGGTTCGAAGATCACACCACGTGACTCCTACGTCCACCCCTCACACAGTGAGGACACACTACTCAAGAATAGAGTACAACACACACACACGAGCACAACGGCTCAACCACACACACACATGCTAGATCAATTCCACAAAAGATCTGATCCTCTAGCCCTAATCTGATCAAGACACCACACACACATTGTCTGATGCAAACACGCAACCAGATCAACAATCCGTACGTGGATCAAGCACAAGGAATGCTTGAACCATTACCACACACACAAAGATATGAAAGGTAGAATAAAAGAAGAGTTCTGAGTTGAAGATCAAATCCAAATGAAGAACTCTTCGTGGTGGTCGTCCAGAAGAACTTCAAACTTCGTGTTGATGATGATCAGACGATGTAGGAGAAGCTTGATTCGTGGACAAACCAACTTCAACTCTGCTCGTGAGATGGATCTTCCTCGCGCTGGATGGAGAGTTGAAGCAGAAAATAGGGGAACCTTTTTCTTCTTATTCTTGGCTTAGGGTTTTTTGTGTGGAGGCTCCTTGCTGCGAAAATACTCTATATGGTCTATATATAGTGGTGTCCAAGCATAGAGAGTCGTGGTAAAAAGAAACACCGAAATATAGATCATATCATAACCATCGTATCTTCCCAAAGCTCCGTCTGTCGACAGCCGACTTGCTGTTGTCAATAGGTGCTGACAGGTTTGCAAAATCTAGAAGACTGGCCTTCCGGGAAACCATTTTCTGTGTGTATTTGTCGACAGGCTAAAGTGTATCTGTTGACAGGCTACAGTGTATCTATCGACAGGCTATAGTGTATCTGTTGACAGGTCACTATTCATCTGTTGACAAGTACCGACAGGTTTCCAATTTCTTGAGCTTTTGCTCTTGTCTTTGGTACATTGTCTTGCATGGAATCTCACCTACATTTAATAAAATTATTAGTGAGATATAATGAACATATAAATGAACAAGTTAGACATGTTTTTCTTGATTAGCATTTGCTTTTCTTGATTAACATTTGCTTGACTTGACATTCTCATTATGTTTCACATATTCACATCATATCAATTTGTATTGTTCATGAAATGCTCATAAGAAAAAACAAGCATACCATATGTCAACTTAACATTCTCATGTAAACCCAACATTCTCCCCCTTTTTGATGATGACAAAATTTTCAATTTATACACAATTGATGTTTCTCCCCCTTTTGGCAACATCCAAAAAGATAAGTCATGCCCAAATGGATAAGAATGAAGCAAAGAACTGTGTTTCCAGTCGTTTATCAGTAAGTACACACAATTACAAAAAAAAAGGTAATCCATTGCATGAAACAACAAAAGAAAATGTGAAGGAGAAAGAGATGACGGAGTTAACAGACTGATGACTCAAAGAATTGGAAGGAAATGAATCAAAGAACTGTGTGACTACAGAACTGAATTGTGAAAGATATGAGTGGGGAATGAGTGTTCAATTAGAATTTTAAGGTTGAGAACTGGTTTATACCCATTGGAAGATGTCATAGACACTAGTAGTTGGACACATAAAATTCTACAATGGTTAAGAAATAATACTTCGGGAATCTCAAGTTGTAGCATTTAGAAGACATCGTTCAAAAACATTGAAAATAAGATAACCCCTTTGAATAAAATCGTTGTAGAAAAACATGTTCCTTTGTGGGTGATGTTCAGTTGGTACTTGAAAGTAATGTCTACATGAGCGATTAACAATAAACAACACATTGCCCTTGATGTAAAAACATGGAGGCTACACTCTATTTCTTGCATTGAATTTTTTCTTTGTCAAGTTAATGTGAGAAAAGTAGTAATTAGGATCACTTTCACCTTTTGATGTGAAGGTAGACATTTGGGATGCCCGTACCCCCAGTTACTCAGTGTAAGTGACCATCATACCATTGTACAGAGATAATGAAAGTACTTTTTGATGCGAAGACAGACATTTGTGATGCCCATATCCCTAGTTACTCGGTAATACTCATCATTGCTCTACCTTTATCCCATTTCAAATACTTTTTGTTTGAACTTTGAGTTTAGAAACATGTAGCTTTTCTCCTTTTTTTTATATTTTTAACAATCAAGGTCAATGATTATTTAAGGTCAATGGTTAATGTAAAACATTAAGTTCAAAAACCTTCTTACTTATTAAACCATTTTTTAAACATGATTATTTGCAAGGGAGTTATTCAAGTGAGTTAGGTTAGAATCATTAGATTTGATCAATATTTTCTAGATGACACAACCTAGACTCAAACACAAAATATTATATCAAAATCATTGTGATTAAGTCAATGTCTTTGATACTATGTGAGTATGAAAGATTGCAATGAATAGTAAGTCCCTATTCTCCCCTTGCATTAATAATATGAGCATACTCATAAAGAAAGGATTAGAAAAGATGAAGATTTATGGATGAAGTGAGTATCTATCGACAGCAAACATGAGCCTGTCGACAGATGCAGACAGTTGTGAAGTTCTGGGTTCAGACAATGTATGGGCTGTCGAAAGTTGGGGTGCTGGCTGTCAACAGATACAGATAGACAGAAAATATGAAGTTCGGAACTGTGCCTGGCTGTCGACAGCAGAAGAAGTGGCTGTCGACAGATGCACACAGGGTGCAATTTCTGGGTTCTGTGAAGGCATATCTGTCACAGGCTGTTTGGGGCTGTCGACAAGGGCTTTGAAACTTCAGCTTTAAGGCTTTGAATTGAGAGTGATTTGAGCCATAATATTGAGGGATAAATACACATTGAATATGAAGGGTATCCCATATGAATTTCACTCACCTAGCCTTAACTTACTCCCCCATAGAGTGTGCATATGATGACTCATCATTCAAGCAAATCAATCAATGAGATACACAAACATACCAAGCATTTGCACATAAAAGAACATCCATAAGCATAAAAACACCAACATTCATTCTTTTAAAGAGAGACATGTGGCAAGATTGATGTGAAAGAATATCCCTCAAACAACTCAATCAAAAACTCTTTTTGACTTACTCCCCATAATGTATGCATGGTATTGAATGAACATTCACGCAATTCACACATGTTCATGTCAAGCAATTTGCACAAGGAGAGTATAAACGTGATCAATTGAGGTTCTTGAGATTATGAATTTTTTGATATTCTTTATGTAGTAGAAGACTATTGATATTTGGCGGAGAATATTTCTCACGCATAATGATAGTTTTCAGACAAGCCGGACTTATCCTTACCACATTTCACCATTTAATATACCAAATAGTCTCTACATAAAAGATCCATTTCTTTTTTTTTAATTTTAGCATGACTCCAATGGCTAAGAAGCATTGTCATTTGGGGATAGCATTAAAACACATTTTTCATTGCTCAGATAGAATTAAAAATTTATTTCAATTCTAGCAGTTCAAATCTGTAGTGATAAAGAGATTTTACCTAAACAGTCGTCAATTTCAATCTAAAAATTTTACCTTTGTTCTCCAATCATTTCTTGCCTTGCACAGCCAATGTCATGAATCCATTTAAAATGTATGGCTGCAAGACATCTCAGCTTGTTCATTAAGCTAGTTTTGGAAGCCACACTTGCTTGGGTCCTGCAATGACGTCAATGTTAGAATTCAACAATGATTTCTGAATCCAAAGTGACTTTAATTTTTGAATAGATGTATTTCTTTCATTAATGGAATTATGAGCATGGGGCTTGGGAGCATGCACAAGATAATCATTTGTATGCCAACAGTCCCTAGAGACATGACCATGTTGATGACATGCATAGCATTGAACTATTTTAGCATATTTGTGAGAGTGTTGATTTTTCTTCAAATAGAATTTAGCAAGATGACCAAGTCTATTGCATTTGAAGCAAACGGGTTGAGTACTTACCTGGAGCTTACCATAGTGTGATTGCATTTGCTGGAATCTCTGAGGTCTTTTAGAGTACCTTTGATTATCCTTGGGTTGAGAAGAAGGAGATGGTACCCTTTGGTATCTCTTGGCATGATGTGGAGTTAGAGATTTCCTTGAAACATTCTGGGCTGCTGGAGGAGGTGTGGAGACCTTGTAGACTCTTGTTTTCTTTTCCATTTCTTTTTCTGGTTTTCAATTGAAACATGATTCTTCCTTTTTGCAGCACTTTTGTTCAATTTTTCATTTGTTTAATAACCACTTCAAGTTCATTCGTCAATTTTTTCTTTTTAGCTTTCAATGCAACAATTTCTTTTTCAGAAGTTAGAAGTTGGTTTTTCATGACATCCAGACCATTTTGTATTTTGTTCTTTTCAATTTCACTTTGAACAACTTGATTTTCCAAGTCAGCAATTTTCTTCTTAAAATTGTTCCATTCATCACTTAATGGTCTGTCATGATACAAGCTTTCAATCTTCTTTTTCATATGATTATTTTCCTCAACCAGTTGATTGCATTTTCTTTTATTTGGTGATCATGAGCCATGTTGGAGATTTGTTTGTTCAATTGATCATTATCAAATTTGAGATTCTCATTAATTAAGATCAATCAATTTTTTATTTTCATTTTTCAAATCAAAATTTTCATATTCAACCTGATCATGATCTTCTTTCAATTTAGAAAACATGATTCCATAGTTTTTGACTTCATTTTCCAATTTTTCATTCTCCATTTTCAATTTTTCATTTTCTTCATAGAATGCTTGAGCATTATCAATTATCATTTCATTCTTCTCTAATTTTTCTTTTAGCTTCTTGTTTTGAGCTTTTACCTTCTTAAATTGATTGGTCAAGTGCTCATAGCATTCTATCAATTCATCATAGGATATATCATCCTCTGAATCAGAATTAGATATTGATGCATCACATGGATCTGAATTGGATTTACCTGACCTTTGAGAGTTTCTTGACTTCTCTGACAGATGTGATCCTTCAGATTCGTCTGAATGGGAAGAGCCTCTTGAGCTGCCATGAGCCATGTAGCATTTTTCTTTCATTCCCTTTCTAGACTTGCATGTTTTCATAGAGGAGACCTGCATTTTATCAACCTTGTCATCAAACTCAATTATCATAGGTCTATTTATGATGCTTGAAACTTAGCCATATTTCTGAATATGTTTCAGACCAATCAACAAAATATTGAGTGAGATCAAAAGGCAATCAATCATTTCAATCAAATCAAGTCAGATCAGAATCAGATTTAAACCCACTCAACAAAGCAAGATATTGTTAGGACTCAGAGCGGTTAAGCACACAAAGACAAATCTCCCAAAACACAACCGATGAACAGAAAACCCGCTCTGATACCAATTGTTAGGATCGAATATTCGATTATGGCAAAGCTAGAAGGAGGGATTGAATAGATTTGCAGCGAAAACTTAAGCAATTTAAGAATTACTTTGGATTAAAAGATCTACTCAATTAAAACCCCTTTGATCTGATGTAATGTGTGTGAACAAATTAACAAGTAGTGTGTAGATGAAATCCCTAGGCATGCATCTAGCGCAACACGATGCAAACCACAGTGCAGAAGGGATTTTTTAGGTGGTTCGGAGATCACACCACGTGACTCCTACGTCCACCCCTCACACAGTGAGGACATACTACTCAAGAACAGAGTACAACACACACACACGAGCACAACAGCTCAACCACACACACACACGCTAGATCAAGTCCACAAAAGATCAGATCCTCTAGCCCTAATCTGATCAAGACACCACACACACGTTGTCTGATGCAAACACGCAACCAGATCAACAATCCATACGTGGATCAAGCACAAGGAACGCTTGAACCATTACCACACACACAAAGATATGAAAGGTAGAATAAAAGAAGAGTTCTGAGTTGAAGATCAAATCCAAATGAAGAACTCTTCTGGTGGTCGTCCAGAAGAACTTCAAACTTTGTGTTGATGATGATCAGACGATGTAGGAGAAGCTTGATTCATGGACAAACCAACTTCAACTCTGCTCGTGAGATGGATCTTCCTCGCGCTGGATGGAGAGTTGAAGCAGAAAATAGGGGAACCTTCTTCTTGTTGTTCTTGGCTTAGGGTTTTTTATGTGGAGGCTCCTTGCTGCGAAAATACCTCTATATGGTCTATATATAGTGGTGTCCAAGCATAGAGAGTCGTGGTAAAAGGAAACACCCAAATATAGATCATATCATAACCATCGGATCTTCCCAAAGCTCCGTCTGTCGACAGCCGACTTGCTGCTGTCGACAGGTGCTGACAGGTTTGCAAAATCTAGAAGACTGGCCTTCTGGGAAACTATTTTCTGTGTGTATCTGTCGACAGGCTACAATGTATCTATCGACAGGCTACAGTGTATCTGTTGACAGGTCACTATTCATCTGTTGACAGGTACCGACAGGTTTCCAATTTCTTGAGCTTTTGCTCTTGTCTTTGGTACATTGTCTTGCATGGAATCTCACCTACATTTAAGAAAATTATTAGTGAGATATAATGAACATATAAATGAACAAGTTAGACATGTTTTTCTTGATTAGCATTTGCTTTTCTTGATTAACATTTGCTTGACTTGACATTCTCATTATGTTTCACATATTCACATCACAT
Source organism: Colocasia esculenta (assembly GCA_014218235.1). Classification (NCBI taxonomy): domain Eukaryota; kingdom Viridiplantae; phylum Streptophyta; class Magnoliopsida; order Alismatales; family Araceae; genus Colocasia; species Colocasia esculenta. The sequence goes on from CM024757.1 coordinate 53,662,223, forward strand.
CAATTTGTATTGTTCATGAAATGCTCATCATCAAAAACAAACATACCATATGTCAACTTAACATTCTCATGTAAACCCAACACATCCTCCCTCAGTCAAGTAGGATTCCTTCTTTCTTGTCTCCTTCCCTTGTTAAGAACTCCACGTTTAAGTGTTACCATATTCATACTTATACTTGAGTTCTGTAAACATCCTTAGGAATACTTTTCTATCCATTGTAATCATGTTTTAGCTAATGATCATGTCATGTCCAAGTATACTTTTGGAAAACTTCCTACTAGATGCAAGGAAATGTTGTTTAGAAGAGTTGTATTTCCAGAAATTATCCTTTCATAAGTTTCATGCCACCCATGTGTAAAGCTTGTACTCTTACTGTCCTATTTGTTTCCTTCATGTAAGTGGTGTTTAGAAATGTAAGTATGATCCATTAGATGTTGTCAATCATGTTTAGAATCATAGGAACACTTGGTAGAGTTTCCTGAGGTAGTATTACACCATTTCTGGAAGTTTAGCCTACAACTATCGATAGGTAGAACCCATCTGTCGGCAGGTATCATGCTTCCAGAACCCAAAAATGCATAAACATCAGTAGCTGTCGATAGACAGACTTCATCTGTCGACAGATGGCCTTCATCTGTCGACAGCCACCTCTCATCTGTTGACAGATAGGGGTCAGGTTCCAGAAATCTAGTTCTGGATAGACAGTGGCTGTCAACATCCACTCTCTGGCTGTCGACATACACCTGTCTGTGGTGTTTAAATCTGATTTGTTTCATGTCCAACCAAAAGTGACACACTTTGGTATTAACCCAACTAGTTGTTTCCCTCATTTTCTTGGGTTCCAACTACTTTAAGTCTGCTTTTCTATCATTTTCGATAAATGGACATTTATTAGGACGTGACAGATACAATTATGAATGGAAAAAGCAAAGGAGCATGGGGCATAGCTTACCTTGCCAAGCAAGGCACAACTTGACCTGCTTAAGATTTTCCTCTATTAGAAGTAGGCTCGCCAACCTCTCCATGGCAAACAATGCATCTAGGATAAAGAAGTGCACCAGGTTGTGTTCAGGTGCCAACAATCGACTTCTTAAGATGTTCTCGTTCCACGTCATGGGAAACAAGATGACTCACTAGACATCAGCTTCACGAAGAAATACTAACTCTTCCATCAACAGACTAAGGTCGAGAAGCTTGTCACTAGGATCTGAGGTCTCTTAGCGGCCATATAAAACTAGTCTGTGTGTGTTGCATTGCATCAAAATGAGTAATGGGTAAAGAACAAGTCTTTGCTGGCTTGATGACACATAGTAAAAAAAGTGAAAATTACCTGCCCACTATTTGACATGAGCTAGGTGGGAGCGAGGCCCATGTAGTAGAGAAGCTCGATCACATAGAGCGACATTGAGAAGCGAAAACCATCCTAGATGGCCTCCTCATACATGGACAAGTAGTTGTTTGGGTTAGTATGCACATGGTCACCGATCCACGGTGAGACAAGTCTAACTCAGTTGGGATCTCGTATTGCTCACATAGTAGTATGAGGTCCACCTCAGTGACACTAGATATAACCTCCCTAACTATTTGAGTAGTACAATATGTCAGCCTCACAAACTTGTGCTTCTCCTCCTCCCCACCGACTTGGCTATTGACTTACATTACTCGCCTGGTTAAGCCAACCCCAACAACTCTGACAACCCAATAGAACTAGACAAGCTCGATGAATTCATAAATGACCCCCTAGTCATACCACTAACTACCCCCCACCACACAATACATGAGCTCACACTCGCTCTGAACCCTCGCTTGCAAACATCCTCTTGGGGGTAGCACTCACCAAATGACAATAATGTGATGTATGGGAAGCAAAGTGCCACTTTGGCTTGAGCACAAGTCACACAATCTTTTCCTATCTTTAAATCGGCCCTCTATTTACCTCAAAGCTCTAGCAGCAAGTGTATGCCAGCCATACTATTCCCCCACCCCTCCTTTTTATAGGATCATGCATGGAGGAGCTACCCAACATTGATGCTTGATACCTATCTCTCGAGGGAAAAGAGGAGCAGCTACTAAGGAAAGCCAATGCACGTGTCAAGGGAAGATGAGCATCTCCAGAGGTGGCGCCATGATGGCAACTTAGATATGGTCACGTTCCATCACCCTAGTGTTGGCGCTATCAATGCAATTGTACTAAGGAGATGCTATGCATAGACTTGAGCATCGAACCATCAAGATAGCCCTATCAAATCGGTCTAACATGTGGTCCCAAGGATAAAGCCATTATGGCGAGGGATAGCACATCACCCAACTATCAATCTGAAACTACCTCAACTCGGTGCTTCACCCTAGGAGGACCTCGACTCAACAATTCAAACAAAAATGAGCCATCTCTGCCATCTAGTAGTGTTGTAACTAAAGAGCCAATACGACTCTGAGTCCATGACTACAACCCTAGTCTCAAGCCTATAGTGGGGCCTTAGGTTGACCCCACCAACCCTAAGTGGGCCCTACCTAGGCTTAATGGGCTTGGCCCAAGCCCAATCCTTCGAAAAGAGAGCAACGAGGAAAAGAAGGCAAAGTCCTAAAGGGGAGTTAATCTCGTATTACCACATTTGTCTCTGCCCCTTAGCCACTTTCAAACGAAGGCCAACAGTATTAGGTAAAGCCAAGAAGGATACATGTCAAACAAAACACTAGTCCACACTTCCCTTCACTCAAACTTTCATCTCTATCTTTAGATCGAGCTTAACTAAAAACTTGACCGTCAGGAGGTTGATCTTGAGAACCCCTTCTTGGACTTGACTTTCTTATAAGTTGAAATGGCATCAATGATCAATAGACTCTTGTTCTTCCTCATCTCTATCACCTATGGTCTTATCTTGGATCCTTCAGAAGTTAGCCATTAATTAAGGCCCTTGGAATCAGATCTACTTCATCAGAACAAAGAAAGCATAATGACGTTTTCTCTTAAACTAGTGTTAAGTGGAAATTACATAGTAGAAGAAAAAAAGACACTTGAAGTTAATTATGCAGAAAGGCCAATTCCTTTTTCTGCACTCTATTAAGAGTTTTTTTTTTAAACCAAACATGTGCAAATGCAGATGTGCTAGGATGTAATAAATCATTTAAATGTTAATTATATTTATAATATATGTCGAAACAAAATTTGAAAGGTAAATATGGAAATAATGTTGCTACTTTTATATCCAATAACTTTGTTCCTCATTCGAAAATCTTTGAGCAGTTCCTTTTTCCTGATTTTTTATATTTCTTTAACATCTAAATACCATTTGCTGTTTCACAAAAAAAAGGCAAGCCAACCACGTCGGTGGGCGGGGCCAGGGAAAAGGAAAAGGGGCAGGAGAGTACGTCATGCTGACGGCGTTGTTTACGTCGGAGCTTCCGTAGCGTAGACTCTCTAGAAGGGAGTTGTCAAGCCCCGCCCCTTCAGTTTTGGAGGCACTCGTCATGACATCTCCCACGTCACATCAGGTCATCATCCGGGTCCAATATCGGGTCCACTTTGTGTACCCAAATCCACATGACAGTCCGGCAGGAGCTAATAGAGACAGGGATTTTTTTTTCTTAAATACCCTTCTTTATTAAAAAAGTGTAATAAGATCCATATCACTTGTATTTTCTCGTGGCCTTTTTACTTAGGTATATCACCTAGGGTTCGTCGTATCGCAGCAAATCGCTGCGATACGTGCAAACCGGCCCATGCCTGGGCTGGAGCCCAGGCACGGTCGAGTCGCCCACATGTGCGACCCAAGTGTGCCACGGTGGCACACGGCGGTCCGGTTCGGTCCAGTCCAGACCGATCTGTGGCAGACCACATGTATCTATTTTTTTTTCTTCTAGTCTTACATCGGATATATTTAAAGGGTCTAAATAGTGTCTAATTGAGATAAAATTTCAAACATAAGCTAATTACGAGATGATACAAATTATAGTAATTTTAGTTTAATTTTTTAAATTATTTTTTCAAGTAAAATTTGTCTCAAAAATTATTAGGTCGATTTAATCTCAACATCTATACATCAATAATTCTTGATATTTATATTTTAGAATCAGTATATTTTTTTGACAATTATGATGACTTCAAATTTGACTTTATTTTTGTACCAAATGTTGTCCCATCGAATTGCGCACAATCAAAGATAGTACAAGAATTCAGGATTTGTCGTACCATGACAAACCGCCACAGTACGTGTGAACCGGGCCATGCTTGGGCTCTCAGGAGCCTAGGCACAGTCGGGTCACCCCAATGGCGTGCCGCGGCGGATCGGTACAGTTTGATCCGCTAAACCTATTTTTTTTCTTCCCCTCTCATATCCGGTGCATCTAAGGAGTCTAAATGATGTCTAATTGAGATGAAATTTTTAACATAAGTTAATTAAGAGATGATACAAATTATAGTAATTTTAATTTTAATTTTTAAATTATTTTTTCATCAAGTAAAAAGTATCTCAAAAATCATTAGATCTACTTAATCTCAACATCTATGCATCAATAATTCTTGACATATATATTTTTAAAATTAGTACTTTTTCTAATAATTACGATGATTTCATATTTGAATTTATTTTTGGATAGTAGTAGAATCAAAGATAGTACTAGAATTATATTAAGAATATAAAAATATTATAAAATTAAAGATAATTATGTTGTATATAAGTGATCATGTCTTACGTATAATTTACTCTCTTTTAATTTCTTAGTGTCATATTAATATTTTATTATAAATTTTAAGACGTTACGGTTTTGTTTCTATTTTTGAATTCTTGGTGTTGATCTAATAGAATACATTGGTCATATCGTAAACAATTTTCATGAGGAGCCCAAAGACTAGATCACCCTCATTCAGGTTGTAGAGAGGCCGCACTCACTGCTAGTTTAGATCGCGATATAAAAGAGAATGTCAAGAATAATCTATTGTATCTTTAAGCACAGACCTTCATTTGATGTGATTCTAGTTGAGCTCATAGAGGAAGTTGTGGGGAACAACTTTCATGAAGAAGCATCGAAGAGATATGCCCTCGTTTGAGATGTGGAATGTATGATAATCCTGTATATGTTAATCATAATATGAGAGAGAATGTGAAGAATAATCTGCTATAACTTTGGGCACATACCACCAATTGAAGTGATTCCACTTCGAGGACAAAGCTAAAGAAGAGTAGAACAACTTTGATGAATACCTCATGAGCATATCAGCCATTTTTTAGGCTGTAGAAGACGTGATATCATTGATAGGTTTGGAGGATATAAGAGAGAAATGGTGCAACATTGAGAATGACTTCTCCTCTGGCTTTGGGGCGATGAGACTTGGTGAGCAGAGCCTCCAGGGGTCTCTTCACATGGTGGTAGTATTTTCCTATCGTATAGAGTCCTAAGATGTGTTTAAGAGAGAGAGATAGTACAATCTCGAGTTAGAGAGAGAAAATCCATGCATGAGAAGAGATAAAGAGTCTATCTTGAGTTTGGATGGAGAGTCTTCTTTTAAATTTTACTCATTTTAAATATTAATCAAGTCACAAAATTAAAAAAAATCAAACAAACCATTTTTCTACTGTATCTCAGTGGTACGGTACGGTACGGTACAGTATAATACCGTACCGTATTACAGAGAATACGACACGTTCGATCCGGACGATACGACAAACCTTGATATCATCTTGCAATTTACATATTTTCCACCTTTAGTTATTCAGAATTTGAGATTTACTACTAACATATATATTAGACGGGACGTTATGGCAGAGTTCCTATCATTATATATCTATTCAATAATAAAATAAATATAAAATTAAGATAAACTTTAATTAAAATTTTAATTTAAGAGGGGTATTTAGGGAAAAACTTAGAGAATAGCAAATGTGGGGTTGAAAAAATTATTATTCAAAAAGGAGGGGGTGTGATGACTGATGAGTGATGATAGAGAAGACAGGGCGGAGGGCCGTTGGTTTGGTGGGGACGTGGCCACGTGGAGCGCGTTGCTTGACGACGCGGATTGACCGTCAACGTCATCGTCATCAGCCATGGCCCCCAGCCCCCACCCTTTTACAAAGGAATCCTCACCTCCGAGCTGGAAAAGATGCCCCCTTTATCACCAAGGCATCCACCGTAACGGAAGACTTAACGGTCCTGTCGACTCCGCCCACACCCTGCAAGCCAAGACCTTCCTACTGGAACAGAGTTCCACTCACTGTACAATAATACAGGCCGAATAGTCCAGCAAATTGCTGCGTTGCTTGGTAGTATGGTCAAAATTTTTTAATTAATTTTTTTTATCTTATTTAATAGACTTATCAAATAGTCGGATCATCAGATAATTATACAAAAAATCACTTGACAGTTATTAATAGAGATACGCTATTTTTTCCCCTCTTAACTGTCCAATCTAACAATCAGACATAAAACATGATAAGTTTGATAAGCCCAGCCATTTAAGAGAATGGCTCAATCACTCCGAAATCCAAAGTAGTTGCCTTCAAATTTAAGCAGATTTATGCGTCTTCCCTCTTATAGCGACACTTGTGGGACTAAAAGAAACAGATCCTATATATAACACCAGACGAAATAGCATAATCAATTTTTGACCCACCGAAAGATTGAAAGAGCACTTGCATTTATTGGTTTGATACGTCAAAAATTGACCTAACATGAATTCTTTCTTTTACACAAAAGAAGGTTAAGCTTATGATAATTATGCAAGTCTGGAGCTTTACCTTCACTCAGAAACTCTTGAATCCCACTTAAAATTCCTCGTTTAAGAAAGGTGTAAAAAAAATCTGCATCTTTCCATGGTCCGATAAAAGAGAAGCTGCTGTCGGTGGGGCTAGGCGTGCGTTAACTCGGGTATCTGTCAAAGGGCGGGGGGGGGGGGGGGGGGACGAGTCCACAGTCCACAGACAATAAACCGCGGCTAGCGTTGGTACGGACGGACGAACACGTGGCCCGATAGACGCGGTTTCGACCACCGTCTTAATAAATACGGCAGCACCCTCGATAGGCACTCCATCTTCTCCCATTGTCTTCCCCCATCTATCTCTCTCTCTCCCCTCAGTCCACCACCTTCTTCTTTTCTCTCGCTCTCTGCTTGTGCTCCTCTCTCTCTCTCTTTCTATACTATTGTCGGAGAAGGATAAGAAGGGGGGGTGCCTACCTGCCACTCACCCACGTCCCCAGCCTCCTCCTCTCCTCCCACTCGTCCGCACCCCCCGTCCAGATCCTTCGGAGCCAGCCTCTCCCTGATTCCCTTCTCTACTGTACCTTCTGTGCCTCCGAATGCGCTAGCTGCGGGGCTGCAGGAGCTGAGCAGGAGAGGAGAAAAGGATAGAGAGAGGGCAAGCAGCTGCAGAGGATCAGCACAGTGGAGCTCGGAGAATATGGCCGACAACTGCTCCAGCTTCGAGGCGCCGTGGACCTTCCAGTCGGCTTTCCCCGACTTCTCCGAGGCTTTCTCCTGTACTGAAACGGAGACCCTCACCCGGGCACTCCAGATGTCTCTCTCCACCGAAGTCGATGTCCTCGCCTCCCTCGTTTCCGGCGGCAGCCCCCCGTTCCTTGTCAAACCCGAGCCCGCCGCCTCCCTGTCCGCCTCTGACGCCGAGACCTCGGCGCCGAAGCGGGGCCGGAACCCCACCCTGTCCTCCCCGGGTGGCAGGATATCGAAGCGCAAGTCCCGCGCCTCCAAGCGCTCGACCACCACCTACATCACCGCCGACCCCGCCAACTTCCGGCAGATGGTGCAGCAGGTGACCGGCATCCGGTTCGCGGGGCCGCGCGAGGCGGCGGATGCGGTGCTGAAGCCGGAGCCACAACGGCTCGGCGGCGGCGGCGGCGCCCGGGCGCCGTTGCAGGGTTGTTGCCTGCCGACTCTGGACACCTCCTCCTTCCTGCTGGACCGGGCCGCGGCGTGGACGCCGGCCCCGAGTCCGCCCTCTCGTGGGTCCAGTTTCGGGTCGCCCGCACCCGAAACCGCCGTGTTGGACCTCGACCCGCCTTTCCCCTGCTTCCCCACGCTTGAATCGTGGGGCATCATGTAGTAGAACTTTCGCCCGTTCGTCTAGGCTTCTGTTAAAACGGACGGTCGAGATTAAGGAGGGTCTGATCGGATCGGACGTGTACGGATTGCGCAGCGCACCTGGTTCGTGCGCGCGGTGCGGGAGCGGAGATGTACCGCTGGGAGACTCGGAGGCTTCCGCTTTCTTGTTTCCCATCGCTTTCTTGAGCTTATCTTTTGTAATTAACTTTTTCTTAAAGTTCTAATCACACGTACGTCTCTCTGTCTAATCTGTCATGGACGAGTGGTAAGGTTAGTGGCGTCCAAAGGGTAATGTAATGTTAACTCATTGGGTCATCTATTCTTCCATTATCACGCAGTCCTGGAGAGAGAGAGAGAGAGAGAGAGAGAGAGTTGTAAGAGAACCGGCTGGAGAATAAGAAACCGGAGGTGGTCAACAAGTCAACAAAAACGGCTCTCCCGGCATTGGGATGGTGAGATGTGTGCTTGGGCGCGGTCGTGGCATCAAATGGGAGTTTTATGATGTGAGATAAGCATGATGTGTCAATTGTCTAAGACGTCGTTTGGAACTATGGTAGAGGTAGATTTTTATGTGTAAAATTCTAACAAAAATAGTAATATTTCTAAATATTTTTATCTGTAAAACTCTAACAAAATAGTAATATTTCTAAATGTTTTGACTCACTTTGATTTGCGTGTAGAATTTTTCGTCAAAAGAGAGAGAGATATAGAACGTCCTCTATCGCTGCTCACTGTGCAAAAGTGGCCTCCAAATCGTCTTTTGACAGATTTTAAAATCAACGATGATTGTCAAGATATTTAAGCGATGGGATTTATTTTTTTAATAATTAAAATACGTTTTAAATCTGAGCAACAATGTAAATAATTTGCGCCATCAAAAGACAAGTTAAACAATGTTATAACCTTCTGTCCTCGCAACTTTTGCAGTAGTAGTAGATTTTACAAATTTTAGATTTTTAAAAACTGTCCCAAATGATATCTAAGTCGACGATTTTGTTTTTTACGGCGGTAACTGCACTAATGTCAAATTGCTCATAGCAAGGATCGAAATATGTACAAGCCTGGTAATGACGTAATAAAAGCGTAAGCATGACGTATGCGCTGACAGGGCCACACCGTTGGCCGTTGGCGAAGCCGCCGGCCTCATTGACCCTTTGACACTTCACGCGGGTTTATTGCCCACCGAAATAAATAATTAATAAGTGGGATTCAGGGAGCATCCTTTTTTAGTTTTCAAATTCTGAAAAATTTATCACTGATATCACCACAGTAGAGCTGTGAAGTTTTCTTTTTAAATAATTAACACAAGTTGATATACTACTTTATGGATGGGTTCAAAGATGGGTTCAAAAAATGTGCAATGTTTGCATTCCTTCGTGTTAGATGATTTATCTAATTGGTTTTATAGCAAAATCTAAGCAAGTGCTTGACTAAAATCTCAAGTTTTGACCACTCCTTTATTTTGAGTAAACTAAGTCAGTCAGAATTCTCTCCATGATATGGGATTGATATTTGTGGTGGTCAAATCTTGCCATGTGGGCCCCTTTGTTGGGCCCGTATAGCCCATGGCAGAATGGAAGGGCTCCTTCTTTCCCTAGGACAACATGCGCCATCAGACGACCGATTCCAACGCCCCTAGGGATAACTACTCAGCGCAGGGCCGTCCTCGGACGCCCCCTGGTCTGTTCGAGTCTCATTCCGAGCAGACCCCTTCGAAGAGCAGGCTTTAGCCCCAGCGCGGCCTACATGGGTTCTTGACTACAGGACCAGTCGTACCGAACATGCACTGTGATTACTAAAAGACTGGTCCGACTCCCCATACAGGCAACCCGCTTAGGATCTGTCGCCAGGGGCGTCCGAGCAAGTCGTTTCACGTCCTACGACGGTTATAACGGCTACAGGCCGCCGCGCCCCACGATCATGAGGAGCAATAACTACCGAACGTCCCAACGGGCGCTCCGATGTGTAACTCTCCGGTCGACGCGCCAATCGGCACGACCTTTCAGGCACGATCTCGCGACGTTTCATTCCTTCCCCCCATAGCACATGCCTATAAAAGGCTCAGGTACAGTACCATGCAAAGGTATGCGTAATCACGCAATCTCACTCACACCAGCCACGGCATCACACATGAGAACTCCCTTCATCTCAAGTCTGTTACTGACTTAGGCATCAGAGGGTTCTCCCCGGTTCTTCAACCGGGCCTCCTGATCCTATTCTGGTTTTGCAGGACTACGCCCGCTACCGGCGACTGTCTTCCTTTCCCTCTGAGTGTAGGCCCATTCTGGTTCCAGCCCAAACAAGAAAAGGCCTCCACACTTTTGGCGCCGTCTGTGGGAAGCGACAACAACCATGGCTCACAGGTGATCCTCTTACCAGAACGTTGGGAGCAGGGCGACGAGGTCCCATCAGACAAGGGCAGAATCCCGTCGTCGGGACCCCCCCGTTGACGTCGCCGTTGCCCCTGCCAATCGGATGGGCGACGTCTTTGCACCAACAACCGTCGTGCCCGCAACTGCCTAGGAAATGGCAGAGCTCCGGGGTCAGATGCAACATCTGACGGGCATTTTCCTTGGCTTACAAACCCAGTTGGCGAGATCACAGGCTCCGACGGCCTCTCTTCCGCAGGAGCGTCAGGCGGAATCGCCTCACAGGCGATCTCGCGCCCCTCCTGCGCCCCAGGAGCAGCAGGTGGACTCTCCACGGCGATCGCACCGCACCCCCTCCGAGGAACGGGCGCCGGAGCGCCGTGGCCGCTCACCCCGCCGCTCCACGCGTCTGGCGCATTCGGTTGTGGGAGCTAACTCCCACAAAACCGGTCGAGAAAGCCTTGCTCATTCCGAGCAGGAGTTGGCCAAGCGCTTGCACCGCGTGGCTGACCTCGAGCGTCGCATAGACGCGATGGTCCAGCGTGCAGAGGGTAAAGCACCGGCGGAGGAGGACCTGGACTTCCGCTCCCCCTTTAGTGTGGAGATCCTGGAAGCCCTGGTCTCCCCTAAGCTCCCTCTGTCCACTATCGCGCCTTACGACGGCACCACCGACCCGACGGATCACATCCACGGGTTCGAGTCGCACATGGTGTTCCATGGAGCATCAGACGTGGCCAAATGCCAGGCCTTCCTGGCCACTCTCAAAGAGACCGCCAGAGCTTGGTTCGAAGCGTTGCCTGCGGGCTCTATCTCTTCCTTTCGCCAACTGAAGAAGTCCTTCTGGGACAATTTCCTTGGTGGAAGGTCGCAGCCGCGCAAAGCGGCCTCCCTCCTGGCCGTCCGCCAGAAGAAGGGTGAGGCGCTCTGGGACTTCGTTAAGAGGTTCCAGACTGAGGCACTTCGCATTACATGCCTGGACGTTCCTCTAGCCACCAGTGCCCTCATCCAGGGCACTCGCGATGGCTTTCTGCAGAGGACCCTCGGCGTACAGCAGCCTGCCACTCTGGCTGAGCTACTTTCCATCGCCCAACGCCACGCGGCATGCGAGGAAAGTCTGGCTGCCGGCCGAGCAGAGCAGGGTGATCAGTCGGACAAGAAGAGGCCTTCCGATAATGGTCCAGACCGTGATCGGAAGAAAGGATGGCACAACGGCGACTCACCGCACTGACCACGCCCCTTCACCGACTACACACCACTGACGGTGGCACCCGAACAGATCCTAGCGGAGATCAGGAATGAACCATATGTTCGGTGCCCCCCAAGGATGCGCTCCGACCCCCGGCGGCGCAACCAAGAGAAGTATTGTCGCTTCCACCGCGACCACAGCCACACACCTCCGAATGTTGCCAGCTTAAGGATGAAATCGAGTCCCTCATTAAGCACGACTATCTCGGACAGTTCGTGCGCCAGAATGAAAACCACCCCAGACGCTGAGAGCGGACTCCTGAGCAGCCGATCAACAACGAACCCAATGGGCAGGAAATCAATGTGATCGCAGGAGGGTTCAACGCAAGCGGAGAAAGCACTCAAAGCCGACGCGATTACGCAAGGCGAGTGCACGTAGTTGACAGGCCTTCGGCTCCCTGGCCAGCTCTGTATCCCGCCAATTCCGCACGCGTACAGTCCGAGGAGGCTATAACTTTCTCAGACGAAGATCTTGTAGGGGTCTCTACCCCACATAGTGATACGCTGGTCATTTCGGCCACCATCAACCACTGTAATGTGCGTCGAATTTTGGTAGATAATGGAAGTGCCCCGGACGTGTTGGCCTACGATTGTTGCCTTCTTGTGGGCCTTAAGACCGATCAGCTCACTCCTGTAGAGCCTCCGCTATACTGCTTCTCGGGGGTTTCAGTTCAGCCCATGGGGAGAATCTGCCTCCCAATAACTCTTGGGACGCCACCAAGAAATGTGACCAAGATATTAGACTTCTTGGTCATCAAGAATATACCCGGGCTACAACGCCATCCTCAGCAGAGGTCTGATCGGGCAAATTAAGGCGGTACTTTCATCGCTTCACCAAAAGATGAAGTTTCTGACTCCGAGCGGGATTGGGGAGGTGCTCGGGTGCCAACGCGAGTCTCGACGGTGCTATGTCCTCTCCTTAAGAGATAAGCAGCCACTCACTGCCCCAGTACCTATTCCATCCCCAACCGACCATCCTTCCACTAGCCGAGGAACACCTGCTGAAGATCTGCTTCCAGTACAGGTGGATGATATCCCCGAGCATGTTCTCTATATTGGTGCCTTACTAGCGGAGGCCGAACAGCAACGCTACAGATCCTTCCTGCTCGCCAACCTGGACGTGTTTGCATGGTCTGATGACGAGCTCCCGGGCATTCCTCCGGAAGTGATGGTTCATCGCCTCCGTTTGGACCCACGGGTCCCGCTAGTTCAGCAAAGGAGGCGACCGGTCAACTGAGAACGGCAGACCGTGATCCAAGATCACGTCGTCAGAAGTCGGTCCATAGGGCTCCTCCGAGAAGCCCAGTATTCGAGGTGGATCTCCAATGTGGTCCTCATGCGCAAAGCCAATGGCAAATGGCGGGTGTGCGTAGACTACAATGATCTCAACAAGGCGACGCCCAAGGATAATTTTCCCCTGCCACGTATCGACCAGTTAGTGGACGCCACGACCGGACACGAGCTTCTCAGCTTTCTGGATGCTTATTCTGGCTATCACAAGATCAGTATGCATCCTTCGGATCAAGACGCCACCACCTTCGTCACAGACTTAGGGTTATACTGTTATACCAGGATGCCCTTTGGTCTAAAGAATGCTGGTGCCACATATCAGCGGCTGGTCAATAAGATGTTCGACCAGCAGATTGGGCGCAACATGGAAGTCAACGTCGACGACATGCTCGTCAAAATGCTCTCGAGCATCGACCACATCTCTGATCTTGAAGAAACCTTCGCAACCTTGCGGAAATTTAACATGAAGCTCAACTCCGCCAAGTGTGCGTTCGGGGTGCGCTCGGGTAAGTTTCTTGGTTTCCTCATTTCAAATAGAGGGATAGAGGCAAACCCGGAGAAAATCCAAGCCGTACTTGAAATGGGCAGTCCGAAGACAGTGCGTGACGTTCAACGTCTCACTGGATGCCTCGCCGCGCTGAACTGGTTCATGTCTCAAGCATCTGAAAGAAGTTTCAAGTTCTTCAAGCTGCTGTGAGGCCCCAAAGGCACCTCCCAGCAAGGGGGGCATGTATGGTGGACTGAAGAGTGTGAAGCCGCCTTCACCGAGCTGAAGGCATATTTGGCAGCCCCACATATTCTCTCGAAGCCTGTGCTCGGGGAACCACTGTTCGTATACCTTTCGGTCACCGAACACTCCATTAGTGCGGTTCTGATCAGAGAAGAGGGAGCGGCACAACATCCAATATACTACATCAGCAGGGTCCTCCAAGAAGCCGAGAGGAGGTACCCCCGAGCAGAGAAACTTGCCCTTGCCCTGGTTGCGGCTGCTCGGAAGCTCAGGCCTTATTTTCAGGCCCACTCTATTACGGTCCTTACCGACCAACCACTGAAATCTATCCTTCAGTGTCCAGAGGCTTCCGGTAGGCTAATTAAGTGGGCCATTGAACTTGGTGAGTTCGACATCAGTTTCTGCCCGAGGACAGCAATCAAGGCGCAAGCATTGGAGGACTTTGTTGCAGAGTGTACTCTCCCTACCGAGCAGGATCCTCCGCTGGCCGACGAGCCCCCATGGGAGCTCTATGTTGATGGATCCTCTTGTGTCACAGGGAGCGGAGCAGGCTTGGTCCTCACCTCTCCTGAGGGACTAGAGTTCCAATACGCCCTCCGGTTTCACTTCGTCGCCTCCAATAATGTTGCTGAGTATGAAGCATTGCTATCCGGTATCCGCACGGCTAGGCACCTCGGAGCCCTTCGGCTTAGGGTCTTCAGCGACTCTCAGTTGGTGGCCAGTCAGGTGAACGGGCAGTTCGAAGCGAGGGAGCCCCGCATGGCTCAATACCTCCGGCAGGTTAAAAGCCGAGCAGAGGGCCTCCTCTATTTTGAGGTTATACATGTTCCACGGGAGCAGAACGCGCGTGCCGATGCACTAGCCAAGCTGGCATCTTCAGGTGACATCGCCCCTTCTCGCTCCGTGTTCATTGAAGAGCTCGCCTCATCGAGCACCGAAGTAGATATTGCGACCAACGAGGCAGGTCCCCCAGCTCCGAGCTGGATGGATCCTCTTCTGGCCTATCTACTTCGAGGCGAGCTTCCGCCCGAGCAGGGCGAAGCTCGGAAGACCAGGATGCGCTCCCAGTGTTTTACCCTCGTAGAAGGCAAGATGTACCGACGGTCCCTTTCAAGACCTCTCCTGCGGTGCCTCAATCTCGAAGAGGCTCTGGCGGCCACCGAGGAGGCCCACAAAGGACTGTGCGGAAGCCATTTGGGGGGCAGAACGCTAGCGCGCAGTATTATTCGGGTAGGATTCTGGTGGACTTCGTTACAAAAGGACTGCATGACCTTTGTTCGAAGGTGCCCGGAATGTCAGAAGTTTGGGCAGCTCATTAATCAGCCTGCCGAACAACTTCACAGCCTGTTCGAACCTCGTCCTTTCGCCATCGACAACCTAGGCCCCTTTCCGGAGACCCAAGGTCGGAAAAAGTTCCTGTTCGTGGCCATCGACTACTTCACCAAGTGGATCGAAGCAGAGCCCGTTGCCACGATTATCGAGCAGGCTGCGTGGAAGTTCGTATGGAAAAACATCCTCTGTCGGTTTGGAGTTCCAAGGGTTATCACCTCCGACAACGGAAAACAGTTCGATAGCACCTTTTTCAAGTAAAGGTGTGCCGAGCTCGGCATCTACAACCACTTCACCTCCGTTGCGCAAACCCAGGAAAATGGTTTGGTCGAAAATGCCAACTGGACACTGCTGCACGGGATCTGCACAAGAGTTGAGGCCGCAGGAGGTTCGTGGATTGATGAGCTCCCTAATGTGCTCTGGTGCCACCGAACAACAGCAAGAGTGGCAACCGGAGAAACACCCTTTCACTTGGCATACGGCTCGGAAGCTGTGGTACCTTTGGAGGTGGCTCTCCCCACTCTCCGCACAACCCACATCGATGAAGCTGTCAACAACCACGCTCTTCAAGAAAACCTTGATATGCTCGGTGAACGTCAGAACGACTCCAGCATTCGTCTTGTTTCCTATCAGCAACGACTCGCGCAGTACTACAATGCCCGAGTTTGGGAAAGGCACTTCTACGTGGGTGACTTGGTTCTACGACGCTGCTCAGCTTAGGACCCCCGAAGGGCCGTCAGCAAGCTCGCATCCAAATGGGAAGGACCTTATCAGGTCATTCAGGTCCTTGGGAAAGGTTCTTATAAGCTTGCTACTCATAGCGGTGGAGCCATACCCAGGGCTCGGCATGTATCTAATCTCAAGGCTTATTATCTATAAAAGCCTCCACTCGGCATCCTACTTCTCTTCTCCCCGTTCCTATGGTACGCCTGGAGTAGTGTCTGAAATTATCCACACTTCAAGGTTTTTAAACTTGAAATGGATATGTTGACCCTCCAGGTCGCGCAAAGTGTTTAGCATTCACCTCTGGTCAAGACCCTATTCAGTTCTCGATGACCTGTGCGGTACATGCAATGCTTATAAACCATCGAATTCCGATTCGAACAGGAACAATGCTAAGGGAAAAAGATAGAAAAAGCGAGGCCATATACCAACTCTGAAAGGGGATTCATTCACAAGTTTCCTTTAACAAAAAGGGCCCCTTGGACCAGGATTACAAAAAGTGGCAAAAGGAGAGAAGTCACTAAGGCTCCTCCTCAGGAACATCAGCGCCATCAGCAGGAGGCATTCGCCAAGACTGAAACTGGGTGAACCGAACACCGTCCAGACGAACGTCGCCCGTTCGGTGTCGGCACTCCTGCACAGCTGCCTCAAAGGCCTCCCGAGCGCGTTCATGCCAAGACAGTCTCTCCCTGTGCCCCCGACCAGCTTTGAGGCCCACTTGGTAGCATTGAGCTCCAAACTGCTCCAAGTCAGCCTTGAATTCGGCTCCCGCCTTATATTCCGCTACCCCCTGAGCCTTGGCGTCCGATAGCACCTCGGCGACGGCTTCCTTCTCGGCCCGGGCCATGGCAAGATTTAGCTCGGCAGTCTGGAGGGCAGCTTTGAGGTTCTTAGCCTCACCTTGCAGCTCTGCCTCATGGGTCTCGTGCTGCACCACCAAGTCTCTGCAGAAGGCATTTTGGGCCTCCCACTGGGGCTTGTGGTTCTAGGCCTGAGTGGCAAGCTTTCGCAGCACCTCCAGCGACTTACCAACTCCGTCCATCAGCGCCTTGAGGTCGACGTCGTCGGCACCATCATCTTGAGTTTGGCACTCCAGGCGATATCCCCCGCTGGAGATCTCCGGAGTTTGGTCGGGGCTCACTTTTCGGCACCTCGCCAGCACTTCAAGGTGCGACGCGCTGGGGCAAGGAGGAAGCTCCCTGTGCACTTGACCCTCCAAGCGCCCCAGTGCAGCCGCCAGTACTTCCTGTGAGGGCAACTCGGGGATGACCCTCCCCAGCACCTTAGTTAGAGGTCTTCGGTCCTCCCCAGAGCTCCCCTCCTAGGCTTCAACGGCTGCCTGCCCCAAAAAAGGCCATGCTCCCTTACTTGTTTGGGCAGCACCAGCATCAGTGGTCATCACCTGACCCGCCTCGGCACCAGCTAGGCCCTGAAACCCTACCTCCCCAGAGTGAGCTGCACTCTCGCCGACTAAATTTACCTCAGTAATTGCTTCGGCTGCACCTTCATCAATCACTTTGGTTGGGGGCATGGGGGGCAGGACTTGCTCATCTCCTCACGAGACATCCTCCGGCGGAAGAGCTGCCTCGCCGACTCCAGGTGCCGTGGCTGTTCTAGGCGTGACATCGGCAGGCATGACGGCCCCAGAAGGTGCAGAAGTCCCTTCTGCTCCTCTGTTCAGATCTTCGGTGTTCCCCTTGCCAGCAGCACTGTCACCTGCTTCCCGCTCCACGCCTTCAGTGGTAGAGCCCCCCGACGTGGAGCTCACCTCGACGAGCCCGAGGTCGAGCGCCATCTTCTTAGTGACCTCGGGGCGTGATACGGAAGGAGCCCGGAGCGTCCCTTCCTCGGACGTCCCCACTGCCTTCCGCTTCTTCCGCTTGAGTAGCAGTTCGGCATCCTCGGCCTCAATGTCCTCCTCGGACCCCTGATCAGCCGACGGTCGTGCAGCCTTCGTCAACCTTCCCCTCTTCTTGACAAGAAGGGGACTCCTCGCCGCCTCCTCTTCTGTCTCGTTAATGACCGGTTCCTGCTCGAAAAGGGGACGGGTTGTCACCCTTGAGACCACTTTTGATGTGGCCTTCTTCTTTAGCCGAATCTTCTCGGGCCCCCTTTCAGGGACCCGCGAACTTGCTCTGCCCCGTGTTCTGGCAAGACGATCCTGTGCGGCATCAGGAGGGCGCTCTTCACCCACAACCGCCACGTAAGCCGTGACGATGGTTTGCTCGGTGTAAAGGGCCATGTCCTCCGTGTCCATGCCCGCCTTCAACTCCTTAGCAGCTACACAAGGAGAGAAAAGTTACTAAAGGTGACTCCTGAAGATCAGAAGAGAGAAAGAGGAGGAAAAGGCACTTACTCCATGCTCGGCTGAGCCCGTGCTTGACCAACTGGGCCTCGGTGAGGTACTCCTCCGCCTTCTCGACAAAGACGTTGTTGAGACACTCTGAAAGCACCACCTCCTCCTTGCCCATGAAGGGGTAGACATCCTTACGCGGGTCCTTCACCCTCGTAGGGAACCCCCACTCCGGTGCCCTCGCGCTGCGCACAAGGAAGAGGATCCGGTTCGTCCACCCCTTGTGGCTGGAAAACCATGGAGAAAACTCGATCCTCATCCGATCCGGCCGGTGCTTTGTGTAGTATACGTTCCGGCTTGTCCCCGGTGAGGCTGTCAGGGCGACCTGGCTCCGGAAAAGGTTGGCGGTAGGCTCGATCCCCCGCACCTTGCACGATATGCAAAAAACGCATATCGTCCTCCAACTATTGGGTGCCAGTTGAATTGGGGCTATCCCCCAGGTGTTCAGCGGGTCCCTCACCACCGCAGGTAGTGGCATCCAGAACCCTGCTTCCAGGATGTCGTGCAACATCGCTATGCAACCGACCTTTTCCTGCCAGTAAGGCTCCTCCTCCCTTTCAAGCACGACGTCGTACTCTGGCCCGATGCGGTATCTCTCGCGAAGGCCATTGAAAAAGCGGTACTTCATCCTCTGAGGCACTTCCGGTGCCCCGCCGCTGCCGTTGGCACCAACCACAGCTTTACTCTTCTGCGACATGGCTGGAGATGAAGATCGAAGCAGAGGAATGAAAAAGTTTGGGCAACATAAAGACTCTTCACAGTGGATTTTTGAAGTCGTAATTCCCCGCCTTCGCCTCTCCCCTTCCTTATAAGGAAGAGAGGGTGGGAAACCCTACAAGCTACAAGTGCTCTCTTTTTAGATGACTGTTTGGACAAATCAAGAGGCTCCTGATTCGCCACGGTACCCCCCTTCATCATGAATCCTCCGCCATTTTCAAGAAGGCAGTATGAAGCGTCAGCACCGACCGACGTTCGCGCGTCCGAGGTGGCCATCGCATTTAATGCGGGAAGAATGTTCAACTGGCCTACCGCCATTTGAGCACCCCAGTTCCCGAGCCGGCTCAATGGCATGGGGGGCAAGTGTGGTGGTCAAATCTTGCCACCTGGGCCCCTTTGTTGGGCCCGTATAGCCCATGGCAGAATGGAAGGGCTCCTCCTTTCCCTAGGACACCATGCGCCCTCGGACGACCGATTCCAATGCCCCTAGGGATAACTACTCAGCACGGGGCCGTCCCCGGACGCTTCCTGGTCTGTTTGAGTCTCATTCTGGGCAGACCCCTTCGAGGAGCAGGCTTTAGCCCCGGCGCGGCCTACATGGGTTCTTGACTACAGGACCAGTCGTACTGAACACGCACTGCGATTACTAAAAGACTGGTCTGACTCCCCATACAGGCAACCTGCTCAGGATCTGTCGCCAGGGGCGTCCGAGTAGGTCGTTTCACATCCTACGACGGTTATAATGGCTGCAGGCCACGCGCCCCACGATCATGAGGAGAAATAACTACCGAACATCCCAACGAGCACTCCAGTGTGTAACTCTCCGGTCGACGCGCCAACCGACGCGACCTTTCAGGCACGATCTCGCGAAGTTTCATTCCTTCCCCCCATAGCACATGCCTATAAAAGGCTCAGGTACAGTACCATGCAAAGGTACGCGTAATCACACAATCTCACTCACACCAGCCACGGCATCACACACGAGAACTCTCTTCCTCTCAAGTCTGCTACTGACTTAGGCATCAGAGGGTTCTCCCCGGTTCTTCAACCGGGCCTCCTGATCCTATTATGGTTTTGCAGGACTACGCCCGCTACCGGCGACTGTCTTCCTTTCCCTCTGAGTGTAGGCCCATTCAGTTCCAGCCCAAACAAGAAAAGGCCTCCACAATATTATAGCCTAAGTTTTGTCTAGTGCCCATGATCTGTTAAAGACCTGAAAATTTTCTCATTTTACACAAACATCTAAATAGCATTGTTGGGAAACTTTAATCCATCCCCTCCCCCCACGCCCCCCCCCCCCCCCCCCCCAAAAAAAAACATATTTGACAATGATGCTTTGGCATACTTAGGCACCCATTGGGCCCTTTCGGTCACTGTGATGTTTACATGTTTCCTCTTAACTGTTGAGGACCCGGACTCAGACACCAATCTTAATAAACTATAATCAATTTCAAGATAATGAGTCATTTCACGTGTTAAGACCCAATTTTAGCGATAGGTCTCTCACACGGACTGATAAGCATCCAAATGTTGCTTGCAAGATCCCATTTTGTGCTGTTTGCCACACTATGGCCCTAAAAGACTGCTAGATGCCATATTAATCATCTGAATACTGCAAGATGGAACTATTACGAGATGGCTGATCATAGTTGTAATCCCCCTAATGTTCCTACTTTCTTTAGGGATGAGGAGATGATGTCAAGTCAGGCAATAAACGTAGAACCTAGGACTTCGATTTTCCAATCTACATAGATAACGTTTGAGAATAATCTTCTTCTAGAACTTGATCCCATAAATGGTGTCACTTTTAGTTTTAATAGGAACTTTTCTAGAATTAGATCTTATTAATTTGACAATATGTAACACTCCTCTTAGACCCAGTACAGTTGTTCCAACTCACATTGGATCCAATAGAGGTATTACAGTGGAAAATATCCAACAATAATCGGTTCAGATTGAGATATACACAAATGACAATTTAAATTCTAACAAGTTGCAACGGAATATGGAACTAAATTTTTCACTCAACATTGCATTCAAATACTAAGTCCAAAGCATAAAAGAAGGATTACAATAATCCAAACTTATAACAGTTCATAAGTCCAAATAGCATAAAGTTCAAATTACAACTCATCCTCACATACATAATCTCTCGAACACACTCAAAGAAAAGCACTAGGCCTCCACGTCCTCACGCTCCGAGTCAGAGTGTACTAACTCCTGAGTATCATATACTAAATTTTAAAACATGATAGCATATTTCTTTTCTTATCCTTGATACCATATAACTCTTTCTATCAACATGCTCTAATTCATTTGACAACCACTCTTTACATGGCATGGTTATTTATCATAAAGGATAAAACAATTTCATGTAACATATGACTTACATTTCATAATAAAACAATTGATTTAAACATTTTCATGTGGCATGGCACATAGTCAAAGTCTAATAATAAGTGTTCAATGTCATGTAGCATGTAATCAATTTCAAGTAATATGTAATCTATATCATGTAACGTGTAGTTCATATCTTGTAACATGTAGCATGTAGTTCATTTGTCATGTAGCATGTAATTCATTTATCATGTAACATAGTTGCCAAGACATAGCCCCACTATTGATAGAGATCATGTAGCATGTAGATCATTCACTTATCACCTAGGCAAAACAGTGATGAAGTCTTGGTTATTGCGCAATACCGGAGAAAGTCCTTCCCACCTTAACCAGTAGAGCATGTCTACCTCCAGGATTTCAATCCGTTGCTCACGGATTCAGCAGTCAATTCATGTAGGTGAACCATTACCATAGGGGCATTCCATGATGTAGTTCCATATAGGTATCTCTATAATAGAAATGTCTCATTGGCCATATTATTTCAGAAATGTAATATACACATTTACATGCAATTATGAAACTACCACATGCAATTTATAATTTCATGCAAAATTTACTAAACTATAATGCAAGATTTCATAACACAATTTCTCTTTTCTGAAGTCATCATTATATTGTATAACAGTAACCTAACATGACACTATTTTTACTGATTTCATCATGGTTTCTCATTCGTGCTCTTTTATCCATTAATTGATTTCTTTACATATTTTATCATTCAGAAAATCATAACAATGCATATAGTGCTCAGAAAATTCCAAAATTTTGAAAGAAATTCTATTTCAGATCATACTTTACACATGTAAATTTTCATAATTTTCTGAATTTTGTATCATTTTTCATGATTAATTATCATAACTTAAACTAATTCACATGGTACAACAGTGAAAGAATCATGCAAATTACTATGAAAAATTGAGCATAATGGGTATGAAATCTCATCCAACAGCAGTACGAATCCTAGTTAATGGGGTGTTTGGAAACAATTTTTTTAAAGAAGCTATTTCTCCCTCAAAATTTAATGATGTGTCTGTTTTAACATAAATTTTAAAATTTAAAAAAACCAGTCCAATGCGTTTGGTGCGGAAAACAGTATGGGGAGGGAAGGGGGGATCCGAGGGGAGGAGGGGGGGGGGTGAGTGATACAGCCGACGGGGGAGAAGAGGAGGAGAGGGCGTCGACGCGGCGAGGGAGGGGGGGTGCCCCGCGGTGCAGGGGGAGAGGAGGAGGAGGAACGCCGGCGGGGGGGGGGGCGGGGCGGGGGGGGATGAGGGGGGGGCACCGAAGGGCCGAGGTGAGGGAGGGGGAGGGCGTGGGGGCCGGGGGCGAGGAAGGGGACGGCGCCAGTGGGGAGGGTGCTGGGAGGCCGAGGGCGAGGGAGGGGAGGAGGAGGGCGAGGGAGGTGGGTGGGAGGGAGGGGGGAGGAGTGCCCGTAGGGGGGGGGGACAGCGGGAACGACGCCGGGGGGGAGGGCACTGGGGGGCCGGCCTGACTGGGGGCGAGGGAGGGGGAGGCCGGAGGGCGAGGGAGGCGGGTGGGAGGGAGGGGGGAGAAGGGCTCGCAGGGGCGGGGGGCGGGGACGGTGCCGGCAAGGAGGGCGTTGGGGGGTCGGGGGGGGGGGGGGGGGGACAGGGGGGGCCGCCGGGGTTGGGGGGGGGGCGAGGCTGGGGGCCGCCGGAGTTGGGAGGGGTGGGCGGCAGGGGTCGCCAAGGCTATGGGGGGGGGGGGCTTGAGAGAGAGAGTGTGTGTGTGTGTGTGTGTGTGCTTTTAAAATAAAAATAGGCTAGGATTTGTTTTTTTTTTTTTGAAGAGATTTACATAGGGTAAAAATTTTGCACTAAAAAAAATACTTACCAAACACCTCTTTGTGTCTGTCTTCTCTCTTTTTTAAATTTTAGAGAAAAAAGAGACAAAAAATTGTAACCAAACACCCTATAAAACAACACATCATGGATCAACTTGTAACTAATTCATTTTCTATTTAATTAAATAAAGAGAATGCTTTTAGAATATTACACAACTTCCATACATCATTATCACTATTTCCTACTGCATAACAGTAACAATTCATACTTGACAAAGTCTACCCGAACACCCTACTCATGCACTGTTTACACAATATCCACAGAAATCAAATATTTGGAAGAGCCAGCACTGATAAACTTAACGGCAAGGCAATTGACATTTACACAGGTTAACGTCAACATGCTATGTCGTTAACATCAGTTGACAACGGCACATAGCGCCGTTAACATATAGTGCCAAAGTCTTGACGTTTACATGAATTAAATGGCGGTCGATGTGGACGTTAAGTTCATCAGACTAAAAATGTAGAAAACACACATGAAATGATAGAAGTTTAACCCTTTCCCACAGGTTATTTCATGGGTTTAAAAATTCGTAAAAATAGTAAATCTATAATATCCTAAACTGTGCCCCCATGCTACTTGCCTCTAACCCTCCTTCTGGAGTGACGAAGAAAGATTTGAGCATTGGCAACAAGGCAATCCTTCACTCCGTCTTCAATCGCCCAAATCCGGCCTCTAGCACAGCTCCCACGCTTGGAGATCCTTCTGTTCACGAACCTTGAAGTTCTTCCTTGGTCCAGCTTGCTCCAGATCGCCCGTGTGAGACCCCGAATTTTCTGTCATTTTATATTGTGCATGCGATATTTACCTGTCATAAATATAGTGCAAGTATTAAAATTTTTGCATACTATAATTATTGAATTGTTTATGTGCTTATGCGTGTATATAAATTATTTTTCGTGAACATAAGTAGTTAGCCAAATTCGTACATGTTATACTTATTTAAGTATCATTCATAGAGTATGCAAGAAATATTGTGCGTATAATATGAAGTTATTATTATGCATCTTCTAAACAAGTATGAGTTTATTTCGGTGCACACAATATATTTAAATGAGCATGCATTATTTAATTATTGATATGCTTATTGTATTTAATTATCCCAAGCATATTGTATGTAACTATCATGCATATATGTATACCTGCATATGTTAATCTTGTTCAAATGATATCTGTCTATTTCTAAGCATGTTAAACTGTTTATGATGTGTGTGGTACTTAAATAATAATGTGCATAGTGTATGTATCTAAATGGTGTAAGTATATATATATATATTTAACCTTGTGCATGTTATAATTACAATTACTCATGTGTATATGTATGTATATATATATTATCTTATGTGGAGATAAGTACTTAGCTAATTTTGTACATCATAGAACTTATTTAAATCCTACGTATATTGAATCTAAGAAATGTGGTGCATATAACATGTAGTTATTGCTATATATATATATATATATATATATATATATGTTTGTTTCTGTGTGTTTAAATGTGCATGTAGTGTCTAACTAAGGATGTGCATGTTGTATGCATATATTCATGCATAATGCATGTAATTATGAAGTGTGTAAATATATATGTATATATGTATGTTATCTTATGCATGTGATATTTATCTAATTCTATACATATTAAGTTGTTCATAGTATATATATATATGGTACTTAAATAATATTGAGCATATGATAGGTGGGTATTGCCATTTACCTTGTAAGTACATGTGAATTGTTTTTCGTACATGTATATCCTTAAACGTGCATGCATTATCTTTACTATCGATGTACATGTTATATTAATTAAAAACATGCATGTTGAATGTAATTACGTTGAGTACATGTATGTATGCATATGTTTGACATGGTACATAAGATATCTACTTATTTTAGTACCCATTAAACAGTTTATGATGTGTTTATGTATCTATTTTGATATTTGTCCCAGTTCTAGCCAAAATGCATAGTTGGAGACAAGACAGTGTGCCGCTGACTGCATGCCAGGGTTGGCGTCCAGATCGATGGACGCCAACCCCTCTCTGGGCGGCACCCTGGGTGGACGCCAACCCTAGGTTGACTACACCAGATGTTGACGTCAAGATCCCTCCTGCGTAACGGTTCCAGATTTGGTAACGCTCGCGTCTTGCCCGGTTTCAGATTAGGAAACCCATCCTAAGTCATAGGGAACCTACCCTAAAATGTACCCAACCCATCCAACTCTATAAAAACAACATCTTCTGGCCGCGCCAAGTTTTTTTGGTCTTGGTGAAACCCTAGAATATCCTGTGAGAAAAGCTGAACTTTCAACGCTTCGATTCGACGATTGGAGGAATTTCCTGGAAATCTACAACGACTGGAAAATAGTTCAACTATTAAGGAAGAATCCTCAACCTACAACGACTGAAGAATCGGATTTAAGGAGTTTCTGAGCACCTTCTTGGCAGGGCCGAGGAGGGCTTCATCGGCGAAGTTTGATCTTCTAGTATTTATTTCAAGGCAAGTAACCTATGGATATCAATCCTACACGTGTCCCCTTAGGTCCCAGCATTTTTCTGGATTTTTCCTCGTGTCTTGGAACCTCTAATTTCCCTCTGCATGTGAGTGCTGTCTGCGCAGTCTACTGTCTGGAGGTTGGCGGAAACATCATGTGCCGCCAAGATCATGTGTTGGCAGTAGGGGATTGTGCAGTTAACACAGTAGGCGGCCAGCACTGTGCTGCCAAGTTCCTCAGTGTTCTGAAAACTGTTGTTCGATCTTCTTTAAGATATTTAATTAATTTCCGGGTATGTGTGCATGTTGTAGATTTTATGTGGAGTCAAAGGTGATCAGTAGGTCATGTCATGAGGTTTTAGTGAATTTTCATGATTTGTGTTGATTACTAAAATTCTGATAATTGGACTATGAGCATAAAATGACCATGTTTAATCTGTGTAAATAAGTCAGTTGTGAGTTAGGGCTTCATGAATTTTCTGCAATCATGTGATGACCGTATCTACGCATTGGCCCTGTTAGATTTGACTATTATATTGTGATTCCTACTTTGGAGAAATTAGTGAGAAATGTGCTTGTAATTTTCTTTAATTGTTATAAATATATTTCCTATATAGAAAAATCTGTAAAATTGAGTATGTGTTATGTTTACTGTTTTTAACCAATGATAAAAATTTCATGATGTTTGATGACAGTTGGTACTGTTATGGTTTTAAATGAGAAAATGGCCATGTTGAGCATGTTAGAGTTAATTATGTATAAATCAAGGGTTAACAACATATTAATATTTTGTTTTAAGTTGTTTATCACTGTTAAACAGTAAGGTGAATTTCTGTAAATGGAAATGCGAATGTTATGCAAAGTGTGTGTAAAATGGGATGAAAGTATGTATATAATTGACAAGTATGATAATATGATTAATCTGTAAAATTGGGCCGAGATTGACACTGCTACCATAGGGGTCTGAGAGCTGTACCATAGAAAAGTCCCTATGGAAGGCTCAACGTTGTGAAATATATCCTAAGGGCATTAGGATGAAATCCTGGAGGTGGACAACTACCACTGGTTAGGGTGGAGAGGGCTTCTCCCAGTCTGCGTTGTATCTAAGGTTTGTCACTAGCTTGCCCAGGTGACAAATATGAGCAAGTGAAGTGCTAAGTGCTAGGTGATAAGCACTAAGTGCTAAAGTTAGTGTTTTTCCTCTACTTGGTAGTTAGGACAAGAGATTAAATGTGAATAAAGTGCAAAGTGATAACGAATGTGGCATGTGGTAAGTGCAATTGTTGTGATGTGTGATAAATGTGAGTGCAAGAGTAAATGAAATGGAAGGAGTGTAAATTGATATGTAAGGGAGAGTAAATGATAATGAGAGTACAATTGCATGAGAAAACCAATGTAATAATGCATTTATATATATTCATGTCATTCATGTGTTAACATCATAATTGTAATATCATGTTTAATACCATGTTTAATATTATATGATATAGTTTAAAAATCTCCATATGGTAGTGTATATGAATGTGTATGTAAACATGTAAAGTAATGCAATGTGGAAAAATGAGCATGTAGAATTGTCAAATGAATAAGATGACATGTAAACAAGTGTAAATCCATGTAATTATGTTTAATTCATGTCAAAACAGCAAACAAAATGAGATTTTGATTATGATAAATACATGAAATAATGTTTAAGTTCCATGATAGAATTACTACTCATTTAGTATATAGTTCCATGCTTAAATTGTATATAATTGCCAACCAATTTGAATATGTCTTAGATCTTCAATCCATGTTTAATAAAGGGATATCATTGCGATTTATTCATATTAAAACAGTAAATAAAATGTGTAAATAAATGAGAAAAGTGCATGTGAAATATGAAAAGATATCATGTTAGGTTGTTATCTACTTTATGCTTAATTCCATGTTCTAGTTGGTAGAGTTGTTCCATAACATGGATAATGTTTAGATTAATAAATCATGTTACATGTTAGGTGTATAAGAGTGCATATGTTCATGTCATGTGTGTATTAATATGATTAAGCTTAATTATGATAGAATGTTTAGTATCATGTTATGTAGTTTATTAAAAAGCATGTGCCATGTAAATTGTAATGGTTAGAATGATAGCATGTGTTCCTTATTGTTGATAGCTTAGTGTATATGAGATATGTGTAAGGTTGATGTTTTAGATTACTT
Source organism: Colocasia esculenta (assembly GCA_014218235.1). Taxonomy (NCBI): domain Eukaryota; kingdom Viridiplantae; phylum Streptophyta; class Magnoliopsida; order Alismatales; family Araceae; genus Colocasia; species Colocasia esculenta. The sequence goes on from CM024757.1 coordinate 53,689,986, forward strand.
GCTGAGTCTTGTAAGACTCATACCTGCTTCGGCGTATAGGTGTGACAGGTTTCCCGTAGCTGAGGAGAGAATAGTGAAGGTTGACGCCGCATTCAAGGAGTAATTACTTGGGGAGATTTTCTTTTGTAGTTGCTTTATTTCATAGTTGGACAATGTAGTTCATTTCAAGTTGTAATAATGTGGACTCAAGCACATTCTTTTACTATATAGACTGTGGAATATGTGATGACAATGGAATGAAGTTTCATTGTTTCTTTAATTCTGCTGTACTCATTTAATATTCATGGACATATCAACCTTATCGTTTAGTGTTGGGTTACTATCTCACTGTGACGATGCTCTTTATACCGATAGGGATTTGTATAATCATACCAGTATGAGGAGGGTCGTTACAGAGATGGTATCAAAGAAACCAAGGTTGAGACTGTACATGAATAAACCATCATCTCACAATATTGCAAAGTCTTTATAGAAATTTGTCCATATGTGTAGAAAGTAATAATAATGAATGAAAGATAGTTAAGAAAATAGATAGGATTTAGTAACTTAGATCCTAACCAGATTGAATTGTTTTGCAGACAATGGCAGGTCATGGTAAGCGTAGTGATCGGGCTAGGGAGTATGCGCAAAGTCGCAAGGTAGAGAAATTTATAATGAAGCTCAGACCATCACTAAGAGCCAGACTTTTGGAATCTAACCCTGATACTCTAGAAGAGGCTCTTAGAATTGTAAGTAAGAAAAAGGGTAGAGTGGAATCACACGAGGGAGAGGTGCATGAGTGCGAGCGATGCGGCAAATGTCACGACTGATATGTATGCTGGTTGAAGGAAGGAAGATGCCTAAAGTGTGGCAGCAAGGACAATCGGATTAAAGAGTGTCCGAATCTGAAGGAGCTCATTCCAAGAGATGTCCCAGCAACTACAACGACAGAGCTAGCATCACTAGCTAAGAAGAATGAGGATTACATTTTATTTCCAGAGATGGCATAGACGACACCACCAGAGGTACTCGATTCGATCTTCAAGGATGAAGATCTTTTTCTAGGGGGGGAGAGTGTGAGACCCCAAATTTTCTGTCATTTTATATTCTGCATGCGATATTTACCTGTCATAAATATAGTGCAAGTATTAAAATTTTTGCATACTATAATTATTGAATTGTTTATGTGCTTATGCGTGTATATAAATTATTTTTCGTGAACATAAGTAGTTAGCCAAATTTGTACATGTTATACTTATTTAAGTATCATGCATATAGTATGTGAGAAATATTGTGCGTATAATATGAAGTTATTATTATGCATCTTCTAAACAAGTATGAGTTTATTTCGGTGCACGCAATATATTTAAATGAGCATGCATTATTTAATTATTGATATGCCTATTGTATTTAATTATCCCAAGTATATTGTATGTAACTACCATGCGTATATGTATACCTGCATATGTTAATCTTGTTCAAATGATATCTGTCTATTTCTAGGCATGTTAAAATGTTTATGATGTGTGTGGTACTTAAATAATAATGTGCATAGTGTTTGTATCTAAATGGTGTAAGTATGTATATATATATATATATATATATATATATATATATATATATATATATATATATAAATGCTATGGTGCGGCCGTGCGGCCTGGCCGCACCATAGCGGTGGCGCGCGCAATGCATCGTGGTCGTTGGATCTTGATCCAACGGTCGTCGCTATGGTGCGGCCGAGCCGCACGGATGCACCATAGCATTACTATATGTTTAACCTTGTGCATGTTATAATTACAATTACTCATGTGTATATGTATGTATATATATATTATCTTCTGTGGAGATAAGTACTTAGCTAATTTTGTACATCATAGAACTTATTTAAATCCTACATATATTGAATCTAAGAAATGTTGTGCATATAATATGTAGTTATTGCTATATATATATGTTTGTTTCTGTGTATTTAAATGTGCATGTAGCGTGTAATTAAGGATGTGCATGTTGTATGCATATATTCATGCATAATGCACGTAATTATGAAGTGTGTAAATATATATGTATATATGTCTGTTATCTTATGCATGTGATATTTATCTAATTCTATACATATTAAGTTGTTCATAGTATATATATATGGTACTTAAATAATATTGAGCATATGATAGGTGGGTATTGCCATTTACCTTGTAAGTACATATGAATTGTTTTTCGTACATGTATATCCTTAAACGTGCATGCATTATCTTACTATCGATGTACATGCTATATTAATTAAAAACATGCATGTTGAATGTAATTACGTTGAGTACATGTATGTATGCATATTTTTGACATGGTACATAAGATATCTACTTATTTTAGTACACATTAAACAGTTTATGATGTGTTTATGTATCTATTTTGATGTTTGTCCCAGTTCTGGCCGAAATGCATAGTTGGCGATAGGACAGTGTGTCAATGACTGCAGGCCAGGGTTGGCGTCCAGATCGATGGACACCAACCCCTCTGTGGGCGGAATCCTAGGTGGACGCCAACCCCAGGTTGACTACTCCAGATGTTGACGTCAAGATCCCTCCTGCGTAACAGTTCCAGAATTGGTAATGCTCGCATCTTAGTTTCCCAGCTAGCAAGCCCAGAGGGGGGGTGAATGGGTCTTTTAAAAACCAATTGCTCAACTAATACATGTTCACAAAAACATTCACACCACACACACTTCGATTGCGGTTAGTGTTAGTAAAGAAATGAATCCAAAGATAAGCACATACACACTGAACGAAGATTTATCCTGGTTCGGACCTCCTCTCCACAGGAGTCCTATGTCCAATCCCTGAGCAACAACTCAGGATTTCACTAACAAGGGTTGTAAGGCCCTCTAATTTTCGTCGCATTATTTGTATTTATCTGTGTATGTTTGTGCTTGTGTATGTATGTACATATTTACGTACGTATTAATTAGTACGAGTATGTGTGCATGTGTTTATATTAAATATAAATAATGTACGTATTGCATGGTGATAGTATGGATATAATACCGTATACATATTGCATGTATATATGCACGGTATGCATGGTTTTCTGCATATTTCAGAGTTCTGGCCGAACGCCATCTTGGCGTCAACCCCAGGCCGTTTAGCTAGTGTCAGCGTCCAGACATGGACGCCAACACTCATCCTGGCATCCAGCGATATTGACGCCAATCTCTCTGGCCTGCATGCGCAGCAGAGCTGCAAGCTTCTGAAACAAGAAAGCCCAGCCATTGGGGGTTCTCCCCAACGGCTCTGAGGGCTGTCATATCACCCAAGGAGTGGGAGAGGGGTCTCTCCTTAAGTCTAAAACCGGAGCTCCCTTCCCCCAGCCTCTTTTCACCCTTGCAAGAGGAGAAAAAGAGAAAGAAAAAACCCTAGAGAGAAAACTGTAAGAAAACCCCCACTTAGCACCCAAAAATCCACACTTCTGAAGCTTGATCTGGCGTTCCACTGCTTCAAGGAGGTTGCTGGATCGACGAGGAAGGCTTCCCCGACCTCGGCTTGCTGTGGATTCGCTCAAGAACCCGGAGGAGAGTTCATTTGGAGGCTTCTTGGGACAGCCCAAGGAGAGCTTCACCGAGCCCTAGATCCTTTGGAGGAATTTTTAAAGGCAAGTGACCTATCCATGATGTCCCCGTATGAGTCTAGGTTGGTTTTGAAATTTTTGTACATTTTCCCTCGAGTCCTAGACCCTCCCATTCACCAAATCTTGAGAGGTCGGATCTGTGTTTCTGCACAGACCTGCATCGACGGCAAGGTCCCTGGACGTCGATATTATGCTTGGCGTCCATCGACCATGCCGCTGACCCTGAGTCAGCGGCCAGAGAACGCCGCCAAGTTCCTCTGGACAGAACAGTGAACTGTTCTGCCCTTCCTATACACTAATTTCGGTATGGTTTCCGTGATGAGGATATATGGTAACCTTATACTCTATGTATATTGTCAATTGTGGTGTGTGGATGAATATGGTGTGATGGTGAATGTAGGAAATATTATATCCCATGAATTGTAAGCATGACTTGTTAATGATCTTGCCAAATTTATGTTTCATGAGTAGGATTAGTCTGAATGCCTTGGTTTTGTCTGTTCATGAAGATTTGTAGATCAGTAGATGTATGCCCAATTTTTGGTAAATATTCATGCTTGTATAGATTGCAAATAAATTCGGTTCGGTAAATAGAAAGACATGCAAGAATGGTTTGTGGTGATCAATTTGTGAATGTATGATTTAGGATAGTTTTGTATCCCCAAATCATGCACATAATGGTAATCCCTGTTCAAACAGTAAATGGAAAAATTGCATGATGTGTTAGATTCCATGTAACTTAAATTGTGAATGGCATGCAAAATAAGTGTTTGATTTTCTGTAAATTCTATTTAGCTCAGAAAAATCTGAAAATTTGAGTGTATGATCTTGAACCCGAAAACAACATGTGGTTAAAATTTCAGGTCATTTGGACCAGCATATAAGAAGTTATGTATTTTCATGTGAAATGTGATAATTTATGCATATTATCGTAATGTGGTTAGTTGTTGTCTAAACCCAACTTGATTAGTGAAATTACTGTGTGTTAAGCTCCTAAAATTCTGTAGTGCCATGTTAGGAAAAACAGAGATGTGCATGTGAGTGAGAAAGTGAGTGAGATGAAAAGTGTGAGGTGTAAAACCATGTGTAAAACGGTAAATGTGTAAATGTGAACTGTGCCAATGTGACACTGCTTCCGTAGAGGCAGTGGAGCTGTATCAGGGAAAAGTCCCCCTGAGAAAGTTCAATGTGTAAGTGACCCTAAGGGCATTAGGGGGAAATCCTGGAGGTGGACAAGTACCACTGGTTAGGGTGGAGACTTGTTCTCCCGGTCTGCGCAGTCCAAGAGTCGCCATTGGAATGCCTAGATGGCGTCTATGTGTAATGTGATGTGTATATGTCCTTCTTTGGTGGTTTGGACTATGTGTCACGGCACTAAAATGCGTAATGTGAATGTGTAATGTGTATGTGTTCATGTGTAAATGTGTAAGTGACAATGTGAATGTGTATGTGTAAAGTGAACCATGTGAAAGAGGAAACTTGTGTAAAGAGAATGTGAAACTAAAGATGTGAGAATATGTTATTGAAAACCATGTGAGACAAATCTGAAACATGTGAAATCAGTAAATTCATGTTGTTATCATTATGTTATGTGTGCAAAAATGTCTAGAATCCATGTTAGGGATAATTGATGAGTATGTGTGCAAAATAGCATGATGGGTTGTTCACATGATATGTTTTAAACAACATTGTAGCTTTCATGTATAGGTTTACAGCCGTTAAACCATGTGAAATCAGCAACCTAAAGCATGTGAAAAGGTATGTATGTACTTAAGGACATGTGAAATCCATGCTAGTTGTGTTCCCTTTCATGTATGCAAAATGTTCATGTTGGTAGCTCTCATGTCTTAGTTCTTTAAAGATTAAAGTTTCATGAGTAAATTGAATAGAGAGCATGTGATAGGTGAATTTTATTCTTAGAAATCTGAAAGCATGATCCATGTATAAAATTGTAAAACTTCATGATAGGTTGAAACTTTAGAATGACTAGCATGCCATGTGTTGTAAATGTTGAATGTGCATGTAGAAACCACTAGACTTATACGTGTATGTTATGAGTAGTGTTCTTGCTGAGTCTTGGACTCACTCCTTGCTTCGGCGTACAGGTATAGTTGGTGACGTGGCCCCTTTGGAGAGACAGCAGAGACGGACTCCGAGCGCGGAGACTAGCTTGGAGTTTCTTTGAGATTTGTGTATTTCATAAGTATGTAATTGAACATTGTATTAGAGTATTATGAAAAGGATGTATAAGTGTGGACATTTGTATTTCTATTTATGTGGACCTTTAGTTCTTTATGTTAATTGCGAATTGCATGTATGTTTAATGTGGTGATGAATGAATGGAGACAGTTGTCTTTTACTTCCGCTACTCTGTTGTATATTCGCGTGTATCTCAGCTGTATGTATCGTTTGGGTAAATGTCCCACTGTGAGGACTCTTGCTATACCGACGTGGGTTGGTATAACCGTACCGTATAATGAGGGCCGTCACAGAGATTGGTATCAGAGCGACCGGTTGAGATTGCACATGAATATACATAAGTCATCATCCCCATTGCATGCTAAGTATGTCCACATGTGTAGAAAACACTAATGAAGTGAAAGATAGATAAGAAAATGGTTAGAGAACTAGTAACCTAGCTCTAATGGTGGCTGAAATTTTATTACAGCCATGGCTTCCCGTGGACGACGTGGAGGTGTGCCAGCTCGCGACGACGAGCCGCGAGGCGTGAGGAGCGGGCGGAGCAGCAGGCCCCGGCCCCATAGGGTCCTGTGCTTCCCCCACCACCGCCAGTGGACTACGGAGTATTCATGCAAGGTCTGGTGCAAGCCATGCAGACGCAGGCTCATACCCAGGCAGCACTCCAGGCCCAGTTGGAGGCCCAGGTAGAATAATGAAACAACTAGTAGTTTGCTATTTAAATTGCATGATATTGTGTTTATTGTATATTGTTATTGTTTAATGTAGCAGGCTCAGGCCCCAGCTCAGGACCATGGTGGACCTTCCATCATGGAGCGATTCAAGAGGATGACCCCACCCTCTTTTAAGGGGGAGAGTGATCCGCTAATGGCAGAAAGCTGGTTGAGGGAGACAGAGAAAATCTTCCGAGCTATCAGGTGTCCTGATGAGGATAAGGTGACATTAGCCACCTACATGCTACAGGTATGCTTTAGTTTATGCTTGTATGTTGGTTGTCAAGTTAGAATTTGTTAGTTGGTGCTTATGAAGGTGTATTGTAGGTGAGAGCCGATGTATGGTGGTCCTCCCTACTACGTACACGCTTTGAGGACGGAGCAGTAGACGTGGCGTGGGACGCGTTCGTGAGGCTCTTCCGAGCCAAGTTCGTCCCAGAGCATATCCAGGACAAAATGGAGCAAGGATTCCTTTCCCTGACGCAAGGATCAATGACCGTCCTGGAATACGAGGCAAGATTTCTGAACTTTCTATGTATGCACCGCATATCGTAGAGGATGAGCGCAGGAAGATGAAGAAGTTCGTGATGGGTCTCAAGCCATCACTGCGGACGAGGACTCGTGGCTTTGACCACCGCACGCTAGACGAGGCCCTCAGCGCTGCCTGCAGACAGGAGGGAGAAATGGAGCAATATCTGGAGGAGAAGAAGGCTTCGCAGAAGAGGCCGGCAGCGACATTCCAGCGGCAGGATAAGAAGAAAACGGTGTACCAGACACCGCAGAAACCAATGACAGTCAGCAACTCTCAGGTACCTTCTGTACGTTCCCCTGGTGTGAAGAAGAGTGTCCCCATTGCGGGAAGACCCATGGAGGTCCGAGTGTTGGTTAGTAGCGGGTAGATGCTTGAAGTGGGAGCAGCGACCACAAGATCAAAGAGTGCCCAAGACTTCAGCAAGGAGCTCAGCGTGGAGCGCCAGCACCAGCAGTAGCGGCAGCCGCGCCAGCTACAGGAAGACCAGGAAGGCCTCGAGCCCCAGCTCGAGTGTTTGCTTTAGCTCGCGAGGACGCCGAGCAGGCGGAGCATGTCACCGAAGGTACGGTTTTGCTTTTCGGTGTGCACGCTCGGGTTTTGTTTGATACGGGTGCTACTCACTCGTTCATTTCCGAGCGGTTCGCTAGGCAGTTAGCCCTAGAGTCAGGCATAGAGTCTGAGGAGTTAGAGGTTCCTTTGTCTGTGCACACCCCTGCGGGTACGTATCGACTAGGAAGTGCATTCCGTCGTTACCTGTGTGCATTGAGGATAGATTCCTAGATGGGTGTTTCTTCTTGCTAAAGATGAAGGACTATGATTGTATTCTTGGTCTGGATTGGCTAGAGGAGCACTATGCGTTAGTGGATTGTCGTAGGAAGAAGATTGTTTTCCGCATTCCTGGTGAGGACGAGTTCTCTCATCCCTTGCCAAAGAACTTAGCGGGAAAGTTAGTTATCTCTGCCATGAAGGCGATGCGCATGGTGAACAAGGGCTGTGACGCATTTCTTGCCAGCGTTATGCTAGTACCCGATGCTAGTTCGTCACTGACTCTTGCAGAGATCGATGTGGTGCAGGAATTTCCAGATGTCTTTCCCGATGACTTGTCTGGATTGCCACCGGATAGGTAGATAGAGTTCACTATAGAGTTGCTTCCAGGCACCTCTCCTATCTCGAAGGCCCCATATCGGATGGCACCTGCAGAATTAACCGAGTTGAGTAAGCAATTGCAAGAATTGCTCGATAAGGGATTTATTCACCCTAGTGTTTCCCCTTGGGGAGCACCTGTATTATTCGTCAAGAAGAAAGACGGGTCACTTAGGTTGTGCATTGATTATAGGAAATTGAACCAAGTGACTGTGAAGAACAGGTATCCCTTACCTCGGATTGATGATCTGTTTGACCAGTTGCGAGAGGCATCAGTCTTTTCCAAGATTGACTTGCGATCTGGTTATCATCAGTTGAGAATTCGGAGTGAGGATGTGTCCAAGACGGCATTTAGAACCCGTTATGGACATTATGAGTTCTTGGTCCTTCCTTTCGGATTGACCAACGCCCCTGCAGCGTTCATGGATCTCATGAACGGGTGTTTAGTCCGTATTTAGATAGCTTTGTCGTTGTGTTTATTGACGACGTGTTGGTCTATCTCCGGATGAGGCCACGCACCGTCAGCATTTGAGGTTAGTCTTAGAGGTTCTCCGTGAGCACAAGCTGTATGCGAAGTTCAGCAAGTGCGAGTTCTGGTTGCGCGAGGTTCACTTTCTCGGGCATGTTATCTCCGGCGCTGGTGTTGCAGTTGATCCAGCAAAGGTCCAGGCAGTTATGGATTGGGAGATTCCCAGACTCCTTCGGAGATTCGTAGTTTCATTGGGTTAGCTGGTTATTATCGGCGATTCATTGAGGGTTTCTCATCCATCGCCGCCCCTTTGACAAAGCTGACCAGGAAAGGTGAAAGTTCGTATGGTCTGAGGCATGTGAGCGTAGCTTTCAGCTATTGAAGGCTAAGCTTACTTCTGCTCCGGTATTGGTATTGCCTAGTGGTCTAGAGGGCTTTGCCATTTATACGGATGCATCTCAGATCGGGTTAGGCTGTGTGCTCATGCAGCAAGAAGGGTAGTGGCTTATGCTTCTCGTCAGTTGAAGGAGCATGAGAGGAACTATCCGACTCATGATTTGGAGCTCGCAGCAGTGGTTCATGCACTAAAGATCTGGAGGCACTATCTTTATGGTGTCAGATTTGAGGTGTTTACCGACCACAAGAGCTTGAAGTATCTTTTCTCCCAAAAGGAATTAAACCTGAGGCAGAGAAGATGGATTGAGTTCTTGAAGACTATGACTTCGACCTTCAGTATCATCCTTGAAAGGCGAACGTCGTAGCAGATGCTCTTAGTAGGAAGAGGTCTTCGCTCCAGCAGGATTGGAAGATGTTGGAGGATGCAGCGTGCTCTATGACCGAGTTAGAGCCATCGTTGTGTCAGGCTTTTGTAGCTCAGCTATCCCTTAGATCCTCAGTCTTGGATGAGGTGATTGAGCAGCAGAAAGCCGACCCTAGATTGTTAGAGTTAGTGGGTAAGGCGGGCATTGCTCGTGATGAGGACGGTGTGATTAGATTTCAGCACCGTGTTTGTGTCCCCGATGTAGTAGATGTCCGTGAGCATGTGTTAGCGGAGGCTCATAGATCGCGATTCTCTATTCATCCGGGTAACACTAAGATGTATCAAGACCTGAAGAGATCATTTTGGTGGTCCGGCATGAAGAAGGATGTTGCGGATTATGTGTCTAGATGTCTAGTATGTCAGCAAGTGAAAGCCGAGCGGCAGCGACCATCCGGCCTTATGCAGAGGATGGATATCCCCGTATGGAAGTGGGAAGCTGTCACTATGGATTTCGTTTCGGGTTTGCCTCGATCTAGAAGGGGCAATGACTCGATTTGGGTAGTTGTAGATAGATTCTCAAGACTGCTCATTTCTTGCCTATGAAGAAGAAGCAGTCAGTAGAGAGTTTAGCTAGATTGTATGTTAGCGGTATCATTAGATTGCATGGTGTGCCGAAGTCGATCATTTCGGATCGAGATCCGAGATTTACTTCGAGATTGTGGAAGGGTCTTCAGGATGCGTTAGGTTCGGAGCTTAAGCTCAGTTCGGCGTTTCATCCCCAGACCGATGGACAGTCCGAGAGGACTATCCAGACGCTCGAGGATATGTTGAGAGCGTGTGTTCTGGATTGGAAGGATGATTGGGAGCGTCATTTACCTCTTGTGGAGTTCGCATACAACAACAGCTTTCATGCTAGTATTGGTATGGCTCCATTCGAGGCGTTGTATGGTAGGCCCTGCAGATCTCCTTTATGTTGGGAGGAGACTGGTGATAGGCAGTTGATCGGACCGGAGTTAGTTCAGGAAACTTCGGATAAGATTCAGCTTATCAGGAAAAGGCTTGTTGCGGCACAGGATAGGCAGAAGAGTTATGCCGACAACAGAAGAAAGGATTTGGAGTTCGAGGTTGGCGATCATGTCTTCTTGAAGATATCGCCTACTCGTGGAGTTGTCAGATTTGGCAGGCATAGCAAGCTAAGCCCTAGATTCATTGGCCCATATGAGATTCTCAGACGTTTGGGCAGCGTGGCGTACGAGCTAGCATTACCCCCAGCTTTGGCTAGCGTTCACCCATATTCCACGTATCTATGCTCAGGAAGTATGTCCGAGATCCGTCTCATGTGATTAGTCATGAGCCCATGGAGATCCAGCCAGATCTTTCGTATGTCGAGCAACCAGTAGCCATTCTTGACCGGAAGGTTCAACATCTCCGGAACAAGAGTATTGCGTCGGTGAAAGTTCTATGGCGGAACTTCTCACGTGAGGGGCTACGTGGGAGCTTGAGGATGCGATGAAAAGAAGTATCCCCTTTTGTTTGAGTAGTGTCGTTCTAACTTCGAGGACGAAGTTTCTTTAAGGGGGAGAGGGTGTAAGGCCCTCGAATTTCCGTCGCATTATTTGTATTTATGTGTGTATAATTGTGCTTGTGTATGTATGTACATATTTACGTACGTATTAATTAGTAAGTACGTGTGCATGTGTTTATATTAAATATAAATAATGTATGTATTGCATGGTGATAGTATGGATATAATACCGTATACATATTGCATGTATATATGCACGGTATGCATGGTTTTCTGCATATTTTGAGTTCTGGCCGAAGGCCATCTTGGCGTCAACCCCAGGCCGTTTAGCTGGTGTCAGCGTCCAGACATGGACGCCAACACTCATCCTGGCGTCCAGCGATATTGACGCCAATCTCTCTGGCCTGCATGCGCAGCAGAGCTGCAAGCTTCTGAAACAAGAAAGCCCAGCCATTGGGGGTTCTCCCCAACGGCTCTGAGGGCTGTCATATCACCCAAGGAGTGGGAGAGGGGTCTCTCCTTAAGTCTAAAACCGGAGCTCCCTTCCCCCAGCCTCTTTTCACCCTTGCAAGAGGAGAAAAAGAGAAAAAAAACCCTAGAGAGAAAACTGTGAGAAAACCCCACTTAGCACCCAAAAATCCACACTTCTGAAGCTTGATCCGGCGTTCCACTGCTTCAAGGAGGTTGCTGGATCGACGAGGAAGGCTTCCCCGACCTCGGCTTGCTGTGGATTCGCTCAAGAACCCGGAGGAGAGTTCATTTGGAGGCTTCTTGGGACAGCCCAAGGAGAGCTTCACCGAGCCCTAGATCCTTTGGAGGAATTTTTAAAAGGCAAGTGACCTATCCATGATGTCCCGTATGAGTCTAGGTTGGTTTTGAAATTTTTGTACATTTTCCCTCGAGTCCTAGACCCTCCCATTCACCAAATCTTGAGAGGTCGGTCTGTGTTTCTGCACAGACCTGCATCGACGGCAAGGTCCCTGGACGCCGATATATGCTTGGCGTCCATCGACCATGCCGCTGACCCTGAGTCAGCGGCCAGAGACGCCGCCAAGTTCCTCTGGACAGAACAGTGAACTGTTCTGCCCTTCCTATACACTAATTTCGGTATGGTTTCCGTGATGAGGATATATGGTAACCTTATACTCTATGTATATTGTCAATTGTGGTGTGTGGATGAATATGGTGTGATGGTGAATGTAGGAAATATTGTATCCCATGAATTGTAAGCATGACTTGTTAATGATCTTGCCAAATTTATGTTTCATGAGTAGGATTAGTCTGAATGCCTTGGTTTTGTCTGTTCATGAAGATTTGTAGATCAGTAGATGTATGCCCAATTTTTGGTAAATTATTCATGCTTGTATAGATTGCAAATAAATTCGGTTCGGTAAATAGAAAGACATGCAAGAATGGTTTGTGGTGATCGATTTGTGAATGTATGATTTAGGATAGTTTTGTATCCCCAAATCATGCACATAATGGTAATCCCTGTTCAAACAGTAAATGAAAAAATTGCATGATGTGTTAATTCCATGTAACTTAAATTGTGAATGGCATGCAAAATAAGTGTTTATTTTCTGTAAATTCTATTTAGCTCAGAAAAATCTGAAAATTTGAGTGTATGATCTTGAACCCGAAAACAACATGTGGTTAAAATTTCAGGTCATTTGGACCAGTATAAGAAGTTATGTATTTTCATGTGAAATGTGATAATTTATGCATATTATCGTAATGTGGTTAGTTGTTGTCTAAACCCAACTTGATTAGTGAAATTACTGTGTGTTAACTCCTGAAATTTGTAGTGCCATGTTAGGAAAAACAGAGATGTGCATGTGAGTGAGAAAGTGATGAGATGAAAAGTGTGAGGTGTAAAACCATGTGTAAAACGGTAAATGTGTAAATGTGTAACTGTGCCAATGTGACACTGCTTCCGTAGAGGCAGTGGAGCTGTATCAGGGAAAAGTCCCCCTGAGAAAGTTCAATGTGTAAGTGACCCTAAGGGCATTAGGGGGAAATCCTGGAGGTGGACAAGTACCACTGGTTAGGGTGGAGACTTGTTCTCCCGGTCTGCGCAGTCCAAGAGTCGCCATTGGAATGCCTAGATGGCGTCTATGTGTAATGTGATGTGTATATGTCCTTCTTTGGTGGTTTGGACTATGTGTCACGGCACTAAAATGTGTAATGTGTAATGTGTAATGTGTATGTGTTCATGTGTAAATGTGTAAGTGATAATGTGAATGTGTATGTGTAAAGTGAACCATGTGAAAGAGGAAACTTGTGTAAAGAAAATGTGAAACTAAAGATGTGAGAATATGTTATTGAAAACCATGTGAGACAAATCTGAAACCATGTGAAATCAGTAAATTCATGTTGTTATCATTATGTTCATGTGTGCAAAATGTCTAGAATCCATGTTAGGGATAATTGATGAGTATGTGTGCAAAATAGCATGATGGTTGTTCACATGATATGTTTTAAACAACATTGTAGCTTTCATGTATAGGTTTACAGCCGTTAAACCATGTGAAATCAGCAACCTAAAGCATGTGAAAAGGTTATGTATGTACTTAAGGACATGTGAAATCCATGCTAGTTGTGTTCCCCTTTCATGTATGCAAAATGTTCATGTTGGTAGCTCTCATGTCTTAGTTCTTTAAAGATTAAAGATTCATGAGTAAATTGAATAGAGAGCATGTGATAGGTGAATTTTATTCTTAGAAATCTGAAAGCATGATCCATGTATAAAATTGTAAAACTTTCATGATAGGTTGAAACTTTAGAATGACTAGCATGCCATGTGTTGTAAAAGTTGAATGTGCATGTAGAAACCACTAGACTTATACGTGTATGTTATGGGTAGTGTTTCTTGCTGAGTCTCTGGACTCACTCCTTGCTTCGGCGTACAGGTATAGTTGGTGACGTGGCCCTTGGAGGAGACAGCAGAGACGGACTCCGAGCGCGGAGACTAGCTTTGGAGTTTCTTTGAGATTTGTGTATTTCATAAGTATGTAATTTGAACATTGTATTAGAGTATTATGAAAAGGATGTATAAGTGTGGACAATTTGTGTTTCTATTTCAGCAATTTAAATTATGTGGACCTTTAGTTCCTTTATGTTAATTGTGAATTGCATGTATGTTTAATGTGGGTGATGAATGAATGGAGACAGTTGTCTTTTACTTCCGCTACTCTGTTGTATATTCGCGTGTATCTCAGCTGTATGTATCGTTTGGGTAAATGTCCCACTGTGAGGACTCTTGCTATACCGACGTGGGTTGGTATAACCGTACTGGTATAATGAGGGCCGTCACAGAGATTGGTATCAGAGAGACCGGTTGAGATTACACATGAATATACCTAAGTCATCATCCCCATTGCATGCTAAGTATGTCCACATGTGTAGAAAACACTAATGAGAAGTGAAAGATAGATAAGAAAATGGTTAGAGAACCTAGTAACCTAGCTCTAATGGTGGCTGAAATTTTATTACAGCCATGGCTTCCCGTGGACGACGTGGAGGTGTGCCAGCTCGCGACGACGAGCAGGCGTGAGGAGCGGGCGGAGCAGCAGGCCCCGGCCCCACAGGGTCCTGTGCTTCCCCCACCACCGCCAGTGGACTACGGAGTATTCATGCAAGGTCTGGTGCAAGCCATGCAGACGCAGGCTCATACCCAGGCAGCACTCCAGGCCCAGTTGGAGGCCCAGGTAGAATAATGAAACAACTAAGTAGTTTGCTATTTAAATTGCATGATATTGTGTTTATTGTATATTGTTATTGTTTAATGTAGCAGGCTCAGGCCCCAGCTCAGGACCATGGTGGACCTTCCATCATGGAGCGATTCAAGAGGATGACCCCACCCTCTTTTAAGGGGGAGAGTGATCCGCTAATGGCAGAAAGCTGGTTGAGGGAGACAGAGAAAATCTTCCGAGCTATCAGGTGTCCTGATGAGGATAAGGTGACATTAGCCACCTACATGCTACAGGTATGCTTTAGTTTATGCTTGTATGTTTTTTGTCAAGTTAGAATTTGTTAGTTGGTACTTATGAAGGTGTATTGCAGGAGAGAGCCGATGTATGGTGGTCCTCCCTACTACGTACACGCTTTGAGGATGGAGCAGTAGACGTGGCGTGGGACGCGTTCGTGAGGCTCTTCCGAGCCAAGTTCGTCCCAGAGCATATCCAGGACAAAATGGAGCAAGAATTCCTTTCCCTGACGCAAGGATCAATGACCGTCCTGGAATACGAGGCAAGGTTTTCTGAACTTTCTAAGTATGCACCGCATATCGTAGAGGATGAGCGCAGGAAGACGAAGAAGTTCGTGATGGGACTCAAGCCATCACTGTGGACGAGGCTCGTGGCGTTTGACCACCGCACGCTAGACGAGGCCCTCAGTGCTGCCTGCAGACAGGAGGGAGAAATGGAGCAATATCTGGAGGAGAAGAAGGCTTCGCAGAAGAGGCCGGCAACGACATTCCAGCGGCAGGATAAGAAGAAAACGGTGTACCAGACACCGCAGAAACCAATGACGGTCAGCAACTCTCAGGTACCTTCTGTACGTTCCCCTGGTGTGAAGAAAGAGTGTCCCCATTGCGGGAAGACCCATGGAGGTTCCGAGTGTTGGTTAGTAGCGGGTAGATGCTTGAAGTGTGGGAGCAGCGACCACAAGATCAAAGAGTGCCCAAGACTTCAGCAAGGAGCTCAGCGTGGAGTGCCAGCACCAGCAGTAGCGGCAGCCGCGCCAGCTACAGGAAGACCAGGAAGGCCTCGAGCCCCAGCTCGAGTGTTTGCTTTAGCTCGCGAGGACGCCGAGCAGGCGGAGCATGTCACCGAAGGTACGGTTTTGCTTTTCGGTGTGCACGCTCGGGTTTTGTTTGATACGGGTGCACTCACTCGTTCATTTCCGAGCGGTTCGCTAGGCAGTTAGCCCTAGAGTCAGGCATAGAGTCTGAGGAGTTAGAGGTTCCTTTGTCTGTGCACACCCCTGCGGGTACGGTATCGACTAGGAAGTGCATTCCGTCGTTACCGTGTGCATTGAGGATAGATTCCTAGATGGGTGTTTCTTCTTGCTAAAGATGAAGGACTATGATTGTATTCTTGGTCTGGATTGGCTAGAGGAGCACTATGCGTTAGTGGATTGTCGTAGGAAGAAGATTGTTTTCCGCATTCCTGGTGAGGATGAGTTCTCTCATCCCTTGCCAAAGAACTTAGCGGGAAAGTTAGTTATCTCTGCCATGAAGGCGATGCGCATGGTGAACAAGGGTTGTGACGCATTTCTTGCCAGCGTTATGCTAGTACCCGATGCTAGTTCGTCACTGACTCTTGCAGAGATCGATGTGGTGCAGGATTTTCCAGATGTCTTTCCCGATGACTTGTCTGGATTGCCACCGGATAGGGAGATAGAGTTCACTATAGAGTTGCTTCCAGGCACCTCTCCTATCTCGAAGGCCCCATATAGGATGGCACCTGCAGAATTAGCCGAGTTGAGGAAGCAATTGCAAGAATTGCTCGATAAGGGATTTATTCGCCCTAGCGTTTCCCCTTGGGGCGCACCTGTATTATTCGTCAAGAAGAAAGACGGGTCACTTAGGTTGTGCATTGATTATAGGAAATTGAACCAAGTGACTGTGAAGAACAGGTATCCCTTACCTCGGATTGATGATCTGTTTGACCAGTTGCGAGAGGCATCAGTCTTTTCCAAGATTGACTTGCGATCTGGTTATCATCAGTTGAGAATTCGGAGTGAGGATGTGTCCAAGACGGCATTTAGAACCCGTTATGGACATTATGAGTTCTTGGTCCTTCCTTTCGGATTGACCAACGCCCCTGCAGCGTTCATGGATCTCATGAACCGGGTGTTTAGTCCGTATTTAGATAGCTTTGTCGTAGTGTTTATTGATGATGTGTTGGTCTACTCTCCGATGAGGCCACGCACCGTCAGCATTTGAGGTTAGTCTTAGAGGTTCTCCGTGAGCACAAGCTGTATGCGAAGTTCAGCAAGTGCGAGTTCTGGTTGCGCGAGGTTCACTTTCTCGGGCATGTCATCTCCGGCGCTGGTGTTGCAGTTGATCCAGCAAAGGTCCAGGCAGTTATGGATTGGGAGATTCCCCAGACTCCTTCGGAGATTCGTAGTTTCATTGGGTTAGCTGGTTATTATCGGCGATTCATTGAGGGTTTCTCATCCATCGCCGCCCCTTTGACAAAGCTGACCAGGAAAGGTGAAAGTTCGTATGGTCTGAGGCATGTGAGCGTAGCTTTCAGCTATTGAAGGCTAAGCTTACTTCTGCTCCGGTATTGGTATTGCCTAGTGGTCTAGAGGGCTTTGCCATTATACGGATGCGTCTCGGATCGGGTTAGGCTGTGTGCTCATGCAGCAAGAAAGGGTAGTGGCTTATGCTTCTCGTCAGTTGAAGGAGCATGAGAGGAACTATCGACTCATGACTTGGAGCTCGCAGCAGTGGTTCATGCACTAAAGATCTGGAGGCACTATCTTTATGGTGTCAGATTTGAGGTGTTTACCGACCACAAGAGCTTGAAGTATCATTTCTCCCAAAAGGAATTAAACCTGAGGCAGAGAAGATGGATTGAGTTCTTGAAAGACTATGACTTTGACCTTCAGTATCATCCTGGAAAGGCGAACGTCGTAGCAGATGCTCTTAGTAGGAAGAGGTCTTTGCTCCAGCAGGATTGGAAGATGTTGGAGGATGCAGCGTGCTCTATGACCGAGTTAGAGCCATCGTTGTGTCAGGCTTTTGTAGCTCAGCTATCCCTTAGATCCTCAGTCTTGGATGAGGTGATTGAGCAGCAGAAAGCCGACCCTAGATTGTTAGAGTTAGTGGGTAAGGCGGGCATTGCTCGTGATGAGGACGGTGTGATTAGATTTCAGCACCGTGTTTGTGTCCCCGATGTAGTAGATGTCCGTGAGCATGTGTTAGCGGAGGCTCATAGATCGCGATTCTCTATTCATCCGGGTAACACTAAGATGTATCAAGACCTGAAGAGATCATTTTGGTGGTCCGGCATGAAGAAGGATGTTGCGGATTATGTGTCTAGATGCCTAGTATGTCAGCAAGTGAAAGCCGAGCGGCAGCGACCATCCGGCCTTATGCAGAGGATGGATATCCCCGTATGGAAGTGGGAAGCTGTCACTATGGATTTCGTTCGGGTTTGCCTCGATCTAGAAGGGGCAATGACTCGATTTGGGTAGTTGTAGATAGATTCTCGAAGACTGCTCATTTCTTGCCTATGAAGAAGAAGCAGTCAGTAGAGAGTTTAGCTAGATTGTATGTTAGCGGTATCATTAGATTGCATGGTGTGCCGAAGTCGATCATTTCGGATCGAGATCCGAGATTTACTTCGAGATTGTGGAAGGGTCTTCAGGATGCGTTAGGTTCGGAGCTTAAGCTCAGTTCGGCGTTTCATCCCCAGACCGATGGACAGTCCGAGAGGACTATCCAGACGCTCGAGGATATGTTGAGAGCGTGTGTTCTGGATTGAAGGATGATTGGGAGCGTCATTTACCTCTTGTGGAGTTTGCATACAACAACAGCTTTCATGCTAGTATTGGTATGGCTCCATTCGAGGCGTTGTATGGTAGGCCCTGCAGATCTCCTTTATGTTGGGAGGAGACTGGTGATAGGCAGTTGATCGGACCGGAGTTAGTTCAGAAACTTCGGATAAGATTCAGCTTATCAGGAAAAGGCTTGTTGCGGCACAGGATAGGCAGAAGAGTTATGCCGACAACAGAAGAAAGGATTTGGAGTTCGAGGTTGGCGATCATGTCTTCTTGAAGATATCGCCTACTCGTGGAGTTGTCAGATTTGGCAGGCATAGCAAGCTAAGCCCTAGATTCATTGGCCCATATGAGATTCTCAGACGTTTGGGCAGCGTGGCGTACGAGCAAGCATTACCCCCAGCTTTGGCTAGCATTCACTCGGTATTCCACGTATCTATGCTCAGGAAGTATGTCCGAGATCCGTCTCATGTGATTAGTCATGAGCCCATGGAGATCCAGCCAGATCCTTCGTATGTCGAGCAACCAGTAGCCATTCTTGACCGGAAGGTTCACATCTCCGGAACAAGAGTATTGCGTCGGTGAAAGGTCTATGGCGGAACTTCTCACGTGAGGAGGCTACGTGGGAGCTTGAGGATGCGATGAAGAAGAAGTATCCCCTTTTGTTTGAGTAGTGTCGTTCTAACTTCGAGGATGAAGTTTTTTTAAGGGGGAGAGGGTGTAAGGCCCTCGAATTTTCGTCGCATTATTTGTATTTATGTGTGTATGTTTGTGCTTGTGTATGTATGTACATATTTACGTACGTATTAATTAGTACGAGTACGTGTGCATGTGTTTATATTAAATATAAATAATGTACGTATTGCATGGTGATAGTATGGATATAATACTGTATACATATTGCATGTATATATGCACGGTATGCATGGTTTTCTGCATATTTCAGAGTTCTGGCCGAAGGCCATCTTGGTGTCAACCCCAGGCCGTTTAGCTGGTGTCAGCGTCCAGACATGGACGCCAACACTCATCCTGGCGTCCAGCGATATTGACGCCAATCTATCTGGCCTGCATGCGCAGCAAAGCTGCAAGCTTCTGAAACAAGAAAGCCCAGCCATTGGGGGTTCTCCCCAACAGCTCTGAGGGCTGTCATATCACCCAAGGAGTGGGAGAGGGGTCTCTCCTTAAGTCTAAAACAGGAGCTCCCTTCCCCCAGCCTCTTTTCACCCTTGCAAGAGGAGAAAAAGAGAAAGAAAAAACCCTAGAGAGAAAACTGTGAGAAAACCCCCACTTAGCACCCAAAAATCCACACTTCTGAAGCTTGATCCGGCGTTCCACTGCTTCAAGGAGTTTGCTGGATCGACGAGGAAGGCTTCCCCGACCTCGGCTTGCTGTGGATTTCGCTCAAGAACCCGGAGGAGAGTTCATTTGGAGGCTTCTTGGGACAACCCAAGGAGAGCTTCACCGAGCCCTAGATCCTTTGGAGGAATTTTTTTAAAAGGCAAGTGACCTATCCATGATGTCCCCGTATGAGTCTAGGTTGGTTTTGAAATTTTTGTACATTTTCCCTCGAGTCCTAGACCCTCCCATTCACCAAATCTTGAGAGGTTGGATCTGTGTTTCTGCACAGACCTGCATCGACAGCAAGGTCCCTGGACGTCGATATTATGCTTGGCGTCCATCGACCATGCCGCTGACCCTGAGTCAGCGGCCAGAGACCGCCGCCAAGTTCCTCTGGACAGAACAGTGAACTGTTCTGCCCTTCCTATACACTAATTTTGGTATGGTTTCCGTGATGAGGATATATGGTAACCTTATACTCTATGTATATTGTCAATTGTGGTGTGTGGATGAATATGGTGTGATGGTGAATGTAGGAAATATTGTATCCCATGAATTGTAAGCATGACTTGTTAATGATCTTTCCAAATTTATGTTTCATGAGTAGGATTAGTCTGAATGCCTTGGTTTTGTCTGTTCATGAAGATTTGTAGATCAGTAGATGTATGCCCAATTTTTGGTAAATTATTCATGCTTGTATAGATTGCAAATAAATTCGGTTCGGTAAATAGAAAGACATGCAAGAATGGTTTATGGTGATCGATTTGTGAATGTATGATTTAGGATAGTTCTATATCCCCAAATCATGCACATAATGGTAATCCCTGTTTAAACAGTAAATGGCAAAATTGCATGATGTGTTAGATTCCATGTAACTTAAATTGTGAATGGCATGCAAAATAAGTGTTTGATTTTCTGTAAATTCTATTTAGCTCAAAAAATATGAAAATTTGAGTGTATGATCTTGAACCCGAAAACAGCATCTGGTTAAAATTTCAAGTCATTTGGACCAGCATATAAGAAGTTATGTATTTTCATGTGAAATGTGATAATTATGCATATTATCGTAATGTGGTTAGTTGTTGTCTAAACCCAACTTGATTAGTGAAATTATTGTGTGTTAAGCTCCTAAAATTCTGTAGTGCCATGTTAGGAAAAATAGAGATGTGCATGTGAGTGAGATGAAAAGTGTGAGGTGTAAAACCATGTGTAAAAAAACGGTAAATGTGTAAATGTGAACTGTGCCAATGTGACACTGCTTCCGTAGAAGGCAGTGGAGCTGTATCAGGGAAAAGTCCCCCTGAGAAAGTTCAATGTGTAAGTGACCCTAAGGGCATTAGGGGGAAATCCTGGAGGTGGACAAGTACGACTGGTTAGGGTGGAGACTTGTTCTCCCGGTCTGCGCAGTCCAAGAGTCGCCATTGGAATGCCTAGATGGCGTCTATGTGTAATGTGATGTGTATATGTCCTTCTTTGGTGGTTTGGACTATGTGTCACGGCACTTAAAATGCGTAATGTGTAATGTGTATGTGTTCATGTGTAAATGTGTAAGTGACAATGTGAATGTGTATGTGTAAAGTGAACCATGTGAAAGAGGAAACTTGTGTAAAGAGAATGTGAAACTAAAGATGTGAGAATATGTTATTGAAAACCATGTGAGACAAATCTGAAACCATGTGAAACCAGTAAATTCATGTTGTTATCATTATGTTCATGTGTGCAAAAATGTCTAGAATCCATGTTAGAGATAATTGATGAGTATGTGTGCAAAATAGCATGATGGGTTGTTCACGTGATATGTTTTAAACAACATTGTAGCTTTCATGTATAGGTTTACAGCCGTTAAACCATGTGAAATCAGCAACTTAAACCATGTGAAAAGGTTATGTATGTACTTAAGGACATGTGAAATCCATGCTAGTTGTGTTCCCCTTTCATGTATGCAAAATGTTCATGTTGGTAGCTCTCATGTCTTAGTTCTTTAAAGATTAAAGATTCATGAGTAAATTGAATAGAGAGCATGTGATAGGTGAATTTTATTCTTAGAAATCTGAAAGCATGATCCATGTATAAAATTGTAAAACTTTCATGATAGGTTGAAACTTTAGAATGACTAGCATGCCATGTGTAGTAAATGTTGAATGTGCATGTAGAAACCACTAAGACTTATACGTGTATGTTATGGGTAGTGTTTCTTGCTGAGTCTCTGGACTCACTCCTTGCTTCGGCGTACAGGTATAGTTGGTGACGTGGCCCCTTTGGAGGAGACAGCAGAGACGGACTCCGAGCGCGGAGACTAGCTTTGGAGTTTCTTTGAGATTTGTGTATTTTATAAGTATGTAATTTGAACATTGTATTAGAGTATTATGAAAAGGATGTATAAGTGTGGACAATTTGTGTTTCTATTTCAGCAATTTAAATTATGTGGACCTTTAGTTCTTTTATGTTAATTGCGAATTGCATGTATGTTTAATGTGGGTGATGAATGAATGGAGACAGTTGTCTTTTACTTCCGCTACTCTGTTGTATATTCGCGTGTATCTCAGCTGTATGTATCGTTTAGGTAAATGTCCCACTGTGAGGACTCTTGCTATACTGACGTGGGTTGATATAACTGTACCAGTATAATGAGGGCTGTCATAAGGGTACAGTCTCCTTAAGGACACTACAGCACCCAGCACCCTAGCTAGTCTTCCTTCACACGAAGGGAACAACACCCTGGAACCCACCAGGTCTTCCTTCACATGAAGGGAACAACATCCTAGAACCCACCAGGTCTTCCTTCACACGAAGGGAATAAAACCCTGGAACCCACCAGGTCTTCCTTCACACGAAGGGAGCAACATAGGAAAAGTGTTCAGGGATGAAGCCCCTAGATCAAGCTTATAGAGCACAACTTGATCTGAAGCTAAGAACTGAGAAGAAAAGATCTACAACAAAGAACTCTTCTCAGAACTAAAGGCTCTCTCATAGATCTACACTTAGCACAGAGAGCAAGAGCTAGAAAAGATGGGATTCTTAGCTTTGCTCTTTGGAAAGCTCACAGAAGGTTGTAAGCATTGTATCATAGTTGTTTTTAATCTGGAGCTTCAATCTTCTATTTATATCTTCAATTTGAAAATTGAACGTTGAAGTGTCGGTTGTCTCTAAGTTCTAGTTTACGTTAGACTACATGGTCCTGCAGAAGGTCAACGGTCTTTTGGCTTTTCATGCACGCAAAGAGAGAAGATCTTCTGTAATATCTTTTGGCTTCTATTTTGTCCAACGTTGTATGACGAGTGCTGTCAGAGACCTGCACGCATTACAAGCTTAAACAATAGACAGCTAAGTTGTCTCTTGTTGTTAGTCAACGTTAGATTGATTTTATACAGAAATAGAAGTTCCATTCTGTTCTTCTAAAAGGATGTTTACAGAATAAGCATGAGAATAGAAGATATCGTTTGTATGCACTGCAGTGATATGTTCAGTCATAATAAATGCATGGTTGTCAGAGAGATATACGTGAAGATTTTGACTTTTCAACGTACTCAGAGACGAGTTTAAATATCAAGTCGTTATATTCCATGAAATCGTTACATGCATGACTTATGAAATCGTTATGCAAATAAGTGAATCGTTGTGCATTCATAACTAAACAGATGCATACACAAATCATTATATATATTAATAATCAAATCGTTAATGACAATGTGAGTAAATCGTTGTTTACTGTATCGAATCGTTACAGCAACCAAGTCATTATGTAACTTAATGAATCGTTATAGTGACAAAGTCATTGTGTAACTTATCGAATCGTTACAGGGATCAAATCGTTATAAGCAAATCGTTGTGAACCAAGTCATTACGAGCAAATCGTTGTGAAAGCAAATCGTTATGATCACTTACGAAATTATTGTGAGGGCAAATCGATGCGATTACTTAACGAATCGTTGTGAGGGCAAATCGATGCGATCACTTAACGAATCGTTGTGAGGGCATATCGATGCGATCACTAAACAAATCATTGTGAGGGCAAGTCGATGTGATCACTTAATGAATCGTTGTGAGGGCAAATCGATGCGATCACTTAACGAATCGTTGTGAGGGCAAATCGATGTTCTCACTTAAGAAACTGTTATGAAAACAAATTGTTACGATCACTTAACGAATCGTTATGAGGGCAAACTTGATAACCAATCCTTATGAGTATGAAATCGTTATGACTCTACTGAAATCGTTACACTTCAGAGGAAATCGATGTGTATGAGGAAATCGTTATGATTCTAAGGAAATCGTTATAACAACTAGAGAGTCGATGTGTACTTAGAAAAATTTGTAAGCTATGAAGTTTAAACTGCTAGTGTGAAGGATACTTACCAGTTTGGCTTGTTTGTTTTTTGTTTTATTTCCTGTGCTCAAGACTTATAGAAAATTCGTTAGAATAGTTTTGTTAATTACCAAAATAGATAAGTAATTTGTTTAAAATACTTGGGGACAATTGGATCATCAATCTCCCCCTTTTTGGTGATGACGAAACATAGCATTAAACAAATATGTTTTGAAATAAGAATTTAGAAATAAAACTATTGACATTTCAGAATCATAAGAGATGTATTTCATAAGTGCTATATTTCTCCCCCTTTTTGTCATTTAAGCAAAAAGATAAAGTATTAAGACAAAGAAAGAGAGAAAAGACAAATGAGAGAGCACAAAATGATTTGATTATTCTTGTTGGGGTACAGGGAGATAGAAAGCAGGAGACAAAAGAGAGGCATAATGGGAAATAATTTCCCAAGCCTTTTCTTCCTGCTGCTCAAAAAACAACTTGAAAACCCAAGGAGAGAGAGAATAAGTTGGTCCCATGGTGGGAGCCATCCTTCTTAGATGAAGAACCAACTGCTCATCAAGGAAGTCAACATAACGATCTCTGTCAAAGGAGGTTTTAAAAAAGTTGACCTTCCCAAAACTAGCACAGGCAAGAAACTGATCTATATTGATAGGGTAGAAGATTTGCTTGTGCTTCAGTTCCTGGCGCATGGCTACATAGACCTTGTATCTTTCAACCCAAGTTTGGAAGGGATCATTGACAAGGTGAATGGAGTTCATGTCCAGAAATGTAGCAGCTGACACTGGAGGATTACCTTCCCTGGCTTGAGATTCATTTACATCAATGAGTTGCTGCGCTGAAAGGGGATAGAACCGGATCCAATCTGCAGGAGAGAGTCTTTCACACTCTCACAGGGCTGGAGCAAGAACATCAGCACTGACATGACCCTGGTGATACTCTCTAAACAGAAATCTATGGAAAGCAACCAGATAGCCCTTCTGCACTTTGAGTCTGCCCATGACTCTGGCAAAATGCTAAAAAATAATTGAGCCTACAGAGGAATCCATGATCAGAGAGTGAAGAGGGGGAAGAAAGGTAGAATCAGGTAGCTGGAGGGTTGCAAAATCAACTTGGATGGCTTCAGTGTGAGCTCCATCTGGTCCAAGTGCTCTAATGGCCTGCTTGAACTGACCCAACTGAATCTCAGGGAGACGATGAAGATACCGGTAGTCATTGAACATTTTAAAGTGCCGGATCATCTTGATCTCCTTTTGAATGAAGGGAGCCCAGGTGTCCTTGTGATGGATCAGGAACCATTCGGATAATGTCAGGGAATGGTCCCTGGGGGGGAACCTGGCAGATCTGGCAAGAAGGAATTTATTGTACAGAGCTTTATGCCCCCGAGCCCACTGCTCTTCAGCTTGGGATTCAGCTAGAGAGAAGATTTTGGATTTTATGAATTTGGAAAGAGAAGTATAAGGTAAAATGACATTAAGATGATCGGTAAGATCTAGATGAGGGAGATTGAAAATACAAGCAAAAATAACCTTTTGGAGGAATTCTCTGTAAAGGGGTTTATTTTTGGTGTCCACTGCCAGAGAAAACCATAAAGGGGGATAACGAGGATCAGAGGATTTAGAGGAAGTGGAAGTGACTTTGCGTTTCTTGTGAACAGGACTAGAAGAGTCTATTCTATGAACATGTTCTCCAACCTTCAGAACAGATCGGAGAATGGCTTCCTCAAACTCATCTTTGATGGCCCCAAGAAAGGGACCATCAACCTAAGCATCCTCCGGAATAATTGTAATAAAGGAGGGAGGAGGAGTAGGATGAAGAAAAGAATGTGAGGTATATCTATTGGTCCTAAAGAAGAGGGACCAAAGGATGAGGAGGCTCCAACTGATGAGGAGGCTAGAGGGATGTGAGTGGAGGAGACAGGGGATGAAGAGAACTGTGAAGGAAATAGAGTAGGTGAAGAGATGTTTCTTGGTAGTGGTTGTTTGAAAGTAGGTGGAGCTGGTGGTACTATTGAGGATGAGGGTGGAGAAGGAAGGGCTGGTGTTTGAATGGGTGAAGGAGCTGGGGGCTTTGGAGCAACAGCTTCTTTGTCTGCCCGAATTTGCTCAGACTCAGTCTCCACAGGCCCGAGTGGCCCTGACATTTCCTCAACTGGCCCTTCAGCTGATGGCCCTGTTGGCCGAGGAGCTGCTTCAACAACAGATGGCCCGGATGGCCCAAACTCTTTTGCAGGCACATACCCTGATGGTCTAGGAACATCTTCTTCAGCTCCCTCAGAGGGCTGAGGAGTAGGTGGTGGAGGAGCAGGAGGTGCTGGTGCTCTTACCTCCTTCAAAAAATCTCAAAGCATAGTCTTCATGCTCCCTAATTCGTTATTAAACCATCTGATAGCATTCTTTACCTGTGACAACTCTTTTGCTGCCGATGCCGGGCTCATAAAGATTGAGTTGACATCTGATTGCACAGATCATAGTATTTCACCTTCGGCATCCAATCTCTCTATCACAGGCTTCAGATTTATAACAATTTTCTGTCTCTGTGGCCTCTGATGAGGAGCATCCGTAAGGAGAGGAATATCTGAAGCAACTTCCTTTCCTTTCTCCCTTGCCTTGTCCATTGGTTCCTGATGATCAACATGATCATCTTGCTCATCTGAATCTGAGGAACTGACGATTTCTCCTTCTCTAAATGGATTTTCTAGGGGGTTTTCAGTTCTCTCCCCTTGAGGCTCACTTTCCTTCTCACCCAAAATCTCACCTTCAGCAGGGGCATCCTCCATGGGAGTATCATCATGGATAGCTGCTGTTTGTTCCTCCTGGACAGGAGAATCTTCCATCTGAATATCATTGTGGCAGGATGCCACAACCTCATTTTCTTGATTTTGCTCCCCCTGAGTAGGAGCATCTTCCATTTGATCTTCTTCAACAGTAATTTCTTGCTCCCCCTGAATGGGAGCATCCTCCATAACTACTTCTTCAGTGTGGCCTGATGCCATAGCTTCTTCTTTCTTGCTAGCAACTTCTTCCACTTCTTGAGTGCTTGGAATGGACTCAAGTGCTCTTCGGAGGACTGACCCTATCCTAGAAGATGGAGGGGCAACCTCTTGAAATTCTTCTATAGGCACGAGGTGCTCTAGAGAAATATCCTCTATCCTTCTATCACAGGGACTGATTTCCTCAACAATTTCTTGAATAAAATCTGCTGCTTGCTCTTCTGCTGGTGCTGCTGCCTGTTCTGCTGACTTCTCCTGAACAAGTTGAGATTCTCCCCTGGCACTTTCTGGTTTAATTGGAGCATCAAGTACTACTGCTGCTAGAGCTTCTAGAATTTCTTCTTGAACCTCTGCTGCTACTGCTGCCGATTCCTCTTGATTCAATAGAACTGCAGCCTCTCCTACCTCTTTCTGGACTTCTTGGGCTTCGCTAATTATGGCCTCACCCTCAGCCACAGAAGTCTTGGTCCATACACCATTTATTTTTGTGCTAACTTTTGGTAGACCTTCCACCAGGCTTCTCTTGATCAGCTTTCTCATGCCATCCAGACTGCAGTGGCCTAATCTTCTGTGCGACAGCTCAGTTGACTGCTCTTTGTTTGTTGCTAAACAGATATCCTGACCTTTTAAATCTTCAAGGTAGAGTACGTACATGTTCTTTTCTCTGTTGGCTTCAAAGATAACCTCTCCATCTTTCATAATGCTGCACTTTGACTCTTGGAATTTGATTTGATGTCCTTTGTTGCACAGCTGGCTGATGCTGATGAGGTTGTACTTCAGTCCTCTAACACATAGTACATCTTCAATAACTGTTTTTCCTTTGCTGCTCACTGATCCACTGCCGATTACAGTTCCCTTTCCATTATCTCCATAGGTGACTGTTCCTTCTTCAGCTTTGAGGTGAGAGAACAGCTTTTTATTTCCAGACATATGCCTTGAGCACCCGCTGTCCAGGTACCATTTTGATGCTCGAAGGCTTCCCTGAAATAGAGACACTAAGCTTTAGGTACCCAAGTTCTTTTGGGTCCTTGCTGGTTAGTATCATCATCTTTCCTTTTTGATTATCCAAACTTTGTGTTTAGTTGGACATGATACTTTGATGTGTCCTAATTTGTTACAGTGACTACAACATGATGTTTTAGTTACCTTTTTAGTTGGTATGTATTTGAAGTTTGACTTATGTGCTGTGTCTTGTTCAGGTGTAAACTTAGGAGTTGTATATACTTTTGGATAAATTATTGTTTCTTCATTATCTGGGGGTGTGTAACCTACTCTATGCTTCTTTTTATCTGACCATCTAGCACCTTTTAATATTAAGAAATTTTTACCATTAGTAAATTTTTCTAACGTACTTGATAATTTTTCATTTTCTTCTGTTAGTGTTTTGATTTCCCTTTTCAATTCGTCTGAACTTTCTTGTTTCTCTAGTTTGATTATTTGTTTATTTTTATCTTTTAGATCTTCACATAGCAACTCATTTCTTCTCTTAAGTTCATTAACCTGCTTCTCTAGTTGTTCATTTTCTGATTTTAAATCTGAATTAGTATTCTCTAGACATGCAATGTTTTTCTTGCTAGCTTTTAGTAGTTTAGATACTTCTTTATATTTACTATATAACTCATTAAAAGCTTCTTCTAAGTCATCAGAATCTGAATCATTACATGAATCAAAAGATGAGTCATAAGTTACCTTTTCTTCTGTGTTGACCATGAAAGCCAAGTTAGCTTTTTCTTCTTCCTCACTGCTTGAGCTTGACTCGTTGTCCGAGTCGCTGCTGTTGCTCCAAGCTGCCGCCATTGCTTTCTTCTTATATCTCCTGAACTTCTTGGAACTATCTTTCTTTTTGAATTCAAGTTTCTTGAGCTTCGGACATTCTGCTTTGATATGTCCGGGCCTCTTACATTCATAGCATATGGGCTCACCTTTCTTTGAGTCCTTTCCTTATATCTTCTTAAAATCCTTATTTTTCTTAAAATATCTCCTGCCTGACTGATATCTTTTCTTTTTGGCTAAGATTCGTTGAAGCCTCCTAGATAGCATAGCTTCTTCGTCTTCACTGTCTTCACTGTTGGCTTCATCTTCAGAATGTTACTCAGAGCTCCCTTCTGCTGCTTTGAGAGCATTTGTGTGCTTCTTCCTACTAGATGATTCTCCTAATCTCTCCATATTTATCTCATGGGTCATGAGGGACCCAATGACATCCTTTTCAAGTCATTGACTTCTTCTATAGCTGTTACCTTGGGAGTCCAAGAAGATGGTAGAGATCTAAAGATTTTCCTTACCATGTCTCCCATCTCATAGCTTTTTCCTAATCTTGCTAACCCGTTGGTGATGTCTGTAAATCTGCTGAACATCTGCGTAATGGTTTCTCCTGACTGCATCTGGAATCTCTCGTACTGTGTCACCAGAATGTCTATTCTGGTTTCCTTTACTTTATTAGTACCTTCGTATGTGATTCTTAGCTTCTCCCACATCTCCATTGCTGATTTGCAGGCTGAAACTCGATTAAATTCTTTCTTGCTAAGTGCACAACATAATATGCTCTTAGCTTTGCAGTTGAGAGAAATCTTTTTTCTATCATCTTTTGTCCATTTGTCCTTCTCGTTGGTGACTAGAAGGTCTCCTTCTTCTACAATTGACCAGATTTGAAAGTCGAAACCTTGTAGGAAGTATTCCATTCTTGTTTTTCAGTAGGTATAATCTTCTCCATCGAACAGCGGTGGCCTGTTGACTGACTGACCTTCGGAGTGACCTTGGACTGCCATTTGATTTTTTCTCTTCAGATCGTTGGATCTTTTTCTTTGTCGAAGAGACCCTCTCTGATACCACTTGTTGCCCAGCTAGGAAGCCCAGAGGGGGGGTGAATGGGTCTTTTAATAAACAATTGGTCAACTAATACCTGTTCACAAAAACATTCACACCACACACACTTTGATTGCGGTTAGTGTTAGTAAAGAAATGAATGCAAAGATAAGCACATACACACTGCACAAAGATTTATCCTGGTGCGGACCTCCTCTCCACAGGAGTCCTACGTCCAGTCCTTGAGCAACAACTCAGGATTTCACTAACAAGGGTACAGTCCCCTTAAGGACACTACAGCACCCAGCACCCCAGCTGGTCTTCCTTCACACGAAGGGAACAACACCCTGGAACCCACCAGGTCTTCCTTCACATGAAGGGAACAACACCCTGGAACCCACCAGGTCTTCCTTCACACGAAGGGAACAACACAGGAAAAGTGTTCAGGGATGAAGCATGTAGATCAAGCTTATAGAGCACAACACTGAAGCTAAGAACTGAGAAGAAAAGATCTACAACAAAGAACTCTTCTCAGAACTAAAGGCTCTCTCACAGATCTACACTTAGCACAGAGAGCAAGAGCTAGAACAGATGGGATTCTTAGCTTCGCTCTTTGGAAAGCTCACAAAAGGTTGTAAGCGTTGTATCATAGTTGTTTTTAATATGGAGCTTAAATCTTCTATTTATATCTTCAATTTGGAAATTGAACGTTGAAGTGTCCGTTGTCTCTAAGTTCTAGTTTACGTTAGACTGCATGGTTCTGTAAAAGTTCAACGGTCTTTTGGCTTTTCATGCACGCAAAGAGAGAAGATCTTCTGTAATATCCTTTGGCTTCTATTTTTTCCAACATTGTATGACGAGTACTGTCAGAGACCTGCACGCATTACAAGCTTAAACAATAGACAGTTAAGTTGTCTCTTATTGTTAGTCAACGTTAGATTGATTTTATACAGAAATAGAAGTTCCATTGCGTTCTTCTAAAAGGATGTTTACAGAATAAGCATGAGAATAGAAGATATCGTTTGCATGCACTGCAGTGATATGTTCAGTCATAATAAATGCATGGTTGTCAGAGAGATATACGTGAAGATTTTGACTTTTCAACGTACTCAGAGATGAGTTCAAATATCAAGTCGTTATATTCCATGAAATCGTTACATGCATGACTTATGAAATCGTTATGTAAATAAGTGAATCGTTGTGCATTCATAACTAAATAGATGCATACATAAATCATTATATATATTAATAATCAAATCGTTAAGGACAATGTGAGTAAATCGTTGTTTACTGTATCGAATTGTTACAGCGACCAAGTCGTTTTATAACTTAATGAATCATTATAGTGACAAAGTCATTGTGTAACTTATCGAATCGTTACAGGTATCAAATCGTTATGACGGTATAGGCAAATCGTTGTGAACCAAGTCGTTACTAGCAAATCGTTGTGAAAGCAAATCATTATGATCACTTACGAAATCGTTGTGAGGACAAATCGATGCGATTACTTAACAAATCGTTGTGAGGGCAAATCGATGCGATCATTTAACGAATCGTTATGAGGGCAAATCGATGCGATCACTTAACGAATCGTTGTGAGGGAAAATCGATGTTCTCATTGAAGATATCGTTATGAAAACAAATCATTACGATCACTTAATGAATCGTTATGAGGGCAAATCGTTGTGATACCAAACTTGATAACCAATCCTTATGAGTATGAAATCGTTATGACTCTACTGAAATCATTACACTTCAGAGGAAATCGATGTGTATGAGGAAATCGTCATGATTCTAAGGAAATCGTTATAACAACTAGAGAGTCGATGTGTACTTAGAAAAATTTGTAAGTTATGAAGTTTAAACTGCTAGTATGAAGGATACTTACCAGTTTGGCTTGTTTGTTTTTTTGTTTTATTTCTTGTGCTCAAGACTTATAGAAAATTCGTTAGAATAGTTTTGTTAATCACCAAAATAGATAAGTAATTTGTTTAAAATACTTGGGGACAATTGGATCATCAGTCTTGCCCGATTTCAGATTAGGAAACCCATCCTAAGTCATAGGGAACCTACCCTAAAGCGTACCCAACCCATCCAACTCTATAAAAACAACATCTTCTGGCCACGCCAAGTCTTTTTGGTCTTGGTGAAACCCTAGAATATCCTGTGAGAAAAGCTGAACTTCCAAGGCTTCAATCCGGTCACTAGAGGAATTTCCTGGAGATCTACAATGATTGGAAGATTGTTCAACTATCAAGGAAGAATCCCCAACCCTGAGGATCAACCTACAACGACTGAAGAACCGGATTTAAGGAGTTTCTGAGCACCTTCTTAGAAGGGTATAGGAGGGCTTCATCGGGGAAGTTTGATCTTCTAGTATTTATTTCGAGGCAAGTAACCTATGGATATCAATCCTACACATTTCCCCTTAGGTCCCAGCATTTTTCTGGATTTTTCCTCGTGTCCTGGAACCTCCAATTTCCCTTTGCATGTGAGTGCTGTCTGCGCAGTCTGCTGTCTGGAGGTTGACGGCAACATCATGTGCTGCCAAGATCATGTGTTGGTAGCAGGGGATTGTGCAGTTAACACAGTAGGCGGCCAACACTGTGCCGCCAAGTTTCTCAGTGTTCTGAAAACTATTGTTTGATCTTCTTTAAGATATTTAATTGATTTCTGGGTATGTGTGCATGCTATAGATTTTATGTGGAGTCAAAGGTGATCAGTAGGTCATGTCATGAGGTTTTAGTGAATTTTCATGATTTGTGTTGATTACTGAAATTCTGATAATTGGACTATGAGCATAAAATGACCATGTTTAATCTGTGTAAATAAGTCAGTTGTGAGTTAGGATTTTATGAATTTTTTGCAATCATGTGATGACCGTATCTACGCATTGGCACTGTTAGATTTGATTGTTATATTGTGATTCCTACTTTGGAGAAATTAGTGAGAAATGCACCTATAATTTACTTTAATTGTTATAAATATATTTACTATTCAAAAAAATTTTTAAAATTGAGTATATGTTATGTTTACTCTTTTTAACCTATGATAAAATTTCATGATGTTTTGATGACAGTAGGTACTATTATGGTTTTAAATGAGAAAATGGCCATGTTGAGCATGTTAGAGTTAATTATGTATAAATCAAGGGTAAACAATATATTAATATTTTGTTTTAAGTTGCTTATCATTGTTAAACAGTAAGGTGAATTTCTATAAATGGAAATGTGAATGTTATGCAAAGTGTGTGCAAAATGGGATGAAAGTATGTATATAAGCATGAGTAAAATGTGACAAGTATGATAATATGATTAATCTGTAAAATTGGGCCGATATTGACACTGCTACCATAGGGGTCTGAGAGCTGTACCATAGAAAAGTCCCCATGGAAGGCTCAACGTTGTGAAATATATCCTAAGGGCATTAGGATGAAATCCTGGAGGTGGACAAGTACCACTGGTTAGGGTGGAGAGGGCTTCTCCCGGTCTGTGCAGTATCTAAGGTTTGTCACTAGCTTGCCCAGGTGACAAATATGAGCAAGTGAAGTGCTAAGTGCTAGGTGATAAGCACTAAGTGCTAAAGTGAGTGTTTTTCCTCTACTTGATAGTTAGGACTATGTGTCACGACGACTTAAGAGATTAAATGTGAATAAAGTGCAAAGTGATAATGAATGTGGCACGTGGTAAGTACAATTGTTGTGATATGTGATAAATGTTAGTGCAAGAGTAAATGAAATGGAAGGAGTGTAAATTGATATGTAAGGGAGAGTAAATGATAATGAGAGTACAATTGCATGAGAAAACCAATGTAATAATGCATTTATATATATTCATGTCATTCATGTGTTAACATCATAATTGTAATATCATGTTTAATATTATGTGATATAGTTTAAAAATCTCCATATGGTAGTGTATATGAATATGTGTATGTAAACATGTAAAGTAATGCAATGTGGAAAAATGAGCTTGTAGAATTGTCAAATGAATAAGATGGCATGGGAACAAGTGTAAATCCATGTAATTATGTTTAATTCATGTCAAAACAGCAAGCAAAATGAGATTTTGATTATGATAAATATATGAAATAATGTTTAAGTTTCATGATAGAATTACTACTCATTTAGTATATAGTTCCATGCTTAAATTGTATATAATTGCCAACCGATTTGAATATGTCTTAGATCTTCAATCCATGTTTAATAAAGGGATATCATTGTGATTTATTCATATTAAAACAGCAAATAAAATGTGTAAATAAATGAGAAAGGTGCATGTGAAATATGAATAGATATCATGTTAGGTTGTTATCTACTTTATGCTTAATTCCATGTTCTAGTTGGTAGAGTTGTTCCATAACATGGATAATGTTTAGATTAATAAATCATGTTACATGTTAGGTGTATAAGAGTGCATATGTTCATGTCATGTGTGTATTAATATGATTAAGCTTAATTATGATAGAATGTTTAGTATCATGTTATGTAGTTTATTAAAAAGCATGTGCCATGTAAATTGTAATGGTTAGAATGATAGCATGTGTTCCTTATTGTTGATAGCTTAGTGTATATGAGATATGTCTAAGGTTGATGTTTTAGATTACTTGCTGAGTCTTGTAAGACTCATACTTGCTTCGACGTACAAGTGTGATAGGTTTCCCGTAGCTGAGGAGAGAATAGTGAAGGTCGACGCCGCATCTAAGGAGTAGTTACTTGGGGAGATTTTCTTTTGTAGTTGCTTTATTTCATAGTTGGACAATGTAGTTCATTTCAAGTTGTAATAATGTGGACTCTAGCATATTCTTTTACTATATAGACTGTGGAATATGTGATGACGATGGAATGAAGTTTAATTGTTTCTTTAATTTCGTTGCACTCATTTAATATTCATGGACATATCAACCTTATCGTTTAGTGTTGGGTTACTATCCCACTGTGACGACGCTCTTTATACCGATAGGGATTGGTATAATCGTACCGGTATGAGGAGGGTCGTTACAACACGAACAAAGCTCTGCAACCCTTTCCTTCAGCCCTCTTTTCTCTCCTCCAAGAAAACGCAAAACCCTCTCCTAAAGGATAAATCCGGGTCTTATAAGGATCCCTACAGATTACCTAAGCCTCAATCCTAGCCCTTGAACTAGAAACGCACTGTTCTTCCCATTAAATGCTTTGGAAACTACCGATCTCTTCTCCCCGAAACGGTAACAACAAAAACTGGCAAGTCAGGTTAACGTCAACCTATGGTGTCGTCAACCCTGAAGTAGACGTCCATCGATCATGTCATCAACTTGATTGCCAAAATAACCCAAATATTCAAGAATTTATAAATGGCACTATCCCCTGTCATTAACAGATAGTAGACGGCAATCGATCATGCCGCTAACTGTAGTCAACGTCAGTAGATATTGACGTCAAGTTCATCAAAGTTACAGTATACTATTAAATGCAGAAACAAATTCATAAATGCATCATACGCTCTACTAAAATTCTAGGGCACTCCACAATAACCTTACGTACATTGATTAGATATCAAGTATATAGAAATCCAAAACTCGAAAGATTCATGTACAATCATATATACTCGAAAACAGACGAGCGCTATGTAAGAAACTTCAAAGGGAGGTACATGCCCCAGTGCACCAACCTACTAGCATTCCAAGAATATACATAATTGGATATTGTTGAAATCGAGATCTCTATGGACCAGCAATGACCGAGGAGGGTTAGCTCCAGGTGTGCTTGAGAGTTGGTGAACCGAGTGATGAAATCAGTAGGAGAAGAAGTTGCCTGAGAAGTACATGCAAATAAGTCGGCCATGGACAATTTTTTAGGATAGACCCTCCGATGCCCAAGTCAAGATAGAGCTTGAAATGAGTCGAAGAAAAGTTGAAAAGTGAGTAGAGAATGGAGAGCTGAGAGTTGTCGAGAATTGGCAATGGTTCGTACCCCCCCCCCCCCCCCCTTACATGTGATCCTTAAGGTCTTTTTATAGCCGCTAGCTAGGAGAGTGTTAAGAACAGTCAGTGATTTCTCCGAGGAGTGGACCTTGAGGTCTTTTTATAGCTGCCATGATGGTGTTTGGAACGGCCAGTGATTCCTCCAAGAGTGGACTTTTTAGGGCATTTTAGCAAGAAGACTATCGAGAGCTATTGTTGTAGATCACAAGATTGTCTCTCTTAATGCTCCTGACCTTTATAGCAAAGAGTTAAGGAGGCTATAACAACCATCCACTCCACTCCACTTTGGTTAGTACCGCTAAAGGAAAATCGTCTCAATGGAAAGTTAGCGGAAACCCTTAGCATTGGTTTACAAGGAAGCAGGCCGAGTTGACCTTGGAGATGTGACAAGAAGTTGGGACGACCTTGGAGTGGTTCAACAATCTTGATCTAATTTGGTGGCATCATCAGATATCAATTCTAATGTCATCAGCAAAATCACCATCGAAACATGCCAAAAAATAAGAAGCATTGTGATCTTCCTTGGCATCCACAGGAGGAGGGCAAGCATGATTTTCTCCTCTTTTCTTTGGATATGCGTGCAAATTTAAGCAATAATCAAACTACTCTTCCCAATTAATTATGTATTTTTCTAGCTTAAATTCTTGATACATTCATTGACATAAGCAACTATTCTATTTGTGTAGACAACTATTCTATATCAAAAAATGTTTACCACTAAGATTTTTTTTATTATTAAAAGGACCTCAGAACGTCAAGCTAGGAGAGTGCACCCTCCCCCAAAAGGGGAGAATAAACCCACTCCACCAGCAAAAATGCCTGGGCCAAAGATATATATAAGGAAGTAAGTACAACTACAAAGGGGCATACCCCCATCAAGCCAACCTAACACTCATAAGACCAGATTTGTCCAACACCACCGGCCCCTTACAAGAGGAAGGGAGATTGTCAGCCCCCCAGAAGACATCATTATGCTTGGAAGCAACTGCATGGTTAGCCAACCGGTCTGCCACCTGATTCGCCTCCCTGTAGACATGCGAGATGAGATAAGCATTGTCATGAAGCATGTACCTAACCATCCGTCACCATCTGTAGGTAAGCCAAGAAGTGCAACTGTTGTGCCTTAAGGAATTAACCAGAATGAGGGAATCAGAATTGATGGCAGAAAGGCGAACACCTAAGTGGTTAGCCAGACGAAGGCCATTACAGAGAGCCCGGGTTTCAGCTATTAGACTATTGCCATCCCCATAGAAATGAGCAAATGCCACCAGAGGAACTCCCTTACTGTCACGAATGCAGCCACCTCCACCACAAGTCCCAGGATTTCCATTAGACGCCCCATCAACATTAAATAAAAATAACAATAGGCGGGATCCAACGAATAAACTTCAGCTGCTTAGGAAGAACTTGGGGAGCAAAATTGAAATCTAGAAGAGTCTGCAGCTCTATAGGCGTTGGATCAACCTTGAAGGGTGTTCTGGTGAGAGCAAAGGATATGCTGAG
Organism: Colocasia esculenta; assembly: GCA_014218235.1. Lineage (NCBI taxonomy): Eukaryota > Viridiplantae > Streptophyta > Magnoliopsida > Alismatales > Araceae > Colocasia > Colocasia esculenta. Next base: position 53,727,359 of record CM024757.1, read on the forward strand.
TTTAATGCTTCGGATAATATCATCAACCTGAATAATCTTGGCATCGAACCTAGCTACACACCTGCTCTTCCAAAGCTCCCACAACATCAACATCAAACAGTACAGGGAAATGAAACCAGCAGGAGAGCGAATGTTGAGTGGAGGATAAATTTCGAGACTCTAGCAGTGATGTGAGGATGAAGATAAATTTTATTGCTGACAAGAGGCATAAACCATCACCAAAGCTTCACAGCAGTTACACTTTGAATGAAGACATGGTTCAGATCCTCCACCTGAGGAGAGGCGCAGTAGTAGCATCGGGAAACCAATGGAATACCGTAGTCCATAATTCTTTTGTCAATAGAGACTGCTCTGTTAAGAACCTTCCAACAGAATAGGGAGGCTCTAGGATTAAACTGTTAGTCTTAGGTGGACAACAAGCCAATCTGATATTGTATCATTTTGTTCAATTATTAATAAAATGGCTTTTGTTTATTATTTTACTATGTTGGTATTTTAATAAAGTCCATGAACATGTGCAATAGTGAGTAGACTATGATGTGTGATCATACTAATGAGACTACTCACTTAATAAACACATATTGTAAATGTTCCTATTCGGTGGATACCTGAGAAGGACATCAGATATCCAGTTAGAATAGTATTGTTTACTCCCGCTCATATGATGAGGATGACTGATCTCATAGTCATGTGTGTGGAGACACTAAGGAGAAACAATAGGTGCTCTTTAGAGAAAGAGTTCACTGAACTGATCCAATAGAATCATTGGATGGTATTGTACCTAACTGTCAACCAGAAAGATTCGATTGTCATAGTTGTGTAGATGGTCTTTAGACCTGAGACACCAAAGACACCTTGTTGGTGGACTTCTGTGTTTTGAGTTTGGCCTAAGAATCTCTATCCAAGAGATTTCATATAGTCAAAGTTCGGACACAGCGGAAGACCTTCGAAGGGGATTGAGTGGTCAACAAGGAATTATTTGCCCTCGGCACAGAGGGAGAATACTCAAGGGAACGATGTAATGGAGTCCCTGGCAAGGGCAGACAAAATATCAAAAATGGAGTTTTTGATATTAATCTAAAGCATCGAATCCCAGTGGAACAATAAGTTAGAATTAGACAGTATACCATATCCTAAGTTGTTCCAAGATATTGTGCAAATGAGAGATTATATCTACACGGTAACTGATGACGGAAAGATTCCTTGTGAGGGTTACAGAACCCCAAAATATTAGATAGGGACAGTCGCTCCTGGTCTCCTCCTGATTCCCGCCCTTTCTCTCTCCTGGTCTCCCATGGCGACGGTGGGGGGGGATCCACCCCTCCCCCCCCCCCCCCCCCAGGGCGCCCAGTTGGCCTTCCATCTATACCAGTCACCATGTCAGCTGAGCCGTCCAACGCCAGCAAGGGTGCCTGGGGAGCTGCCAGTGGTGCGTCTCCCACCTTTGCTCAGATCCTTCTGAAGTCCATCCAGCTGCCGGAGGTGCCAGTTCAGGTCCATCCACCAGCGACCACAGATGCAGGAGAACCAGCTGCCTTCTTCTCAGCTGAGGAGGTGCAGCTCTCCTGCAAAGCCCTTGACCTAGCTATCATTGCCAAAACCCCACAGGGCCGGCCCCCCTTTCAGGATATACGCTCACATCTCACACAGAGGTTTCAGCTACAGGAGGATTTCCTGATCAGTGCATATGATGGAAGGCACCTAATAATCCGATTTAGGAATGAGGCAGACTACAAGAAGGTGCTTCTGAAGGAATCCATGTTTGTTCATGGGAGGTTATTCAGATTTTCTAAATGGTCCATGGATTTCTCACCAAATAAAGACTCCCCTGTTGTTCCTGTTTGGTTGCACATGCCAGGCCTCCCTGCTAACTTCTTTACTGAACCAATGCTAAGGACCATTGCAGGTAGCATTGGACCTGTGTTGCATATAGACCAGAACACCTCTAGAATGATCAGAGCAGATGCAGCAGTGGTGTGTCTCCAGCTTGACGTTTCTAAAAAGCTCCCTGATCGGGTCTGGGTTGGGTAGGTGGAGGAGGATCATGGCAGCCCTTAGTATACCCAGCCCCACCTCTATTCTGCACCTCTTGCTCCAGATTGGGTCACTCCACCATGAACTGCAAGCAGTCCGCCCCAGGAAAGAAAGTCTTTACAGCGCAGGATTCATCAGAAGAACAGAGCCAGCCAACAGTCAACGCCAAAGCAACAACCTGGAGACCCATCAGAAATGTGAACAAAACTGTCAATACTATTCCTCAGAAGGATCCCTCTCTTAACAGCCACGTACAGGAAGACATCACATCCACCCAGCATATGCATGGGCCATCTACCACCCAACTCAGCAATAATGACAAAGGTAATGCAGAAAAGTCCAACACTCCATCACTCCCACATGCTAGAAACTAAGGTAGAGAATTGGAGTGTCACTCCTACCCAGCAGGTCCACGCCATGGATACTCCCCCTTCAATAAATGCAGCGCCCATCAAGCCCAGGACAACAGCTACCAACACAGGCAGAATCGCCTACAAGGTGTTCGATAGTTTGTTAACATCTAAGGATAGTCATGGAATTAATGTGAGTTTCCCTGTGGGTAAGAGTACTGGCCTGGAGAAACCACAACCCCCCTCCCCTGCAATTTACAGGAGGAAGGCAGTAGCAGTAAACACAAGGACAACGGTCTTCAGGATGTTATCCCTTCTAGCACCCAAAATGCAGAAACTGACAGGCAGGCCCCTATGGGAAAGGGCACTGGTCTTGAGAATCCACAGCCCTCCCTCCCCTGCAACTCACAGGAAGAAGGTAGTAGCAATAACCCAAGGACAGTGGCACTCAAGATCCGATTCCTGCTAGCACACAAAATGCAGAAACTGACAAGCCGCCCTCTGCTGATGATGTGCATGTTGGCCCTCCTGAAAATCAAAGAATGGACAGTGGGAAGGAAAAAACTCAGGAAGATGGAAGGAAAAACACACAAGTCACAAGCATCAAAGGAGCAATAATATCACTGCCTGCTATACACAACATCAGATCTGCTCCTGGGCTAACACCACCTGAGGAAGACAATCTAAACACCATTCATGTAGCATTTGCTGGGAAACAAAAGCACAACAGCCGCCAAGAGAAGAAGTGTTAGAACCCGTGGAGGACTGCGTGGTAACACCTCAAACCCCAAACCCAATGAATCCAAAGATGCTAATCTGGAACATTAGGGGCATTGGCAATGACCCATCCATCAGGAGGTTGAAGATTTTAAAACGTAGATACAAGTTGTCCATCATAGCTATTATTGAGCCTAAAAAGAAGACTGCTTGCATTGACATGTACAAAATAAACTCCACATGGCTCACTCAGTTGCTAATGTAGATGATCAGGCTCGTATTTGGATATTTTGGGAGGAGAATATTAACATTTTGAGAACTGATGCCAGTGACCAGTTCATTACCATTTCTGTTGCTTCTGATTTCTGCAAAACTTTCTACTTAACTGTGGTCATGCTAGCTGCACTGTCAATGAGAGGAGGCAGCTGTGGGACTATATGATAGATTTTTCTTCCACCTGTTCTGAACCTTGGCTGATCGGGGGAGACTTCAACACTTACCTGGGTCTGCATGAGAAAAGGGTGGCAAGAGGAATCCGTCTAGATCGGTTATGGACTTTCAAGCTTGTGTGTCGGCTGCGGGGATTGAGGATGCAGGCTTCACCGGAAGTAAATTCACTTGGTTCAATGGACAAGACCAAAATGGAACTGGATCAGAATTGACAGGCTCTTCTTTAACGCTGAATGGGCAATCTCTGTCCGGCGGTTCATGTCCAACACCTGGACAGAGCCTGCAGTGACCACAGCCCACTGCTCATCTCCGGCACCAATGAGACCAGGAAAGGGCCCTCCAGGTTTACCTTCCAACATATGTGGTGTTCTCATGAGCACTTTCTAGTGGACTCTGCTGCTGCCTGGAGGATGGCTCCGGCCTCCACTTATCCTATGCTCAACATCATTATGAAACTGAAATACATGAAGAACTTTTATAGAAGTGGAATAAGGAAACCTTTGGTAACGTCTCATTCCATATTCAACAAGCTGAAACTGCCTATGCCACTGCTCAAAAGATCCTTGATGAGGAGTCCACTCCGGACAATCACGCTGCCTTCCTTCGTGCAAAAGATAAGTTAGATCATGTTCTATCTCAAGAGGAAAAACTGTGGTGTCAAAATCCCGGATTAAGTGGCTGAAGGAGGGGGATAGTAACACAAAATTCTTCCATGCTTATGCCCTCACTCAAAGGAGACAGTCACTTATCTCCAAACTCTATAATCAGGATGGCAAACCAGTGGAGGACGATGATAGAATCACTGAACTGTTTGTGGATCACTTTTCTGAAGCCTTCACATCAGCCCCCCACCATGTTAATGCAGAACTGATCCATCACATACCGACACTGATGAAAGAGGAAGAGAATAATGAGATGTGTAATGTTCCCACGCCGGAGGAGATCAAGAAGGTGGTTTTCAGCATGGACCCCGACAGCGCCCCGGGACCTGACGGGTTTTCCGGATACTTCTTCCAGACCTGCTGGAACTTCATCCAAATTGACATCATTAATGCAGTGCAGTCCTACTTCTGCGGTCATAGCCTTCCCACAGCACTCACCTCCTCTTTGATTACTCTCATACCGAAGGTTGACACCCCCAAACCTGCTCCGATTTCAGACCCATAAGCCTATCAAACTTCATGTACAAGATCATATCCCGAATAATTTCTGACCGACTGGGTAACCTGCTGCCCTCCCTAATTTCTGAAGAACAGAGTGCCTTCACTAAGGGGAGGAACATAGCTGAAAACATCCTCCTTACCAAGGAACTGCTCCAGACCATCGAAGAAAGTGCAGAGGGGGCAATATGATCATAAAGCTTGACATGGCCAAAGCTTATGACAGAATAGAATGGATTTCCTTTATGCAGTCCTCCGACAGTTCGGGTTTTCTATCAATGTCATTTCCATTCTTGAACCACTCATATCCAATTGTTGGTTCTCCCGTCCTCTACAATGGCAAAACTCATGGATTCTTTAAATCATCTAGAGGACTGAGGCAAGGAGATCCGGTTGCGCCCGCTCTTTTATCCTTGCAGAGGAGGCTCTTAGCAGAGGGCTCAAAACTTATTCCAGAATAGCAGTGGCGCATGGTATCAATCCAATGCCCGGTGTCCAGCGATATCTCACCTCCTTTTTGCGGATGACACACTGATATTTTCAAATGCCTCTGTGAGACACTTGAGAAGACTCATGACATTCTTTAAAACTTATGAAGAAGCCTCAGGCCAGCTGATCAACAAGCATAAAAGTTCTTTTTATGTACATGCTGGTGCCACTGACGGTCTCATTCAGAAAATCTGCAAGACCACCGGATTTGTTAGAAGCAAACTCCCAATACATTACCTGGGAGTCACCATATACACAGGCCGGCAAAAACCTGCATACTTCGCCAATATAATCTCCAGACGGTCAGGAAATTGCAAGGGTGGAAAAGGAGTTCTTATCCTCGGGAGGAAGGCTTATCCTCATACAACATATCCTGTCTGCGATTCCTATATACACATGAATGCTCACCCATCCCCGTCACCGTAGTGAGGGCTTTTCACCGATCTTGGCAAACTTCTTCTGGGGTTCCTATGAAGGTTCCCCGAAAAGACACTGGAAGAGCTGGAAGGACATTGCACAACCGAAGGAGAGCGGCGGATTGGGTGTGTTAAACCTGCAAAACATGCAATTAGCTTTCAGAACTAAAATGCTATGGCGGGCATTATCCACCAATTCTTTGTGGGCCAAATTTTTCAGGAGGAAACACCTATTTAATTGCCACTACTCTGAAGCACATTCCCATTCATGCTAGCAGCAGACAGGAAGCTTTGGAAGCAGGCAGCCCAGCTGATCCACAACAACCACAGGATCATATCCAGAGACACAGGTTCAGTGGCCACTTCTGGTTTGATATCTGGACTGGCAATACACCCCTCAAATCCTATATACCTGAAGACAAGTGGCAGGAGATCCCTGACAAACTTTGCACCATTCAACAAGCCTTTAGCAGTCCCGGGAGCATTCAATTGCAGAACGCCCTCATGTACTGCCCCAAATTTCTGATGGAACATTTTTAACCACCAACAATGCTGATGACACTTGGATCTGGTGTTCTACCTCTAATGGTAAGTTCATACGAAATCAGTCCGGGTACTTCTCCAACCTGAAACTGCTCAGAAATGGAAGGCATTGTGGTCTCCCTATATTCCTCTCAAATGGTCCATATTTATGTGGCGGATGGTTCAAAACCTTATTCCTGTTGATGAGACTATCCAAGGAAAAGGAATCCCTTTGTGTTCTAAATGCTCCTGTTGCACCATCAGCCAATGTGAAAGCCTCCAGCACCTGTCCTTCAAGAGTAACACAGCGATCCAAGTGTGGACTGATCTGGATAATCTCATGCAGTTTAACAGTAAGGACATCATTGAAGTGGCTGACGGTGTGATTTCCTTCCTGACACAACTAGACCTCTCTACTGCCACGGGGCGTCTTAAACGTTGCACTTTCATGGCAGTCCTTTGGGAGATCTGGTGCTGCAAGAACCTGGCGAGGTTTCAAGGCATGAGCATGTCGCCCAAACACATTATAAACAGAAGTATGCTTTCTATCCGAGCCATATGTGCATCCGCCAACTTCCAGAAAATACCCCAACCTTGGTCTGCTGCTCTCCGTCAGACCCCAAGTGGAAATGACAATCTGAAACATAAGACGCCCAGGGATATCAGATGGCTCACCCCCCCACGGGGGAGATTAAAACTGAATGTTGACGGTGCCTTTGACATGCAGTCCGGTGAAGCTGGAGGAGGTGGTATCCTCAGGGACCACAACGGTGATATGTATTGTGCCTTTGCCAACCCTTACCATGGTCTGAAGTCTAGCCTCGTTGCTGAGGCCCTCGCACTCAGGGATGGGCTGCGAATGTGCTGCAAAAAGGGTGCCAGTGAAGTGCATGTTGAGACTGACTCCTTAAATCTTGTGCACATCGTTACGAAGCAAATCTCTCCGCCATGGGACCTCTCCTTCATACTGCAGGAGGTATTTGTATTAACTAACAGGGTCACGACTGAAATCAATCATGTCCCAAGGGAAGGTAACAAAGTGGCGGACTGCCTAGCTGACTTTGCATCTTCTTGTACTGGTTTCATTTTGTTGGACCAATGGGTTGACCTTCCTAGTACTGTAAGGGACGCCTGCAGCCATGATAAGGCAAGGTGCCCATCCATGAGCCCTGGGTCTGATTTGTACTCTCCCCCCCCCCTTTTCTTCCCGTACACTTAATGAAAATACCCCTAGCCGTCTGGTGAAGGTAGTGACACCCTCACGAGTGAGGGCGCCCCTACCCTCTCCTTTTGGTCCGGCTACATTCAAAAAAAAAAAAAAAACCCCAATACCTTCCGGGTTCACGTGGTATTGCTTGGCACCCAACGTGTTCGGAGGTCCAGTTGAGTCGACTAGATAAAGTTGATTCGGATTATTAATTAGATAATATGAGATATTAACTAATTAATCAAGTTAGTAAGTGTTACTAATTTATTGGGCCATTAACTGGATTGGTACTTAGGCCTAGAGGGTCACACGCAATAGGTTTTCAAGTGACGGTCTAATTATATAAAGATCAGGGGTTTTTATGAAAAATTACAATCTTTATATAATGATATGATCGGAGTACCCTGGCCAAGCATTAGGGTTTTCTCCTGGCCGCCCCCTCTCTCTCCCTCTCTCTTGCGTCACATGTCACAGAGATCGGCACAGATCCAAGCTCAGTCTTCGAGCGTTGAGGAACCCGAGGGAGCAAGCGTGGTCAGTCGCGAGGGAGAGGGCGTGGATCGTAGCGAGGAAGACCGCGTGGACACCGTTGGAGGCCAGACGGTTGAACGGCTTGTGGCATCACCTCAACAGAATCGTACGAACGCGGATTCGATTCCGCGCAATATGATTTTGACTATCCGATAGTCTGGTTTGCGTATCCCAAAATGGATCGAGATCAAAATTTTAAATCTCATTTTCTGATGCGTTTCCTTGATCTCGGGTCGCCGTAGATCCTAACAGTGGTATCAAAGCCAGGTTCCACTGTGATGTACATCTGTTTGGAATCTAAGATGTTTTTTTTAAATTTTTTTCCATGCAAAATCGGACATGCAAGAACGCCAGCAGCCCCTTTTATTCTTCCCTTTTTGGTTTGAATCTGCGTCCGTCGAATGGGTGAAAAGGGGGTTCAGGGTTCACCACCGTGGCACTGCCCGATGGGCACGCCACACTGCCGTCGGACTGGGTCCGCACGGTGGTGGCCCCTTCAGGGGGGGGGGGGGGGCTTTCTCGGGCTGTGCCCGCAGGGAAGTGCCTGCACGTGCGCGCCGCCGCACCTAGGGCCAGCAGGCGCGACAGGGCCGCACGGCCCCAGCGCGGGTTGCGCACAGGTGCGGGCCAGACAGCCCAGCTCGGGCTGCGCACAGGCCCGGCCGCCACCCCTGACAAACTGGGTCTGGCCTGAGCCAGGCGGCCCAATGCAGGCCGAGGCCTGCTGACTGAGCCAAGCGCTCAGGTGTGCCTGACCAGCCAGCAGGGTCCCAATTTTTTTTTTTTTTTAATTTGGGAGTTGTATATTTCTGAAAGAAATAATTTAATTGTTAAATTATTTATTTCAGAAATTATTTTGCATGGAATAACCCTTCAATTAAATGATTTTAGATTGTTTGTGCATGCTTTTGATGTTACAGTTTTGTAATGGAGATTAAAGCATGTTAAAAGGTTAATTTTTCAAAATGATCGAATAACCAATTTTTGGTTGGACCTAGATTTCTGAAACCAAAATTATATATTTTTAAAACTTTTATTTAGCCATATGATGTGCACTTCCATGTGTGGAATGAATAAAAGTTTATATGGTCATGGATGTTTGCTCTTTCTTATCATGGATGATGTGATTGATTATTAATTTATTTGTAAATGTGGATTTGTAAATTAATGGTTAATATGAGGTCTGCGAACCTCCTCTCTCTCTCTCTCACATTCCAATGTATTTCTATCTCCCTCTCATGATGTAATCGCCATAGGGCTTCTCCTTATACAAAATATACATGCAATTTTTATTAGTGTAATTTTGTTCGTGAGGATTGATTGATGGCGAGGATGATCCGCTACTGCAGTAAAAGATGGCGTTTGAAAAAGTTCACTAATGCTTATGTGTTTGCAGGTTCACCAATATAAGTGTTATATTGGTACTGTAGCGGTAGTTTGACCTTTTTGGCTCCAGTCAAGCTTATGCAATATCCATGACCACTCTAATTTGTATAGGATGCAAATTCATTTTATGATGTCCTAGAGTATAGTATTATGTAATATTATCGAATATATACATATTACCATCTAGGACGAGATCAAGATAAAATATTTCAAATTCCTCTATCAAAACTTCTAAGTCGTAGCACATATATTTTAGATATAGATGTGTGGTCCTCCATCGTTATAGTTTTATGACTTAAATTACATTTGGATGGGTTTGTTGTGCTATCCACAAAGCCCACTTGATTGTGAAATCAGTCTTAAACTATTGCATATGGATGCATATGAACGAGGTAGAGGCACGGTGTAGTTTTGTTGTGCTATCCAGAAGGGCTACATCCTAATCTATCCTCGTTAAGTAACGATGGTAAAGCTTAGAAAGCACTTTATGGCTTGTTGTGCTATCCACAAGGCCATTAATGATGCGGGGACCGAATTATGATCAGATATTGCAAAAAGTTGCAAGTCCCATGAGATGGGTGCTCTTTGTTCATGTAATGACTTGTTGTGCTATACACAAAGTCATGGTATGAGTCATTGAGATTCTGATCCCCACTAGGAGATTGTCGACATCTCCCGTTCTGCATATTTGAGGGATGTGCAGTTTGTCGAAAATTAGTGTGAGTTTAAACTAGATTAAAGACCATATGTTGTTTTAAATAATAACTGAACATCTGCTAATTATATTTCTTTTATCTCCTATAGGTTAAAATGTCGTCAGGAAATCTATTACGTGGCATATTGGATGCCAATCGTTTGACAGGCCCTAACTACTCCGATTAGCTCAGAAACCTGAAGATTGTCCTCAGGTCTAAGCAAATCGCTTATGTCCTGGATAGTGAGGCCCCTGCTGAGCCGGCATCAGATGCCCCTGAAGGAGAGGTGCTTGAGTATGAGAAGTGGAAGTAGGATTCCACCATGGCACAATGCTTCATGCTTACCTCAATGAGCTAGTTACAGAGGCAGCATGAAGACATGGATGCCAAAGCCATCTTGCTCCATTTGAAGGAGCTATTTGCTGAGCAGAGCAGAACTGAAAGATATGAGATATCTAAAAGTCTGTTCAGAGCAAGGATGGCTGAGGGATCTTCAGTACAGACTCATGTATTGAAGATGATAGAGTGGATTGAGAGGTTAGCTATGCTTGGGGTTGAACTCCCTAAGGAAATGAGCACAGACCTCATCTTGCAATCACTTCCAGACTCATACTCTCAGTTCATTGTTAACTTTAACATGAACAAGATTCAGGTCACTTTAGCTGAGTTGCTTAACATGCTCAAGATTGCTGAGGGAAACCTTCAGAAGGAAAAACCTCAAGTCCTTTTAGTTGGTAAGACCAAAAAAAGAGGAAGGCAGCTCAATCCTTTAAGAAAGGAAATCAAAAGAAGCATGTTAAGACAAACCCAGCTCAGAAGAAAAAGGACATAGGAGATGAAAAGGGCGAGTGCTTCTATTGTCACCAGAAAGGTCACTGGAAGAGGAATTGCAGGCAATACCTCAAGGACAAAGCTCAGGGCACAGTGAAGCAAGGTGAAGCTTCAGGTATCTATATGATAGAGTTACACTTGTCAGTTAGAGATTCTACATCATGGGTATTAGATACTGGATGTGCTTCTCAAATCTGAAATGAGTGCAGGTGCTGACAAGTAGAAGGAAGCTGACCAAGAATGAGGTGGAGCTAAGGCTAGGAAATGGCGCAAAGGTTGCGGCAAGCTCTGTGGGGACAGTGAACCTTAAGCTCCCATCTGGAGATGTTCTATCTTTAGAAAATTGTTATTATGTTCCTAGCATAATAAAGAACATCATTTCTGTTTCATGTTTAGACAGAGTTGGATATACGTTGACAATAAAGAACAAATGTTGTTCCATTTATCTCAGTAATAATTTGATTGCTACTATGAGTATGGTCAATGGTTTATATCTATTGGATGTTTCTTATCATGATCTCCATCTTGATGTAGCTCTTAAGAAGAGCAAGAACAATGTGAATCAATCCTACTTGTGGCATTGTAGGCTTGGACATGCAAAGGTAGACTCCAAAAGTTGCATAATAATGGGTATTTGAGTCCATTTGATTATGAATCATTTGCAACTTGTGAGTCTTGCCTCATGGGTAAAATGGCCAAATCTCCATTTACTGGACATGGAGAACGTGCCAAAGAGATATTAGGGCTTATACATTCAGATGTATGTGGCCCTATGTCTACCCAAGCCAAGGGTGGCTTCTCATACTTCATTACCTTCATTGATGACTTCTCTAGATTCGGATATGTGTACTTGATGAAGTACAAATCAGAAGCTTTTGAGAAGTTCAAAGAATTTAAAAATGAAGTAGAGAAGCAAACTGGAAAGAGTATTAAGACTCTTCGATCAGATCGTGGAGGAGAATACTTAAGTACAGAATTCACAAAGTTCATGAAGGATAATGGTATCCTATCTTAGCTTACCCCTCCTTATACACCACAGATGAATGGCGTATCTAAAAGGAGAAATCACACTTTGTTAGACATGGTGCGATCAATGATGAGCTTTTCAGAATTACCAGTGTCTCTCTGAGGATATGCACTTGAGACAGCTGCTTACTTGTTGAACAAGTTACCTAGTAAGTCTGTGTCCTCTACACCATATGAGATATGGAAGGGCAGAAAACCAGATTTTAAGCATGTTAAAGTCTGGGGTTGTCCAGCCCATGTAAAGAGGCACGATCCAGACAAACTAGAATCTAGGATACGTAAGTGTAGATTTGTTAGATATCCAAAGGAGACATTTGGATATTACTTTTACTATCCTGAGGAACAAAAAGTGATTGTTTCCAGGAGAGCTACCTTCTTCAAGAAGATAGTGGGAGTAAAGTAATACTGGAAGAGGTTCCAGATCCACAAGTCAACAATGCCTCTGAGAATGAGGTGTTAGTTCGTGATCCTAGTGATATACACACTAATGAACCACACAAGTCAGGTAGAGTCACAAGGTTACCAGCACGATATGTGGGACATATTCATGGAGGTGACTCGAAAGTCCCCTACCATGAGGATGCTGATCCTATGACTTACTTGGAGGCCACTGAAGGCCCAGAAGCTGGGAAATGGCAGGAGGGTATGAACTCTGAGATACAGTCCATGTACACTAACCAAGTTTGGAACTTAGTTGATGTACCTGAGGGTATTGTACCCATAGGGTGCAAGTGGATCTTTAAGAAAAAGATCGGTGCTGATGGACAAATTGATACATACAAGGCAAGACTAGTGGCGAAAGGTTATCGTCAAAGACAAGGAGTTGACTATGACAAAACTTTTTCCCCAGTTGCCATGGTAAAATCAATTAGAGTTCTTCTTGCTATAGCTGCACACTATGATTATGAAATTTGGCAAATGGATGTGAAAACCGCCTTCCTTAATGGGAACCTTGAGGAAGAGGTGTATATGATACAACCAGAGGGTTACACATCTAAGGAGTTTCCAGACAAAGTGTGCAAGATACAGAGATCCATATATGGACTAAAACAAGCCTCCAGGAGCTGGAACATAAGATTTGATGAGGCCATTAAATCTTATGACTTCATTAAGAATGAGGATGAACCATGTGTATACAAGAAAACAAGTGGGAGTGCTGTCACCTTTCTACTTCTTTACGTAGATGACATTCTACTCATTGGGAATGATGTGGCGATGTTATCCTCTGTAAAAATCTGGTTGTCAAAGAACTTCTCCATGAAAGATTTGGGAGAAGCATCCTACGTATTGGGAATATGGATCTATAGGGATAGATCAAAGAGGATGCTTGGTTTAACCCAATCTATGTACATAGATACCATTGTCAAAAGGTTTGGCATGGAGAATTCCAAAAGAGAACTCATGCTAGTGAGACATGGAATTCATCTCTCTAAAGAACAGTCTCCTAAGACTCCTGAAGAGAGGACAGTCATGGATAGAGTTCCTTATGCTTCTGCCATAGGATCTATCATGTATGCCATGCTATGTACAAGACCTAATGTAGCTTATGCTCAAAGTGTTTCGAGCAGATTTTAGGCTAATCCAGGTCAGGAGCACTGGAAGGCTGTGAAGTGTATCCTAAGATACTTGAGAAGGACTAAGGATGTATTTCTGGTTTATGGAGGAGGTGAACTGAAACTCCAAGGCTTCACTGACTCGAGTTTTCAATCAGATCCAGATGATAGCAAATCTACATTTGGATTTAGTTTTACTCTAAAAGGAGTTGCAGTTTGCTGGAAAAGTTCTAAGCAAGAAACAACTGCAGATTCGACGACTGAAGCTGAGTATATTGCTGCAGTTGAAGCCGCCAAGGAAGCAGTGTGGTTGAAGAAATTTCATCACAGATCTTGGCGTCGTTCCTTCTATTTCAGATCCCATCCCACTATTGTGTGACAACAATGGGGCTATAGCACAAGCTAAAGAGTCGCAGTCTCATCAGAAGTCTAAGCACATTCTAAAGCGCTTTCATCTGATTAGAGAAATAATTGCCAGAGGAGATGTCGTGGTGGAAAAGGTTCCATCAGCTGACAATGTAGCAGATCCACTAACAAAGCCTTTAGCTCAAATTGTGTTTGAGCGTCACCTGACAGCTATGAGATTAGTGCATAAAGGTGAATGACTTTAGTCCAAGTGGGAGATTGTTAGTCTTAGGTAGACAACAAGCCAATATGATATTGTATCATTTTGTTCAATTATTAATAAAATGGCTTTTGTTTATTATTTTACTATGTTGCTATTATAATAAAGTCCATGAACATGTGCAATAGTGAGTAGACTATGATGTGTGATCATACTAATGAGACTACTCACTTAATAAACACATATTCTAAATATTCCTAGTCGGTGGATACCTGAGAAGGACATCAGATATCCATCTAGAATAGTATTGTTTACTCCCGCTCATATGATGAGGATGGCTAATCTCATAGTCATGTGTGTGGAGACACTAAGGAGAAACAATAGGTGCTCTTTAGAGAAAGAGTTCACTGAACTGATCTAATAGAATCAATGGATGGTATTGTACCTAACTGTCAACCAGAAAAATCGATTGTCATAGTTGTGTAGATGGTCTTTAGACCTGAGACACCAAAGACACCTTGTTGGTGGACTTCTGTGTTTTGAGTTTGGCCAAAGAATCTCTATCCAAGAGATTTCATATAGTCAAAGTTCGGATACAGCGGAAGACCTTTGAAGGGGATTGAGTGGTCAACAAGGGATCATTTGCCCTCGGTACACAGAGGGAGAATACTCAAGGGAACGATAAAATGGAGTCCCTGGCCAGGGTAGACAAAATATCAAAAAGGGAGTTTTTGATATTAATCTAAAGCATCAAATCCCAATGGAACAATAAGTTAGGATTTGACAGTATACCATATCCTAAGTTGTTCCAAGAGTATTGTGCAAATGAGAGATTATATCTACAGTAACTGATGATGGAAAGGTTCCTTGTGAGGGTTGCAGAACCCCAATACCTTTCGGGTTCACGTGGTGTTGCTTGGCACCCAACGTGTTCGGAGGTCCAGCTGAGTCGACTAGATAAAGTTGATTCTTATTATTAATTAGATAATATGAGATATTAATTAATTAATCAAGTTAGTAAGTGTTACTAATTTATTGGGCCATTAATTGGATTGGTACTTGGGCCTAGAGGGTCACACACAATAAGTTTTTAGGCGACAGTCTAATTATATAAAGATCAGGGGTTTTTATGAAAAATTGCAATCTTTATATAATGATATGATGGGACAACCCTGGCCAAGCATCAGGGTTTTCTCCTGGCCACCCCCCTCTCTCCCCCTCTCTCTCCCTCTCTCTTGCGTCACATGTCGCGGAGATCGACACAAATCCAAGCTCAATCTTCGAGCGTTGCGGAACCCGAGGGAGCAAGCGTGGTCAATCGCGAGGGAGCGGGTGTGGATCATCACGAGGAAGACCGTGTGGACACCACTGGAGGTCGGATGGTTGAACGGCTTATGGCGTCACCTCCATGGAATCGTACGAACGCAGATCCGATTCCGCGCAAGGTGATTTCGACTATCCGATAGTCTGGTTTGCATATCCCAAAATGGATCGAGATCAAAATTTTAAATCTCATTTTCCACTGCGTTTCCTTGATCTCGGGTCGCCGTAGATCCTAACATAAACGAGTAATGCCAAATTTTCTGAATGACTGGACGGCAGACCCCGAACTCCCTGACAAGGTTGTAAGCAGATCTTGTAGAGAAAACACCACTGGGATTAGCAGCCCAAAAACACCTATCCTCCTCAGAATTCAAGCAAACTTCCTGAAGAATAGCACCTGGAATAACCACCCTCATGGGGTGAGAGCCATCGCCAACTACCTCCTGTAGAGAGAATTTCTCACCCACAAAGGATCCTTGAATCAACTCAGACAAGGGATGATCACCTATCCAAGTATCCCTCAAGATATCAATCTTGTCGCCCTTACCATGAATCCATCTGGTGTTCTTATGGATAATAGAAATAGCAGCCTTGCAAACTTGCTTTGGCATCCCAGGTATCCATTCATAATTAGTAGATTGGAAGAGCCTTCTAGCTTACAGGGACCATATGGAGCTGCCATGAAGAATATGCCATAATTGCTTAACAACGAGAGCCATTTGGACATGGTATATATTGTGGACACCAAGACCACCTTCCTGCTTTGGACGTTGGATACAATGTCATGCAACCCAATGCCTGCGACGTGAACCATCTGACCCATTCTAGAAAAAAGAAGCTGCAAACTTCTCAATGTAAGATATGACAAATTTTGGGATACTAGAAGCGGCAGCAAGATAAATAGCAATAGAGGATATCACAGAATTGATCAAGGTTACCCTCTCTGCTTGAGAGATAAACTTAGACTTCCAAATTCCCAGCTTGGCATTCACTTTATCGATCAGGCTCTTGTAATCAACGGCCAGGACCCTTCCAGACCTCAGTGGGACCCCAAGATAAAATAGTGGACCGGACCTGCCTTATGTAACCAGTGGAATCCTTAATCCTTTGGATAGAAGAAGGAGAAGCTTTTCCAGAAACCATAAAAGAGCCTTTGTTGGAGTTGATAATTTGGCCAGAGGATTGAGCATATTTAAGAAAGTGAACCAACCGCTTAACATTTTGTATGCTGCCATTGAGAAAAACTAGAGTATCATCCGCATAGAGGAGGTGGGAGGGAGGAGGACACCCTCTAGGACCAGCGTACGGAAATAGGTAACCAGTAGATACCATATGCTTCAGACCTCTACTAAGAGCTTCTTCCATAATAATGAACAGAGAAGGAGCAATCAGGTCACCTTGACGTAAGCCTCTTGTAGATTTAAAGAAACCAGCGGAAGAGCCATTAACCAAAATGGAAAACCAGCAATTAGAAAGCATCATACCAATGTAAGATATGAACCTGGAAGAGAACCCAAACTTCTTGAGGACTGCAAAGAGAAAATCCCATTCAACGCTATCATAGGCCTCCCTAATGTCAAGCTTAAAAATAATATTGCCCCCTCTAACCTTCCGACCAATATCACGAACAAGTTGCTTGGACAGGGATACATTATCCAGAATGAACCTCCCTTTAACAAAAGCTCCTTGTTCCTTAGAAATAATGCCGGGAAGGATAGTAACCAACTTGTCACATATAACTCTGGAAACGATTTTATAGCAAAAAATTGCAAAGACTCACTGGATGAAAGTCATTGAAGGTCACAGGGTGAGGTTTCTCAGGACGAGGGCAATCTGTGAAGAAGTGACTCCCCTTGGAAATGAATGACCTTGGAAAAAACCCTTCACAGCAGCATAAACATCATTTTGGACAATGTCCTAGCAAGAAGTAAAGAAGATACCAGAGAACCCATCCGGGCCAGGGGAGTTGTTCCCATTCATGCTCCAGACTACATTCTTGACCTCGTCCATACTTGGGAGTGCACAAAGAGTTAAATTTTGATCTTCCAAAATGAGAGAGGGAATAACCTGAAGGATAGATTCATCAACCGAATGATCAAAAGATTTTAGGATGTCCTCAAAGTAACGAGAAGCCTCTTCACGTAAGGCCTTCTGGTCCTCAGTCCATGTGCCATTTATCTGAAGATGCTGAATGGTATTCCGCCTTTTGTTGCCTTGTAAAACAACGTGGTAAAAAGTCGTATTCCTGTCACCACCTTCTAACCAGTTCATACGGGCCTTTTGAGCCCAGAAGACATCCAAGCAGTGAATAGCCCATCTGAGACTGGCAGACATCTCCCCCAGAGCGCTTCTATTTTCCGGCGAAGGATTAGCATAAAAAATTTCCTGTTTTTCTCTAACTGCTTCCTCCAGATATCTCACATTCCCCTCAACATTGCCAAACACACCTTTGTTCCAATCACGTAACGCCTTCTTAACCGACTTAAGCTTATAGGGTGTTTGGTTACAGTTAAAAAAAAAACTATTTCTAACTAAAAAATTATAGTGTGTTAAATTTTGACTTAAATTTTGAAATTGAAAAAAATTGTTATTATTTGTTTGGTAAAATTAGTATAATTTTTAAATTTTGTAAAGACATGTTTGGTACACTTTTTTACTATTAATTTTTTATAATAAAAATGAGGAGGAGGAGGGGGCCGCAAGGGGCGGGGGGGGGGGGGGGGGGGCGCAGGGGGCAGGGGGGCAGAGGAGGAGGGGGTGCTGGGGGGGGGGGGCGCTGGGAGGGGAGGAGAAGGGGGCACAGGGGGGTGCCACAGGGGGGCAGAGAGAAGGAGGGGGTGCTGGCGGGGGGCAGAGGAGAAGGAGGGGGCACCGGCAGAGGGCAGAGGAGAAGGAGGGGGCGCCGACGGGGGGGGGGGGGGGTAGCTGGCAGGGGAGGAGAAGGGGGGCACAGGGGGGGCGCCTCAGGGGGGGAGAGGAGAAGGAGGGGGCGCTGACGTGGGGAGGAGGAGGGGGGCGCCAGCGGGGAGGCTGGTGGGGGAGGAGGGGGGGGGGGGAGAGGAGGAGTCGTGTGTGTGTGTGTTTAAAAAAAAAAACAGGTGAGGACTTGTTTTTTTTTTTGGGAGAGTTTTAAACGTGGTTAGTTTTCTTCTCAAAAAAAATTTACCTTACCAAACGTGTCTGTATGCATATCTCTTTCCTTTTTAAAATTTGAGAGAAAAAATTAGTAAAAAATTGTAACCAAACACCCCATTAAGGAATAAAGTGGTAAAAGGATTAGGGTGCCAATTAACATCCATTTTCCATGCCATTTTAACAGTATCATGAAAGGAAGCATGAGAGGTCCACATCGCGTGGAACGTGAATCTGGCTGGGGACCGGGTGACCTGATTATAGAAGATTAGCAGGGGGCATGATCAGACGGCCCTCTGGGGAGATGCCTTACTTTGAGCCCATGAAAATTATCCTCGAATCAACTGTTAACCAAGCACCGATCCAAACACGCCTTAATGGAAGCCTGCCCAGTCCTATTATTGGACCAAGTGAAATCAGAGCCAATATACCCAAGATCTGAAAGCGAGAAAGCATTGATAAAAGCATTGAAATCTAACATAGCCTGCATGTTGCCAGTAGGCCCCCCCATCTTCTCAGAGGGCTGGGTGACACAATTGAAGTCCCCCCATCCAAGGGACATCCACAGTTTCGGAAATCTGAATAATTTCATCAAATAGAAGCCGTCTGCTACTAGCATAAACAATTGTAACCATCATATAAGGCCTGTCATCCTTCTCCAGAAGAAGACTGATCTGTTGGTCGGAACAGGAAGTCATGTGCATGGATAGATTCTGCCAAAAAACCCAGATTTTAGAATCCTCACCCCTGTTGCCAACATAATCCTTCATGTTAATAAACTTGCATAGATTAGCAACCGACTAAAAGGAACCATAGGCTCAACAATAGCCACAAAATCTGCACTAAACTTTCTTACTATCCTACGAAGCGAGCTCCTAGAAGCAGAATTAGAAATGCCTCTAATGTTCCAGTAAAGCATGGATGGATTCATGAGGAAGAGTAACCAGCAGCGCCTCCAGCAGCCTTAGCTTGGGATCTCGTCCTAGCACCTACCATTTTTTGAGTTCCCAAATCAACTGAAGGAGCAGGAACCGGCATGAAAATATTTTCTTTATCATCAATGAGAGAAATACTTTCTAAAACTTCATCGAAAGGTTTAGGAAAGAAACTGGCAGAATCTGATGAAGAAACTTTCCAACTCCCTCAGCCCCGACGGTCGCTGTCGCCGGAGAAGACCACTCAGCCACCGCAACCTCATCTCTCAAACCTTCCTCGCAAACCACCTCATGAAGTTGCTCTCCATGCAACTAAGGGATCCCATGCAAACCATGCAATGCCGATAACGTCGAAAAAGACGTTTCATTGATTTCCTGAATGCGACGATCCCTGGCAGAAGCCTGAACCTGCCCAGAGTCCTGCTCCCCCAAAACCAACACTGAATGTGACTCGCAGAGTTGCCCCCTATGCATCTCTGGGACCCCAGGCAAACTATTCAGTTTGAAAAGAGACGCTTCTTGCTCTCCCTAAATTTGTGGAACCATGGCAGAAGCCTGAGGAAAAACCTGCCCATGCTCTCCCTAAATTTGTGGAACCATGGCAGAAGCCTGAGGACAAACCTGCCCAGCCTCCTACCCCCCACATAACAAGCATAGAGATAGAGTCCTGCACCCCTTAAATAAGCAGAGACTGAGTATCATTATGGCTATCCTCCAGCACAGAGAATCGATTTCCCGAAGGCACAGTAGCAGGCGCTTCTTGTGACGCCCTCTGATGCCAGGACAACTTCGAAACCTTATAACCTTCCTTCTGCGGTTGGACATTCACATCAGTCGTCTTATCAAGGGCCACCGCCTTATGTAATTGCTTTTTGCTTCTTGTGATAGTCCAAAACAGCATGGCTCAATTTGTGGCAAAAGGAAACACATCCGGGACTTTGTAATAGTTGATATTCTGCCAAAACCCATATGTACCACAACCAATCCAAATCCTCTCCGGCCTCGGTTTGACTATATCCAGCTCCACACAAACAAAGGCTTCATTAGTCTTCGTTAAAGCCTTGGTAGGCTCATAAATCTGAAGAACATGACCCAGATTCCCCGCTATAGATTTCAGAAAATCATCAGAGTAAAAATTGACAGGAAGCATAGGAAGGCCAATCCAAATGGGAATGACAGTGGGATCGGCATTGAAATCAAACATGGGGTCCCATTTGAAAAATCTATAGAGAAAGCCTTTGATATACAAATTTCTTCTCATTATGACTTTCAGATAATCTTCCTCAGAATCAAAACGCAACAATAGATGGCGATGGTTTAACACACTAGTGATAAAGTCACCCTTCAGCAGAAGCCTTTGAGAAAGGCCAGACTTAAACTGAGGGGTTGCACAACGGCCATGAGCACACCTTACGATTAGAGCAAGCTTGAGCATTTCCAGGGACTAACCAACCTCATCATTAGAAAAGAAAACAGCAAGTTCTCCAGAGTCTGTAAAGGAAGGAGGTTTAACCCCAATGTTGATGGCCGACAGAGGCTTAGTGTAATGCCCCTCTTAGACCCAGTACAGTTATTCCAACTCACATTGGATCTAATAGAGGTATTACAGTGGAATATATCCAACATTAGATGGTACAGATTGAGACATACATAAATGACAATTCAATTCCAATAATATGCAATGGAATATGGAACCAAATACTTGTGATCAACATCATACTCAAATGTTAAGTCTAAACATAAAAGAAAGATAACAATAGTCTAAATTTATTACATTCCATAATCTCAAATGCATAAAATAAGAAGTACAACATTTCCTAACATACAATATTACTTTAGATCTCTCAAGCAATCACTACACCTCCACGTCCTCACGCTCCGAGTCAGTGTGCACTAACTCCTGAGAATCCTCTATCTCTCATGAAATGTTAAGCAAGTATGAGTCTACAAGACCCAGCAAGTCACATGAAAAACAGTTCAAGATATTACGTATAAAATAGATTTAAAACATGGTAACATATATCTTTCACATCATCGATATCATATAACTCTTCCTACTAACATGGTTCTAAGTCATTTGGCATTCAATCTTTACATAGCATAGTTGTGAAAACGAAACATTTCATGTATCATGTAGCCTATGTCTTTTATTATAATATTAAAATTAAACATGTTTCTATAGCTTAGCATGTAATCGATTTCATGGACATAAGTTCAATGTCATGTAGCATGTAACATTTTCAAGAAAAGCTTTATCCTACATTATGCAATATGTAATTAGTTAACATGTAGCATGTAATCATTTATACATGTGGCAATTATTACATATAACAAGTGACATGTAATTCAAGTAGCATGTAAAATAATTGACATGTAGATCATGTAGCATGTAACATGTAGACAATATCATGTAAACATTTATCATGTAGACATGTAGCATGTAGTCATGTATCATTTAGTTGCCAAGAAATAGCCCACACTATTATAGAGATCAGTAGTCATATAGTCATTCACTTATCACCTAGGCAAAACAGTGATGAAGTCATGGCCATTGCGCAATACCGGGAAAAGCCCTTCCACCTTAACCAGTAGAACTTGTCTATCTCCAGGATTTGAATCTGTTGCCCACGGATTCAGTAGGTCATTTTCATGTAGATGAACCATTACCATCGGGGGATTCCATGGTGTTGTTCCTTGTAGGAAATCTCTATCATAGCAATGTCTTTATTGGCCATTTCATTTCAATGTATGCATTAACATGTATGAAATCATCATTCTACATTTTCATGCATTTCTATCATGCTTTTTCATGCATTAAACATAATATCATGCAAATTCAGATTTTTCTCAGCTTCTGAAATCAACCATACTGTTTAACAGAAACCTATCATGATACTAATCATATCATATCCACTCATGTACATATTCTCATGTTTATCTTAAATTCTATATGCAATTTATCAATCAGAAATTCATAACAGTATGCACAAAAGTCTAAAAATCTCGAAACCTTGACAGTAAATCAGATTCAGATTATACCACACACATGAAAAATTTCATAATTTTCTGATCTCTGTGAATATTTTTCATGAACATTCTTTAAAATTCTGAATTATTTAACATGACAAAATAGTGACTAAATCATGCAAATTTACACACAAGGATTAAGTACAGTGGATCTACAGTACCAATTAACAATGGTACAGTTTCTAACTTCAACATTTTAACATGGATTATGCATGCATTCATTTCAATAGCATTTCTACATCACATGTAATTCAAAAGAATACATTAATTATAGTCTGCACACTATTGCAATGACCTGTCCACATTGTAACAACAATGAAATATTCAAAACATAACCTGGTCAAAATCCCATAGAAGCATGAATCCTAGATAAGCAACTAAAATCAAATTTCTAAATTTTACTTTACTGATAAACTTAACGGCAACATATGTGGCGTTTACCTGAAATAGACGCCCATATATCATGTCGTTAAGCATCAGTAGACGGCGGCACATAGCATCGTTAACATATAGTAGATGCTGGAAAACACATGTCGTTTACATGATATAGACAGAAATCGATAGTGTCGTTTACAAAAACTCAACGGCAAGGGATTTGGACGTCAAGTTCATATGCCTAGAAAACACAGAAAAGTCTACATAAAATGACACGACTTCTACCCTTTCCCGTAGGTTATTTTCATGGTTTAAAAATCTGTAAAAATGTTAAATCTAAAGGCAAATCTATCCTAAATCGAACCCCCATGTATCTTGCCTCTGACCCTCCTTCTGGAGTGACGAATCAAGACCCGAAGAAGCCCGCCTTGGCAGTAAGGTAGTTCTCTTCTCCAGCTCCAATCGCTCCAATTCCGCCTCCAACGCAGCTCTCTCGCTTGGAGAAGCATCAGCTCTCGATGTTGACGTTCCACCTTGGTCTAGAAACCTTCAGATCGCACGCACGAGCTCTGCTCCTCCCTTCTCTTGGCCCTCTTTTCTCCCTTCTCAACCAGTGCGAAATTCCTCTCAGATGCCAAAACCAAGTCTTAAAAAGGATCCCCACGCCTAGCCAAGACTTAATCCTAGCCCTAGGATCAGAAACACACCATAACTTCCCATTAAACACCTTGAAAACAACCGATTTGTCTCCCCCGGAACGAAAACATAAAAAACAGGCAAGTTAGGTTAACGTCAACATAAGATGCCGTCAGCCATCATGTGAACGTCCATCGATTGTGTCGTCTACACTCTTGCCCGAAAAATCCAATATTTCAGAAAATAATAAACGACATAGTATGCTGTCGTTAACAAGAAATAAACGGCAGACGATCATGCCGCTAAGAGATGTCAATGCCAGCAGATGTTGACGGCAAGTTCAACACAGAACATCACATAAATACATGCAGAAATAAACATACAATTGCAATACAAATTTCGAGAAAAATTCTAGGGCACTACATCCTCTCCCCCTTAAAATAAACATTGTCCTCGAAGATTGATTTAGAAAACTCACCAAACAAGGACAGATAAAGCTTCTTCATCCTTTCTTCAAGCTCCCACGTCACTTCTTCACGTGAGAAATTCCTCCACAAGACTTTTACGATAGGGATCGACTTCGATCTCAATTCTTGCACCTTCTGATCTAGAATCTCCACAGACTACTCCGCATATGACAAATCTAGCTGAAACTGCACTGGCTTATAATTAATCACTTGAGCCGGATCTCTAACAAACCTCCTCAACATGGATACATGGAAAACTGGGTGCACTGCTGCCAAAGATGGTGGCAAAGCTAGTTGGTATGCCACATTCCCTATCTTCTTCAATATCTCAAAGGGACCAATAAATGTCGGTTTCAGCTTGCCTCTCTTTCCAAATCTCACTACACCCCTGGTTGGCGATACATTGAGAAAAATATGGTCTCCTACTTCAAAAGCCAAGTCTTTCCTCCTCGTATCCGCATAACTCTTTTGCC
The DNA here is from genome assembly GCA_014218235.1 of Colocasia esculenta. Classification (NCBI taxonomy): domain Eukaryota; kingdom Viridiplantae; phylum Streptophyta; class Magnoliopsida; order Alismatales; family Araceae; genus Colocasia; species Colocasia esculenta. The sequence continues at coordinate 53,751,659 of CM024757.1, forward strand.
GATCTTGAGCTGCCTTTAATCTCTACACAATCAACTGGATCTTCGCTGAGGTTTCCTGTACCACTTCTGGTCCTACCAGATGCCAATCTCCTGCTTCTTCCCAACACAACAGGGATCTACAAGGTCTCCCGTACAAAGCCTCAAAAGGTGCCATACCTATGCTCGAATGGAAACTATTGTTATATGTAAATTCCACAAGAGCTAGGTGGCGTTCCCAATCTCCTTTCCACTCCAGAACACAAGCCCTAAGCATATCCTCCAATGTCTGAATAGTCCTCTCGAACTGTCCATTTGTTTGTGGATGAAAGGTCGAGCTCAACTTCAATTGTCTGCCAAAAGCTTGCTGCAAGCTCTGCCAAAATCTAGAAATAAATCTCGGATCACGATCTGAGATAATCGACTTCGGAATCCCATGCAGCTTCACAATGCCATCAATATACAATCTGGCCAAGCTCTCAATGGACTACTTTTTCTTCATAGCAAGCAAATGAGCACTCTTCGAGAATCTATCTACAATCACCCAAATGGAATCATTCCCTCTAGCCGATCTAGGCAATCCAGACACAAAATCCATGGTCACTTGCTCCTACTTCCACTGAGGAATGTCCAGCTTCTGCATCAAACCTGAAGGTCGCTGACGTTCTGCCTTCACCTGTTGACAAATCAAGCATTTCGCCACAACATCGGAAACATTCCGCTTCATGCTAGACCACCAGAATGAACGCTTCAGATCCTTATACATCTTCCCACTGCCTGGGTGAATAGAGAACTGTGATCTATGCGCTTCCTCCGAAATCTTATTCCTCAGATCTGCAACATTAGGGACACACACCCTATGATTCAAACAAATCACACCATCTTCATCTCTAATAATGCCAGCCTTTCCAACCCACTCTTGCAACAAAGGGTCATCTTTTTGCAAAGCAATAACCCTATCATGAATAGAAGATCTTAGTGAGAACTGAGCCATGAACATGCTACACAATTGCGGTTCCAAAACAACCAAAGATCTCTCACAGCATCCGCCACAACATTGGCTTTCCCTGGGTGGTATGAAAGCTCAAAATCATAATCCTTTAGGAATTCTATCCACCTCTGCTGCCTCAAATTCAACTCCTTTTGGGAGAACAAATATTTGAGACTCTTGTGGTCTGAGAAGAGCTCAAATCTGACTCCATACAAATAGTGTCTCCAAATCTTCAAAGCAAAGACCACTGCCGCTAGTTCCAAATCATGAGTTGGGTAATTGTGCTCATGCTCCTTGAGTTGTCTAGAAGCATATGCCACAACTCTACCTCTTTGCATAAGAACACAGCCGAGACCAATCTTCGAAGCATCCGTGTAGATAGAGAAAGAATCCACACCATTGGGCAATACAATCACTGGCGCTGAGGTCAAACGAGTCTTCAACTCCTGGAAACTCCTTTCACAAGCATCTGACCATTCAAACTTCACTCCCTTCCTTGTCAGCCATGTCAAAGTAGCCGCAATAGAAGAGAAACCCTCGATGAATCTTCTATAATAGCCAGCCAAGCCAAGAAAACTCCTGATGTCAGCAGATAATCTCGGTGTCTCCCAGTCAAGGACAGCTTCCACCTTAGCTGGATCCACAGATACACCTTCTTCCGAAATAACATGCCCGATGAAATGGACTTCCTTCATCCAGAAGTCGCACTTACTGAATTTAGCATACAACTTGTGCTCCCTCAAGATTTCCAGCACAATCCTCAAGTGTTCTCGATGAGTCTCTTCATCAGGAGAGAAAATCAGCACATTATCAATGAAAACTACTACAAAAGAATCCAGATACTGTCGAAATACCCTGTTCATCAAGTCCATGAAAACTGTTGGAGCATTGGTCAAACCAAAGGGCAAGACTAGGAACTCATAATGACCATATCTCGTCCTAAAAGCCATCTTAGAAGAATCTTCCAACTTCATTCGGAGTTGATGATAGCCAGAACAAAGATCGATCTTAGAAAACACCGAAGCTCCACGCAACTGGTCAAACAAATCATCAATACGAGGTAAAGGGTAGTGTTCTTGATAGTCACCTGGTTGAGCTTGCGGTAGTCAATACACAGCCTCATCGAACCGTCCTTCTTCTTCACAAAGAGCACTAGTGCTCCCCAAGGTGATACACTCGGCTGGATAAAACCCTTATCAAGCAATTCTTGCAATTGCTTCCGCAATTCCACCAATTCTGCTGGTGCCATACGATAAGGAGCAATAGAAATAGGTGATGTGCCAGGTGCTAACTCAATCTCCCTTACAGGGGGCAAACCAGACAAATCCTCGGGAAAGATATCGCTAAAATCTTGGACAATGTCAATATCCTCCATAGACAAGACTTTCTTCAAATCCTCATATACAACCACACTAGCAAGAAAACCATCACAACCCTTGCTCAACATCCGGGCTGCCTTTAGAGCAGAAATCACGAACATACCCAACATGTTCTTGGGTAAAGGATGAACAAACTCCTCCTTACCAGGAATTCGAAAATTAATAATCTTCCTCCTGCAATCCATAAGAGCATAGTGCTCCTCGAGCCAGTCTAAGCCCAATATAGCATCATAATCCTTCATCTTCAGCAAATAGAAACTACCAGGCAAAACCCGCTCCTCAATGCTCACATGAAGAGAAGAAAAACACTACCCAGTCATTATAGTCCCGGCTGAAATATGCACAGACAAGGGAACCTCCAACTCTTCTGGAACTAGACCATTCTCCTTCATCAAAACCTTCGCAAACCTCTCGGAAATAAAGCTATGCGTAGCACCAGTATCAAACAAAACTCGAGCATGCATTCCCATAATTAAAACTGTACCTTCTGTGACGTGCTCTGCCAACTCTGCCTCATCTCTCGCCAAAGCAAACACTCGAGCCTGAGCCCTCGGTCTCCCTGCTGCTCTCGGTGCCGATCAAGCTGTTGCTAGTACTGCTGCCGCTGCCGTCTACTGCGCCATCTTCGGACAATCTCTGATCTTGTGGTTCTTGTCACCACACCTCAAGCACCTCCCAGAAGTCACCCAACAGACCTCTCCTCCATGATGCTTCCCACACTGAGTACACAAGGGCTTTTCTGCAACTTTGTCTCCACCTGGTGTTAGTGTAGCCACTCTCGCTGGTACCACTACTCTCTGCTGGAATGCTGAGGCCTTCTTCTTTCTATCCTGCCGCTGGAATGCTGATGCTGGCATCTTTAAAGAAGCCTCTTCTCCTCTAGGTACACCTCCATCTCTGCCTCCAGCATGCAAGACGCTGACAAAGCCTCCTCTATGGATCGATGCCCTAAAGCCACCAGTCTAGTCCTCAAGGATGGCCTCAACCCCATAATGAACTTCTTTAATTTCCTCCGCTCATCTGCCACAATGTGGGGCACATACTTGGATAGCTCCACAAATCTAGCCTCGTACTCAAGCACACTTAATGACCCCTGGGTCAATGTCAGAAACTCTTGCTCCATGCGATTTTGCACATGCTTCGGAATGTAGTTCGCCCTGAACAGACGAACAAACAGCCCAAGCATTGATGACCACCACACATCGGCACGCTCCTACAAATAAGGTAATTACCTCTAAGGGTGCACCACAAATACAAACGTAAACCTTTTTAAACCATTCTTTACCTGTATCATATATGTAGCTAAAGTCACCCTCTCCTCTTCTGCGCATCGGATGGCACGAAAGATCTTCTCCGTCTCTCGAAGCCAACTCTCTGCCAAGATGGGATCACTCTCCCCCTTAAAGAAAGGCGGGGTCATCCTTCTGAACCTCTCCATCATAGACACTCCTCCAAAGCCTGCCTCATGAGCAGGTGCCTGCGCCTATATCCAAGTCAAGCTCTTAGATGGAATCTTCCATTTTAACCTTGAATAACACTTCTTATCTACAACCTGAACCTGCACTAGTGCCTGCAAAGCCGCTGTCGTCTGAGCCTGAGTGTGCATCGCGTGTACCAATCCTTGCATTAATGCTCCATAATCCACAGGTGGTGGTGGGGGTGGCAAAGGTACGCCTGTCTGGTTCTGTGCCTGCTGAGCTGGAGCCTGAGAACCTCCTACTAACTCATCACCCTGGGTCGGACCAGCTCCTCTATGTCCACGAGTCGCCATAGTCTGCAAAGCAAGCATCAATTATAATAACCTATTATTCTACATAAATATTGGACTAATTCTTTATGCAGACTTAAAATATGAACACAATGTTGATATTTCATTTATGTACATGCTCAACCTGGAATGCTCTGATACCAATCTCTGTAACGCCCCTCTTAGACCCAGTACAGTTATTCCAACTCACATTGGATCTAATAGAGGTATTACAGTGGAATATATCCAACATTAGATGGTACAGATTGAGACATACATAAATGACAATTCAATTCCAATAATATGCAACGGAATATGGAACCAAATACTTGTAATCAACATCATACTCAAATGTTAAGTCTAAACATAAAATAAAGATAATAATAGTCCAAATTTATTACATTCCATAATCTCAAATGCATAAAATAAGAAGTACAACTTTTCCTCACATACAATATCACTCTAGATCTCTCAAGCAATCACTACACCTCCACGTCCTCACGCTCCAAGTCAGTGTGCACTAACTCCTGAGAATCCTCTGTCCCTCCTGAAATGTTAAGCAAGTATGAGTCTATAAGACCCAGCAAGTCACATGAAAGACAGTTCAAGATATTACGTATATAATAGATTTAAAACATGGTAACATATATCTTTCACATCATCGATATCATATAACTCTTCCTACTAACATGGTTCTAAGTCATTTGGCATTCAATCTTTACATAGCATAGTTGTGAAAATGAAACATTTCATGTATCATGTAGCCTATGTCTTTTATTAAAATATTAAAATTAAACATGTTTCTATAGCATAGCATGTAATCGATTTCATGGACATAAATTCAATGTCATGTAGCATGTAACATTTTCAAGAAAAGCTTTATCCTACATTATGCAATATGTAATTAGTTAACATGTAGCAAGTAATCATTTATACATGTGGCAATTATTACATATAACAAGTGACATGTAATTCATGTAGCATGTAAAATAATTGACATGTATATCATGTAGCATGTAACATGTGGACATTTATCATGTAAACATTTATCATGTAGACATGTAGCATGTGGTCATGTATCATTTAGTTGCCAAGAAATAGCCCACACTATTATAGAGATCAGTAGTCATATAGTCATTCACTTATCACCTAGGCAAAATAGTGATGAAGTCATGGCCATTGCGCAATACCGGGAAAAGCCCTTCCCACCTTAACCAATAGAACCTGTCTACCTCCAGGATTTCAATCCGTTGCCCACAGATTCAGTAGGTCATTTTCATGTAGGTGAACCATTACCATAGGGGCATTCCATGATGTTGTTCCTTGTAGGAAATCTCTATCATAGCAATGTCTTTGTTGGCCATTTCATTTCAATATATGCATTAACATGTATGAAATCATCATTCTACATTTTCATGCATTTCTATCATGCTTTTTCATGCATGAAACATAATATCATGCAAATTTAGATTTTTCTCAGTTTCTGAAATCAACCATATTGTTTAACAGAAACCTATCATGGTACTAATCATATCATATCCACTCATGTACATATTCTCATGTTTATCTTAAATTCTATATGCAATTTATCAATCATAAATTCATAACAGTATGCACAAAAGTCTAAAAATCCCAAAATCTTGACAATAAATTAGATTCAGATTATACCACACACATGCAAAATTTCATAATTTTCTGATCTCTGTGAATATTTTTCATGAACATTCTTTAAAATTCTAAATTATTTAACATGACAAAATAGTGACTAAATCATGCAAATTTACACACAAGGATTAAGTACAGTGGATCTACAGTACCAATTAACAATGGTACAGTTTCTAACTTCAACATTTTAACATGGATTATGCATGCATTCATTTCAATAACATTTCTACATCACATGTAATTCAAAAGAATGCACTAATTATAATCTTCACACTATTGCAATGACCTGTCCACATTGTAACAATAACGAAATATTCAAAACATAACCTGGTCGAAATCCCATACAAGCATGAATCCTAGATAAGCAACTAAAATCAAATTTCTAAATTTTACTTTACTGATAAACTTAACGGCAACATATGTGGCGTTTACCTGAAATAGACGTCCACATATCATGTTGTTAAGCATCAGTAGATGGCGGCACATAGCGCCGTTAACATATAGTAGATGCCGAAAAACACATGTCGTTTACATGATATAGACGGAAATCGATAGTGTCGTTTACAAAAACTCAATGGCAAGGGATTTGGACGTCAAGTTCATATGCCCAGAAAACTCTACATAAAATTGTTGAGCAACTACCACTAAGTCATTAAATAATAATGATTATGCTATGACAAATTTTTAAATACATATTTTGCTTCTACCATGAAAAATCCCTAAATATGTATTTTCCATAATATAGATATATCACAAAAATTTCTAGACAGATGCAATACCCAAAATTTTCTAAGGCACAGACTATCTCTATAGCCTACTGAATTTGATTGATGTATTCGACTAATTCGACTCATTCAGAAGCTCAGTCACAAGTCTTGAAAATCTTTCTAAGTCCACAACGTTACACTGTATTCGACTCATACAGTCGAATGTCTTTCACTGTATTCGACTCATACAGTCGAATGTCTTTCACTGTATTCGACTCATACTTCGACTCATACAGTCGAATGTCTTTTACACTGTATTCGACTTATACAGTCGAATGTCTTTTACAATGTATTCGATTCAAGACTTCGACTCACAGTTAAACATCATTCGACTCACCACCTCGACTCATAGTCTTACACTATATTCAACTGATGGTTGCTCTATTGTAGTCGATTTACATAGTTCCTACTGTAGTCAAATCATGCTTACTTCTTAAGTCGAATTACCTATTCTACTGCATTCGACTACACTATTAGTTGTGTACTTGTACCTGTTGTCAGTTCTACCTGTCAGGAAATATTTCTATTAGTTCTTTGTTGAATCTTAAACTTCTTAAGTATAAAATCAGTGACAAATTTCATGATCATTATTTTAATATATTTCTTCTGACGAAATTCAGTACATTCAAAATTATGCAAAACATTCTTTGCATTTTATTTCTAGTCTTACAGTTTTAGTGTCCTTTGCCTCATTCTATATCTTCTAAGAGACACAAAGCATTTATGTAAGTTTCAGACGCATGGCTTCTGACCATCTCACCTACCACTGTCAGACCCATACTTTACCTTTGTGTCTGTCTGCTTTATTTTCTGAAATGACTAAGAATACTAGGTTCCATACTGTTTGTTGTACTCCACTAACCCACCTACCACAAAGGTATGGAGATGCTTTTGTCTTTGTCTTGTCCTTGCTAAACAGGCATTTATTGGAGCACATGTCTGGCATGGGTTGCTCAGCTCAAGACTTTAAATAGCCTATCTTCTAGCTATGACAACTGCTCCTATTTTTGAAGACCTTGGAAAGAGGCAATTTTCATGACCCTTCGGATAAAACTTCCAAGATCCAAAGGATCCCCAAGACTATCTCCAAACGGCTAAGAACACAACAACCATCTTACTCCAACGGCTATCTTCTCCAAACGACTAGTTTTTGAAGACTATAAAAAATGAAGAAAGCTCTTGAAGAAACACAACAAGGCATAGTATTCAAGACAATTCCTTGAAAGCTCATCTTGTGTTCTTCAAGCCCTCTCAAAGCCTTCCTGCTCAAGTTCCTATTTGAGATAATCTCTTCAGAAATTCCTGTTCTGAAGATCTGTCTTTTGGGTGGCAACTGTAATTGCTTTTACTTCGAAGTCCACCCAAGTAGCTTCAGCTAGGATTTAGATTAAACTCCTTATCTCTCAATCCTACTGGAAAGTGTGTGTTCTGTGCTCATTCTTGAGGCAAACACACAAGAGTTTCTTTCTTCATTTCTGATGTATTTTCTGCAGAAGTTTGATTCTGCATTGCCCCTCTTGTGAAGGGAAGGCCTTTGGTATAAGGCAGTCTTGTTTACCCCTGTTTTAGGGAAGACTTGCTTTGGAGCAAGTGGGTATTATAATTTCCTCTCAAGGGTGAGAGAAGGCCAAGTTGATTGGCAGTTTAGTGAAATCTCAAGTGGTTGGCTTGAGGACTGGATGTAGGACTTCCATATGGGAAGGCCCAAACTAGGATAAATCTCTTGTGCAATTTTCTGTGTGATTGTTTTCCGCCAAGCTCACACTTGAATCACACACACCACACCTAGTACTAACACATCTACTTAGTGTTGTGTTTTTCAGAAGAATTTTGAAAAGTTAGAAACTCCTATTCACCCCCCCTCTAGGACTGTAAATCTGCCATTTCGATCCAACAAGTGGTATCAGAGCAGAGGTCTTCTCAGAAGAATCAAAAAAGATTTGAGAAGAAATGGCATCAGAAGCTCACAACTATGAAGGCCAATCAGTCACAAGGCCACCATTCTTTGATTGTGAAGATTATCAATATTGGAAGATGAGAATGGAATGCTTCATCAGAGGTACGGACTACGACCTTTGGCAGGTAATTGAACAAGGTGATTATGAAATAGTTGGAGCAACTTCCACCTCTACTGGTTTATCTATTGCTGATAAGAGAAATATGTCCCTAAATTATAAAGCAAAAATTATTTTGTTGTGCCTTATCTAAAAGAGAATTCAATAGACTTTCGGCTTGTAGGACAGCAAAAGAAATGTGGGACAAATTACAGGTAACCTATGAAGGAACTGATAGAGTAAAGCAAACTAGAATAGATATACTAGTATCTCAATATGAGCAATTCAAAATGCTTCCAAGTGAAAATATAACACAAATGTACAACAGATTCTCAAATATAATTGTAGGATTAAGTGCCTTAGGGAAAAATCTAACCAATGAAGAAACAGTTAGAAAGATATTAATATCTCTAACAAATGTATGGACCCCTAAAGTCACTGCCATAGAGGAAGCCCATGATCTCACTGAATTGTCCATTGATAAATTAATAGGCTCTCTCATGGCACATGAAATAAATATGGAAAGATTTTCTGAAAGCTCTTCAAAGAAGAAAATTTCAAATGCTCTAAAGATTCCAGATTCTTCTTCATCTGAGGACTCCAAAGAGAAATCAGATGACAGTGATGATGAGGCTATGCTCTCAAGGAAATTACAAAGAATTTTGGCTAAGAAGAAGAAGTTTGGCTCAAGAAAGTTCTTCAAGAAAGAGAAAAAGAAAGAGCCAACCTGTTATGAGTGCAATCAGCCAGGACATTACAAATTTGAGTGTCCCAGACTCAAAAAGAAGGACCAAGTAGAAAAATCAGAAAAGAAGAAGGGCAAAGAAAAGAGATTCAAAAAGTTCAAGAAGAAAGCTATGGCAGCAAGATGGGATAATGAAGATGCTACCAGCTCAGACTCCTCCAGCTCAGAATCTGAACAAGAAGAAAAGGCAAATCTAGCCCTCATGGCAGGACTAGAACAGGTAAATTCTGAAACATCTTTTACTTCCTGCTCAGAATCTGATTCAGATAGTCTAGAGGATGCCTTCAATGAACTTTATGAAAAATATAAGTCTATTGTAAAGCAAATAAAAATAATCAAGCTAAATTTGTTAAATCAAGAAAAGAGCAATACCTTTCTTAAAAATGAGGCTGAAAGATTAAAGAAAAATTCCACTGAAACTAAAAAAGCTAATGAACTTTTATGTGAAGATTTGAAAAATAAGAATAACAAAATATTAGAATTAGAATCAAATCTAAGAGAACTGAAGAATGAAGAAAAATTGCAAGAAAAAAATAGTTATCTAAGAGCCACTTTAGATAAAATAACAACTTGCAAAACTTCATTATTTGTAGATTTGAAAGGTGCCAGAAAAGGAAAAAGGAAATATGGAGTAGGATACACACCCCCACAATAATGAAGAACATATGATTCATCCTAAAGTATATCCAACTCCTAAGTTTGTAACAAAGGATGATATAAAGAATACCAAAAGAGTAAATCAACATTCTTATAAAAAAAATAGAAATATAATAGAAATATACACAAGAAAAATCTTTTTGATTTATGCTGTACACATTGCAACCAACTAGGTCACACAGTTAGCGCATACACTACTAGAAACTTAAGATAGATTCCTAAAACTAACCATCAAGGACCCAAGAAAGTTTGGGTACCAAAAGTTAAAACTTAGCTTTGTTTGCAGGGTCGGCTGAGGGCATCCAAATGGTATTTGGATAGTGGATGCTCAAGGCATATGACAGGTGATAGGAAGCTATTTACAAGCTTTAGAGAAGAATCTGGTCAAGTTACTTATGGTGACAATGGAAAAGGAAAAGTGCTAGGTTGTGGAACTATTGGTACTAAAGAAAAAGATTTAATTGAAGATGTCATGTATGTAGAAGGTCTCAAGCACAACCTGATCAGTATTAGTCAGTTATGTGATAAAGGTCATCTAGTAAGTTTTCAGAATGATAAGTGTGTAATTCTGAAGAACAACAAAAAGGTCTTTGAGGCACAAAGAATAAAGAATTTATACACATTGCAACTGGCAAAATTAAAAGAAGTAAACCTTTGCTTGGCAACTACCAAAAGTGAAGAATCTGATTTGTGGCACAGAAGACTTGGTCATGCAAGCACTTCAGTGATCAAGAAATTATTAAAGCATGATCTGGTTGAGGGTCTTCCCAAGATGAAAATCAAAAAGTCTAGAATTTGCTCAGCATGTGCAAAAGGTAAACAGACAAAAACCTCATTTCAGTCCAAGACAATTGTTACAACTTCCAAGCCCCTGGAATTGATTCACATGGATTTATTTGGACCTATGAGGACAGTCAGTCCTGGAGGAAAGATCTATGGCTATGTATTAGTTGATGATTACTCAAGATATACTTGGGTGTCTTTTCTAGAAGCCAATCTGAAGCTTTTCAAGCCTTTCTGAAATTCAGCAAAATTGTTCAAAAGAATCAAAAATTTCAGATTACCAGTATCAGGTCTGATCATGGAGGAGAATTCAAAAATGAAGAGTTTCTGGAATTTTGTGAAGAAAATGGAATTGAACACAATTTCTCAGCTCCCAGAACACCTCAAAAAAATGGTGTAGCAGAAAGGAAGAACAGAACATTGCTAGATATGGCCAGAACTATGCTAAATGAGTATAATCTACCAAAGTACTTTTGGGCAGAAGCAGTAAATACAGCTTGCTACATTATCAACAGATGCATGATCAGACCCATCCTGAAGAAGACTCCTTATGAATTATACAAGGATAAGAAGCCCAACATCAGTCATCTTCGACCTTTTGGCTGTAAGTGTTTTATCTTAAATAATAGTAAAAACAACTTAGGAAAATTAGATGCTAAAAGTGATGAAGGTTTTCTGTTAGGGTATATCTCAAAACCTAGAGGATATAGAGTGTTTAATAGAAGAACACTAAATATAGAACAAACTGTACATGTTTTATTTGATGAAACTAACCCTTCTATCAAAAGGATAGAAGAAGAAGAAGATGGTGTTGATGATCTTTGCAGGGATCTTGAAAAGACTTCTCTTGAAGGAGAACAAAACAAAGATGAAGAATCAGAAGATCCCCCACTAGAAGATCTCCAACAACAAGAAGAAACACAAGAAGAACTACCTACAAAATTAAGGTACCACATGAATCATCCTAGAGAAAATATCATAGGTAATCCTCAAGATAGGGTAAGAACAAGAGGTATGCAAATTCCAAGTGATTTCTCTGCATTAGTTTCACAGATTGAGCCTAAGACAATCAATGATGCACTGGGTGATGAATCTTGGATCCTTGCTATGCAAGAGGAACTTAATCAGTTCCAACGCAGTGAAGTTTGGACCCTTGTGCCTAGACCTACTGACCATCCAGTTATTGGAACCAGATGGGTTTTCAGAAACAAAATGGATGAATGAGGGTAATTATCAGAAACAAGGCTAGACTTGTTGCTCAAGGATACTCCCAAGAGGAAGGCATAGACTTTGATGAAACCTATGCTCCAGTTGCTAGATTAGAGGCAATCAGAATTTTATTAACATATGCTTGCTCTCTTAATATTAACTTATTTCAGATGGATGTTAAAAGTGCTTTTCTGAATGGTTTTATAAAAGAAGAAGTGTATTTGAGCAACCACCTGGATTTGAAGATACGAAAAATCCTAATCATGTTTTCCGTTTAAAGAAAGCACTATATGGCTTGAAGCAAGCTCCAAGAGCTTGGTATGAAAGACTAAGTGCTTATCTTATATCACATGATTTTGCAAGAGGAAAAGTAGATAGTACTTTATTCATAAAGAAATTTTCAAATGGAATCCTAATTGTACAAATCTATGTTGATGATATTATCTTTGGTTCTACTAATGAATCACTCTACAAATTCTTTGAAAATCTAATGCAAAGTGAATTTGAAATGAGCATGATGGGTGAACTGAATTACTTCCTTGGCTTTCAAATTAAGCAAACCAAAGAAGGGACTCACATCTGTCAAACCAAATACATATCAGATTTGCTTATCAAATATGGCTTTGACAAATGTAAGCCTTTAGGTACACCTATGAGCTCAGGCATTAAGCTAGATAGTGATCCTCTTGGTAAAAAGGTAGATCAAAAGATCTATAGAGGAATGATAGGATCACTGCTCTATCTTACTGCAAGTAGACCAGACATAATGTTCAGTGTTTGTTTATATGCAAGATTCCAAGCTGATCCTAGAGAATCTCATGTTCATGCTGTTAAAAGAATTTTTAGATATCTTATAAATTCAAGTAATCTAGGTCTATAGTATCCCAGATGCTCAAAATTCAAGTTAATTGGATATAGTGATGCTGACTATGCTGGATGCAAATTAGATAGAAAAAGCACCAGTGGCACTTGTCAACTTCTTGCAGGATATTTAATATCTTGGTCTTCCAGAAAACAAAATTCAATAGCTTTATCCACTACAGAAGCTGAATACATTGCAGCTGGAAGTTGCTGTACTCAACTGTTACGGATCAAGCATCAATTGGAAGACTATGGTCATCAGCTTCAAGAAATCTCAATGCTTTGTGATAATACAAGTGCAATCAATTTGACCAAGAATCCAATCCAGCACTCAAGAACAAAGCACATTGAGGTTAGACATCACTTCATCAGGGACCATGTAAGTAATGGCAATATCTCTCTTGAATTTGTTTCCACAGAAAATCAATTAGCAGATATTTTTACTAAGCCCCTACCTGAAGATAGATTTACATCTATTAGAAGAGAAATAGGTATGTGCAATCCTGATTAAATTTGACCAAATTATCATGCTTAAAAAATGCTTGTGTATATTGTCTGTGAAAAAGTATCCTGAAAAATTTCTAAGTCCCAGTCCTTCGACTTGTGCAGTCGACTCATGAAGAGTCAAGGCATTCGACTCATGTAGAGTTAAGTCAATTGACTCACTTAAGTTTCCATGAAACGTCGCTTAATATTTAAATTCCGTAACTGACAACTAATTAAGGCGCGTCTCTTCATGACGTAACGATCACATCCTTCCATCGCATCCGTTCAGCCTGAGATGAAGGGACGGTTTTCCTCCAACTTTTATATAAACAACTCTTTCACCCCTTTAGAAAGCACCCGTTTGAAATCTCTCTTCGACTCCTCTGTCCTCATCCGTTCTTTGCGCCTTCCTGCTCTCCGGCGAAGAACCTCCAGAAGCCCTCTGCGAAACCTCATCCTCTCGAGAAGAAGGTAGGTTCTTCACCTTATTTCGAGTATATCTTCTCCTCCTTTGAAGGTTTTCTAAGTCTCCCTTTCGTCTATTGTCTAGATGGCATCTCCTAGGGCTCAAGTTTCCGTCCAACTCACTTCTGACCAACTTCAGAGACTAGCCAAGATCCCCATCTGTTCTGGAAAGTTGGTTGAGTTCTCCCACCTAAGTGGAAACCTAGCTTGGGTAGAAGAGACCCTCACTGCAATGGGATGGACCAAGCTTTGTCAGATTTCTGAACTGTTTGTGGCCAATGCAGTCAGGTCATTTTATGCTTCCCTGGAAGTTTCGACTGGTAACACTGTAGTGGGCTATGTTAAAGGAACCAAAATCACTATCTCTGAAGAATATCTAGTGGAGCTTTTGGATTGTCCCAACTCCAGCCACTGCCTTAGTGAGTTTATCCCCTTAGAGAAGCAAAAGTTGGGGATTATTGGGAGTCTGGGGACTTTAAGCAAAAGAGGTTTGCAAGTAAATGAACTATCAGCAGAGAAGAGGCTAATCCACTCCATCATCTCCAATATCATTACCCCTAGAGCAGGAACCCATTCCTCAATCACAGCTAGAGATGGGAACCTTCTCTTTTGGGCCATTCAGAGGCATAGAGTCAACCTCCCAGCAGTTATCTTGGAGAGAATGATAGCAGCAAAAGACTTACAAGAATCTCTCCCTTATGGATCCTTGCTTACCATGATTTTTAAGAAGCTCTTTGTAGATCTGTCTGGAGATGTGCCTATGAGCACCAAGGAGAAGATTGGGCTCATTACTCTCAGAAGGAGTCACTACTCCTTGGTTGGAAAGAAGCAGAACTTATGGTATAAGGACTCAGTCCCAGAATGTGAGCATGAAGTTTATCCAGATGAACCCCTAGTCTCTTTGCTCACCCAAGATATTCCTGCTTCAAGTATTCAAATTAAAGCCCCACCAGTTCCAGCAATCCCAGATGTTTTTGTTCAGCCTCCTGAACCCATTGTAGAGCAAGTTTCCCAACCAGTTATCCCTCCTGAAGTAACAACTGAAGATGCTCAGCTTCCTGCCTCCTCCTCTCTTCCTGAGCAAAATGCTCCCTCTGAGACTGTACATGAAGTCTTAAGAGATCTCAGAGGTAAAGGGATTTTATCTGAAGATGTTCATGTTTCTCCAATGGAACATATTTTTGAAGAAAGAGAGCCCTCCTACTCCCCATCTCAGTTTGAGACTCGGCCAAGGTCTCAGGGGGAGAGTAGCAACAGTCTTAGCACCATTCTAGAGCTTGTCAGAACCCAGCAAGAGAATCTTTCAGTCCTCCATATGCAAGTTAAAGTAATATATGTCAAGTTTGACAGTTTGGCTGATGAGGTGAAGCAGATTAAAGATCTTATGCTTCAGTTTGTGTGCCAGCAAGGCACTCTCAGGCCAGCAGGGCCAGCTCCCTCTCAGCAGCAAGAAGAAGTACCTTCTGCTCAAGAGCCACAGCATCAAGATCAAACCCAAGAAAAACTTCATGAAAATCAAGAGCTTGAGCAAACAGTAGAAAAGGATCAAGAGATCCAGGCTGATTAGTAGCACCTGTCTGATGAAATCCAGTAGCCCCTTCACCAGCAACAGCAAGTCTCTGAGCCTCAGTTAGCAGTGGTGGTTTATCAACCCCTTGAAGAGCAGCAGCAGCAGCAAGAGTCCGTGGCTGATCAGCAGCCAGCAGTAGCAGCAGCAGAAGAAGAGGTGTCCCTAGGAAAGAGACCCCTTGAAGCCTCTCTTGAGGTCCACACCTTCAAGAGAAAAGTAAAGAGAAGGCTGATCAAGAATGGCAATCCTATCCGTCCTTCTCCATCTTCCAGGCCTAGCTCACCTGCCCCTCCAGTTGTTAATCCTCCAGAAGTTACTCCTGCAGCACCCTCATCCACTGCTCCCTCTGCCTCAGTTCCTGAGGTATCCTCTCCAGATATGCCTCCCCCAAGCATCCCAGTAGATCCATCCTTGAAGGATATCCAATTCTCCATCTACCCCTTGCAATACCAACCCAAGCCACTCAAGGAGGTAGCAATAACCCTGTCCACCCAACCTCCACAGTTTTATTCATCTCTGCCAACTGTTCCCAAACCGGGTTCTCAGAAAACCCATTTGCAAATAATTGAAATGGTTCCCAGCCTCCAACTACCAGCTTCCCGTGGTCCCAAATTGGGAGACAAAGCAGCTTTACTTCTTCCTCCATTTTGGTATGCCTTTGTCTACCATTCTCCTCAGTTCATGGCTCTATTCAGAGAATACCTTCAAATTAGAGCCTTTCTTGAAATCCATAACATGCCAGGTTTCACTTTTGAACACTGGCTTCCAACCTTAATCAAAACTTCCCAGGTTTCCATCTCTGAACTTCAATTTTTTTCTCAGAAGAGTCACTATTTGACTCCTCAAGAGTTTGTTGATCTCTACCCTGAGGAAGCCATGAGATTTCAGGAAGCCCAATCCCGAAACCACCACCTCAAAATCTATACACATATCTCCCTCCAGTTTCATGACCTCTTTGCCACTCTTCTTAGAGATTCTCAGGCCAAATATATTGCAATGAAAGCCTTCAATTTTGAGAGGTTCAACCTTGGTCTGCATGATGTCTCAAGAGGCCAATATGATATGCTCATCAGAGGTCAAAGGCAAGTGGTTCCTTCAATGACAACAGCCTTGTTACATGATCTCCATCCACCCCTTGTAGGAGTTGTTTTCCATAGAGGCCCCTTTGCTGATACCCTCTATAACAGATTCCTCCGGATTTCTACAAGGTTCAAGATCAAGTACAAGTCCAAGCTCAGTTTTCAGAGGTTCATTGTAACGTCGCTTATTTTAGGATCCTTTTTGGATCGTGTGTGTTGTGGTTGTGATGGCTGTTGTAAGGCCAGTGTGGTGTAGACGTGTGGTGTGTGTAGGTGTGGTGCAGGTTAGGTCCCGAAATGAAATAGGACCTGCTGCAGTTGAGTAGGAGTTGGCGGCCAGGGGTGGTCGTTGACTTGTTGGCGTCCAGGTAAGTTGCCGTTGACTGCATGAACTTGGCGGCAGTGGATGTGGACGCTGAGGGTGGCGGTTGCTGTTGGCGGCATAGGGGTTGACGCCAACCTGAGAATTCTGCAGGTTATAGGGTCACCCGAGAGCAGGTTTCCCACCTGCCTCTCTCTTCCCCTTGCCCTAGCTTCGCATCCCAGTGTTTCTAGAGCTTCCAACAGGTTTGAAGGATACTTGGAGGACCGTGGAACGTGTGGCGGTGACGAATCGCGCGAGGAAACGCCGTGGCGTGGTGCAATTCCCGTGGGAGCTCGCGGAGGGTTCGGTGTGAACAAGGAGATTGCAGGAGGCTCGAGCGTGTTCTGAGGTAGGGGTCGAGCCCTGTTAGCTTGTTAGAAACATTAAAACACGACTTAACCACTTGAATCAGCATGATAATGCATTTTCGGATTAAGTTGCACCATGAAGGGATAATGGGTGGTTTGAGTAATTTAATGTATGTAGCATGCTGTGTTGGGTTGTTTTGGGTTCATGCATGTTTAAAGAACCGTTCCAGTATATTTTCTTGTAGTTTTAACGGTTGGAAAACCTGTAGAGCTGGATTAGGGTTTCTGCAGGGTTTAAGGCCAGAGAACTTGGCATCAAGATCGCTTGTCGCCAAGCTCATCAGCCGGGATATAAACGGCTAGATCGCTTGTCGTCTATTTCTTATAAGCGGCAGTCGATGTTGCCGCCAACTTGTGCATGTATCCATGCAGTGTGGTTTACGTAGCTTTTCTGGTTATGAATATTGCGTGTTTGTGTGTGCATGGCGATGACCGGTGTGAGCCAGTGCACTTGTTATGCTCTTGGAGAATACTGCTCATGTAATGGGCATGTTTTACGTGAATGATGTGTGATGTATGTAATTGCTTTACGTAGTATGCGTGGTGCGTTGGCACCCGTGGCACTCTTGGAGTGTGTTGTCCATGTGTTGGACATGTGGTTTACGTGGTAGACGTGTGGTACACCAACCAGGGTGTAATATACACGTGTTGTCTACGTGATTTGAGTGTGTGTATACTACACACATTTTTGTAATGTAATTCTTATGATTTGTCGTAGTATTTGGGCAGTGAAGGTCCATACCGACCTAGCCCTGGTCCGTTGTTGTCTTTTGAATAATATTATATTGATTTATGAAGTAAGTGGTGTGTGTTGCCACGGAGGTCATGAGATGACCAATGATAGGCAAGTTTGTGGTTCAGGTCTGTATTGGTGTAGGATAGCTTTGGGGTCATATGACGACCGATGTTAAGCTAATCCTAACACTTGTATATCGTAAATTATAAGTAAAGGCTATATGTGTAAGTATCGTGGTTTGTGCTAGCCGAGTGTGGTGGTCCGGCGCCTATTCCGGAATGCCTCTCTAGTCGGGTACCCCAGGTTCTTTGTGAGCCAGGCACGTGTGTTTGTTGTGCTCGAGGTTTTGTCCCGGTACTGGTGTTGTACCGTCGAGGTATGTGTCGTCTTCCTGGACACCCTCACTCCTGTGTTTGAGTTGTACGTCCGGCTGAGGGAAAGACGGCAGTGGGACAGCGACTTCCCAGAGTTTGTTCTTTAGTCGCTTGTAGCGCGCTTGTAGTTGGGGGTACGGACACCAGTAGACGTCACTGGTCCCCAGCTAGTCCAGTTTTCCAGTGCCTCACTTTAGAGTGCTCCGGCCAGAGACTCTAGAGGTGCCAGGCATGGGCCTGCAGCTGTGTGTCTGCAGGTGTGGTGTTGGTTGGTCTCCACAGTTGTTTGACTTCTTCCTTGTGGAGCGGCAGTTGGACCTTTCGTCCGTGACTGCGAGGCTGAGAGGTTGTTCTTGTGTTTTGTTGTCCGGGTTGGATACTGGCCTGATTAGCCAGTAGTCCGTTCCCGTGTGGTGGTGTCGTTCCCTTCCGACTCGTGCTTTGCTACTTGTCGTGGTTCGTGTGTTTGTGACTCGTGGTCGAGGTTTAACCAGTTCGAGGTGTGCCCTGGTGTTGGCACAATTGTGATTGAGTTGTGGTTTGTGTGACTTGCCGGTTGAGGTTTTACTTGTAATATTGTGCTTAAATAAAGGTACAATATAATTATGGTCCAGTATGGTGTTTACCACCTTCCTGTACCCTTTGTTCGGGTGTTTGTGTTGTGGTACCTCAGAGTAGCAGGTACATGTTCCCTTCGTGGGTTACTTTGTAGTTTTGTGGTGGTACATTGTGTACCAACCTTCTTAGGTTCTCGTGTGTGGTGGAGGTCTTGTGGTTTGACCTGCCACTTGTTGTATCCTAACTGTTTTAAGTAGATCTTGGTTTATATTTTATTGTGGATTAATTTGTGATTATTAATTACGTTACCTTTGTGGGTATTTTGCCGATGAGGCTTGTGGCTTAGGCATATTGTGGTTTAGTAGAGCTATGCTCCGTGGAGGCCGTGTGAGACCTTCCACTTGTTGAGTTTTACTCTTCTTGGGTATGATTCCAATTATAGTTTTAGTGTGTTATGGATTGGCTTTGTGGTAGCCAGTTCTGTTACCTTGTATGTAGTATCCGATGTAGTGTGGTTTGGAGTATAAAGGACCAGCTCTTTGTTAGCAGTCCTGTTATTCAAGTGCTTGAGGTTTGACTGTGAAACTTGCAGCTTAGGCAGTGACCTGCCTGTGTGGCTTATAGTTTAGGCAACCAGTTATTGTAGCAGTGTGCCAGTGAGACTGTGGTTTAGGCACTTTAGTAGTGGGGCTGACTAATGATTTTATGTTAGTCCTGTAGTCCTACTTTTCTTTTGAGAACGTTATGTTATCATCATGAGTATGTTTAATTGTTATTTATTGTCATGATGTGAGCATGAAATGGTTTGGCCATTGATGTTGCCAGTGAGACCCATTGGGGTTGAGGTGTATTGTGGTTACGGTGTTGTTTTAGGTAGCCCCTACTGAGCCAGTGACTTGTTGAGGCTCACTCCCCTATAGTTATTTTCAGGGCTTGCCGTGTGTTTGGCTTGCAGCAGCGTTATGTCAGACTTGTACCACCAGCAGTAGTGTAGTAATTAGTGTTGTGTGAGCTTGTGCTCCCTCGGGGTATGCCCCAGGTAGTTGTACTTTCTTTTAAATTAGACATGTATTAATGTAATGGGACAGTTGTACAAATTTGTGAACAGATATGAGCACATGTACTTTCTTGTGTCTTATATTCTTGTGGTTTGTCTTTTATACTCTTACTGGACACGTGTGTGAGATATCCCTTGCGAGACTTCGTTCCGTTCGCGGGAGGCGGATCTGGATATGGAGCCTTAATGGGCATAAATACCCCGGTCCGTCATAGTTGGTATCAGAGCAATGTCCAGTTAGAATATGAAAAGACATTGAAAGTACAATGTCCCAATACATGGATTAATGTTCACTGCTGGTAGTAAGTCTGAGGTTTTGTGTGATATAAAGTATTTCTTACGTGAGCTTTTGGCACGTAAATCGTGTGTTTCTGTTTGTTAGATTGGCAGTTGTGAGCAGTTGTTGTGCCACAATGTGGATAGTAGCATAAATTGTGTGGTTGTGTCCTGGCACTAGTGTAGTTAAAGCAGTTAAATATAGTATTTAAAAGTTTTCAGTTGCAGAGATTAGAGGAGAAAGGTAAAGTAGTGCCCTGAGAGGGATATACCTGTTATATGTTAGTAAAGTACAGAGTTCGCAGAGACAAGTATAGAGTATTTCTGTGATAGATCAGTTTGGTTATTAAAGATTCGCAGTTAAAGGAATTGAAGAGATTTACAAGTTTGGATATGGAATTCAGTAAATAAGTTATAATGAGATAGAAAGTTGGCAGAGACAGGTGTATGGTAACACGGTGATAAGGATCAGGTCAGTGTGTGCGTGATAAGTTGCAGTTGAGAATCTCAGCAAATGTATTGTGGCATTAGAGATTTGAGTCAGAGGATATTAAGAAGCAGTATGGATGAGAATGTGATTAGTGTTATGAAGAGTTTGATATAATCAAGAAAGACAGATCAGCTTTAAAAGAGGTATCACTACATAAAAGAGCAGTGAATTATGGCAGATGGATTAAATATGCCCGAGATCAGAAATCTGAGAAAAGTGTTGTTATGAATAATGATGATAGCAGGAAGTGTGATATGAAGATTTGTATAAATAAGTATAGAAATGATCAGTTGAATAAAGAAAGGGAGAAAAGAAGGATTAATGTGCAATAAGAATTTGTGAAAATTGCACAAGAAGAATATTTAGTTGATGATTGCAGTTTAGATAAAGAAAAGATATAGACTAGAGAAAGGAAGAATTAAGCAAATGATAAAGTGAATAAGATCAGATGAGTCAGGAAATGTCAGTTAAAGTTTGCATATTGATGCAAAAAATGATTTAATTGAGCAGAAAGGAATTGTTATTAAGATATTTCAGGGTTTAAATGCTGGAGCAGATTAATTAAGAATATTTGAAAAGTTTATGCCCCAGAATTATGGGAATTAGCCAGAGAATGTCAGTAAAGCAGGAAAGATATATGAAAAGCGCAATATGTCAATAGTGGTTTGGCAGATCAGAAATTACAGTAATTTCTTCAGCAGGAATTAATTGAATGGGATGATTTGAGAAGCAGTTGAAGCCAGAAGAAAGCAATTGAAAGTAATACTGTGAACAGAAATTGTGGAATATTTTACAAAAGTGTTCAGTGTAATCAGAGTAGCGCAGCGGAAGCGGAAGCAAAGAAAGATTTAATATTCAGAGATTGTTTAAGTTTGCTTGAATAAAGAGAAAGTGTAAAGTTTTACGCAGTGGAATAAAGGAGCAGAGTTTATTATGTTTTTTTTTAATCAGAGATTGACTTTAAGTAGTATGAGTAGAATAATATAAAAAGAGCAGAAAATTCAAAGATGATGATTGATTTTCTTTGAAGAGGTGTCAGTTGTGAATGTGAATGTAGATGAGGCAGGATAACAGCAAGCAGTGATAAATGGAAAAAGGAAATGGCACCGGAAAGTTTAATATTTGGAAAGATTATGGCATGAAAGAATATTACAGTGTAAGATATTTGAGAAAGATAAAGCGATCTCGAAAGAAATATTGCAAACACAGCCCAGAAATTGTGGAAGTAGGTTCAGTCCAAGGAGATAAAGCACCATTGGCAAGGTAGGATCGCCTACGGTTGAAAGCTAAAGAAAGGCAATGGAATCGACAGAACAGAGTAATTGTGAGATGAATTGAAAGGCTGAAGCAGAGAAAGAGTATCCTACTTGTTCTGTGTTCGGCTTTATTTGTTTTTAGGTGATAATCCGGATTGTTGTGATTTGTTTTATATGTCGAGGACGACATTTGTTTTTAGGTGATAATAATGTAACGTCGCTTATTTTGGATCCTTTTTGGATCGTGTGTGTTGTGGTTGTGATGGCTGTTGTAAGGCCAGTGTGGTGTAGACGTGTGGTGTGTGTAGGTGTGGTGCAGGTTAGGTCCCGAAATGAAATAGGACCTGCTGCAGTTGAGTAGGAGTTGGCGGCCAGGGGTGGTCGTTGACTTGTTGGCGTCCAGGTAAGTTGCCGTTGACTGCATGAACTTGGCGGCAGTGGATGTGGACGCTGAGGGTGGCGGTTGCTGTTGGCGGCATAGGGGTTGACGCCAACCTGAGAATTCTGCAGGTTATAGGGTCACCCGAGAGCAGGTTTCCCACCTGCCTCTCTCTTCCCCTTGCCCTAGCTTCGCATCCCAGTGTTTCTAGAGCTTCCAACAGGTTCTGAAGGATACTTGGAGGACCGTGGAACCTGTGGCGGTGACGAATCACGCGAGGAAACGCCGTGGCGTGGTGCAATTCCCGTGGGAGCTCGCGGAGGGTTCGGTGTGAACCAGGAGATTGCGGGAGGCTCGAGCGTGTTCTGAGGTAGGGGTCGAGCCCTGTTAGCTTGTTAGAAACATTAAAACATGATTTAACCACTTGAATCAGCATGATAATGCATTTTCGGATTAAGTTGCACCATGAAGGGATAATGGGTGGTTTGAGTAATTTAATGTATGTAGCATGCTGTGTTGGGTTGTTTTGGGTTCATGCATGTTTAAAGAACCGTTCCAGTACATTTTCTTGTAGTTTTAACGGTTGGAAAACCTGTAGAGCTGGATTAGGGTTTCTGCAGGGTTTAAGGCCGGAGAACTTGGCGTCAAGATCGCTTGTCGCCAAGCTCATCAGCCGGGATATAAACGGCTAGATCACTTGCCGTCTATTTCTTATAAGCGGCAGTCGATGTTGCCGCCAACTTGTGCATGTATCCATGCAGTGTGGTTTACGTAGCTTTTCTGGTTATGAATATTGTGTGTTTGTGTGTGCATGGCGATGACCGGTGTGAGCCAGTGCACTTGTTATGCTCTTGGAGCATACTGCTCATGTAATGGGCACGCTTTACGTAGTATGCGTGGTGCATTGGCACCCGTGGCACTCTTAGATTGTGTTGTCCATGTGTTGGACATGTGGTTTACGTGGTAGACGTGTGGTACACCAACCAGGGTGTAATATACACGTGTTGTCTACGTGATTTGAGTGTGTGTATACTACACACTTTCTTGTAATGTAATTCTTATGATTTGTCGTAGTATTTGGGCAGTGAAGGTCCATACCGACCTAGCTCTGGTCTGTTGTTGTCTTTTGAATAATATTATATTGATTTATGAAGTAAGTGGTGTGTGTTGCCACGGAGGTCATGAGATGACCAATGATAGGCAAGTTTGTGGTTCAGGTCTGTGTTGGTGTGGGATAGCTTTGGGGTCATATGATGACCGATGTTAAGCTAATCCTAACACTTGTATATCGTAAATTATAAATAAAGGCTATATGTGTAAGTATCGTGGTTTGTGCTAGCCGAGTGTGGTGGTCCGGCGCATATTCCGGAATGCCTCTCTAGTCGGGTACCCCAGGTTCTTTATGAGCCAGGCACGTGTGTTTGTTGTTCTCGGGGTTTTGTCCCGGTACTGGTGTTGTACCGTCGAGGTCTGTGTCGTCTTCCTGGACACCCTCACTCCTGTGTTTGAGTTGTACGTCCGGCTGAGGGAAAGACGGCAGTGGGACAGCGACTTCCCAGAGTTTGTTCTTTAGTCGCTTGTAGCGCGCTCGTAGTTGGGGGTACGGACACCAGTAGACGTCACTGGTCCCCAGCTAGTCCTGTTTTCCAGTGCCTCACTTTAGAGTGCTCCGGACAGAGACTCTAGAGGTGCCAGGCATGGGCCTGCAGCTGTGTGTCTGCAGGTGTGGTGTTGGTTGGTCTCCACAATTGTTTGACTTCTTCCTTGTTGAGCGGCAGTTGGACTTTTCGTCCGTGACTGCGAGGCTGAGAGGTTGTTCTTGTGTTGTGTTGTCCGGGTTGGATACTGGCCTGATCAGCCAGTAGTCCGTTCCCGTGTGGTGGCGTCGTTCCCTTCCGACTCGTGCTTTGCTACTTGTCGTGGTTCATGTGTTTGTGACTCGTGGTCGAGGTTTAACCAGTTCGAGGTGTGCCCTGGTGTTGGCACAATTGTGATTGAGTTGTGGTTTGTGTGACTTGTCGGTTGAGGTTTTACTTGTAATATTGTGCTTAAATAAAGGTACAATATAATTATGGTCCAGTATGGTGTTTACCACCTTCATGTACCCTTTGTTCGGGTGTTTGTGTTGTGGTACCTCAGAGTAGCAGGTACATGTTCCCTTCGTGGGTTACTTTGTAGTTTTGTGGTGGTACATTGTGTACCAACCTTCTTAGGTTCTCGTTTGTGGTGGAGGTCTTGTGGTTTGACCTGCCACTTGTTGTATCCTAACTGTTTTAAGTAGATCTTGGTTTATATTTTATTGTGGATTAATTTGTGATTATTAATTACGTTACCTTTGTGGGTATTTTACCGATGAGGCTTGTGGCTTAGGCATATTGTGGTTTAGTAGAGCTATGCTCCGTGGAGGCCGTGTGAGACCTTCCACTTGTTGAGTTTTACTCTTCTTGGGTATGATTCCAATTATAGTTTTAGTGTGTTATGGATTGGCTTCGTGGTAGCCAGTTCTGTTACCTTGTATGTAGTATCCGATGTAGTGTGGTTTGGAGTATAAAGGGCCAGCTCTTTGTTAGCAGTCCTGTTATTCAAGTGCTTGAGGTTTGACTGTGAAACTTGCAGCTTAGGCAGTGACCTGCCTGTATGGCTTATAGTTTAGGCAACCAGTTGTTGTAGCAGTGTGCCAGTGAGACTGTGGTTTAGGCACTTTAGTAGTGGGGCTGACTAATGATTTTATGTTAGTCCTGTAGTCCTACTTTTTCTTTTGAGAACGTTATGTTATCATCATGAGTATGTTTAATTGTTATTTATTGTCATGATGTGAGCATGAAATGGTTTGGCCATTGATGTTGCCAGTGAGACCCATTGGGGTTGAGGTGTATTGTGGTTACGGTGTTGTTTTGGGTAGCCCCTACTGAGCCAGTGACTTGTTGAGGCTCACTCCCCTACAGTTCTTTTCAGGGCTTGCCGTGTGTTTGGCTTGCAGCAGCGTTATGTCAGACTTGTACCACCAACAGTAGTGTAGTAATTAGTGTTGTGTGAGCTTGTGCTCCCTCGGGGTATGCCCCAGGTAGTTGTACTTTCTTTTAAATTGGACATTTATTAATGTAATGGGACAGTTGTACAAATTTGTGAACAGATATGAGCACATGTACTTTCTTGTGTCTTATATTCTTGTGGTTTGTCTTTTATACTCTTACTGGACACGTGTGTGAGATATCCCTTGCGAGACTTCGTTCCGTTCGCGGGAGGCGGATCTGGATATGGAGCCTTAATGGGCATAAATACCCCGGTCCGTCACATTCATCCTTCTTCACATACCCAAATTTCAGAAGAACCTTCTTGATCTCCAATTAAGCTTTGCTGAGTCTGAACGGTTCACTCCTGATCAATGGGAGAAAGCTTATCCAGATCATCATGCTCAGTGCCAGAAAATGAAACTCACTCTCAATGAGTATCACTCCAAGAGCCACCTAGACCTGAGAAAGCACATAGGCCTCAAATGGGCACACAGATATTTGTACTACTATCAGGCCAAGGATGCATCTCTCTCGATTGGTCTCCACTGGAACATCACTCTCCATGAGTTCCTCTCACTGGCAGTTACTAAGAAGTTCACTCCCCTTCAAATCAAATGTGTCATGGATCCAGAAAAGGCTAGCCTCAAGCGCGCTTTTTACAGAAGGCGCCACATCAAGTCTCTGAAGAAATTATCTTTCACCAGTCCAACCTACAATGTGGACTCTTCAAAGTTTGACCACATTTTCCCCACCAATGAGCTGAAGCTTTGGAACCTTATTGAGCCATTCTTGGCTAAGATTCCCCCTGCTCTCTATCTCCCCAGCTCTACCAGAACTTAAAAATATTGTATTGTTTATCCTTTTTTTCTGTAATTTGCTTCAATGTTTGCTTCAGACACTTATTTCTTGTTTTGAATGAATGAATTTACTGCTCTTTCTCCTTTTTTTTAATTGTCTGATTGCTATACTTTATGTTAATGCCACAAAGGGGGAGAAAAGAAAAGGTAGCTACTCAGTCTTTCTCAAAATATAGCAGAAATTTAATGATATATCAGGCTATCAGCTACCATTTAAAGATTTATATTTGTCATTAACAAAAAGGGGGAGAATTGTTGAGCAACTACCCCTAAGTCTTTAAATAATAATGATTTTGCTATGACAAATCTTTAAATACATATTTTGCTTCTACCATGAAAAATCCCTAAATATGTATTTTCCATAATATAGATATATCACAAAAATTTCTAGACAGATGCAATACCCAAAATTTTCTAAGGCACAGACTATCTCTATAGCCTACTGAATTCGATTGATGTATTCGACTAATTCGACTCATTCAGAAGCTCAGTCACAAGTCTTGAAAATCTTTCTAAGTCCACAACGTTACACTGTATTCGACTCATACAGTCGAATGTCTTTCACTGTATTCGACTCATACAGTCGAATGTCTTTCACTATATTCGACTCATGACTTTGACTCATACAGTCGAATGTCTTTTACACTGTATTCGACTCATACAGTCGAATGTCTTTTACAATGTATTCGATTCAAGACTTCGACTCACAGTTAAACATCATTCGACTCACCACCTCGACTCATAGTCTTACACTACATTCGACTGATGGTTGCTCTATTGTAGTCGATTTACATAGTTCCTACTGTAGTCAAATCATGCTTACTTCTTAAGTCGAATTACCTATTCTACTGCATTCGACTACACTGTTAGTTGTGTACTTGTACCTGTTGTCAGTTCTACCTATTAGGAAATATTTCTATTAGTTATTTGTTGAATCTTAAACTTCTTAAGTATAAAATCAGTAACAAATTTCATGATCATTATTTTAATATATTTCTTCTGACGAAATTCAGTACATTCGAAATTATGCAAAACATTCTTTGCATTTTATTTCTAGTCTTACAATTTTAGTGTCCTTTGCCTCATTATATATCTTCTAAGAGACACAAAGCATTTATGTAAGTTTCAGATGCATGGCTTCTGACCATCTCACCTACCACTGTCAGACCCATACTTTACCTCTTTGTCTGTCTGCTTTATTTTCTGAAATGACTAAGAATACTAGGTTCCATACTTTTTGTTGTACTCCACTGACCCACCTACCACAAAGGTATGGAGATGCTTTTGTCCTTGTCTTTTCCTTGCTAAACAGGCATTTATTGGAGCACATGTCTGGCATGGGTTGCTCAGCTCAAGACTTTAAATAGCCTATCTTCTAGCTATGGCAACTGCTCCTATTTCTGAAGACCTTGGAAAGAGACAATTTTCATGACCCTTCGGATAAAACTTCCAAGATCCAAAGGATCCCCAAGACTATCTCCAAACGGCTAAGAACACAACAACCATCTTACTCCAACGGCTATCTTCTCCAAACGGCTAGTTTTTGAAGACTATAAAAAATGAAGAAAGCTCTTGAAGAAACACAACAAGGCATAGTATTCAAGACAATTCCTTGAAAGCTCATCTTGCGTTCTTCAAGCCCTCCTGCTCAAGTTCCTATTTGAGGGAGTCTCTTCAGAAATTCCTGTTCTGAAGATCTGTCTTTTGGGTGGCAACTGTAATTGCTTTTACTTCGAAGTCCACCTAAGTAGCTTCAGCTAGGATTTAGATTAAACTCCTTATCTCTCAATCCTGTTGGAAAGTGTGTGTTCTGTGCTCATTCTTGAGGCAAACACACAAGAGTTTCTTCCTTCATTTCTGATGTATTTTCTGCAGAAGTTTGATTCTGCATTGCCCCTCTTGTGAAGGGAAGGCCTTTGGTATAAGGCAGTCTTGTTTACCCCTGTTTTAGGGAAGACTTGCTTTGGAGCAAGTGGGTATTGTAATTTCCTCTCAAGGGTGAGAGAAGGCCAAGTTGATTAGCAGTTTAGTGAAATCTCAAGTGGTTGGCTTGAGGACTGGATGTAGGACTTCCATGTGGGAAGGCCCGAACCAGGATAAATCTCTTGTTTAATTTTCTGTGTGATTGTTTTCCGCCAAGCTCACACTTGAATCACACACACCACACCAAGTACTAACACATCTACTTAGTGTTTTGTTTTTCAGAAGAATTTTGAAAAGTTAGAAAGTCCTATTCACCCCCCCTCTAGGACTGTAAATCTACCATTTCGATCCAACAAAAATGACACGACTTCTACCCTTTCCCGTAGGTTATTTTCTTGGTTTAAAAATCTGTAAAAATGTTAAATCTAAAGGCTAATCTATCCTAAACCGAACCCCCATGTAACTTGCCTCTAACCCTCCTTCTGGAATGACGAATCAAGACCCGAAGAAGCCTGCCTTGGCAGTAAGGCAGTTCTCCTCTCCAGCTTCAATCGCTCCATGTCAGCCTCCAACGCAGTTCTCCCGCTTGGAGAAGCTTCAGCTCTCGATGTTGAACGTTCCACCTTGGTCCAGAAACCTTCAGATCGCACGCACGAGCTCTTCTCCTCCCTTCTCTCGGACCTCTTTTCTCCCTTCTCAACCAGTGCGAAATTCCTCTCAGATGCCAAAACCGAGTCTTAAAAAGGATCCCCATGCCTATCCAAGACTTAATCCTAGCCCTAGGATCAGAAATGCACCATAACGTCCCATTAAACACCCTTGAAACAGACGATTTATCTCCCCTGGAACAGAAACATCAAAAACAGGCAAGTCAGGTTAACGTCAACATAAGATGTCGTCAGCCATCATGTAAACGTCCATCGATTGTGGAAGAGAAAAGATGAGGGGGGTCAAAGAACAATTTTATTTATCTTGAGGGGTTATAGAGATGTAGAAAGCAGGAGACAAGAGAGAGGCGTGCCGTTGTATAATTGGCAAGGCCTGGCGTTCCTGCTCCTCAAAATAAGCCTAAAAAGCCCTAGAAGATATGGAGTAAGAGGGTCCCATGTCAGGTAACATCTTTTGAATATGAAGCCGTCGTCGAGTACCCAGAAAAGTGCCATATACATCGGTGCCAAGTGAAAGTTTGTAGGTACTGAATGAACCGAAGCTGGCAAGCTGAAGAAAGTGATCAATCTTCAAAGGATAGTGGATCTGATGCTGCAGGAGATCTTTCTTCATAGCCACAAAGACCTTGTAGCTTTCAGCCCATAAATCATAAGAAGTTTGAATAAGGTGAAGAGAATTGGAGTCATGGAACTGTCCAACAGTCAGCAAAGGCTGATTGGATTTGGCCTGAGAGGCATTTAGAGCCTTAAACTGCTCAGCAGAAAGAGGATAAACCTTTTCCCATTCGGATGGAGAGAGGCGCTCACATTCAGCCAAAATGGGGGCAAGAATATCTGACTTGATGTAGCCCCGATGGTACTCTCTGAAAAAAAATCTATGAAATGAAAGGGAGAGGCCCTTTTCAGTTGAAATTTTGGCCATTACCTGAGCAGCCCTTTCAAAGATCAAGGAGCCTACTGCAGATTCCATGATGAGAGAATGGAGAGGCGGCAAGAAGACAACATCTGGAATCTCCAATTTCGTAAAATCAACCGTAATGGATTCGGTGTGAGCATCATGGGAACCAAGAGCAGCAATAGCTTGCCGGAATTAGCCAAGCTGGACTTTAGGAAGATTATTTAGGTAGCAGTAGTTGCTGTACATCTGATATTGCCTGATAAATTTGATTTCTTTTTGAATAAAAGGCCCCCAAGTATCCTTGTGAAGGATTTGGAACCACTCAGAGAGAGACAACAGATGATCCCTAGGTGGAAAGCTGGCTGATTTAGCTCGAAGGAACTGGCTGTAAAGAGATCTCTGTCCCCGAGCCCACTGCTCTTCAGTCTTGGCTTCAGCCATGGAAAAGATTTTGGTTTGTTCGGATTTAGAGAGAGAGGTATAAGGAAGAATGGTATTCAAGTGATCAGTGAGATGGAGAGTAGGAAGATCCAGAATGATGGAAAAGGTGGTTTTTACAAGATATTCCCTGTACAAAGGTTTATTTTTAGTGATAACTGTAAGGGAGAACCAAAGAGGTGGATAGCGAGGTTCAGAGGAAACAGGAGGATTGGAAGAAAGTTTCCTCTTCTTAGGAGCATGGTTGGAAGAGCCATTCCTATGAATATGGGTGCCAACGTCCAGAACGGATCGAAGAATGGCTTCTTTGAATTCATCCTTGATGCCCTGGATCTCAGGGTGTTCAAGTTGAGCACCTTTTGGAATGATGGTTATACATGAAGGAGGAGTAGGAGGGTGAAGGAGGGAACGAGAAGTGACTAGTGGTGGAATGGATGGTCCAGAAGAGGAGGGACCAGAAGAAGAGGCTCCTGCTGATGAGGATGCTTGATGAACCTCAATAGAAGGAGGAGGAAGAGGAGGAGGAGATGTGGAGGTGACAGGAGATGAGGAGGATTGCAAAGGAAATGGTGTTAAAGATGAAATGGTGCGAGGCATGGGTTGTTTGAAGGTGGTAGGTGCTGGAGGAGCTGCGGAGGAAGATGGTGGTGAAGGAGGGGCTGGTGTTTGAAGAGGAGAAGGAGCAGGGGCTTCTGGAGCTACAGCCGATTCTTCTGCTCTTGAAGTCTCAGCCTCAGAAACCACTGGCCCGATTGGCCCAAAAACATCTTCTGCTAGCCCTGGTGGCCCAGTCTTCATAGCTTCAACACTATCTTGCACTGGAGCAGCTACCTCATCGACAACTGTTGGTTCAGACTGCTCTACAACAATTGACCCTGAAACTGCCACTTCTGCCACAACTTTTGGCCCTGATGGCCCTGCTAGATCTTTAGAAACAACTTCTTCATGATGCCCAGACTGCTGAGGTACTGATGGAGTGGGAGCAGGAGGAACCTGAGCTCGCACAAGATTTGTCAACTCTGAAATGGATGACTTCATACTGCTAAATTCGTCCCTCATCCATCTTAGAACATCTTTGTTAATTCTTAGCTCTTCCTTTACACTGTGGAGCTTAGCACCCAAAGCTCCAACTGAATTAGCTGATTGGCTCTAGCTTATGAATATTGATGCTATATCAGATTGCACAGAGCAGAGAATTTTCCCTTGATCATCCAGTCGTGCAACAATAGGCTTTAGATTGAGCTTCAATTTATTTTTCTTCAGCCTCTGATGAGGCTTCCTGGTAAGTAGGGGAATATCCTGAACCACTTCTTTCCCTTTGCCACTTGCCTTAGCAACGGGCTCTACATTATCAACATTTGCCTCTTCCTCTGAGGCGCTTTCCACAATGCCTTCTGTGAACTGATCATCAATTGGAATACCAGCAGTGTGCTTCCCCTGGGTTGGTGCTTCCTTTTCAACAGATTGCTCCCCCCGAATAGGAGCATCTTCCATCACAACATCTGTAATGTGGCCAGATGCTATAACCTCTGCAGCTAGATCTACCAAGATCCTTGGCTCCACCTGAGTACTTGTTATAGAGTCTAGTACACTCCGAAGTATTGTAGCTACTTGTGAGGAGGGAGGTGCAACTTCTGAACTCTGTCCAACAGGCTCAATAAATTCTTGAGGAATGTCTTCAATCCTGTGCTCACTAACAATGTGCTCTTCGGTGCTGAGGTCTGCTATATTTTCTTGATCATTTGTTGCTGCTGCTGCTGCTGCTTGGTCTTCCTGTGCCACTGCAATTTCTGCCCTGACTGCTTCTGCCTCTACTGGAGCAACCTCGTCTTAGACTTCTTGGGCTTCGCCAATAATGGCTTCACCCTCAGCCACTGAGGTCTTGGTCCACACACCTCCAACCAATGAAAAACCACTCTTCTTCAAGTTTCTGCTGCAAATAGCTTGCCCCGTTTTCTCAGTTACAGCTCCGACAAAACTAATGCCATAGTGCTGGAACACCCTGGTGAGCAAGTGTGCATAGGGAAGGGACAAATTTAACTTACTCTTCTTGTCCCAGATCTGAGCACTAGCAAACTTCATCCTTTCCATAATCACCTTTGCCATATTTACGTCCTAGTTCTGGATAGCCCAGAACATCAGGTCTGAGTCTGCCTTTGTACAAGTAGAGTAGGTGGCACTCCTAGCGACCAGAATCTGGCACACAATGAAATGTAGAATCTGGTTGAATGCATTCAGCTGGTTGATGTCTATCTTTCCATCCTTCAACCTGAATTCGGGTCCAACAATCCCTAGACCCTTCGCCTGGATGTCGACAGTGTGAAATCCACTGTGACCGGTGGTGCAAACTCCAAATAAAGACTCCAATAACTCGTATGTAATCCTAATCTGGGTTCCTTTGATAGTGGATGTCAAAGACCCATCTTCCTCAATCTTCAGGCAGACATAAAATGCCTTCACCAGGTCAGGATAACTTACCTCTGACAAGGTTGTCAACTTCGTCCACTTCATTCTGTCCATGGCTGCTATGATGCTATGCATTCCATGCTTTTCTAGGTCCGCTACATCCACTGCCTTGTTCCCGCACAACTTGGTCTTCACTGATGTAAACCTTTCCTGTTGCTCGACGGTGAGGAACGTAGCTCCATAGCCCCCAATGCTGCTAGAAACTCCAGAAACGACCATGGTTCTAAACTGGAAGTGATTCTGGATGGTCATGAAGAGGATTGGAGCAAAAGCCCCAAGGAGATTTTTCGCGGGAAGGGATGAAAGCTTTGAAATCGCAAAGAATCGATGCTAGGGACAATAGGGTTTTCGTTCCAGCAAGATGAAAGAGATGAGAGCGGGAGGTGAATCGTTGCAACACATATTTCGGGATATATAAGATAAAGATAAGGTGACTTTTGAGATGCTGACGCCATAAAGGCAGAAAACGACAAGCAGAAATGATTTCGAGACGAATGAATGCTTTAAAATAAATGAACAGTCTCAGATAAATAATAGACAAGCAATATTTTAAAGAAATTTTGCTTAACTACAAGGGAGAGAATATTTGATTATTCTGAAATAATTGATATTTCAGTTTTATGTAGATAACTTTTTCACAATTTGCACATGCCTAGTTCCCTTCTAAGAGATGTAAATTTTTCTTCAAGTAGGGCTTTTGTGAAGATATCTGCTAACTGATTTTACGTATCAATAAAAGAAATATCTATGTTACCATTGGCTACATGATCACAAATAAAATGATACCTAACCTCTATATGCTTTATCCTTGAGTGCTGAACTAGATTCTTGGTGAGATTTATTGCACTGGTGTTGTCGCACAACAATGGAATTGTTATGATATGTAGTCCATAATCCTCAAGTTGTTGTTTGATCCATAAGAGTTGTGTACAACAGCTTCCAACAGCCACGTACTCAGCTTCAGCTGTAGATAGTGCTACTGATTTTTGCTTCTTTGAGAACCATGATATTAGACATCCTGCAAGAAATTGACAACAACCACTGGTACTTTTTCTATCGATTTTGTATCCAGCGTAGTCAGCATCAGAATATCCTACTAAATTAATTTCACATGAATTTGGGTACCATAGTCCTAGATCATGGGTTTTAGCTAAGTATCTAAAGATTCTTTTAACACAAATTAAATGTGACTCTTTGGGATCAGCCTAGTACCTAGCACACATGCATACACTAAATAGTATATCAGGTCTACTGGTGGTTAGATAGAGTAGTGAACATATCATACCTCTGTAGATTTTTTGATCTACCTTCTTACCATCCTTATCACTGTCCAATCTTGTTGATGTGCTTATTGGTGTTGACAGTGGCTTGGCATTCTCGAATCCAAATTTCTTCAGTAATTCTTTAGTGTACTTCGCTTGACATATGTATGCTCCTTATTTTCCTTGCTTGATTTATAATCCAAAGAAGTAGTTCAGCTCCCCCATCATGCTCATTTCAAATTCTCCCTGCATAAGCTTCTCAAAATACTTGCAAAGAGATTCATCAGTAGAACCAAATATTATATCATCTACATAAATTTATACAAGCAATATATGTTTAACTTTAGACTTAATAAATAAAGTGCTATCTACTTGACCTCTAATAAAACCATGATTTAACAAAAATGCACTTAATCGTGCATACTATGCTCTAGGTGCCTATTTCAAACCATATAAAGCCTTATGCAATTTAAATACATGATTCGGATAATCCATGTCATCAAAACCGGGAGGTTGTTCTACATAAACCACCTCCTTTATAAAACCATTTAGAAAAGTAGATTTTACATCCATTTGAAAGAGTTTGAAATTTAATGCAGAAGTATATGCAAGTAAAATCCTAATTTCCTCAAGTCTAGCTACTGGTGCATAGGTTTCATCGAAATCTATGTCTTCCTCTTGGGAATAGCCTTGAGCTACCAGTTTGGCCTTATTTCTTATGATCACACCAGCTTCATCCAATTTGTTCATGAACACCCATTTGGTGCCAATCACAGGATGATCTGATGGTCTCGGAACAAGGGACCATACTTGGTTTCTCTTGAACTGATTTAGTTAATCTTGCATGGCTAATATCCAAGATTCCTCAGTCAGTGCTTCATTGACCGTCTTAGGCTCTATTTGTGATACAAAAGTTAAATAATCACATGGAATTACATTGCCTCTTGTTCTTACCCCAACAGATGGATCTCCAATTATGTTGTCCAGTGGGTGATCCTTCTTATACCTCCATTCCTTTGGAAGATTGTCGTGTGATGTATCCTTTTGTTGTAGATCTTCCAAGGGTGGATCTTACTTATCCTCAATAGATGTGTTCTTTAGCTTCTTGGACAGTTCATCTGTATCATCAACATCACTATCTACTTCCTTTCTCAAGGAAGGGTTAGTCTCATCAAAAATAACATGTACCGTCTGTTCAATTAATAAACTACGTTTATTGAATCTCTATACCCTTTGGGTTTAGAAGCATACCCCATGAAAATACCATCATCTGATTTGGAATCTAACTTACCAATATCTCTTTTGCCGTTGTTTTGGATGAAGCATGGACATCCAAAGATTCTGAAATGGCTGATTTTTGGCTTCTTCTGCTTGTATAGCTCGTATGCAGTCTTCTTCAGGATTGGCCTGATCATCACCCGATTGATTATGTAACAAGCTGTGTTGATGGCTTCGGCCCAAAAGTATCTTGGTAAATCATACTCTGACAACATTGTTCTAGCCATGTCCAATAAGGTTCGATTCTTTCTCTCAGCAACTCCATTTTGCTGTGGTGTCCTTGGTGCTGAGAAATTATGTTCTATCCCTTGATCATTACAGAACTTTGCAAACTTCTCATTCTGAAATTCTCCTCCATGATCTGATCGGATACTAATATTGCTATACATCTTATGCTTCTGAACTTTCTTACTGAAGATGACAAAGCTGTCGAATGTATCATCCTTATGCTCCAAAAAGGATACCCATGTAAAGCTGGAGTAGTCATCTACTATAACAAATCCAAAATTCTTCCCTCCGAGACTTGTGGTTCTCATTGGCCCAAATAAATCCATATGTAGAAGTTCTAAGGGTTTACATGTGGTTACCACAGTCTTTGACTTGAAGGATGACTTGGTGTGCTTTCTTTTGCACATGGCCCACAGACACTATTCATTTTTGTACTTACCTTAGGTAGACCTTCCACCAAGCTTCTCTTAATCAACTTTCTCATGCCATCCAAGCTGCAGTGGCCGAGTCTTCGGTGCCATAGATCTATTGACAGCTCTTTATTTGCTGCCAAATAAATGTCCTGATCCTTTAGTTCTTCTAGATATAGCACATACAAGTTCTTTTCTCTGTTGGCTTCAAAAATGACTGCACCATCCTTCATGATACTACATTTTGATTCTTGAAATCTGATTTGATGTCCTTTATCACACAGTTGGCTGATACTGATAAGGTTGTGCTTCAATCCTTTGACGCATAGAACATCTTCGATAATGTTTTTGCCTTTACTCCCTCTTGATCCGATTCCTATCACAATCCCTTTTCCATTGTCTCCATAAGTGACTGTTCCTTCTTCAGCTTCAATATGGGAGAATAATTTTCTGTTCCCTGACATGTGCCTTGAGCATCCACTATCCAAGTACCATTTAGATGCTCGAAGGTTTACCCATAATGAAAACACTAAGCTTTAGGTACCCAAGTTCGTTTAGGTCCTGGTTGGTTAGTACATCAATTTTCTTTTTAATTATCCATTTCTTATGTTTAGTTGGACATGTCATTTTAATGTGACCTAACTTGTTGCAATGTCTACAACAAGATATTTTACTAACTTTCTCACATGTAATATATTTAAAGTTTGACTTGTGTGTAATATCTTGTTCAGGTATGAACTTAGGTGTTGGGTATATTTTAGGATATACTACTGTTTCTTCATTATCAGGGGGAGTATAACCTAATCCATGTTTCTTTTTACCAGATCTTCCAGCTCCTTTTAATATTAAGGTTGTTTTCCCATTTGTGAATTTTTCTAATGTGGTAGATAATTTTTCATTTTCTATTGTTAATGTGTTAATTTCCTGTTTTAGCTTATTTACTGTTTCCTAGTTATCTAGTTTTGCTATTTGTTTATTTTTATTTTTCAAGTCCTCACATAATAATTCATTTTTTCTTTTTAGTTCAGTAATTTATTTTTCCATTTGCTCATTTTCAGATTTTAAGCCTGAATTCGTATTTTCTAAACATGCAAGATTTTTCTTACTGATTTTTAGTGATTTGCATACTTCTTTATATTTACAATATAACTCATTAAAAGCTTCTTCTAAGTTGTCAGAATCAGATTTGTTGCATGAAGAAAAGGATGAGTCTGATGTTACCTTATCATCAACGTTGGCCATGAAGACTAGGTTGGCCTTTTCTTCTTCTTCGTTGCTTGAACTCGACTCACTGTCCGAGTCACTACTGCTGTCCCATGCTGCTACCATGGCTTTCTTTTTGTGTCTTCTGAACTTCTTGGAACTATCATTCTTTCTAAACTCAGTTCTCTTCAGTTTCGGACAATCAGCTTTGATATGTCTATGCTTCTTGCACTTGTAGCAAATTGGTTCATTCTTCTTCACATCCTTGACTTCAGGCTTCTTGAAGTCTTTTCCTTTCTTAAAATGCCTTCTTCTAGACTGATATTTCTTTTTCTTGGCTAGTATATATTGTAGTCTTCTGGATAGAAGTGATTCTTCATCATCACTGTCTTCATTGCTGACATTATCATCTGATGATTCTTCTGATAAGCCTTCTTCTACCTTGAGAGCATTTGGCTATTTCCTTCTGCTTGACGACTCTCCCAACCTTTCCATGTTGATCTCATGGGCCATTAGGGACCCAATGAGTTTCTCCAATGACATTCTCTTCAAGTCATTTGCCTCTTCTATCGCTGTCACTTTGGGAGTCTATAATGCTGGTAGGGATCTCAAAATTTTCCTTACCATATCTCGCATTTCATAGGTCTTTCCAAGACCAGCTAACCCATTTGTGATATCTGTAAATCTGCTATACATTTGGGTTATTGATTCTCCTGGTTGCATCTAAAATCTTTCGTACTGTGTCACCAAAATATCTATTCTGGTTTCTTTTACTTTGTCTGTGCTTTCGTAGGTGATCCTCAGCTTCTCCCACATCTCCATTGCAGATTTGCAGGCGGAGATTCTGTTGAATTCCTTCTTGCTGAGAGCACAACATAGTATGCTCTTGGCCTTGCAGTTGAGAGAAAATGTCTTCTTGTCATCTTCTGTCCATTTGTCTTTGTCGTTGGTGACCAGAAGATCTCCTTCTTCTACAATCGACCAAATTTGATAGTCGAGCCCTTGAAGGAAGAACTACATTCTTATTTTCCAATATGTGTACTTTCACAATCAAATAGTGGCGGTCTGTTGACAAACTGACCTTCAAAATGACCTTGGGCTTCCATTTAATCTTTTCTCTTCAGATCGTTGGATCTCCTTTGTCGAAGAGTCTAGCTTTGATACCACTTGTTGCCCAGCTAGCAAGCCCAGAGGGGGGGGGGATGAATGGGATTCTAAAAATTTGAATACCTAAACCTGTCAACAAAATGTTTATACAAAAAACACTACGCTCACTGTTAGTGTTAGTAAAGAAAATAATAGCAATCACACATAAAGAATCACACTACACGAGGATTTTATCCTGGTTCGGATCTCCTTTCCACATGAGTCCTACGTCCAGCCCCTGAGCAACAACTCAGGATTTTACTACCCAAGGGTACAGTCCCCCTCAAGGACACTTACACATCCAGCCGCAGCTGGCCTTCTCTTCACAACCCGAAGAGGAATACAACACCCTAGAACCCAGGTCTTCCTTCACATGAAGGGTAAGCTACCACCTGTAACCAACAGGCCTTCTCTTCATACCAGAAGAGGAACTACATAGGAATGTTAAGAGACAGGAAAGGCGCCCCTAGACCTAGTTTACAACAAATACCAGATCTGAGGCAGAGACTGAGAGTAAAAGATTTACAATCAAGAAAACTCTCAGAACTCAAGGATGCTCTCCAAAGGATTAAACAGGAATGAGGAGAGCAAGAGATACACGAAAATTAGAGTGATAGATCGCTCTTCTACTAAGACTTCTGTGAAGGAATTGAATTACAGCACTATCAGCTGTTTCTTTCATGTATGTGCTTGTGTATATTTCTTCCGAAGTCTTGAGTCTTAAATATATCTTCTTTTGAAAAGTAGACGCTGAAGTGTCTATTGTCTCAAGGTTGGATGCACGTTAGACTGCATGGTACTGTAGTGCTTCCACTCATTTAATGCTTTTCGATCCATGCACGCAAGAGAAGGATCTTCCAGATATTCTGCAGTTTTTTCTTTGTTCAATGTTGTAGTAGTACTGTCAATATCCAGCATTCATTAAATACCAAATAGAAGGACAAATAAACTGTCTCTTGGCTTGTCAGTTTACGTTAGAAACCAAACAATAAGACTATACGTAAAAGTGGAAATATCATTCTATCTAACCATAAAGTGCTTTTTCATAGAAGCATTAGACTAGAAGATACTCAGACATATTTTGTGCAGAGAAGTGTACAGACGCATTAAATGCATGGATATTGGTACATGGAGACTTTGACTTTCAAAAGTGCTCGAAAAATAAGTTTAAATATCAAATCATTATGGCTCATGAAAACGATATGAACATGATTTATAGAATCATTGTGTTAATGAGTCATTGTTCATGTGAATCGTTGCACGTTCATAACCAAATCGATATACACATAAATTGTTATATACCCATAATAAAATCGTTATGACAGTGTAAGCAAATCGTTATGAGCAAGTCATTGTGAACAAATCGATATATTGACCAAGTCATTGTTGTAACTTTTCGAATCGATGTAAAACTTATCGAATCGTTATGAGAGCAAATCATTATGCTCACTTACGAGGTTGATGTGAGATTGAAATCGTTATACTCACTTATCGAATCATTATGAGAGCAAATCATTATGCTCACTTACGAAATCGTGTGAGATTGAAATCGTTATACTCACTTATCGAATCATTATGAAACAAAAACGTTGTGAGAGCAAATCATTGTTCTCATTGATTGAATCGTTAAGAAACAAAATCATTGTGAGAGCAAATCGTTGTTCTCACTGATTGAATCGTTATGAAACAAAATCATTGTATGTAACCAAATCGTTTTGAGATCGAGATCGATGTGATCACTTAGCAAATCGTTCTGAGATCGAAATCGATGCGACCACTTAGCGAATCATTCTGAGATCGAAATCGATGCGATTACTTAACAAATTGTTTTGAGATCGAAATCGATGCGATCACTTAACGAATCATTCTGAGATCAAAATCGATGTGATCACTCAATGAATCGTTTTGAGAGCGAAATCGATGCGAACACTTAGCGAATCGTTCTGAGATCGAAATCGATGCGATCACTCAACGAATCGTTCTGAGATCAAAATCGATGTGACCACTTAGCGAATTGTTTTGAGATTGAAATCGATATAAACCCAAAAATGATATAATACTTATGAAATAGTTATTCTTTGCGATGACTTATGAAATTGTTATGCTTCAAAGCAAGTTGATGTGTACTTAGAGAAATTTCATGCTCTAAAAATTAAAAACGACAGTGTAAGGATTTACTTACAAGTCTTTGCTTGATTTTGCCTGGTTTATTTCCTATGACTAAGCTTCATAAAAACTTGTTAGATACTAATTGTTAGGATTTTTTTAATCACCAAAATAGATATATAATTCATGAAATTATATGGGGATGATCTGATCATCACACCACAACCAGTCAAACCACAATGGTGAGTCAACACTCCCAAACCTACATCACAGACAAAACACGAGTTGGAAGGAATGACGCCACCACACGGGAATGGACTACTGGTTCATGACGCTAGTATCTAACCCGAACAACACAACACAAGAACTACCTCTCAGTCTCGCAGTCAAGGACGAAAGGTCCAACTGCCGCTCCATAAGCACAAGCCAAAGAACAGTGGTGACCAACCAAAACCATAACTTACAGGTTACACACCCTGCAGGCCCATGCCTGGCACCCTTAGGGACTCCGGCTCGAGCTCCCTAAAGTGAGGAACTGGAAACACAGGACTAGCTGGGGACCAATACATCTACTGGTGTCCGTACCCCCAACCACGAGCGCGCTACAAGCGACCACACACCCACAAACACAAGTCGCTGCCCTCTATTGTCTTTCCCTCAGTCGAACGTACAACTCAAACACAGGAGTGAGGGTGTCCAGGATAGATGACACAAACCTCGACGGTACACACAAGTATCGAGACAAACCCCAAGCACAACAAACA
Organism: Colocasia esculenta; assembly: GCA_014218235.1. NCBI lineage: Eukaryota > Viridiplantae > Streptophyta > Magnoliopsida > Alismatales > Araceae > Colocasia > Colocasia esculenta. The sequence goes on from CM024757.1 coordinate 53,792,612, forward strand.
CACGTGCATGGCTCACACAGAACCTGGGGTACCTGACTGCAGAGGTATTCCGGAACAGGTGCCGAACCACCAAACTCGGCAAGCTTAAACCACGATATTTACATATACAACCTTTATTACTAACAACGGTGCAAGTGTGAGGAGTAGCTTGGCCTGGTCACTCGTGACCCACAAGCTAACCTACACAGACATATCCATAAATCGCATTAAACATTCACAATTCGGCCAGTCATTGGTCATCTCATGACCTCCGTAGCCACATATACATAATATATGATAACCATACATTAACACTTAATCCCACACATACTATACAAGTTAAAACATCTTAAACAATTTATAGAAAACACCACAAAACCACGGCTAGGTTCATACAGGAACCTCACTGCCCAACCACTACGACGAATCATAAAGGTTACATCACGACAATGTGTGTGCCATGCACACACCCAGACCACGTAAACTCCATGCATACAACACAAGCGATATGCTAACCACTTAAAAACACACTCACCTCGTCAGCGACATGCTCTACGAGTGCTACGTGTGCCAACGCACTACAAATCGGTGCCATGCACAACACTTAACAAATAATCAGATAATCATACCTTGAAAACATGCACAAAAAGACCTCATGACTGAGGTCGCGACGTGGGGTACTATCGCATACAGATCGCGACACCCCGATATGTCGCATTAGAGAATCCTAATGCGATGGGTCTACCTGTCGCGACTCGGTCGCGACAGAAGGGTCCGTCACCTTCTGATCGCGACACCCCGACATGTCGTGATCGCACCCCTTAACACGATGGGTCGGCCTGTCGCGACCTTGTCGCGACAGGGGGTTCCATCTCCTTCACAGGCAGAAACCCTAATCCGGACTGTTCAATCCATATTACCACCCTAAACTATGCAAACCACGTTTAATTTCTAGTTTTCAGGCTTTAATGAATACCCTATCATGGTATCTATTGTTCTTAATGCCAAAAACCAATCAAACATTCATTTCATGCAATCCATGCAACAAAACAAGGTGGATTCTCCCTACCTCCGCGAAGAACACGAAAATCGGACACGACATGATGACTCCCCCATTCCACACGACATCCTCATGGTGAGAGAGCACCGAAATCCATGCCAAAATGCCGAATAGCCTGAGAGAGCTCCGCAGCAGCTCCTCCTAGCCAAGCAGAGCTTCCCCCAGCTCTATCTGGCTAGAGCTAACTTAAAACCACCCAGCAGTTAAGAACGCGATGCATCCCTACGTCGCGACCTGAATGCGACGTAGGTGGTCGTCGCCTTCCCAAGGCCGACGTCAGCTGACTGCCCAGCGCGCGACATGCGGCAACCATGCAGACGAAGACTGCTAAACAGCGGTAACATGAACGCGACCACCAAGGCCGTCACATTCAGAACATGATGCAAACCCTCATCGTGTTCACATGTAGAGAACCTGTGAGCACTTTGGGCCCAACCTGCCGGCCCACAAAGCCTCACAACCACGCATACCCCTCAAACACAGTCGAATGGGCTACACACTGGCCACCAAACCCGCTAAGCAAGGATTCACGAAGTTCCGAAAAATGCGCGATGTTACATTATTATCACCTAAAAAGGAATGCCGTCCTCGACATTCAAAACAAACCACAGTAAGCTGAATTATCACCTAAAAAGAAACAAAGCCATGCACAGAACAAGTAGGATACTCTTCTACTGCACTTGCCTTTTCATACCATCTTGCACTGGCTGAAAAACTGATTCAATCTATTCATTTCTGTACTTGCTCAACTTTCCCTTTTCTTTAATCCATTAATCCATTTCATAACTCCACTGCCCGATTACTATATTCCACTCTTTCTTTACCTTTCAACTGTAGGTGATTCTACCTTGCTGTTGGTGCTTTATCTCTTTTGACTCAACCTGCTTCCACATTTTCCTGGCTGTGTTTGCAACATTTCTTTCAGGACCGCTTCCTCTTTCTCGAATATCTTACACTGTAATACTTTACCATGCCATAATCTTTCTAAATTCTTGAATTTTTCGGTGCCATTTTCTTTTTTTATTTATCACTGCTTGCTGTTATCCTACTTTATCTGCATTTACATTCGCAACTGCCAACTTTTCAAAGAAAACCAATCACCATCTTTAAATTTCCTGCCTTTTCATATTATTCTGCTCCTACCGCTTTAAGTCATCTCTGATTAAAAACTATAAGAACCTCTATTCCTTTATTCCATTGCACAAAACTTTACACTTTCTCCTTATCCAAGCAAACCTTGAACAATCTGTAAATATTAAATCTTCTTTGCTTCCGCTGCGCTACTCTGATCACACTAAACACTTGACAAAATATTCCATAATTTTTGTTCTCATTATTGCTTTCAATTACTTTCTTCTGACTTCAACTGAATTCATTTCTAACTTTAACTGCTTCTCAAATCATCTTATTCAATTAATTTATGCTGAAGAAATTACTACAATTTTTGATCTACTAAACCGTTATTGACATGTTGTGCTCTTTATATTATATACCTTTCTTGCTTTACTAACATTCTCTGGCTAATCTCATAATTTTGTTACATAACCTTTCCAAATATTCTTTAATTGGTCTGCTCCTGCTCCTGCATCGAACTCTGGAATATCTTAATAACAGTCCATTTCTGCTCAATTGAATCACTTCTTTTTTTTTTGCACCGATATGCAAATTCTGGCTGAATATTTCCTAATTCATCTGACCTTATTCATTTTATCATTTACTACATTCTTCCTTTCTCTAATCCATACCTTTTCGTTATCTAAATTGCCAATCATTTTAATCATAACATCTTTTCTGTAAAATATTTCTTTTATTCATTCTGTTGTCTAACTAATCTTATTGTACCATTCATACTATAAATTTTTCTGGTATCTAATCATCTTTCTTTAAAATACTGCAAAAACTCAAATTTGATTATCAATCTCTTTAAATATAATAACTTACTCTGTCTACTTCCCTTATTCCATTAATTGTTCTTTTCTCAAATATCATAAATATCACATTCTACCTTACTGTTTCTCTCAACTCAATATTTCTTAACTGTTTTTCCATTAATACACCTCTTTCCATTCTATTTCATTTAACTTAAACTTATTCCAATATACTTGACTTTAACTTCGATTTTTCTCAAACTGCTCATAATTACTTACTTTTACTGATCTTGTCTTTAGCACTGCAATCTTTAATAACTCTTTCTAAAGAATTCTCATAATCTGCCATTCATCAATTAAATACTTCTCTTGTGCAATTCTCAGAAAATCTAACTGCATACTGATTCTTCTTTTCTCTCTCTCTATTCAACTGATCCTTTTGTACATATTTATACGAATCCTCATATCAAACTTCCTATTACCATTATTATTCATAACAACACCTTTCTCAAATCTCTAATCTCAGGCACACTTAATCTATCTGCCATAAATCACTACTCTTCTATGTACTAGAACCTCTTTTAAAGCTGATCTGCCTTACTTAATCATGCCAAGCTCTTCATAACACTAATTACATTATCATTCATACTGTTTCTTGTTATCATCTGACTCAGATCTCTAATGCCACAATACCTCTACTGAGGTTCTCAACTATAATCTGCACATTTAATCATTTCTGACACACATTGATCCGTTCCTCATCACCTCATTACCAGATACCTATCTCTGCTAACTTCGTATCTCACTAAAACTCACTTACTAAAGTCCATATCTAAACTTATTAATCTCCTCAATTTATTTAACTGTGAATCTTTAACAACCATACCTTTCTATCACAAACTGACACACTGGTATAATCACACAGATTATACCACCTCTATTCACATCAACTTTTAACATCTGCTAATGGCTACCAAATTCTCAATACATAAACACGTTTTACAGAAAAAGACTCAGATAAATACCACTTTAACCAACACAAAACCGCAGATTTACTACCAGAAGTGGACATTAATCCATGTATTGGGACATTGTACCTTCAATGTCCTTTCATATTCTAACTGGACCATTGCTCTGATACCAACTGCAACGGACCACGAATATTTATGCCCATTAAGGCTCCATATCCAGATCCGTCTCCTGCGAACGGACCGAAGTCTCGCAAGGGATAGCTCGTACACGTGTCCAGTAGGAATATAAAAGACAAACCACAATAGTATAAGACACAAGAAAGTACATGTGCTCATATCTGTTCACATATTTGTACAACTATCCCATTACATTATTACATGTCCAATTAAAAAGTACAACTACCTGGGGCATACCCCGAGGGAGCACAAGCTCACACAACACTAACTACTATACCACTGCTGGTGGTACAAATCTACCACAATGCCGCTGCAAGTCAAATACACGGCAAGCCCTAAAAGGAACTGTAGGGGAGTGAGCCTCAACAAGTCACAGGCTCAGTAGGGACCACCCAAAAACCAGAACAACAACTAAACAGAAGAGACCTCTAATGATCAGTTCATCCCCATATAATTTCATGAATTATATATCTATTTTGGTGATTAACAAAGCTCAAATAAAGCAAGATCTAACAAGTTTTCATGAAGCTTAGGCACAGAAAATAAATCAGGTAAAATCAAGCAAAACTTGTAAGTATTCCTACCCTGTAGCATTTGAAGTACAGAGCAGGTAATTTTTCTAAGTACACATCGACTCCTATGTGTTATAACGATTTCATTAGAATCATAACGATTTCCTCACTTCTATAGATTTCATTTTCACAAGGTTTTAATAAGTATCATATCAATTTCAGTTTCATAACGATTCGCTTTCACAACGATTTGATAAGTGAGAACAACAATTTGCTCTCACAACGATTTGTTAAGTGAGAACAACGATTTTCTCCCACAACGATTTGATAAGTGAGAACAACGATTTGCTCTCACAATGATTTATTAAGTGAGAACAACGATTTGCTCTCACAACGATTTGTTAAGTGAGAACAACGATTTGCTCTCACAACGATTTGTTAAATGAGAACAATGATTTGTTAAGTGAGAACAACAATTTGCTCTCACAACGATTTGTTAAGTGCGAATAACGATTTGTCTCACAACGATTTGTTAAGTGAGAACAACGATTTGGTCTCATAACGATTTGCTTTCATATCGATTTGACAAGAGAACAACGATTTCTATTTCACATCGACTTGGTCGCCGTAACGATTCGATAAGTTATACAATGACTTGGTTGCCGTAACGATTCAATATAGCAAACAACGATTTGGTCACTACATCGGCTTGATAAGTGAAACAACGATTTGCTCACAACGATTTGGTTATAACGATTTGCTCACAACGACTTGCTTATAACGACTTGCTTATACTCTCATAACAATTTGTCTCTACAACGATTTGGTTATGATTGTATAACGACTTGTGTTCACATCGATTTGTTTATGGATGAATAACGATTTACAACGACTTATTCACACAACGATTTCATAAGTCATACTCATAACGTTTTCATGGATTACAACGACTTGATATTCAAATGAGTTTCAAATATCTTGACAGTCAAAGTCCTCCCACGTGTTTCTCCAATATCCATGCATTTAATGTGACTATACATTTCTCTGCACGATACATATCTGGATATCCTCTATTATCATGCTTCTATATGAAACACTTTTTATATAGCATAATGCCTTTTCCATTTTGGTGAAATGTCTTACTACAGAGATTCTAACGTTGACTGACAATAAGAGACAGCATAGTTGTCTATGATTTAGCATTTATTGTGTACATGTCTCTGACAGCACAACCCCATACAACGTTGGACAAAGTAGAAGCTGAAGGATATCAAGAAGGATCTTCTTGCGTGCATGAAACGTAAAGGACTGTTGACTGCAACATACCTGTTGAAGAATAAGGAGAACCATGCAGTCTAACATTCACTAAAGCCTAGAGACAACGGTCATCTAAATGGCTAATTCAGAAAGAGAAGATATATATATATATATATATATATATATATATATATATATATATATATAAGACTGAAGACTTCTGGTAACACAACTTAAAAAAAGTGATCAAAATCTCAACGAAAAATCTGGAAGTGATAGAGTCTTAGCAAAAGAGCTTCTTGCTTTCCACTTCAACCTTGTAGCTCTTGCTCTCCAGTGCCTCATTGTTGTTAGTTTTGGAGAGCCCTTGTGATCTGAGAGATTTCCTTATTGTAGATCTTTCTCTCTCAGTCACTGCCTCAAATCAAGCATTTTCTATAAGCTTGGTCTACGGGCATTTCGCTTGTTTTCTCACCTTCTTGAGAAGTTCCTCTTCGTGTGTGAAGAGAAGACCTGTTGGAAACAGGTGGTGTGTGTTCCCTTTGTGTTGAAGGAAGACCTGTGAATCAGGGTGTTGTTTTCCTCTTCGGGTTGTGAAGAGAAGGCCAGCTGCGGCTAGATGTGTAAGTATCCTTGAGGGGGACTGTACCCTTGGGTAGTGATATCCTGCGTTGTTGCTCAGGGATTAGATGTAGGACTCCTTTGGAGAGGAGGTCCGAACCAGGATAAAATCATTGTGTCGTGTGATTGCCTATTTCTGATTGTTATCTTTTCTTTATTACTAACACTAACAGTCGAACGCAATGTTTTGTGTTGAACATTTTTGTTGACAGGTTTAGATAATCAAATTTTAAGAATCTCATTCACCCCCCCTCTGGGCTTGCTAGCTGGGCAACAAGTGGTATCAGAGCCAAGTCTCGTCGACAAAGAAGATCTAACGATCTGAAGAGAAAAGATTAAATGGCAGCTCAAGGTCATTTTGAGGGTCAGTCCGTCAACAGACCACCATTGTTCGATGGTGAAGACTACACCTACAGGAAGACCAGAATGGAATTCTTCCTTCAAGGGCTTGATTATAAAATTTGGTCAATTATAGAAGAAGGAGACCTTCTAGTCACTAACGAGAAAGATAAGTGAACAGAAGACGATAAGAAAAAAATCTCTCTCAATTGCAAAGCAATAGAAAACTATGTTGCGCTCTTAGTAAGAAGGAGTTCAACAGGATATCAGCCTGTAAATCTGCTATGGAGATGTGGGAAAAATTGAGGATCACCTATGAAGGCACAGATAAAGTGAAGGAAACTAGAATAGATATTTTAGTAGCTCAGTATGAACGGTTTCAGATGCAGTCAGGTCAAACAATCACACAAATATATAGCAGATTCACCAACATTACAAATGGCTTGGCTGGACTTGGAAAGAATTACGAAATATGAGACATGGTAAGAAAAATCTTGAGATCTCTACCAGCATCATGGACTCCTAAAGTAAGAGCCACAGAGGAAGCCAATGATTTAAGAAGAATGTCTCTAGAAAAGCTTGTTGGGTCACTCATGGCCCACGAGATCAACATGGAAAGGTTTGGAAAGTCATCCAGTAGAAAGAAGCAAAGCAACGCTCTCAAGGCCGCAGAAGAGACATTTGGTGAAGAATCAGATGACAATAAGAGCATGGGAAGCAGTGAAGAGGAAGAAGCATTCCTCTCCAGAAGACTGCAAAGAATACTAGCTAAGAAGAAATACCAGTCTGGAAGGAGATATTTTAAGAAAAGAAAAGACTTCAAGAAACCAGAAGTCAAGGAATCAAAGAAAGCTGAACCTATCTGTTATGAGTGCAAGAAGCCTGGACACATCAAGGCTGAGTGTCCAAAGCTGAAAAAGACTGAATTCAGAAAGAAAGACAACTCTAGAAAATTCAGAAAATATAAGAAGAAAGCCATGGCAGCAGCATGGGACAACGACAGTGACTCAGACAGTGAGTCAAGCTCGAGTGAAGAAGAAGAAAATGCCAACCTGGCATTCATGGCCAACATCAAGGATAAGGTAACCTCTGACTCATCATTCAATTCCTGCAACAAATCTGATTATGATAGTTTAGAGGATGCGTTTAATGAGTTGTATAGTAAATACAAAGATGTATGCAAACTATTAAAAATAAGTAAGAAAAATCATGTTGTATAGAAATTACTAACTCATATTTAAAATATGAAAATGAACACTTAGAAAAACAAGTTTCTGAGCTAAAAAAAAGGAATGAATTATTATGTGAAGATTTAAAAAGTAAAAATGATCAGATAGCTAATCTGGAAAGCCAGGAAACTGTAAGTAAGCTAAAACAGGAAATTAACACATTAACAAAAGAAAATGAATATTTATCTAGTACATTAGAAAAATTTACAAATGGTAAATCCACATTAATACTAAAAGGAGCTAGAAGATCAGGGAAAAAGAAGTATGGCTTAGGATACACCCCTCCTGATAATGAGGAAACAATAGTGCATCCTAAAATATATCCAACACCTAAGTTTGTAGCTGAACAAGACACTACATACAAGTCTAACTTTAAATATATTCAAACTGAAAAATAAGTAAAACATCTTGTTGTAGCCACTGTAACAAATTAGGTCATATTAAAATAACATGTCCAACTAAACACATAAAATGGATAATTAAAAGGAAAAATGAGGAAACTAACCAGCAAGGTCCCAAAAGAACTTGGGTACCTAAAGTTTAGTATTTTCATAACAGGGAAACATTCGAGCATCTAAGTGGTACCTGGATAGCGGGTGCTCAAGGCACATGATAGGGAATAGAAAGCTGTTCTCCCACCTTGAAGCTGAAGAAGGCACAGTAACGTATGGCGACAATGGAAAAGGGACAGTAATTGGCTACAGATCAGTTGGCAGTCAAGGCAGAACTCTCATAGAGGATGTTCTATGCGTGAAAGGACTCAAGCATAATCTAATCAGTATCAGCCAACTGTGTGACAAAGGCCATCAAATCAAGTTTCAAGAGTCAAGATGCAGTATCATGAAAGATGGTGTAACAGTACTTGAAGCCTGCAGAGAGAAGAATGTCTATGTACATCATTTGGAAGAATTGAAAGATCAGGATGTGTGCCTTGCAGCAAGCAAACATCATTCAGTTGAGCTGTGGCACAGAAGATTGGGCTACTGCAGCTTGGATGGAATTAGAAAGCTAATCAAAAGAAATCTAGTGGAAGGACTGCCCAAAGTAAGCACAAGAATGGATGGCATCTGTGAACCGTGTGCAAAAGGAAAGCACACAAAATCATCTTTCAAGTCAAAGACAGTTGTAACAACTTCAAAATCATTGGAACTGTTACTATAACAACCATCTTTATATCGGTACGATTATACCAATCTTCATCGATACAAAGGGCGTCATTACAGTGGGATAATAACGCAGCATTTAACAATAGGTTGATATGTATGTGGATAGCAATTGAGTACAGCGGAAATAAAATAAATAACTCAACTTTATTTTATCACCATCACACATTCCACAGTCTATATAGCGAAATGAAATGACAATGTCCACATTATTACATGAAAAAAGAACTACATTGTCCATAATATTGTCCATGCAATTTAACATTATTCATACTAAGAAAGGGAAAAGTACAACTACTAAGCGCTCCACAAACTACTCCTCACGCTCGAGAATGCTCCTCGCTATGCCTTCCTTTAGTACGGGATACTTGTCTCACCTGTATGCCGAAGCAAGTATGAGTCTAAAGACTCAGCAAGCAAACCAAACACTCAACTTTACACATATCACACACATGCTAACTATTACACAATTGAGAAAACACATATTATCTTTTCACAATAAAGGCATTACATGACACATGCTTTAAACAACCATCCACATATCTAGACCACTTAAATATGCTTTAGATGAATATGTACTCATTCTAGATCAAGGATACTAACATGAAATTCTATTAAGCCAAAGCTATGCTAGCACATGGACATAATAACATATATCTACACATGCTTCCTATACATGACACTTAATTTAACTCATGATTCAACCCATAACTTGTGTCAATCATACTTTACATAAACAAACACCTATACATGCTTACTACCCCTCACATGTAACAAGATTTATCAATCCAATCATTATCCCTTTTATGATACAATGCTACCAACTAGAGCATAGATTTAAGCACAAAGTAAAGAGTAACTTAGCATGAAATCTATTCATGTTTCACATGCACTATTCACATTTAATTACACATTTTATTTGCTGTTTTAATATAAATAAATCTCATTACACATGATTTCACATTTTATTACATGAATTGAAGATTTAAAACATATTCAAGTTGGTTGGCAACAATAAGCAATTAAATCATGGAACTTTGTACTAAGTAAACATTACATCTAGCATAGAACCTAAACATTCTTTCATGTATTTATCACATTCATAACCACACTTTACTTGTTGTTTTGACATGAATTAAACTCAATTGCATGGAATTAGATTTATTCACACTTTATCTTATTCATTTAGCAATTCCACATGCTCATCTCTTACGTTGCATAATTTCCATGTCTACATATGTATTCACATACATGATTACATGAAGATTAATAAACTACATGGCATGATACTAAACATGGTATTTCATTTGAAGTATTAATACATGAAAGTATGAACATATGCACTATTATATTGGTTTCACATGTAATCCTATTCTCATTCATATTTACTCTCCCTTACATATCTTTTCACACATTCCTCACATTGTTTATTATTGCACTTTCACTTATCACATATCATATCATTTGCACTCACCACATGCCACATTCACATATTACTTTACACTTTATTCATATTTATCGCTTAAATTGTCGTGACACATAGTCCTAACTACCTACTAGAGGACACACACACCCATATCGCATAGCACATATCTCATAGCACATAGCTCATCTCATAGCACATCACATCGCATCTCATAACACATATCCGCCACCTGGGCAATCTAGTGGCGAATCTTGGTAACTGCGCAGACCAGGAGAAGCCCTCTCACCCTATTTAGTGGTACTTGTCCACTTCAGGTTTTCATCCTAATGCCCTTTAGGATATATTTTTCACAACGTTGAGCCTTCCATAGGGACTTTTCTATGGTGCAGCTCTCGAACCTATATGATAGCAATGTCAATTTCGGCCCAATTATTACACATTCACTTTATCACATTTCCTCACATTAATCACATATTTCACACATACTATTTAATCACTTTACATGCATTATTTAACAATTGCACATGCCTCAATTAACCTAACATGATACTACTGTTTTCAGTAATAAAACCACTCATATTACAGTCCTAGTCATACTGTTAATTACTGAATCACACAAGGTTACATTTAACATGCTCAATATCACTAATTTACATGGTTTAACAAATAAATACACTTGTTGTCATTAGAATAGATCCAAATTTTTATCACAGGATATAACTAGTAAACATATCACCTTTTCAATTTTCCAGATTTTTTCGAGCAGTAAATATAATTTTACTAATTAAGACAAGTTTCAGGCCTATTTATCAAGAAATTCAATAATACATGAGATACAACCAACCAGTCATCATATGAATTTCCAAACCCTAATACACAGCAAAGCTAATTATTCAGGATTTAACATATATAAATCATGTTTCTCTCAGAAATATAGGAATTTAAATAATAAACACCATGTACAGAAATTCACAATAACCTCATGATGTGACCTAATGACTGCATATGATTACCCATAAAATTTACAGCATGCATACTCATTCAGAAGTCCAAGTAATACAGTTTAAAGATCAAACAGTGCACTTTTAAAACTCTGAAGAACTTAACTACATAGGATGTGGCCGCCCACTGTAAACGGCACACTCTGGTGCCGCCTGCACAAGATCTTGGCGGCACAGGATGTGGTTGCTAAGCTCCTTCAAGCAGACTATGCAGACAGCAGATCAAAACCAGGGGATATTGGAGGTTCCAAGACACGAGAAAAAATTTGGAAAAATGCTAGTACTTAAGGGGACATGTATAGGGTTAACATCAATGGTTACTTGCCTCTAAATAAATCCTAGAAGATCAAACTTTGTCGATGAAGCCCTCCTCAGCCCTGCCAAGAAGGTGCTCAGAAACTCTTCAAATCTGGTTCTCTTGTTGATGCAGATGGTTCCTCGGAGTTGGGAGTGCTTCTCCTATGTATAGACTATCTCCCAGTCGAAGTAGATCTCCAGAGAACTCCTCTAGTCGCTAGATCCAAGTCTTCAAAGTTCAGCTTTTCTCCACAGGAACCCTAGCTTTTCCAATCCCCCAAAAAGACTTGGCGTGGACAGAAAAGGGTATTTTTATAAGGCTGGGCAGGTTGGGTACGCACTAGGGTAGGTTGCCTATGGTTTTAGGTGGGTTTCCTAAACTGGAACCGGCCAAAACGGGAGCGTTACCAAATCTGAACCGTTTTGCACATGGGGAACTAAGCGTCCACCTTTTGTGCCGCCAGCAGGGGTACTTGGCGTCCATCGATCTGGACGCCAACCCTGGCCAGGCAGTCACTGGCACAGTGTTGGCCACCAACAGCATCTCTTAGCCAAAACAAAGATACGCATCTAAGTAAACGTACAATTACACCCCAACAATGTAGTGTGTGCAGAAATACATATATATATATGTGCATTCACCATATAAACTACATGCAGTACATATTATTTATTTAGATATAACTTGTATTAATCTTAATTAAAGATAACATGCACAAAATAACATACATATGTATATACATACACACTACATAATTACATGCATTATGCACATGATTATTTAAGCATCATACATATCATAACAATTTAACATGCTTAGAAATAGATAAATATCATTTGAACAAGATTAACATATGCATGTATACATATACACATCATAGTTACATACAATATGCATGGAATAATTAAACACAATATGCATATCAATAGTTATAATACATGCATATTTATATATATATACATGTACGAAAGTAACTCACATGTATTTACAAGGTAAATGACAATACTTACCTATCATACACACAATATTATTCAAGTACCATATATATACTATGAACAACTTAATGTGTATAGAATTAGATAGATATCACATGCATAAGATGAACATACATATATACATATGTACAACGTATACTTACACACAATATCCGTGAAATAAGTAGTATAATATGCACTTCATTAGTTAGATAGTACATGCATAGTATTATTGAGATACAACATGCATAAAGTTAAATAAGAATAATCTATACAACCATAATTAATTGCATACACACACTTAAATTGACATATACATATATGCATATATATATACATACACAACATAGTTACATATATTGTACATGAAATAAGTAAATACAATATGTACATTTATACTCATCACATGCATACAAAATTAACTTACATATATACCTATAATATGTATAGCAAAATTTACATATTTACATGCACAAGATTAATTAAATATACTATGTATGGTTTCTAAATAAGTACTACACGTACAAGATTAGTTAATTACTTACATTCACATAAAATAATGTATTTATATACTTACATATGCACATGAGAAATTTAGAAATTGAAATATGCACATTTTAATACATACACTATATACATAAACAGGTAAATAACACATGCATAATATAAAATGAATGAAATTTCGGTGTATCACACTCTCCCCCCCCCTTTGAAAAAGATCTTCGTCCTCGAAGATCGAATCGAGTACCTGTGGTGACGTCGCCGAGGTCATCTCCGGCCATCACATACTCCCTGGCTGGTGCTTGTTGATCTGCTACTTGCTCCCTTATTGCTATTGATGAAACATCTCGTGGAATGAACTTTGTCTTCAGGTTCAGACACTCTCTAAGCTGATGATCCTTGTTGCCACATTTAAGACATCTTCCTTCCTTTCGCTAGCACACCTTTCCGCCATGACGCTTCCCATATTGTACACACTCGGGCTTCACGCTGCCTGGTACTGTAGCTGATTGTTGACCATCCATGAGTTTCTTCATCTTCCTATCTTGCCGCTAGAATGGTTCAGGTACTTCCTTCTTTTGAGCTTCCTTCTTTTCCTGGTATGGTTCCACTCTACTCTCTTGCCTGTTTGCTAGGCCGAGAACCTCTTCCAAAGTATGGGGGTCAAACTCTAAAAGTCTCACTTTCAACGATGATTTGAGCCCCTTCACGAACTTCTTTACCTTGAGACTCTTCTTATACCTCCTAGACTGAGCACTACGTCTACCACGTCTAGCCATAGCCTGTAAAACCATTAATCTAGTTATAATCTAAGTTACTAAATCCTAACTATTTTCCTTAACTATCTTTCATTCATTATTAGTAATTTCTACATATATGGACAATTTTCTATAAAGACTTTGCAATATTATGATGATGATGGTCTATCCATGTACCATCTCAACCTTGGGCTCTGATACCATCTCTATAACGACCCTCTTTAAACCGGAACGATTATACCAATCCCCATCGGTACAAAGGGCGTCATTACAGTGGGATAATAACCCAACATTTAACAATAGGTTGATATGTACGTGGATAGCAATTGAGTACAGCGGAAATAAAATAAATAACTCAACTTTATTTCATCACCATCACACATTCCACAGTCTATATAGCAAAAAGAAATGACAATGTCCACATTATTACATGATAAAAGAACTACATTGTCCATAATATTGTCCATGCAATTTAACATTATTCATACTAAGAAAGGGAAAAGTACAACTACCAAGCGCTCGACAAACTACTCCTCACGGTCGAGAATGCTCCTCGCTTTGCCTTCCTCTAGTACAGGATACATGTCTCACCTGTACGCTGAAGCAAGTATGAGTCTAAAGACTTAGCAAGCAAACCAAAGACTCAACTTTACACATATAACACACATGTTAACTATTACACAATTGAGAAAACACATATTATCTTTTCACAATAAAGGCATTACATGACACATCCTTTAAACAACCATCCACATATCTAGACCACTTAAATATGCTTTAGATTAACATGTACTCATTCTAGATCATGGATACTAACATGAAATTCTATTAAGCCAAAGCTATACTAGCACATGGACATAACAACATATATCTACGCATTCTTCCTATACATGACACTTAATTTAACTCATGATTCAACCCATAACTTGTGTCAATCATACTTTACATAAACAAACACCTATACATGCTTACTACCCCTCACATGCAACAAGATCTATCAATCCAATCATTATCCCTTTTATAATACAATTCTACCAACTAGAGCATAGATTTAAGCACAAAGTAAAGAGTAACTTAGCATGAAATCTATTCATGTTTCACATGCACTATTCACATTTAATTACACATTTTATTTGCTGTTTTAATATAAATAAATCTCATTACACATGATTTCACATTTTATAACATGAATTGAAGATTTAAAACATATTCAAGTTGGTTGGCAACAATAAGCAATTAAAGCATGGAACTTTGTACTAAGTAAACATTACATCTAGCATGGAACCTAAACATTCTTTCATGTATTTATCACATTCATAACCACACCTTACTTGCTGTTTTGACATGAATTAAACTCAATTGCATGGAATTAGATTTATTCACACTTTATCTTATTCATTTAGCAATTCCACATGCTCATCTCTTACGTTGCATAATTTCCATGTCTACATATGTATATTCACATACATGATTACATGAAGATTAATAAACTACATGGCATGATACTAAACATGGTATGCATTTGAAGTATTAATACATGAAAGTATGAACATATGAACTATTATATTGGTTTCACATGTAATCCTATTCTCATTCATATTTACTCTCCCTTACATATCTTTTCACACATTCCTCACATTGTTTATTATTTCACTTTCACTTATCACATATCATATCATTTTCACTCACCACGTGCCACATTCACATATTACTTTACACTTTATTCATATTTTATCACTTAAATTGTCATGACACATAGTCCTAACTACCTACTAGAGGACGCACGCACCCATATCGCATAGCACATATCTCATAGCACATAGCTCATCTCATAGCACATCACATTGCATCTCATAACACATACCCGCCACCTGAGCAATCTAGTGGCGAATCTTGGTAACTGCGTAGACTGGGAGAAGGCCTCTCCACCCTATCTAATGGTACTTGTCCACTTCCAGGTTTTCATTCTAATGACCTTTAGGATGTATTTTTCACAACGTTGAGCCTTCCATAGGGACTACCTCTATGGTAGCAATGTCAATTATGGCCCAATCATTACACATTCACTTTATCACATTTTCTCACATTAATCACATAATTCACATATACTATTTAATCACTTAACATGCACTATTTAACAATTGCACATGCCTCAATTAACCTAACATGACACTACTATTTTCAGTAATAAAACAACTCATATTACAGTCCTAGTCATACTGTTAATTACTGAATCACACAAGGTTACATTTAACATGCTCAATATCACTAATTTACATGGTTTAACAAATAAATACACTTGTTGTCATCAGAATAGATTCAAATTTTTATCACAAGATATAACCAGTAAACATATCACCTTTCAATTTTCCATGTTTTTCTGAATAGTAAATATAATTTTACTAATTAAGACAAGTTTTAGGCCTATTTATCAAGAAATTCAGTAATACATGAGTTACAACCAACCAGTCATGCTTAACAGCTCAAACACATGGAAACAGTCATCATATGATTATATAAAATTTCCAAACCCTAATACACAGCAAAGCTAATTATTCAGGATTTAACATATATAAATCATGTTTCTCTTAGAAATTTAGGAATTGAAATAATTAACACCATGTATAGAAATTCACAATAACCTCATGATGTGACCTAATGACTGCATATGATTACCCATAAAATTTACAACATGCATACTCATTCAGAAGTCCAAGTAATACAGTTTAAAGATCAAATAGTGCACTTTTAAAACTCTGAAGAACTTAACTACACAGGATGTGGCCACCCACTGTAAATGGCACACTCTGGTGCCGCCTACACAGGATCTTGGCGGCACAGGATGTGGCCGCCAAGCTCCTACCAGCAGACCATGCAGATAACAGATCAAAATGAGGGAAAATTGGAGGTTCCAGGACGGGAGGAAAAATCCAGAAAAATGCTAGGACTTAAGGGGACATGTATAGGGTTGACATCAATGGGTTAGTTGCCTCTAAATAAATCCTAGAAGATCAAACTTCGTCGATGAAGCCCTCCTCGGCCCTGCCAAGAAGGTGCTCAGAAACTCTTCAAATCTGGTTCTCTTGTTGATGCAGATGGTTCCTCGGAGTTGGGAGTGCTTATCCTATGTATTGAATATCTCCCAGTCAAAGTAGATCTCCAGAGAACTCCAGTCGCTGGATCCAAGTCTTCAAAGTTTAGCTTTTCTCCACAGGAACCCTAGCTTTTCCAATCCCCCCAAAAGACTTAGTGCGGCCAGAAAAGGGTGTTTTTATAAGGTTGGGCAGGTTGGGTACACACTAGGGTAGGTTGCCTACAGTTTTAGGTTGGTTTCCTAAACTGGAACTAGCCAAAATGTGAGCGTTACCAAATCTGAACCGGCCTGCACACGGGGAACTTAGCATCCACCTTTTGTGCTGCCAGCAGGGGTACTTGGCGTCCATCGATCTGGACGTCAACCCTAGCCTGGCAATCAGCGGCACAGTGTTGGCCGCCAACAGCATATCTTGGCGAAAACACAGATACGCATCCAAGTAAATGTACAATTACACCCCAACAATGTAGTGTGTGCATAAATGCATATATATATGCATTCACTATATAAACTACATGCATTACATATTATTCATTTAGATATAACTTGTACTAATCTTAATTAAAGATAACATGCACAAAATAACATACATATGTATATACATACACACTACATAATTACATGCATTATGCGCACGATTATTTAAGCATCATACATATCATAACAATTTAACATGCTTAGAAATAGATAGATATCATTTGAACAAGATTAACATATTCATGTATACATATACACATCATAGTTACATACAATATGCATGGAATAATTAAACACAATATGTATATCAATAGTTAAATAATACACGCACAATTATATATATATACATGTACGAAAGTAACTCACATGTACTTACAAGGTAAATGACAATACTTACCTATCATACACACAATATTATTCAAGTACCATATATATACTATGAACAACTTAATGTGTATAGAATTAGATAGATATCACATGCATAAGATGAACATACATATATACACATGTACAACGTATACTTACACACAATATCCGTGGAATAAGTAGTATAATATGCACTTCATTAGTTAGATAGTACATGCATAGTATTATTAAGATACAACGTGCATAAATTTAAATAAGAATAATCTATACAACCATAATTACTTGCATACACACACTTAAATTGACATATACATATATATATATATATATATATATATATATATATATATATACATCTACACAACATAGTTACATATATTGTACATGAAATAAGTAAATACAATATGTACATTTATACCCATCACATGCATACAAAATTAACTCACATATATACCTATAATAAGATGTATAGCAAAATTTGCATATTTGCATGCACAAGATTAATTAAATATACTATGTATGGTTTCTAAATAAGTACTACACGTATTAGTTAATTACTTACATTCACAGAAAATAATGTATTTATATACTTACATATGCATATGAGAAATGTAGAAATTGAAATATGCACATTTTAATACATACACTATATACATAAACAGGTAAATAACACATGCATAATATAAAATGAATGAAATTTCAAGGTATCACAGTTACATATGGATCTATTTGAGCCAATGAGAACTACTAGTCTTGGAGGAAAGAACTTTGGATTCGTAATAGTGGATGACTATTCAAGATTCACATGGGTATCATTCTTCGAACACAAAGATGACACTTTCGATAGCTTTGTTAGCTTCAGTAAGAAAGTTCAGAAGGATAAGAGATACACATAATTGGCATTCGATCAGATCATGGTGGAGAGTTTCAGAATGAAAGATTTGCTAAGTTCTGTGATGATCAAGGAATAGAGCACAATTTCTCAGCACCAAGGACACCATAGCAAAATGGAGTTGCTGAGAGAAAGAACAAAACTTTATTGGATATGGCCAGAACTATGCTATCGGAATACAACCTACCAAGGTACTTTTGGGCCGAAGCCATCAACACAGCTTGCTACATAATCAATAGAGTAATGATCAGACCAATCTTGAAGAAGATAGCATACGAGTTATTTAAGTAGAAGAAACCAAAGATCGATCACTTCAGAACCTTCGGATGTTCTTGCTTCATCCACAATAACAGTAAAAGGGATATTGGTAAGCTAGACTCCAAATCCGATGAAGGTATATTTATGGGGTATGCTTCTAAACCCAAAGGCTATAGAGTATTTAATAAACAAAGTTTATTAATTGAGCAAACTGTATATGTTATTTTTGATGAAACTAACCCTTCCCTAAGAAAGGAAGTAGATAGTGATAATGATGATGCAGATGTTTTATCCATGAAATTAAAGGATACATCCATCGAGGACAAGGAAGATCCACCTTTGGAAGAACTACAACAAAGAGAAATATTCCATAATGATCTTCTAAAGGAATGGAGATACAAAAAGGATCACCCGTTGGATAACATCATTGGGGATCCATCAGTTGGGGTAAGAACTAGAGGTAACGTAATTCCTTGTGATTACTTAGCTTTTATATCACAAATAGAGCCTAAGATAATCAATGAAACACTGTCTGATGAATCTTGGATATTAGCCATGCAAGATGAACTTAGTCAGTTCAAGAGAAACCAAGTGTGGTTCCTTGTTCCGAGACCATCAGATCATCCTATGATTGGCACCAAATGGGTGTTTAGGGGATGAAGCTGGTATGATCATAAGAAACAAGGCCAGACTTGTAGCTCAAGGCTATTCCCAAGAGGAAGGCATAGATTTCGATGAAACCTATGCACCAGTAGCTAGACTTGAGGCAATTAGGATTTTACTTGCTTTTGCATCTGCATTGGGTTTGAAACTTTTTCAAATGGATGTAAAATTTGCATTTCTAAATGGATACATAAAGGAGGAAGTTTATGTAGAACAACCTCCTAGTTTTGATGATATCAATTTTCCAAATCATGTCTTTAAGTTGCATAAGACATTATATGGTTTAAAGCAAGCACCTAGAGCATGGTATGAAAGATTAAGTGCATTTTTATTAAACCATGGTTTTATCAGAGGTCAAGTAGATAGCACATTATTTATTAAGTCTAAAGCCAAAAATGTATTGCTTGTACAAATTTATGTGGATGATATAATATTTGGTTCTACTGATGAATCTCTTTGCAAGTATTTTGAAAAGTTTATGCAGGGAGAATTTGAAATGAGCATGATGGGGAAGCTCAACTACTTCCTCGGATTGCAAATCAAGCAAGGAATAGAAGGAACACATATTTGTCAAGCCAGGTACACCAAAGAACTACTAAAGAAGTTTGGATTTGAAAACGCCAAGCCACTATCAACACCAATGAGCACATCTGCAAGGCTAGACAGTGACAAGAATGGTAAGAAAGTAGACCAAAAGCTCTACAGAGGTATGATAGGTTCTTTACTCTATTTAACTGCCAGTAGACCAGACATTCTATTTAGTGTATGCATGTGTGCTAGATATCAAGCTGATCCTAAAGAATCTCATCTAATATCTGTCAAAAGGATTTTTAGATACTTAGCTAAAACTCATGACCTAGGATTGTGGTATCCAAAATCATGTGAAGTAAATTTAGTAGGATATTCTAATGCTGACTACGCTGGATGCAAAATAGATAGAAAAAGCACCAGTGGATGTTGTCAATTTCTTGCAGGATGTCTAATTTCATGGTCCTCAAAGAAGCAAAATTCAGTAGCAATGTCAACAGCTAAAGCTGAGTACGTGGCTGCTGAAAGCTGTTGTACACAACTCTTATGGATTAAACAGCAACTTGAGGATTATGGACTGCATATCAAGATAATTCCTTTGCTGTGCAACAACACCAGTGCAATAAATCTCACCAAAAATCCAGTTCAGCACTCAAGGACAAAGCATATAGAGGTCAGATATCATTTCATTCGGGATCATGTAGCGAATGGGAATATAAATATTTCTTTTATAGATACTCAAAATCAGTTAGCAGATATCTTCACAAAGGCCTTACCTGAAGAGAAATTTACGTCTCTTAGAAGGGAACTAGGCATGTGCAAATTGTGATAGATTTATCTGTATACAACTGAAATAACAATAATTTTAGAATAACAATTATTCTCTCCCCTGAAATTAAGCAAAGTCTTTTATAAGTCGTTTACTTCATACATATCTTTGACGGTTCGCTAATTAAAAAGTATTTATTCATCTCGAACCTATCTTCGTTTGTCGTTTTCTGCATTTATGGCGTTGTCCCTTCAAAAGGCACTTTATCTTTATCTCTTAAATCCCGCAAATCTGTGTCATAACGATTCATCTCCCTCTCTCATCTCTTTCGACTTGCCTGAGACGATAAACACTATCGACTCCGGCATCGATTCTGTGAGATTTCAAAGCATCCATCCCTTCCCGCGAAAAATTTCTTGAGGGCTTTTGCTCTAATCCTCTTTACGATCATCCAGAACCTTTTTCTATTTGAATCCATGGTCGTTTCTGGAGTTTCCGGCACCGTCGGGGGCTATGGGCTGCTTTCCTCACCGCAGAGCAGCAGGAAAGGTTCACCTCCGTGAAGACGAAGTTGTGCGGCAACAAGGCAGTGGATGTAGCTGATCTAGAGAAGAATGGCATGCATAGCATAGTGGCAGCGATGCAAAGAATGAAGTGGTCGCAGTTGGCAACCTTTTCAGAGGAAAGTTATCCGGACTTGGTGAAAGCCTTTTTGTTTGTCTGAAATCAGAGGCAGATGGGTCTTTGACATCCATGGTCAAAGGAACCCAGATTAGTATCACTTATGAGTTGTTGGAATCCCTTTTTGGAGTTTCTACTTCTGGTCACAGGGGGGTAGATAGTGTCGACATTCAAGCTAAGGGATTGGGAATAGTTGGTCCTGAGTTCAAGCTGAAGGATGGAAAGATAGATATCAACCAGTTGAATGCCTTCAATAGGATCTTGTATTTCATTGTTTGTCAAATTTTGGTGTCCAGGAGTGCCACCTTCTCCACCTGCACCAAGGCGGACTCCGATATGATGTTCTGGGCCATCCAGAACCAAGGTATCAACTTGGCAGAAGTCATCATGGAATGAATGAAGCTTGCTACGGGAATGATTTGGGACAAGAAAAGCAAGTTGAATGTGTCCCTTCCATATGCCCATTTGTTAACAAAGATTTTCCAGCACTACGACATCAGTTTAATTGATGAAGTCTCTGAGAAGATGGGGCAGGCTATTCGGTCCAGGAATCTTAAGAAGAGTGGATTTTCTCTTATTGCTGGAGTCTGGACCAAAACTTCAGTAGCAGAGGGCGAAGCTATCATCGGCGAAGCCCAAGAAGTCCAAGAAGAGGCAGCTCATGCAGAAGCAACAACAGTAGGTCTAACAGTTCAAGATCAGCAAGCAGATGCCAGGGCAGAGATGCCAGCAGTCCAAGAGGAACAAGCAGCAGCAGCAGTAGAGATCAGTGTTGAAGATCTTGCAGCCAGTGGAAGCAGAATTGAGGACATTCCTCTGGAGCATATTGAGCCTATTGGGTAGGTTGAGGAGGTTGTCACCCCTACCTCAATGGTAGCATCAGTCCTTCGAGGTGTGCTGGACTCTATCACTAGCACTCAGGGGGAGCCCAAAATGGGTAGTGATCAAGTTGCTGAGGTTGTGGCATCAGGCCACAATGAGGATATCTTGATGGAGGATGCTCCCAGTCAGGGGGAGCATGCTGCTGAGAAGGAAGTAGAGCTTCAGGGGGAGCACACTACTAACCCCCTAGTTGATCACTTTCAAGAAGGTGTCGTGGAGAGCACCTTTGATGAAGAAAATGTTGAAAATGTGGAGCCCGTTGCTAGGGCAAGTGAAAAAGGGAAAGAGGTAGCTCCTGAGATCCCTCTCCTCACCAGGAAGCCACATTAGAGGCTGAGGAAGAAGATAATAAAGATCAATATGAAGCCCATCATTGACAGACTGGATGAACAAGGTAAAATTCTTTGCTCTGTGCAATCTAATATTGCCTCTATTTTCATAAGCCAGAGCACTACAGCTAAAGAAATGGGCATGGTCAGAAATGGTGTCAGGTGGGTGAGAAGTGAGCTAAGCAGCATCAAGGATTCAGTAGCTGCTATTTCAGACCTGTTGAGGGTGCAATCCACTTCTGCCCCTCCAGCACCTTCTCCTGCACCTCCGGCCAGCGGCTTAGGGCCATCAAGGCCAAGGCAATCAGATGAAGATATCCGGCCATCAGGGCCAGTGAATGTTGAGAAATCTAGGCCTTCAGGGCCATCAGTTGTGGTAGAAGATCGGCCATCAAGGCCAAATTCTAAAGAACCAACAGGGCCATCTGGGCCAAAAATTGTTGAAGAAGTGGCAATTTCAGGGCCAGCTGATGCAGAGAAGTCTGGGCCATCAGGGCCAGCAGAGGTTGTGTCTGGGCCACCCGGGCCAGTGAATTCAGAGGCTGCACCTTCTAGAGCAGAAGACCAGGTTGTAGCCCCTGAGCCCCCTAGTTCTTCTCCTCTTCCAACTCCAGCTCCTCCTTCTCCACCATCCTCCTCCACAGCACCTCCAGCACCTACCACCTTCAAACAACCCCTTCCTAGAAACATTTCATCTCCTACACCATTTCCTTCCCAGTCCTCCTCATCTCCTGTCTCCTCCACTCACAATCCTCCTCCTTCTGAGGTTCCTCCAGCCTCCTCATCAGCTGGAGCCTCCTCCTCTGGTCCTTCTTCCTCTGGACCATATGATATTCCTCTTACTACATCTCACTCCTTCCTTCATCCTCCTACTCCTCCCTCTTTTATAACTATTATTCCAGAAAGTGCTCAAATTGATGCCCCCTTCCTCAGGGCCATCAAAGATGAATTTGAAGAAGCTATTCTCCGCTCAGTTTTGAAAGCTTGCACTCACATTCATAGGACAGGCTCATCTAGATCTGTCCCTAAGAAAAGAAGACTTACTTCTACTCATTCCATTTCTTCTAAACCTTGTTTTCCACCCCTTTGGTTTTCTCTTACTATCGAAAATAAAAACAAGCCCCTCTACCGTGAATTCCTTCAGAAAACTACCTTTGCCACCATTTTGGGACTTCCTTACCTAAATCTAACTGACCATATAAATGTCATTCTCCCTTTCACTTCTCTTTCTAAAGCTGAAAAATCTAAAATCTTTTCAATGGCTGAAGCCAAATCCGAAGAGCAATGGGCTCGGGGCCACAAGACTCCGTACAATAAATTTCTACTCGCCAGGTCAGCCAGAATCCCTCCCTGGGATCACTCCTTGACTCTCTCTAAGTGGTTCCAGATTCTTTAGAAGGACACCTGGCTCCCTTTGTTCAAAAGGAGATTAAGTTAATCAGGCATTTTCAGATGTTCAACGACTGCCGCTATCTAAATAATCTGCCTGAAGTTCAGCTTGGCCAATTTCAGCAAGCTATCTATAATCTTGGATCTCATGTGGCTGCCACCTCCTCCATTCAAGTGGATTTTGCCACTTTCCAATTGCCTGCTGTAGTATTTCTCCCTCCTCTTCATTCTCTGATTATGGACTCCGATGTTGGCTCCATCATTTTTGGGCGCTTTGTCAGAGTCATGGGGAGAATACATGTGCAGAAGGGCAATCTCATTGCCTTCCATAGATTTTTGTTCAGAGAATACCTTCAGGGCCATATAAATTCAGATGTTCTTGCCCCTCTCTTGTTCGAATGTGAGAGGTTGTCTCCAGCAGAATGGGCTAGATTTTACCCTCTGTCTGCTCAGCAACTTGAAGATCTCAACGCCTCTCAATCCAGAGAAAATAAGCTTCCTATTTCAGCTGCTGAATTCCTCGACATGAACTCCATTCACCTTGTTTGAGATCCATTTGCTATATGGGCTGAGAGATACAAGGTTTATGTTGCCATGAGAATAGAACTGAAGCGGAAGCAGATCTTTTATCTTGTCTCCATTGATCAGTTCCTCTATGTGCTAGTTTTGGGAAAACTAGTTTTTATAAAGTTTCCTTTGATGAGATCGCTATGCCCTGTACTTAGAAGAGCAGTGGGTCCTTCATATCCAGAGGATGGTTCCTGTTATGGGACATTCCTACTCCGTCGCTTGCAGTGTTTTAGGCAGTATTTTGAAGAGCATGAACTTAAGGCATGGGAGGTCATTTCTCACCATGCCTCTCTTCTGTCTCCTGCCTTCTACCTTCATGTACCCTCTCAAGAGTAATACAAATACTTTCGTTTGCTCTCATCTTTATCTTTTCTCTCTTTCTTTGTCTCATTATGGTATCTTTTTGCTTAATGACAAAAAGGGGGAGAAAAATAACCATTCTGAAATACATTTCTCATTTCTATTTCTCAAAATTACTTAGATTTATTTCAAAACCTTTATGTTTATGTTATATTTTGTCATCACCAAAAAGGGGGAGATTGATGATCAGTTCATCCCCATATAATTTCATGAATTATATATCTATTTTGGTGATTAACAAAACTCAAATAAAGTATGATCTAACAAGTTTTCATGAAGCTTAGGCACAGGAAATAAATCAGGTAAAATCAAGCAAAACTTGTAAGTATTCCTACCCTATAGCATTTGAAGTACAGAGCAGGTAATTTTTCTAAGTACACATCGACTTCCTATGTGTTATAACGATTTCATTAGAGTCATAACGATTTCCTCACTTCTATCAATTTCATTTTCACAACGATTTAATAAGTATCATATCGATTTCAGTTTCATAACGATTCGCTTTCACAACGATTTAATAAGTGAGAACAATGATTTACTCTCACAACGATTTGTTAAGTGAGAACAACGATTTGCTCTCACAACGATTTGATAAGTGAGAACAACGATTTGTTCTCACAATGATTTGTTAAGTGAGAACAATGATTTGCTCTCACAACGATTTGTTAAGTGAGAACAACGATTTGCTCTCACAACGATTTGTTAAGTGAGAACAACGATTTACTCTCACAACGATTTGCCAAGTGAGAACAATAATTTGCTCTCACAACGATTTGTTAAGTGAGAACAACGATTTGCTCTCACAACAATTTGTTAAATGAGAACAACGATTTGGTCTCATAATGATTTGCTTTCATATCGATTTGACAAGAGAACAACGATTTCAATTTCACATCGACTTGGTCGCCGTAACGATTTGATAAGTTACACAATGACTTGGTCGTCGTAACAATTCGATATAGCAAACAACGATTTGGTCACTACATCGGATTGATAAGTGAAACAACGATTTGTTCACAACGATTTGGTTATAACGATTTGCTCACAACGACTTGCTTATACTCTCATAACAATTTATCTCTACAACGATTTGGTTATGATTGTATAACGACTTGTGTTCACATCGATTTATTTATGGATGAATAACGATTTATAATGACTTATTCACACAACGATTTCATAAGTCATACTCATAACGATTTTATGGATTACAACGACTTGATATTCAAATGAGTTTCAAATATCTTGGCAGTCAAAGTCCTCCCGCGTGTTTCTCTAATATCCATGCATTTAATGTGACTGTACATTTCTCTACACGATGCATATCTAGATATCCTCTATTATCATGCTTCTATACGAAACACTTTATATATAGCAGAATGCCATTTCCATTTTGGTGAAATGTCTTACTACATGGATTCTAACATTGGCTGACAACAAGAGACATCATAGCTATCTATGATTTAGCATTTATTGTGTGCAGGTCTGTGACGGCCCTCATTATACCGGTACGGTCATACCGACCCACGTCGATATAGCGAGAGTACTCACAGTGGGACATTTACCCAACGATACAAACAGCTGAGATACACGCGAATATATATAACAGAGTAGCGGAAGTAAAAGAGAACTATCTCCATTCATTCATCATCCACATTAAACATACGTACAGTTTACAATTTGCAAAAAGGAACTAAAATTCACATGATTTAAATTGCTGAAATAGAAATACAAAATGTCCACATATTACATTCTTTTCAAGATAATCCTAATACAATGCTCAAGTACATACGACGAAGTACACAATCACAAAGGAAGCTCCAAGTAACTAGTCTCCGCACTCGGAGTCCGTCTCCACCGTCTCCTCCAACAGTGTCGTATCACCAACTACACCTGTACGCCGAAGCAAGGAGTGAGTCCAGAGACTCAGCAAGCAACACCATACATGATATACACGTACAAGTCCTAGTGGTTTCTACAAGCACATACAATTAGCAACACATAGCATGCTAGTCCATTTAAGTTTCAACCTATCATGAAGGTTCTACAATTTTACACCTAACACATGCTTTCAGGTTTCAAAATATAACATTCACCTATCACATGGTCTCTAATCCATTCACTTATGAACTTTAATCTTATAAAGAACCAAACATGAGAGTTTTCCACATGGACAATTTACATATATGAACGTGGAACATAGTTAGCATGGAATCCACATGTTCTTAAGTACCTACATAACTTTTTCACATGCTTTAGGTTGCTGATTTCACATGGTTCAAAGACTATAAACATACACATGAAAGCTACAATGTGGCTTAGAACATAACATATGAACAATCCATCATGCCACTTTGCACACATACTCATTAATTGTTCCTAATCATGGATTCTAAACACTTTGCACACATAAACACAAGAAGGATAACATGCATTTTCTGAATTCACATGGTTTCAGATTTAGCCTCTCATGGTTTCAATAACACATTGCACATCTAGATTTTCACATTTTCCTTTTTCACAATTTCCTCTTTTCACATGGTTACACTTTACACATACACATTCACATGTCACTTACACATTTACACATGGTCACATACACTTTACACATTACACTTTACACATATTTTAGTGCCGTGACACATAGTCCAAACCACCAAAGAAGGACACATTCACATCACATAACACATAGGCACCATCTAGGCAATGCAATGGTGACTCTTGGACTGCGCAGACCGGGAGAACAAGTCTCCACCCTAACCAGTGGTACTTGTCCACCTCCAGGATTTCCCCCTAATGCCCTTAGGGTCACTTAACACAATGAACTTTCTCAGGGGGACTTTTCCCTGATACAGCTCCACTGCCTTCTCGGAAGCAGTATCACATTGGCACAGTTTACACTTTTACACATTTAACGTTTTACACATGGTTTTACACTTGGCACTCTTCATTTCATTCACACTTTCTTACTCACGTGAACACCTCTGTTTTTTTTTTCCTAACATGGTACTACAGAGTTTTCAAGATTTAACACATAGTAAACACACCCATCATGCTGTTTTAAACAAAATAAAATCACATTACGATCATATATATATACGAATTATTCACAATTTACATGAAAACACATAACTTTTTATTTACTGTTCCAATTGACCTGAAATTTTAACCACATGCTGATTTCGGGTTCCAAATCATACCCTCAATTTTTCAGATTTTTCTGAGCTAAATAGGATTTACAGAAAATCAAATACCTAATTAGCATATTATTCACAATTTAAGCTAACATGGGTCTAACACATTTGAAATTCATCCACTTACTGTTTTGCACAGAAAATACTATTGCATGATTTCAGAATACAACTTCATCCTAATTCATACATCTATAAATCAATTACCACAACCGCTTTTGCATGTTTTTAACTTTACCGAACCGAACTTTATTTACGATTCCACAAGCATGCATAATTTCCAAAATTTCAGAATCTACATACATGCCCCACAAATCTTCATGAATAGACTGAAAACAAGATATTCAACAAATCCTAATCATGGAACATTGATTCGCAAAATTTTTCCACAAGTTATGCTCACAAGCCTACAAGACATTATTGCCCCACATTCACCATCACACCACATTCAATCCACAACCACAATGCACAATATACATAGCTTATAGAAATACCATATATCCTCATCACGAAAATCATAACGAAATTAACGTATAGAAGGGACAGAACAGCTCACTATTCTGTCCTGAAGAACTAGACGGCGGTCTCTGGCCGCTGACTCAGAGTCAGCGGCAGGGTCGATGGACGCCAAGGAGGAACTGGGCGTCCAGGGACCTTGCCGTTTACTCAGGTCTGTGCAGAAACACAGACCCGAGCTCTGAAATTTGGGTGAAATGGAGGGTCTAGGACTCGAGGGAAATTCCATAAAAATTATAAAAACCTCCTAGACTCATACGGGGATACCATAGATAGGTCACTTGCCTTTCAAAAATTCTTCTAGAGAGGCTTGGTGAAGACCTCCTTGGGCAGTCCCAAGAAGTTGTAGAAGCACCTCCAAGATCGCCTTCCTCCGGGCTTCTGGTTGATCTCCACGCCGAGGGGATGATGGGGAAGCCTTCCCCTTTGCTTCAGCTCCCTCCTTGATGCAGAAGATCTCCAAAACCAGCTTGAAAGGGTCGGATTTTAGGGGTTCTAACTGGGGTTTTTCTCACAGAGCTCTAGGGTTTTTCTTTCTCACCTCTCTCCTCTTGCAAGGGTGAAGGGGAAGAATGGGGTGAGCCAATTCGGGTTCAGACCTAAAGAGGGTCTTTCCCCCACTCACTAGGGTGATGGGACACCCCTCAGAGCCGTTGGGGGACATCCCCCAATGGCTGCCATACCTTGCTTCAGAAGATAGCAGCTCTGCTGCGCATGCAGGCCAGAGAAGTTGACGTCCATATCGCTGGACGCCGGAATTAGGGTTGGCGTCCAGGGCTGGACGCTAACACCACCTCAACGGCCTGGGGATTGACGCCAATAGGGCCTTCGGCCAGAACCCTAATTTATGCAGAAAACCATGCATACCAAGCTTCTATACATGCAATATGTACATGGTACTATATTCACACTATCATCATGCAATACATACATTATTTATGTTCAATATAAACACATGCACACGTATTTATACTATTTTAAATATCTACGTAAAATACGTACATACATACTCAACACAATATACACACATAAATACGAAAAATACGACGGAAATTCGAGGGTCTTACAAGGTCTCTGACAGCCCAACCCCATACAACGTTGGACAAAGTAGAAGCTGAAGGATTTCAAGAAGGATATTCTCCTTGCATGCATGAAACGTAAAGGACTGTTGACTGCAACATACCTGTTGACGAATAAGGAGAACCATGCAGTCTAACGTTCACTAAAGCCTAGAGACAACGGTCATCTAAACGGCTAATTCAACAAGAGAAGAGATATATATATATATATATATATATATATATATATATATATATATATATTAGACTGAAGACTCCTGGTAACACAACTTAAAAAAAGTGATCAAAATCTCAATGAAAAATCTGGAAGTGATAGAGTCTTAGCAAAAGAGCTTCTTGCTTTCCACTCCAACCTTGTAGCTCTTGCTCTTCAGTGTCTCATTGTTGTTAGTTTTGGAGAGCCCTTGTGATCTGAGAGATTTCCTTATTGTAGATCTTTCTCTCTCAGTCACTGCCTCAGATCAAGTATTTACTATAAGCTTGGTCTAGGGGCATTTCACCTATTTTCTCACCTTTTTGAGAAGTTCCTCTTCATGTGTGAAGAGAAGACCTGTTGGAAACTGGTGGTGTGTGTTCCCTTCGTGTTGAAGGAAGACCTGTGAATCAGGGTGTTGTTTTCCTCTTCGGGTTGTGAAGAGAAGGCCAGCTGCGGCTGGATGTGTAAGTGTCCTTGAGGGGGACTGTACCCTTGGGTAGTGATATCCTAAGTTGTTGCTCAGGGACTGGACGTAGGACTCCTTTGGAGAGGAGGTCCGAACCAGGATAAAATCCTTGTGCTGTGTGATTGCCTATTTGTAATTGTTATCTTTTCTTTATTACTAACACTAACAGTCGAACGCAGTGTTTTGTGTTGAACGTTTTTGTTGACAGGTTTAGATAATCAAATTTAAGAATTCTATTCACCCCCCCTCTGGGCTTGCTAGCTGGGCAACAACCTCAACCTCAAAGGGTCTCACTGGCCACACAAATAGCCAAACCACATCGTACTTACTTAAACCATGATTAATCAACAATTAACATAAACATATCAATTAACATTAACCTCGGAAGGTAAAAGGGAACAACAGAACTAGCACAATATTACTAGTCCGTCCAACCACTGGGAATACCTCAACCTCAAGCCTCACTGACAGACCATTGCCCAGGCTCCAAGTCTCACAGGCAAACCATTGCCTCGGCTACAAGCCTCACAGGCAAACTACCCACGTAGGGTAACCGAACTGGCATCAACATGCCAAGTTCAGCACACATTGGAACCACAATCGGAAACATACCTTAAACAGGGTACACAGCACGTGTGGAAGGTCACACCTCACGACCTCCACAAAAACACCGTTCATCCAACACTTGAAAGGTTGGTACACAACGTACCACAACACAAAGCCAACCCCCAAGGGTAGGGTACCTACTATCACTAGGTACCAACACTGAAACCATAAACGCAAGGGTAACAAGACTGCTAACCAGAAGCTACTCCATCATACCCCAAAATCACAATACAACGGAAAGCTACCCTTACAAGGGTACATTATAGCAAGTGGAAGGTCCTACAACACGACCTCCACAGAGCACAGCTCCACTTCAACACCTGAAAAGGCTAGTTCAGCGTACCACGAGAAACGGATACCCACAAAGGGTACAAGTACCTACCTCCATGAGGTACCACCACAGAACCACAAGCACAACTGTGCCACCACCAGGGCACACCACAACCAGTCAAACCACAACGGTGAGTCAACACTCACAAACCTACATCACAGACAAAGCACGAGTCGGAAGGAACGATGCCACCACATGGGAACGGACTACTAGTTCATGACGCCAGTATCTAACCCAGACAACACAACACAAGAACTACCTCTCAGTCTCGTAGTCAAGGATGAAAGGTCCAACTGCCGCTCCACAAGCATAAGCCAAAGAACAGTGGAGACCAACCAACGCCACAACCTACAGGTCACACACCCTACAGGCCCAAGCCTGGCACACTTAGGGACTTCGACCCGAGCTCCCTAAAGTGAGGCACTGGAAACACAGGACTAGCTAGGGACCAGTACGTCTACTGGTGTCCGTACCCCCAACCACGAGCACGCTACAAGTGACCGCACACCCACAAACAGAAGTCGCTGCCCTCTATCGTCTTTCTCTCAGCCGGACTACAACTCAAACACAGGAGTGAGGGCATCTAGGACAGATGACACAGACCTCAATGGTACACCAAGTACCGAGACAAACCTCAAACACAACAACACACGTGCCTGGCTCACACAGAACCTGGGGTACCTGACTGCAGAGGTATTCCGGAACAGGCGCCGGACCACCAAACTCGGCAAGCTTAAACCACGATTTACATATACAACCTTTATTACAAACTTTCGGTGCAAGTGTGAGGAGTAGCTTGCCTGGTCACTCGTGACCCACAAGCTAACCTACATAGACATATCCATAAATCGCATTAAACATTCACAATTCGACCTGTCATTGGTCATCTCATGACCTCCGTAGCCACATATACATAATATACGATAACCATATTATACAAGTTAAAACATCTTAAATAATTTATAGAAAACACCACAAAACCACAGCTAGGTTCATATAGGAACCTCACTGCCCAACCACTACGACGAATCATAAAGGTTACATCACGACAATGTGTGCACCATGCTCACACCCAGACCACGTAAACTCCACGCATACAACACAAGCGATATGCTAACCACTTAAAAACACGCTCACCTCATGAGCGACATGCTCTACGAGCGCTACGTTGCCAACGCACCACAAACCGGTGCCATGCACAACACTTAACAATTAATTAGATAATCGTACCTTGAAAACATGCACAAAAAGACCTCATGGCTGAGGTCGCGACGTGGGGTACTGTCGCATACAGATCGCGACACCCCGATATGTCGCGTTAGAGAATCCTAACGTGATGGGTCTGCCTATCATGACCCGGTCGCGATAGAAGGGTCTGTCACCTTCTGATCACGACACCCCTACATGTCGCGATCGCACCCCTTAACGCGACAGGTTGGCCTGTTGTGACCTTGTCACGACAGGGGGTTCCGTCGCCTTCGCAGGTAGAAACCCTAATCCGGACTGCTCACTCTGGATTACCACCCTAAACTATGCAAACCACGTTTAATTTCCAGTTTTCATGCTTTAATGAATACCCTAACATGGTATCTATTGTTCTTAATGCCAAAAACCAATCAAACATGCATTTCATGCAATCCACGCAACAAAACAAGGTGGATTCTCCCTACCTCCGCAAAGAACGCGAAAACCAGACACGGCACGATGTCTCCCCCACTCCACAACGACGTCCTCGCGGCGAGAGCATGCCGAAATCCACGCCAAAATGCCGAATCACCAGAGAGAGCTCCGCAGCAGCTCCTCCTGGCCGAGCAGAGCTTCCCCCAGCTCTGTCGGCCAGAGCTAACTTAAAAACACCCAGAAAATAAGAACATGATGCATCCCTACGTCGCGACCTGAATGCGACGTAGGTGGCCATCGTCTTCCCAAGGCCGACGTCAGCTGACTGCCCAGCGCGCGACACGCGGCAGCCATGCATACGAAGACCGCCAAACAGCAGTAACATGAGCGCGACTACCAAGGCCGTCGCGTTCAGAACGCGACGCAGACCCTCGTCGCGTTCACAGGCAGAGAACCTGTGAGCACTTTGGGCCCAACCTACCAGCCCACCAAGCCTCACAACCGCGCGTACCCCTAAAACATAGTCGAATGGGCCACGCACTGGCCACCAAACCCGCTAAGCAAGGATCCATGAAGATCCAAAAAATGCGCGACGTTAGAGCACTACAGAGTACAAACCCCTATAGGTATCTTACACAGAAGTATGAAAACTTGTGTGTCTGCTCAACAGCAATGAGCAAACACAGAGATTCAGAAAGAGAAACAATAAACAATGGATCTCTACTCTTTCTGAAGCAAAGATGGTGGACTGAGAAGATCTGCAATGTAGTAATCCACCAAGGAAGAAAACTTCTCAACGCCAACGGAGAGCATGCAAGTCGAGGATTGAAGTGTGGCTCTCTTTCTCTTTTCAGTGGCTCTTCTAGCTTTCTGATGGGAGTGGAATGTGATCTTCTTTCTCTATGTCTTCTATCTTCTTCTATTCATCCTTGTTCTTCTAGTTCATGCTGCGACTTATATATATGAGCTTTCAGATTTGCGCGTTTGAATTTTGGCCATTGGAAGCTAGCTGTTGAAGGATGTCCGTTGAGAGGAGACTTTCAATTTTTTAGGTTTTGTCCATCAAATCTTTAGCTCCATGAGTCCCAACGTCTTTAGGCTATATTTTGTAGCTTCATGCTTGAGAGACAGCTTCATTAATGTTTCTGCAAGTTCCATACCCAAGACTGAAAGCTTGAGCAAGCTTTAGTGGGTGGCTGCGCATCTGAAACAATAAAAAGAGCATAGATACCTCCATACCTTGGAGATAGGTGAGATAGAGATATATAAAGCAAAAATCAGTTCAGATAGAAATTCAGAACATTTAGGAATGAGCAGATAGTTGCACACAATCTCTTTCTAAAAGTCATGGGGTTTCTGACAGTGGTAGGTAGGTTCTGACAGATAGCCCATATAGCTTATAACTATTAAGCATTAAAACTGTAGTCCTTTTGTCAACATGAATAGACCTTAAATTTCTGACAGTGAGAAAGACAATAAGCATACAGACATTGTAGATCTCAAAAAGACATTTCGAATGAGATAGATATATAATATTTTTCCCGCCAAAAGATATTTGAATTTTATGATAGCAGAAAAATAATTATAAGTCTCATAGAAAAATATTCTTATGTAAGAGATTCCAATATGAATAGTGAAAACTCATGAAGAAATCAAGATAATGATTTATTATGTTCTGTGGTAAATGACAGAAGCATAAAGATTATTTAAGTACAAGTGTACAAAAGTTGATACGACTTTGAAGGAGTCGGAGTGAGACACAATCGATGTTCAAAGAGAATCGATGTGGAATAAAATCGATGTGAACATAATCTATGTACATATGTAATCGATGTTGAGATGTAATTGTTGTTTCATATAGGAAATCGATGTTTGAAGGGAAGTCAATGTTCAAGTGAAATTGATGTTCTGAAGTTGATGTTTAGGCTGAAATCGATGTTGATATAAAATCGATGTTGAATGAAATCGATGTATTGAAAGTGCAATCGATGTTGGAGTCGATGTTTGTATGAAATCGATGTTCAACTGAAGTCGATGTTGGAGTCGATGTTTGAGTGAAATCGATATTCAAGAGAAATGATGTTTGAGTCGATGTTTGAGTGAAATTGTTCAAGTGAAATCAATGTTGGAGGCGATGTGTATGAAATCGATGTTCAAGTGAAGTCGATGCTTGAGTGAAATCGATGTTCAAGAGAAATCGATGTTGGAGTCAATGTTTGAGTGATGTTTGTATGAAATCGATGTTCAAGTGAAGTCGATGCTTGAGTGAAATCGATGTTCAAGAGAAATCGATGTTGGAGTCAATGTTTGAGTGAAATCGATGTTCATGAGAATTCGATGTTGGAGTCGATGTTTGCATGAAATCAATGTTCAAGAGAAATCGATGTTGTCAAGTGAAACGATGTTGGAGTCGATGTTTGTATGAAATCGATGTTCAAGAGAAATCAATGTTTGAATGAAATCGATGTTGGGCAGAATCGATGTTGTTCAAGCAGAGTGATGTGGACTTAGAAAAAAAAATTGAGGAAACTAGCAGCTGGCGAAGGCAGGTTGCATCTATCGACAGCCCAGCCTCTGATTCAAAAATACAGTACTGCAAGACACATATGCTGCAGTACCTATCGACTACCAATGAGCATCTGTCGACAGCCACCGATCAAACATAGTGTTTATAAAATACATTCTTCTGTGATACTATTATAGTGCATTTAAAGATTATATATGCAGATAGTTATGCACTCATTGAATGTTCAAACTATACATGAAATGCATGAGTTTTTAGATAATGTCAGAACATGATATGACATAAACATAAGATTTATTTAGTCTAAAGTTTTACTTATCACCAAAACATGAGGTAAACAAAAGAGTGGTTCAACACTTCCCATCCTGTGGGGAGCACCATCAGATGAAGACATCTGCAAATAAAGATGAGAAGACGAGCAAGAAAGATAGGAAGAAGAAGACTCAGAGAAGCTTGGGAAGGATAAGTATGAAGACCTGGGTTCCTCTTATAGTTGTGAAAACAGTTCACAGCGAAGAAGATAAGGGTAAATGAATGCACATCATGTCACAATGTGTAAGTGATGTCAATGGTTGTTGTAAGTGTGCTATACACATTCTGTAAGTGCAACTTCCATCGATGCAGTGCACGGGCCTTCAAAAGGACAGAAGGGTAAGACGGAAATGAGAAAAAGGCCTTCGAAAGGACGGAAGGGTAAGACGGGAATGGGAAAAGAGACGGAGGCAAAAGAGACATAACTCATGAATCAAGGGTCGTAAATGGTGACGTCTTGAAAGTAGAGACTCCAAATTAAACCAGGTGAAAAAGTAAGGACTCTACGTCTTCCAGTATTTGACAGAGACTAGGAAAAAAGTAACACCCTCTGATAAGGACCCCCAATTAATTTTCCCATTTATATTTTTAATATATATTCATTACATTATATACAGTTAATCAGATTTAGCTATATCTATATATTATAAAAATGTACTTATATAATTAAATATAATTATCTATATATTTTTGGACTATTCCTATATAAATAAAGATATATATAATTGTTGTATATTTAAATAAGATTACCTATATATTTGATCATGTATATTGATGTCAATATAAATATTAGGTATAAAAATATATTCAATTTTATTACATATTTAGTCAGATCTAACTATCTACATTTATATATATTAATTCATATATATGAATATACCCTTAACTACATTACATGTAAATATTTTTATCTATTTATTATTCATATAATATATTCAATTATATTATGATCATTAGAATTAACTATATCTATTCGATCCATTTATATCATGTGAAACATACTTATATATTTAAATAAATAAAATTTACAATAAACTATAACTATATAGAGTAAATTAATTAGATAATTCATATAATCGAATGGCTATATCAACTGCCTATATAACAATCAACATTTTTTATCATCAGTTAAAAAGATCGGATGACTCCAATTAATCATGCGTGCACTAATTGATGCATTCGATTAGTGGCATCTTATCCACTAATTTGTTCAAGATATCTGACGGTCCAATCTATATATCCAAAGATCGGCACATCATTCGATCAAAATATGAGATGATATAAAAATTGATCAAGCAAACACATGGGCCGAATGTTTAATCAATCACATAGTTCACAGTAATCCAATGACGATCGGATGGCCTGATCAACCATATAGTAATTAGTTGTACTCGATCAAAAGATACAATATCAAACAGTACTCTGATCTAAATCAATCATGCAGTGATTGACACATTCGATTACTCATAAAGAACATGTTGAAGCCTCTACTATATAATCGTCACGTACCCCTTTTTGATCTTCTATGGAGGAACGATGTTGGGCAGAATCGATGTTGTTCAAGCAGAGTTGATGTGGACTTAGAAAAAAAAATTGAGGAAACTAGCAGCTGTCGACAGGCAGGTTGCATCTGTCGACAGCCCAGCCTCTGATTCAAAAATACAGTACTGCAAGGACACATATCTGCAGTACCTAAGGACGACTACAATGAGCATCTGTCGACAGCCACCGATCAAACATAGTGTTTATAAAATACATTCTTCTGTGATACTATTATAGTGCCATTTAAAGATTATATATGCAGATAGTTATGCACTCATTGAATGTTCAAACTTATACATGAAATGCATGAGTTTTTAGATTATGTCAGAACATGATAGGACATAAACATAAGATTTATTTAGTCTAAAGTTTTACTTATCACCAAAACAGAGAGGTAAACAAAAGAGTGGTTCAACACCTTCCCATCCCTGTGGGGAGCACCATCAGATGAAGACATCTGCAAATAAAGATGAAGAAGACGAGCAAGAAGATAGGAAGAAGAAGACTCAGAGATCGATGTTATTCAAGTGAAATCGATGTTGGAGTCGATGTTTGTATGAAATCGATGTTCAACTGAAGTCGATGTTGGAGTCGATGTTTGAGTGAAATCGATATTCAAGAGAAATTGATTTGAGTCGATGTTTGAGTGAAATCGATGTTCAAGAGAAATCGATGTTTGAATGAAATTGGTGTTGTTCAAGTGAAATCAATGTTGGAGTCCGATGTTTGTATGAAATCGATGTCAAGTGAAGTCGATGCTTGAGTGAAATCGATGTTCAAGAGAAACGATGTTGGAGTCAATGTTTGAGTGAAATCGATGTTCATGAGATTCGATGTTGGAGTCGATGTTTGCATGAAATCAATGTTCAAGAGAATCGATGTTGTTCAAGTGGAATCGATGTTGGAGTCGATGTTGTATGAAATCAATGTTCAAGAGAAATCAATGTTTGAATGAAATCGATGTTGGGCAGAATCGATGTTGTTCAAGCAGGGTTGATGTGGACTTAGAAAAAAAAAAATTGAGGAAACTAGCAGCTGTCGACAGGCAGGTTGCATTGTCGACAGCCCAGCCTCTGATTCAAAAATACAGTACTGCAAGACACATAGGCTGCAGTACCACGACTACCATGAGCATCTGTCGACAGCCACCGATCAAACATAGTGTTTATAAAATACATTCTTCTGTGATACTATTATAGTGCATTAAAGATATATATGCAGATAGTTATGCACTCATTGAATGTTCAAACTTATACATGAAATGCATGAGTTT
This sequence comes from Colocasia esculenta, assembly GCA_014218235.1. Lineage (NCBI taxonomy): Eukaryota > Viridiplantae > Streptophyta > Magnoliopsida > Alismatales > Araceae > Colocasia > Colocasia esculenta. The sequence goes on from CM024757.1 coordinate 53,831,660, forward strand.
TTAGATTAATGTCAGAAACATGATAGGACATAAAAATAAGATTTATTTAGTCTAAAGTTTTACTTATCACCAAAAATGAGGTAAACAAAAGAGTGGGTTCAACACTTCCCATCCCTGTGGGGAGCACATCAGATGAAGACATCTGCAAATAAAGATGAAGAAGACGAGCAAGAAAAGATAGGAAGAGAAGACTCAGAGAAGCTTGGGAAGGATAAGTATGAAGACCTGGGTTCCTCTTATAGTTGTGAAAAACAGTTCACAGCGAAGAAGATAAGGGTTAAATGAATGCACATCATGTCACAATGTGTAAGTGATGTCAATGGTTGTTTAAGTGTGCTATACACATTATGTAAGTGCAACTCCACGATGTCAGTGGCACGGGCCTTCAAAAGGACAGAAGGTAAGACGGAAATGAGAAAAAGTCCTTCGAAAGGACGGAAGGGTAAGACGGGAATGGGAAAAAGAGACGGATGCAAAAGAGACATAACAATCATGAATCAAGGGTCGTAAATGGTGACGTCTGAAAGTAGAGACTCCAAATTAAACCAGGTGAAAAAGTAAGGACTCTACGTCTTCCAGTATTCTGACAGAGACTAGGAAAAAAGTAACACCCTCTGATAAGGACCCCCAATTAATTTTCCCTATTATATTTTTAATATATATTCAATTACATTATATACAGTTAATCAGATTTAGCTATATCTATAATTTATAAAAATGTACTTATATAATAAATATAATTATCTAATATTTTTTGGACTATTCCTATATAAATAAAGATATATATAATTGTTGTATATTTAAATAAGATTACCCATATATATTGATCATGATATTGATGTCAATATAATATTTAGGTTAATTAAAATATATGCAATTTATTACATATTTAGTCAGATCTAACTATCTACATTTATATATATATATATATATTCATATATATGAATATACACTTAACTACATTACATGTAAATATTTTTATCTATTATTATTCATATAATATATTCAATTATATTATGATCATTAGAATTAACTATATCTATTCGATCCATTTATATCATGTGTAAACATACTTATATATTTAAATAATAAAATTTACAATTAAACTATAACTATATATGAGTAAATTAATTAGATAATTCATATAATCGAATGGCTATATCAACTGCCTATTAACAATCAACATTTTTTATCATCAGTTAAAAAAGATCGGATGACTCCAATTAATCATGGTGCACTAATTGATGCATTCGATTAGTGGCATCTATCCACTAATTGTTCAGATATCTGACGGTCCAATCTATATATCCAAAGATCGGCACATCATTCGATCAAAATATGAGATGATATAATAATTGATCAAGCAAATACATGGGCGAATGTTTTAATCAATCACATAGTTCACAGTAATCCAATGACGATCGGATGGCCTGATCAACCATATAGTAATTAGTTGTACTCGATCAAAAGATACAATATCAAACAGTACTCTGATCTAAATCAATCATGCAGTGATTGACACATTCGATTACTCATAAAGAACATGTTTGAAGCCTATTACTATATATAATCGTCAACGTACCCCTTTTTGATCTTCTGGAGGAAGAGGGACATGCATCTAATAGTAATATCTATAACTTATCTAAATAAAAAAGTTAAATACATAAACATATTAGCCACATATATGAGACATATATATAAAAAAAAATCAACATAAGCAACATATGTCAGCATGCTAGGTTAAAGTCGCTAGCATATGTTGAGTGTATGTTAGTAGGCAACCAACAGCTGTTGACAAATGTACAACATATGTCAGTGGTTTCATTAGCCACTGACATATGTTAAGTATCTGTTAGCGGGCCATGTAGCCACAAATATATCTTACACATATGTCAATAGCTTCTTGCAACCACGACATAATGTATACACATATATCAGTGGGTACAATGAGCTAATGACATATGATGTCCATTTCTCAGCGCTATAGCAAGTTGTTGACATATATTGCACATATGTTTTTTTTTTTTTTGGCAAAATGGTCCTCAGGGCCTCAAACTAGGAGAGTGCACCCCCCCCAGAGGGGAAGGATGTTCTCACTCCACTAGTGAGGGCGACCTGCACATATGTCAGCAGCTTAATGTAGCCAGTGATATATGCACACATATGTCGGTGGATGGTGATATACATATGTCAACGGCTATCCAATAGCTAACAATACTCATTGACATATGCATATTTTTCTATAGTGATATAAGGACTACAAATAGTGTGACTCATCTAGTAAAAGGGTGACATGTACTTAAATAAGGGGGACACAGAGACCATTAAGGGGGACAATAAACTATGTAAGGGGGAAAAATAGTGACAACTCATTAAGTAATTAATCTCTAGTTAATTAAGGGTGATACATACCTAAATAACGGGACAAATAGATGATAAGAGTGATAAAATAGTTGCATAAGGAGGACAAGGGGCTGATTAATAGTGACAAAATAGAGTGACTCATCCAATACTTGGTCTACAATTAACAATGACAAATCATGTAACTCATCCAATAATTGGTCTCCAGTTAAGGGTGACAAATACCTAAATAAGGGGGACAAATAGATGATTAAGGGTGACAAATAACTGCATATGGGGGACAAATAGATAATAAATGGTAACAAATAATGTGACTCATCTAGTATTTGGTCTCCAATTATGGATGACATGTAGCTGAATATGGGGAACAAATAGTGTTTAAAGGTGACAAATAGTTGCATAAGTGGGACAAATAGACAATTAAAGATGGCAAATAATGTGACTCATCTAGTACTCGGTCTCTAATTAAGGATAACATGTACTAAATAAGGGTGACAAATAACCATTTATCGGTGAAAAAAAAAAAGGTGACTCATCCATTACTCGGTCTCAAAAGTTAAGGGTGACAATAAGCTAAATAAGGGGGACTAATAACCAAGTAAGGGTGATAACTAGCTGCATAAGGGGGACAAAATAATGTGACTCATCTAGAACTTTGTCTCTAGTTATAGATAGCATGTACATAAATAAAGTGGACAAATAGACGATTAAAGGTGACAAATAGTGTAGAATGGGATAAATAGCCAATTAACAGTGACAAATAGCCAACTAACATGATAAATAACGTGACATCACATAATTATGTGCCCCAATGACTATTATCCTATACTTATAGAAATATATTGCAATTCATTTGTAAGTGTTTATGGGTATTCAAAAATAGCTTAGGAAAGTCAAAATTTCGTCATTGAGTTGCAAAGAATGGAATTTCACCGACAATTTACAAGTTGTGATATTGGGTGATTGAAAGCTCTTTTTTAAATCTCTACTTTTTTTTCCTTAACTTCTCTAGGACAAATGGTATTCGCTTCTCCTGTTTTCTTGCTTTCGTTGACGCCCTTGTGGATTTTGGACATGATAGATAGGTCATATCTTAGTTGAACGCCTGATGTGTACTCCATTGAAGTACCTTTATGGTTTCCATTACCTTGCCCAAAGATGGGGGATTTATCCGAATGTAATATTATAGGCTTCCTACCTCAATCACCGTCATAAAATGGTATATTAAAATTGTGTATGACAAAGATTGTCTTTGTTTTGAATATCAAATGTCTCGCATGTAACGACCCAACCTCCCGGACCCCGCTAGGGACCCCGAAGTTCGCATTGCCACCCACAGATCCGAAGACCCGGAAGGGTTAGAAGAAATAGTCTAGTGAGATATAATGAATTTAAATAACTATAACAATATATAACAACTGTACAACGTATGGTCCCAAGTAAAAGCACAGGTACAAGAAGAAAGGGTGCAGTCCTTAAGGGCATACCTGAGAACTGGCAAAGCACAACTCTCAACTCACTCGGGTACAAGAGCTCACAACACTCGCTCTCATTGCTGTTGACAACACACGGCACTACAGCCTCCTCCGCAACCCGTCCGACACCGAGCTCTCGCGACAACGAGCCCTAGCTGAAGGAAGTAGGGGGGTGGCCTCGCGAACAAGGCCCAGTAGGGATTACTAGTCCCTCACCGGCCAGAGCAACAGGAAATCTGAAAATAGGAAACTACCCTAGAAAGTTGTAAAGTGAGGAACACCTACAGCAGGGTACTACTAAGCAGTGGAATAGAACAGTGCAACGCCACGACCACCAACCAAGGTCGTGACACACACACGACTCCTGCAGAAACCAACGGAGTCGGGCACAAAGCGGAAGCAACCCTCGGCGCACCACCGAGACCACACAACAACCAGTGAGAACGACGTCTCACCACAAGCACAGCCACCTCAGACCTCCACAAGGTCGAGGGTCGACAAACAGAACCACCCCCAGACCCTGGACACACCACGAGGGTCGGAAAGCCACACACGCGCCGGTGCCACCATGGACTGGCGCCCAAGAGTGGGTATGGAACTGAGAGGACACCGAGCGGAAACCACCAGAAGCACTGGTACGCACAAGGCCAGACCAGCGATGCCCACAGAGACTAGACACAGCCAGGCTGTAACTGTCGTGTAAGCTCGAGCAACGAGTCATACTTGGAAACGTCGGAGGAAACGTCGTCACAACAATGGCAACCAAGCCACCGCCGCTAGCAGCCAAGAGGGGGACACTACAACAAATACTTTTCTAGTATGCAGTCAATGTTGGCATATTGCAATGTCAATATAGCATGTCAGCATAAATACCCCTTAAATTCAAAGCAAAGGCATGAGCTTTCCATTCTTTTGTTCTTTATTTTACTTATAGTGTATACTGCTTCATATGTTGATATACCTTTCAATTTGACACATTCAAAAGTCTTCACTCTTAAAGTCAAAGATGATTCATCTTCACTGATCCTATTGGAATTTATGACAAAGGGACTTTGTATACATGGCCAGCCATTTGTTTCTTGAATTGGGATGAAGTCTTCAATTATGCTTCTATATCTGATGACTTAAGGTTTGATTGATTTCTGCATGATCTATTATCAAGTGCCACTATGTACTTTAAAACAAACTCAAACAATAATGTCTTCATTGTCACAAATCCATCAAAGAAGTGGTTGAGACTCTCACTATGTTGTGAGGCAGACATTACTACAAAATGAGTTTTAATATCAATACAAAATAGAAATAGTCAACTATATTCATCAATAGAAAATAATGTAAATAAGAGGCAAAATTTTATCCGCAAAGAATGTGTCCTTCAAGAAAATAGGAATCCCCTTTCTACGGCATTTATATAACTCCTGAAATCACTCATTTTTCTTTGCACTTTCATACTTACTCATCAAGTGGTCCTATTTTCTTCAAATTCATGCATGGAGATTGAAGCACGGATACGGCTATCAAAATCATTCATGAAATCCAGATTGGAGATGCATGTGGCCAATCAGTTTGAATACCTTCTTCAATATATGTCAAAGGTAAAACCAATATCTGTGTTTGAAATTACCTTAGCAACTATTCTCTCATACCATATCTTGATCTATAACAATTGTCTTAGGATGAATCCCACTATTGGATTCTAGTCAACAATTAAAAAATCATATTAAGCTCTCAATTTTCTCATTACTTAATAATGCACAACTTAAAGTGAGATACTACTCATGATGATTTACTTCCACTAATGGGGGAAACGACATTCAACACGTGTTTGTCAAATAGGTCATATCACATCAGCAAAGTATGTGCATGCTATCCTTGACATACCATCAATCCAAAACATATTTCTTTAGGTACCATTGTCATTCATAGCTGTATTGTAAAAGAAGATGAGATCCTTGATTGTATTGTTTGAAAGTATGTTATCATAGTTGTTACGTTATCCTCCTTCAATTGTGTTTGTCCCTCTTTATCAAGAAAGTTCCAACAACAAACCTTTTCTATCCAATCCAACTATTGAATGTCCTGTTGCCCAGCTAGCTAGCCCAGGGGGGGGGGTGAATGGGTTATCAAAATTTCGATCTCTGATTAAAACTTGTTTACTGAAAGGATTGCACAACTTAATAACAAGGTTAGAGTTAGAGCAAATAAGACAACAATCACACAAAAACACATCCACAAGACACAAGATTTATCCTGGTTCGGAACTCCTCTCCACAGGAGACCTACGTCCAGTCCTGAGCAATACCTCAGGATTTCACTACCAAGGGTACAATCCCCCTTAAGGATCCTACACCCAGCCTCAACTGGTCTTCCTTCAACCTGAAGGGAAAAGCAACCACCCTGGATACCACCAGGTCTTCCTTCGTCCAGAAGGGAACACAACCAAAGAAGAAAAGGTGTGGAAACAGGCTTCAGACTCTAGCTTGACCAGCTACACACTGAAGCTATCAAGGCCCGAGGAGAAAGAGATTTAACAGATTTTCTCTCCAAGGACTACACAAGCTCTCACACATAAAAACTCTTTTTGATCACAGAGAGCTAAGAGCTAAGAACAAGGTTGGAGTGGAAGCTTCGCTCTAGTTGCAATCTCCTGAAGACTCGAAGAGATGGATTTCTTCCTTTTCAAATTGCAAGCGTTGTTGCTTTTTTTTTTTTTTACACACTTTTTTCTCTCCGTCTTGAGTCTTCTATTTAAACTACTGATTCAAATTCAAACATTGAAGTGTCCGGCAGTCAAGAATTTTTCATACTGAGCCTTATTCCTTTGACAGCTGCCCACTGATCTTCAGTCTTGAACTCAGTGCCTCAAGATTTTGGATTTGAAAGCTTGGGATATCTGAGTAAAGGAAGAACAATGTCCAGGTGTTCGGATAGGTTGTGAAAAGGAATACCATAAATGGTAGAGAGAATGCATTTTTGGAGGTATTCTTTGTAGATAGGTCTTCTCTTAGGATCAAGGGTAAGAAATACCAAAAGGAGGGTATAGAGGAACAGAAGGAGTGCTTAGAGATAAGGAGGTTTTCCTCTTTTTTCTGGCAGACTGGGAGGGTCAGTCCTGTGAATGTGAGAGGCTGTGGAGAGAATGGTGAGGAGTGTGTCCTTTCAAAATTGTCTGGTACATTGTGGCCAAAGACACCAAGAGGCAGAGGTTTATCTGGAGGAAAGATAACAGAATTAGGAGGAGTAGGAGGATAGAAAAGATATTTAGGATTAAGAAGGAAGTGGTTGTATGGAGGTGTTTGAATTTTAGGAGGAGAAAGGTTTGGGAGTTAATGAGGATGGAGCTGAGATGTGAGATGGAGTAGGAGAGAAAGAAGTTGAGATGAGATAGAGGATGAGGAGGTTGGGTGCGAGGCATGGATGTTTTATGGTGGTGGAGCAGGAGGTGCAGTAGAAGGAGATGAAGGTGTGAAGAAGGTTGGAGTGGCAAGAGATGAAGTATCAGGGGCCTTGAAACTCACACTGGCTCTTCCTTTGGCCTGACTCTCTCTCTGACTGCAGGAGAAGGTCCTGAAGACCCTGAGGCTGCCACTGGTCCTGATGACCTCACTACTGATGGCCCTGACCCTTGAGCAGAAGGCCCTGCTGGCCCTGGTGGCCGAGGAGCAGCTGGTCTGCCCGGAGACATCCCACTGGACTTTGACAAAACCCCCAGCATAGTCTTCATGTCAGATAACTCTTTATTGAAATACCTCATTGCATTCCTTATGGAAGATACGTCTGAGGAAGTTGAGCTTGATTGGTAACAATGCCTTGAATGCTAGACTGAACTGATGCCAAGATCTCTCCTTGGGCCTTTAACATAGCCAAAACATGCTTCAATTTCGCTTTTCTATGGCCCTTCCTTGACCACCTGTGGAAAACTCTCTCTGCTTACCTTGTTGAGTGACAGGCTCCTCTAGATTTATATTGCTTGCACTTGGGCCTTCACTAACATCAACCTTGGCTGGAGCTGGAATTTCCTGAGTAGGTGCATCTTTCTCAGGAATAGCTTCATTCTCTGGCTTCTCAATCTCAGCTTGCTCCTCCCCTGAATGGGAGCAGGACTTCAACATTTAAATGCTCCCCCTGAGCAGGAGCTTCTTCCAAGACAACTTTCTCCAAGTAGCCTTCTGCCACAGATTCAGACACTTCAGGTTCAACTCTACTTGCTCCCCTTGGCTAGGAGCTTCTTCCAAGACCACATCTTGTTGAGTACCTGCTTGTCTCACATCAGCAATTTGTTCAGACTGAACTTTCGTATGACCAGGTGCCATAACTTCTCCTCAACAATCCACCTTCTTTAGAAGAAGCTAAGGTGGAGGGAATGTAATCCAATACCTCTTTTAAGATTGAGGCCACTAAGGTGGTGGGCAAGGAGTCTGCCACACAGCTGCACCTACTTCCAATTGAGCTTCGGATTGGCTTTCCACAACTGGTACTTCTACTGGCAACTGACTCTACTGGTTCTTGCTCTGCTGCTGCTTGATCTGCTGCTTCTGCTTCTTCTTCTGCTGCTGCTGCTTGCTCTGCTGCTGCCCGTCTCTTCTTCTTCTGCTGCTGCTTCTTGCTCTTCTGGAATATCCCCAATAACTGCTTCTCCTTCAGCCACGGAGGACTTTGACCACACTCCATCTGCACTGAAAAACCGCTTTTTCTTCAGATTTCTGGACCTTATTGACTGGCCCATCTTTTCAGCTACTGCACCTGACATGTCTACTCCATAGTGCTTGAAATTTGGTCAGTAGATGAGCATACGGTAGGGAAACATTTATTTGCTCTTTGTTTCCCATAACTGAGCATGTGCAAACATCATTCGCTCAATCATCACTGCTGCCAGGTTTATCTCTTTATTCTGGATTGCCCAGAACATTATGTCCGAATCTGCCCTAGTGCATGAAGAAAAGGTAGCACTACGAGGTACTATGATTTGGCAGACTATAAAGTGAAGCAATCTATTGAATGCGGACATCTAATTAATATCAAGCTTCCCGTCCTTCAGCTTAAACCCTGGACCAATAATCCCGAGCTTTGACCTCATCATTCACAGAGTGATGCCACTAAATCCAGAGGTCTTCACTCCAAACAAATCACGCAAAAGCTCATGGGTTATTCTGATTTGGATGCCCTTGACAGAGGAAACAAGGGACCCATCTGCTTCTGATTTCAGACAAATGTAGAAGGCTTTCACCAAGTCCGGTAGCTTACCTCATTGAAAGTAACTACATCCATCCACTGCAATCTTCTCAGGGCGTCGACTAGCCTGGCCATGCCACTCTTCTCAAGATTCTGAACATCCACTGCCTTATTTCCGCAAATCTTCGTCTTCACAAACGTAAATCTCTCTTGCTCCTTTGGGGACAAATACTCAGCACTGTAGCCCCCTACGCTTTCGGAGATCAACGGAGTGGCCATAGGTGCAGAGAAGAAAAGGTTCTGAGAGAGAAGGATGATGGAAGGGATGGAAGCTCTCGAGGGATTCTCGCGGAAGAGGGGAAAGCTTCGAAAGATGCAGAGAGTCGATGGTGGAGTTTTATAGGGCATCGCTTGGGTGAAACAGATAAAGGATAAAGAAAAGGGTAAAGGTGGAAGACAAGTCGTTCCCAGAACGATTTGAATAAAATAATTTACTTTACTGAAAGGAGGAGCGCCAAAGGCGGTAAAGATAGAAAGCGACAAAAGGTTTGACAAGTCAAACAACTTTCTACACAGAAGCGGTCAAAGCATATAGATAACTGGGTTTCCTTAAATTTAACGAGAGAGAAATTTCATTTAATCTGAAAAATTTATATGGCAATAAAATCACAGAAATTCTTTCAACAAATTGCACATCCCTAATTCCCTTCTAAGAGATGTAAATCACTCTTCAGGTAGGGCTTTTGTGAAGATATCTGCCAATTGACCATTTGTATCTATAAACGAAATTTCTAAGTTACCACTAGTACATGATCTCGAATAAAATGATATCTTACCTCAATGTGCTTCGTCCTTGAGTGTTGAAATGGATTTTGGTAAGGTTGATGGCACTTGTGTTATCACACAATAGAGGAATTGATTTGATGTGAATGCCGAAATCTCAAGTTGTTGCTTTATCCAAAGAAGTTGTGTACAACAACTTCCAGCAAACATACCTTCTGCCTCAGCTGTTGATAGAGCTACTGAATTTTGTTTCTTGGATGTCCATGATATTAGCATCCTGCAAGAAACTGACAACAACCACGGTGCTCTCTATCTACTTCGCAACCAGCATAATCAGCATCTGAATATCCTATTAGATTTATTTCACATGATCTAGGATACCAGAGACCTAAGTCATGAGTTCTAGCTAATATCTAAATATTCTTTTTACAGAAATTAAGTGAGACTCTCTAGGGTCTGCCTGATACTAGCACACATGCATACACTGAATAAAATGTCTGGTCTACTTGCAGTTAAGTAAAGTAATGATCCTATCATACCTCGATAATTCTTTTGATCTACCTTTTTACCCTTTTTGATCACTGTCCATTTCTGGTTGATGTGCTCATTGGGGTTGATATGGCTTTGCATCTTCAAATCCAATTTCTTTAACAGCTCTTTGGTGTACTTGCTTGACAGATATGAGTGTCATCCTTCCTTGCTTGATTTTTAATCCAAGGAAGTAGCTTAGCTCCCCCATCAAGCTCATTTCGAATTCTCCCTGCATTAGCTTTTCAAAGTACTTGCAAAGAGATTCATCAGTATCCAAAAATAATATCATCTACATATATTTGTACAAGAAGTAGATGTTTAACCTTAGATTTTATAATAATGTACTATCTACTTTACCTCTAGTGAAACCATGTTCTAGTAAGAAAGTACTGAGCCTTCATACCAGGCTCTAGGTGCTGCTTTAAGCCATATAATGCCTTATGCAATTTAATACATGATTCGGAAATTCGGTATCATCAAAACCTGGAGGTTGTTCAACATAAACTTCCTCCTTGATAAAACCATTTAAAAGGGCTGATTTGACATCCATTTGAAAAAGTTTTAAATCAAATGCAGATGCATAAGCAAGTAGAATCCTATAGCCTCAAGTCTAGCTACAGGTGCATAGGTTTCATCGAAGTCTATGCCTTCCTCTTGGGAGTAGCCTTGAGCTACCATCTGGCCTTGTTTCTTAAAATATTCCAGACTCATCCAGTTTATTTCTGAACACCCCTTGGTGCCAATAACTGAATGATTGGATGGTCTAGGAACAAGTGACCATACTTGGTTCTCTCTTGAACTGATTTAGTTCATCTTGCATGGCTAATATCCAAGATTCATCAGATAAAGCTTCATTGACTGTCTTAGGCTCTATTTGAGAAACAAATGCTAAATAATCACATGGAATTACATACCTCTAGTTCTTACCCTACAGATGGATCACCAATAATGTTTTCAGGAGGGTGATCTTTCTGATGTCTCCATTCCTTTGGAAGATCTTCATGTTGGATCTGTTTGCTGCAGTTCTTCCAGAGTTGGATCTTCCTTGTCCTTAATTGAGGTATTCTTTAATTTTCGGACAAGTCTTCTGCATCATCAATGTCACTAATTTCTTCTTTTTCAAGAAGGGTTAGATTCATCAAAATAACATGTACTATGTTCATTTAATAAGGAACGTTTATTGAAAACTCTATAACCTTTGGTTAGAATGTAGAAGAGTACTGATTGCCCAACTCCAGATGATCTTTGGTTTTTTGTTATATGAATTGCAACTTACCATGTGTTGGTCCCTTTTCCATTGTTTGGATGAAGCAAGGACATCCAAATATTCTGAAATGGCTGATCTTTGGCTTCTTTCCTTTGTAGAGTTCATAAGCAGTCTTCTTCAGATCGGCCTGATCATCACTCTATTAATGATAACATGCAGTGTGTTGATAGCTTCGCCAGAAGTATCTTGGCAAATCATATTCTGACACATGGTTCTGCCATATCCAGAGAGTTCTGTTTTTCCTCTCAGCAATTCCATTCTGTTGAGGTGTCCTTGGAGCTGAGAAGTTGTGCTCAATTCCTTGATCATCACAGAACTTTGTAAACTTTCATTCTGAAACTCACCACCATGATCTGATCGGATAGAGACATTGTGAATTTCTGATCTTTCTGAACTTTCTTACTGAAGTTGACAAAATTTTCAAATGTGTCATCTTTGTGCTCTAGAAGGATACCCAAGTGAATCTCGATAATCATCAACTATTACAAATCCAAAATCTTTCCTCCCAAACTGGTAGTCCTCATTGGCCCAAATAGATCCATGTGAAGTAGTTCTAAGGGCTTTGAGGTGGTTACTACAGTCTTTGATTTGAAGGAGCTCTTGGTGTGCTTTCCTCTTGCACAAGGTCTGCAAATGTTGTCCAATCTGAAATTACCTTTGGCAGTCCTTCCACTAGCTTTCTCTTTCTGAGCTTGTTCAATCCGTCCAGCTACAGTGGCCCAATCTTCTGTGCCACAACTCATTGATTGATCTTTACTAGCTGCCAACACACATCTTGATTCTTGAGTTCCTCGAGATATAGAACATACAAATTTCTTCTCTGTAGGCTTCAAATATTACTGCACCATCCTTTAAGATTATGCATTTTGATTCTTGAAACTGAATTTGATGGCCTTTGTCACACAACTGGCTGATGCTGATGAGATTGTGCTTTAACCCTTTGACCAGCATAACATCTTCATCACTGATTTTCCTTTGATGTTCACGGATCCACTTCCTATTACAACTCCTTTTCCATTATCTCATATGTGACTGTACCTTCTTCAGCTTGGAGATCAACAAAAAACTTCTTGTTGCCTGACATGTGCCTCGAGCATCCACTGTCCAAATACCATTTGGATGCTCTTGACTTTCCCTGAATTAAAACACTATGTTAGGTACCCAAGTTCTTTTGGGTCCTGATGGATTAGTATCATTGTCTTTTCCTTTAATTATCCATTTTTTTTCTTGTTAGGACAGGTTTCTTGTTATGTCCAAGTCTATTACAGTGAGTACAGCAGGTTATTCTAGTTACTGTTTCAACTGGGGTGTTTAAATTTTTTATGTTCTTTATTCTTTTCAGATAAAATTTAGGAGTTGGATAAGTTTTCGGAAAGACTTTTATTTCTTCATTTTCTGAGGGAGTATATCCAAAACCATATTTCTTTTTAGTTGATCTTTTAGCTCCATTTATCATTAGGAGTGGTTTATTATTTGTGAATTTATTTATAGTATTTATCAGGTGTTCATTTTCTTTATTTAGTCTTTCTATTTCTGTTTTGAGTTCACTTAAGTCTTCTTGTTTCTAGGTTAGTTATTTTTCTGTTTTTCTCTTTAAATCTTCACACAATAATTCATTCTCCTTTTCTGTTCAGTAATTGTTTTTCAAGTTCTTCATTTTCTGTTTTAGGTCTGAGTTTGTATTTTCTAAACAGACTAAATTTTTCTTACTATTTTTAAGTAATTTAGATACTTCTTTATATTTTTCATAGAGTTCATTAAAAGCACTTTCTAGGTTATCGGAATCTGACTCATTGCATGAATCAAAAGAAGAGTCAGAAGTTACCTTATCTTCGGTGTTGGCCATGAGGGCCAAGTTTGCTTCTTCTCCTTCACTGCTCGAGCTTGACTCACTATCTGAGTCACTGCTATTTCCCAAGCCTGCCATTGCTTTCTTTTTGTACTTCTTAAATTTTCTGAAGTTGTCCTTCTTCTTGTGATCATTCTTCTTGATCATGGGACAATCTGACTTGATGGGACCAGGCTTCTTGCATTCATAACAGATCACTTCTCCTTTCTTTTGATCCTTTACTTCTGGTTTTCTGAAGTCTTGGTTTTTCTTAAAAAAATTTCTTCCGGACTGATACTTCTTTTCTTTGCTAGAATCCTTTGAAGTCTTCGAGATAGCATGGCTTCTTCATCATCACTGTCTTTACTACTCTCACTATTATCCAAAGATTCTCTGAGTTGTCTTCACTTGCTTTGAGAGCATTTGATTGTTTCCTTCTGCTGGAGGATTCTCCTAATCTCTCCATGTTTCTCATAGCCATGAGAGATCCTATTAGCTTTTCCAATGACATTAATTTTAAATCATTGGCTTCTCAATGGCTGTTACTTGGAGTCCATGAGATGGTAGAGATCTGAGGACTTTTCTAACCATATCTGGTACATCATAACCTTTCCCAAACCAGCTAATCCATTTGTAATGTCTGTGAATCTGCTGAACATCTGAGTTATTGATTCACCTGTCTGCATCTGGAATCTTTCATATTGAGCTACTAGAATATCTATTCTTGTCTCTTTTACCTTGTCTGTCCCTTCATAGGTAATTCTGAGCTTTCCCACATCTCCATTGCGGATTTGCAGGCTGAGACTCTATTGAATTCTTTCTTGCTTAGGGCACAGCATAATATGCTCTTGGCTTTGCAGTTTAAGGATATTCTTTTCCTGTCATCATCTGTCCACTGAGCCTTAGCGTTTGTGACCAAAAGATCACCTTCTTCTACAATGGACCAGATTGTGTATCATGACCTTGTAGAAAATATTCCATTCTAGTCTTCCAGTAGGTGTAGTCTTCTCCATCGAACAAGGGAGGCCTGTTGACTGACTGACCTTCGAAGTTGCTTTGGGCTGCCATTGATCTTTGCTCTTCAGATCGTTGGATCTTCTTCTTTGTCGAAGAGAGGGCTCTGATACCACTTGTTGCCCAGCTAGCTAGCCCAGAGGGGGGGGGGTGAATGGGTTATCAAAATTTCGATCTCTGATTAAAACCTGTTTACTGAAAGGATTGCACAACTTAATAACAAGGTTAGAGTTAGAGCAAATAAGACAACAATCACACAAAAACCCATCCACAAGACACAAGAATTTTATCCTGGTTCGGAACTCCTCTCCACAGGAGACCTACGTCCAGTCCCTGAGCAATACCTCAGGATTTCACTACCAAGGGTACAATCCCCCTTAAGGATCCTACACACCCAGCCTCAACTGGTCTTCCTTCAACCTGAAGGGAAACACAACCACCCTGGATACCACAGGTCTTCCTTCGTCCAGAAGGGAACACAACCAAAGAAGAAAAGGTGTGGAAACAGGCTTCAGACTCTAGCTTGACCAGCTACACACTGAAGCTATCAAGGCCCGAGAGAGAAAGAGATTTAACAAGATTTTCTCTCCAAGGACTACACAAGCTCTCACACATAAAAACTCTTTTGATCACAGAGAGCTGAGAGCTAAGAACAAGGTTGGAGTGGAAGCTTCGCTCTATTGCAATCTCCTGAAGACTCGAAGAGATGGATTTCTTCCTTTTCCAAATTGCAAGCGTTGTTGCTTTTTTTTTTTTTACACACTTTTTTCTTCTCTGTCTTGAGTCTTCTATTTAAACTACTAATTCAAATTCGAACGTTGAAGTGTCCGTTGTCTCTTATCCTGGTGTACGTTAGACTGGTCACTGAGGAAGCTTATGATCGTCAGTCTTTTATCCTTTTGTACACGCCAAAGAAATGTCATAGAACTTTGTATCTTGTGTCCAACGTTGTACAGATGAGTCTGTCAGATATCTGTAAGCATATCATCAATAATAGAGGACAGCTAAGACTTCCGTCGATTGTTAGTGTAGATGGAACATATATTGCAATATATAGCAAAGCTCCTTTCTGTCTAAAAAAGTACGTAGACAGAGTAGCATAGAAATGGAAGATATTGCTGCATGCATGGGAAATAATCAGAGAGCATTTAATGCGTAGCAGTCAACAGACAAGATATGACTTTGACTTTTCACGCTATCAAAAAGCATTATATGATACAGCAAAAATTCGATAAAAACTATCTCGATGACTTCATAACTTATGAAATCGTTATGCGATAACAGACAAATCGTTATGACAGAGCATTATCAAATTATAATGATGAAATCGTATGAGTTATAGCAAGTCGTTATGAACGCTTATCAATCCTTGATCTGTAAAAGAAATCGTTATGACTATCAAGTCGTTACGAGTTTCAAAGAAATCGTTACAAGAAATCTTACAAATCGTTGCACAAAGCAAAGCGTTATGAACTGTAAAGAAATCGTTATGAACGAGAGTCGTTGAGAGTTCTAAAGAAATCGTTACGAGAAATCTTAACAATCGTTGCACAAAGCAAAGCGTTATGAACTGTAAAGAAATCGTTATGAACGAGAGTCGTTGCGAGTTCTAAAGAAATCGTTACGAGAAATCTTAACAAATCGTTGCACAAAGCAAAGCGTTATGAACTGTAAGAAATCGTTATGAACGAGAGTCGTTGCGAGTTCTAAAGAAATCGTTACGAGATCTAAGAAATCGTTATGAACGAGAGTCGTTGTGAGTTCTAAAGAAATCGTTACGAATCTAAAGAAATCGTATGAACTCTAAAGAAATCGTTGCGAGGTCTGAAGAGATCGTTACGACAGAGAGTCGTTGCGAGTTCTAAAGAAATCGTTACGAGGTCTAAAGAAATCGTTACGACAGAGAGTCGTTGCGAGTTCTAAAGAAATCGTTACGAGGTCTAAAGAAATCGTTACGACAGAGAGTCGTTGCGAGTTCTAAAGAAATCGTTACGAGGTCTAAAGAAATCGTTACGACAGAGAGTCGTTGAGATATCTTAAAGAGTCGTTGCGATATCGATTTGTTTTGAGTTTTTCGGTCAAAGAGGAAATCGTTCTGCTTATCAAAGAAGTCGATACAAAGACTTTGACAGAAATGGGATGAGACTTACCTGATTGTCTTGAACTTTCATTTTTATTTTGTTTCCTGTTCTCAAGGCTCAAGTAATCCATTAGTGCTATTTTGTTAATCATCAAAATTAATATATAAATAAATGAAATATTTATTATGGGGACAGTTTGGTCATCATGTCCCTCTTCCTTTTTGCCATGTATGACACAATGTTTGATATTGATATGCCAACACTATGTATGTTCAAATTTTCAACTTTATGTGAGGTGCAAATTTTTCAATGAGATATTAAGTACATAGCAACTATAGGGTGAAGATCATGATAATGTTCAAGAATAACATCTTACGTTATGTACTTCTTTGTATCATTGTCTTATATAACCCTCACTGATGTTTTACATTGTAATGACACTCTTTATACCAGTACGATTATACCAATCCACATCGATATAAAGGGCGCCGTCATAGTGGGACATGTACCCAACACAACACAGTAGGTATAGATGTACATAAATAACAAAAGAAAGTACAACAGAATTAAAAGATAATCTTATTCCATCATCATTCACACATTCCACAGTCTATATAGTAGCAATGAAATTAACCCAATGTCCACAATTATACAAGTCCATATAATAACTCATTGTCCACATACTAATGAAAGAAAGTGCAGCCTAAACAAGTAGTCTCCACAAGCACAGCTACTCCTCTTGCTCGGAGTCGCTCCTCACAATGTCCTCCTCAAGTACGGGGACACCTGTCTCACTTGTATGTTAAAGCAAGTATGAGTCTTCAAAAAGACCCAGCAAGCAACCCATTGGCTCATCCTTACACATATCACATAACATGCTATTCCTTTAAACAATAAGAGAAGTTGGCACATGGTTTATGTCAAATAAGCAAGTACATATGAATAACCTATAACATGCTTTCTACACATGGTCTTTAACTTAATTCATGGTACCATTTCAATTCAAATCATTTCATTTTTCTATACAAATAGATCGTGGAATTAAGCACATGGTTACTAACAAACCTAGCATGATATCTAACACTTTTCACATACTTTTATATCACATAATCACATCTTTTACTTGCTATTTTAACATAAATAAAACATATTCACATGATTTCACATCATTTCACATGGTAACACATTAACACATCTCTTTCACATGAACACTTTGCACATTTAAACATATTTCACACTTTTACACATTGTTTGCCATGACACATAGTCTGAACCACCATAAAGAAGGACACACATATCCGTCACCTAGGCAATATAGTGGTGAATCTTGGTAACTGCGCAGAACCGGGAGAAACCCTCTCCACCCTAACCAGTGGTACTTGTCCACCTCCAGGATTTCATCCTAATGCCCACAGGAGATCACATACACATTGAGCCTTCCTATAGGGACTTTTCTATAGTACGGCTCCACAGCCTTCTATGGTAGCAGTGTCAATTTTGGCACATATTTTACTTAAAGACATTATCTCACTTAATCACATGATTAATATCATTTACATGCACTGTTTGGTCCATTCACATGCAAATTATTTAAACATATATATACTTCCATTTATAGAACCTGACATGACTATCTAACAGTATCAAATCATTCATAATAGTACCTAATCATGTTGCAAATCACTGAACATACATTCTCTTAATCAAACATGCTTATCATGGCTTTAATACCCTTTATAATTACAACACTACCTACGGATATCAAAACAGTCCCAAATTTTAACTACAAACCCTACGCATGGAATATATCATATGGCTAATTTTTTAGAATTTTCATGATGGTAACTCCATTTTTAACATTTAACAGAGGTTTCATGCAATTTTAGCAAGATATTACACTTTAACATGATAGACAGTAAATAGTTAGTTCTCATAGTTTTAAAACATGTAAACAGTAGCCCTAAGTTTATGAAAATTTCCTGAAACAATAACATGCATCAAATCCAATTATCCCAAATTTAACTCTATCAAATATATATATTTCTCCATAACATAAATTATATTAAATGTACTCATGATCAGAAATTCGACAGAAAGTCATAAATTGATTTAAAGACCATACCTGACCAACCAGAATTTTTATAACATATACAAACATTCAGAAATGCAAAAATCATATCATAGAGATTAAAATCACAATTCTGTACAAACTAGAAGAACTTGGCGGCAAGGGTCTTGCCGTCAAGGTGGGTTAATGGCACAATTGGTTGCTGTTAACTCAGGAACTTGGCAGCAACAACATTGCCATCAACCTCCTGTCTAAAAAAAAAGTGCACACCAACCACAAACAAACACAGAATTTGGGGGTCCAGGACACGATTTTAAAATCTGTAAAAATACCTAAACTCTAGGGGACATGTCTAGGGATGAAACCCCTAAGTTACTTGCCTTAAGAAAAACCTCAGAAGATCTAATTTGGCGATGAAGCCCTCCTCGGCCAAACCAAAGAGGTGATTCCTTCAGCCCTAAATCCAATCCTCACGCTTGCACAGATGATCTCCCGGAGTCAGGGGAGCTCTTCGCCTCCAAAAGAACCTTCCAGTCGAAGAAGATTGCCGGAGAAGCCTCCCAAACGCTGGATCAAGCCTCTCAAAGGTTTGCCTTTTTCTTACCCGAACCCTAGAATTCTCTTTTTGAACTAAAGGGTCTTTCCTAGCCGAGATGTCTAGGTTATATAGGCTGAGTCGGCGTAAACCTAGTATTAAGAGTCCTGACCGTTGGGGGATACATTTCCAAAATAAATTCTAGAGAAATCGAGGTTGTTTCAGATCTGGAATCCCAAACCCAGTCGGAGAAGTAAATGGCCACTTAACTGTCGACAACATGAAATAGGCGTCAATCGATGTTGGCATCTAGATCCTCTTGGCCATACAGTCAACGGCACAAAAGTTGCCATCAACCTGCTCTTAACGTCAAGGAATGTTGACATTAAACAGGGATTTCGGGAAGAACATAAAAACATCAAACAAACATATATATATATATAATATAATATTCTATGTACAGAATTTGATGGCCTTACACCCTCTCCCCCTAAAAGAAAACTTTGTCCTCAAAGTTAGAACAGAAATACTAACCAAACAAATAGGGATATTGCTTCTTCATGGCGTCCTCTAGCTCCCATGTAGCCTCCTCTCATGAGAAATTCCTCCATAACACCTTCACCGATGGAATAGCCTTGTTCCTGAGGTGCTGAACCTTCCAATCTAGAATAGCTACTGGTCGCTCTACATAAGACAAGTCTGGCTGAATCTCCACTGGCTCGTGACTGATAACATGTGATGGATCTCGCACGTATCTTTTGAGCATAGGCACGTGGAAAACTGGGTGCACACTAGCTAGCGCTGGGGGTAAAGCTAGCTCATATGCCACACTGTCCATCCGCTTGAGAATCTCAAATGGGCCAATGAATCTCGGGCTCAACTTGCTATGCCTGCTAAACCTGACCACGCCTCAGGTAGGTAAAACCTTGAGAAATACATGCTCGCCAACCTCGAACTCTAAGTCCTTCCTTCTGTTGTCGGCGTAGCTCTTCTGCCTATCCTGTGCTGCAACCAATCTCTGCCTGATAAGCTGAATCTTATCCGAAGTCTCCTGCACCAACTCCGGACCAACCAACTGCTTATAACCTGTCTCCTCCCAACACAAAGGAGATCTACAGGGACACCTGTCTCACCTATATGTTAAAGAAGTATGAGTCTTCAAAAAGACCCAGCAAGCAACCCATTGGCACATCCTTACACATATCACATAGCATGCTATTTCTTTAAACAATAAGAGAAGTTGGCACATGGTTTATGTAAGGCCCTCGAATTTTATTGCATTATTTTATTTCGTGTAAAAAAAAAATCATAATTGTGTATGCATGGATGTACATATCTACGTATGTATTAACTAGTTATACTTATGTGTGCATGTGTATAATTAGTTGTAAATAATGTATGAAATGCATAGTGGTAGAGTGTATATGATAATACATATGCATGGCATGTATATATGTATAAGTTAGGCATGGTTTCTGCATGTTTTGAGTTCTGGCCGAAGGGCCACGCCCGTGCTGATCCAGCGTCCACATCGATGGACGCCAATACTTAAGCCAACGTCCATGGATATGGACGTTAATATTTCTGACCTGCATGCGTTGCAGACCCCGAAATCCTGGATGAAGGAAGCTCGGCCATTGGGGAGCTGTCCCCAACGGCTCTGAGCCTTTCCCATCACCCCTGCGTGAAAGGAGAGTCCCCTCTCCTATATACTAAGCCCTTTTGCAACCCCAAAGCCCTTGGCTCTTTGCAAGAAGAGGAGAGAAAGAAAAAAACCCTAGTTCTGGACTGTGAGAAAAACCTACCTTTGCAAGCTTAAATCCGACCATCTGGAGCTGGTTCCGGCCATCTACCACGACAAGGAGGTAGCTGGGACAAAGGGGAAGGCTTCCCCGACATCTTCTTGGGGTCTACTACATCAAGGAACCCGGAGGAAGGCATCTTTGGGAGCTTCTTGGGACTACCCAAGGAGAGCTTCACCGGCTCATTTGATCCCTTTGGAGTGTTTCTGAAAGGCAAGTAACCCTCACATTTCGTTCATGTAGATGTCTCGTAGGGTTTTGTCATTTTACAGATTTTAAATCGAGTCCTGGATCCCCCATTCTTCTGGTATTTGGAGCTCGGGTCTGTATTTCTGCACAGACCTAAACTTGACGGCAAGATCCCTTGCCGTCAAGATCTTCATTAACGGCCAACGATGTTGCCGTTAAGCTCCATTAACGGCCTGGGTATGCCGTTAAGTTCTTCAGGGCAAAACAGTGAGCTGTTCTCCCTTGTATATGATTCAATTCTGAAGTATTTCCGCATGAGGATATACTGAAATTAGTATATGTTATGTGAAATGGTTAGTGTGGTGTGTGGGAGAATTATTTTCTTTTACGGATGGTAGAAATTATTTGCTTCATGGAAATGCATGTGGAAGAAACGGTTATATATGTGTCCACCCACTGTTCTCATAATCCGTGGAGAATTTGGGTGCCCAGAATTTTATAAACCATGTTAGTATGTGTCAGTCTATGCCCTGAAATTCCTGGAATTTTTCCATGTTTCCATGATTTACTGTAATTTCTGAAATGGAAATAGAAACCATGCATAGGGTTGTGAAATCTCCAGTAAATTGTACGTTGGGAAATAAATCCAGGGGAAATTCCTGTGATGAGATATATGTTGGGTTCAGAGTTATGATCTATTAAACCAAATTTTCATGTTATGCACCATAATAAATTGAATTTCGAATGATATGAGAATTGATGTTAAATTTTCTGTAATTACATTATCAGTTAGAAAATTTTGAAAATTTGTATGTTAGGTCATGAACCTGTAACCAACATGTGGTTAAATTTTCAGGCTAATTGGACAATTGTATGATGCAATATGAATTTCTCATGCGAAATTATGTGAATAATGCATGCTTTTGTGAAAGTGATTTAAATTGCGTGTAACTTGATTAACGCAAGATACTGAATGTGAAATCTCTGTCATCTGTAGTACCATGTTAGGAAAACAAAGCCACGTGTGTGAATTAGAAAATGAAAAGATGTGTGAGCGTCATGTGTAAAAATGTGTGCTAAAATCGGTATGTGTAATGTGTAAAACTATGCCAAGCGTGACACTGCTTCCATAGAGGGCAGTGGAACCATATCATGGAAAAGTCTCCATGAGAAGGTTCAATGTGTTGTGATCCTAAGGGCATTAGGATGAAATCCTGGAGGTGGACAAGTACCACTGGTTCGGGTGGAGACTTGTTCTCCCGGTCTGCGCAGTCCAAGAGTCGTCACTGTATTGCCTAGGTGGCGTCTATGTGTATGTGATATGATGTGTCCTTCTTATGGTGGTTTGGACTATGTGTCACGGCACTAAATATGTGAATGTGAAATGTGAATGTGTTCATGTGTAAAGTGAGATTGTGAACATGTGAAATTGTGAATGTGTAAAGTGTGAACTATGTGAGTAAGAAATTGTGTAAATTTGTGAAACCAAAATGTGAGATTGTGAGATGAGAATCCATGACATGATAAATCTAGAATCATGCTAAAACAGCAAACTAAATGTGATTAGGATCATGTTTATAGGTGTACAATGCGTAGAATCCATGTTAGGGACAATTCTTAATTATGTGTAGACCATTCCATGTGAAATTGCTCTCATGTGGTGTTTTAAATGATAATGTAGTTCTTATGTGTTAGGTTGTGATTGTTAATCCACGTTAAAACAGCAAGCTTAAAGTATATAAAATGGTCATGTGTATGTATAAGCATGTGTAGAATTCATGTTAGGTATGTTCCCTTTTATGTATGTAAGAAAATCATGCTTAATTGCTTTCATGTTTTAGTTTAATTGGAAGGATAGCTTTCATGTGTTGGAACGACTAGAGAGCATGTGATAGGAGATTTTAATTTGGAAAAAAAAATCTGAAAGCACGAACCATGTGTTTAATTGTAGAATCATCATGATAGGTTGTAAAATTTCAATATTAAGCATGCCCCATGTTATGTCTTGTGAATTTGTATGTAAAACCTGCGGTGATATGTGCATGTACGTTATGTGTAGTGTTATTTGCTGAGTCTTTTAGACTCATTACTTGCTTCGGCCTACAGGCTTAGTTGGTGACGTTACTCCCGTGGAGGAGGCAGTGGAGAGCGACTCCGAGCGCGGAGACTAGTTTGTTGGAGTTTACTTGTGACGTTTGCACTTTCATAGTATGTAATTTGGAACAATGTACTAGAATTATCATGAAGTTGTATAATCGTGGACAAACTATGTATTTGGTTTTAGCACTTTAATTATGGGGACTTTAGTTCTTTAAATGTTACATTGAACCATGCATGTTAAATGTGGATGATGAATGAAATGAAGACAGTGGTTCTTTTACTTCCGCTACTCTGTATTTATATTTGTGTATCTCAATCATATGTTATTGTTTGGGTAAATGCCCCACTGTGATAACGTTCACTATACCGACGTGGGTTGGTATAACCGTACCGGTATAATGAGGGTCGTCACAGTTTATGTCAAATAAGCAAGTACACATAAATAACGTATAACATGTTTTCTACACATGGTCTTTAACTTAATTCATGGTACCAATTTCAATTCATATCATTTCATTTTTCTATACAAATAGATCATGGAATTAAGCACATGGTTACTAACAAACCTAGCATGATATCTAACACTTTTCACATGCTTTTATATCACATAATCACATCTTTTACTTATTGTTTTAACATAAATAAAATATATTCACATGATTTCACATCATTCACATGGTAACACATTAACACATCTCTTTCACATGAACACTTTACAATTTACACATATTTCACACTTTTACACATTGTCTGCTGTGACACATAGTCAGAACCACCATAAAGAAGGACACACATATCACATAACATATACCTGTCACCTAGGAAATATAGTGAAGAATCTTGGTAACTGCACAGAACCGAGAGAAGCTCTCTCCACCCTAACCAGTGGTACTTGTCCACCTCCAGGATTTCATCCTGATGTCCACAGGATATCACATACACATTGAGCCTTCCCATAGGGACTTTTCTACAGTACGACTCCACAGCCTTCTATGGTAGCAGTGTCAATTTTGGCACATATTTCACTTAAACACATTATCTCACTTAATCACATGATTAATATCATTTACATGCACTGTTTGGTCCATTCACATGCAAATTACTTAAATATATATATACTTCCATTTATAGAACCTGTCATGACTATCTAACAGTATCAAATCATTCATAATAGTACCTAATCATGCTGCAAATCACTGAAAATATATTCTCTTAATCCAACATGTTTATCATGGCTTTAATACCCTTATAACTGCAATAGTACCTATGGATATCAAAATAGTCCCAAATTTTAACTACAAACCCTACGTATGGAATGTACCATATGGTTAATTTTTCAGAATTTCATGATAGTAAATCTATTTTTTATATTTAATAGAGATTTCATGCAATTTTAGCAAGATATTACACTTTAACATAATAGACAGTAAACAATCAGTTATCATAGTTTTCAAACATGTAAACAGTAGCCTTAAGTTCATGAAAATTTCTTGAAACAATAACATGCATCAAATCTAATTATCCCGAATTTAACTCTATCAAATCATGTATATTTCTCCATAATAGAAATTATATTAAATGTACTCATGATCATAAATTGACATAAATTCATGAATTGACCTAAAGACCATACCTGACCAACCAGAATTTTTATAACATATACAAACATCCAGAAATGCAAAAATCATATCACAGAGATTAAAATCACAATTCTGTAAAAACCAGAAGAACTTGGCGGCAAGGGTCTTGCCGTCAAGGTGGGTTAACGGCACAATCAGTTGCTGTTAACTCAGGAACTTGGCAGTAACAAGATTGTCATCAACCTCTTGTCTGCAGAAAAGTGCAGATCGACCACAAACAAACACGGAATTTGGGGGTCCAGGACACGATTTAAAATCTGTAAAAATACCTAAACTCTAGGGGACATGTCTAGGGATGATACCCTAAGTTACTTGCCTTAAGAAAAACCTCAGAAGATCTAATTTGGTGATGAAGCCCTCCTTAGCCAAGCTAAAGAGGTGATTCCTTCAGCCCTAAATTCGATCCTCACGCTTGCACAGATGATCTCCCGGAGTCAGGGGAGCTCCTTCACCTCCAGAAGAACCTTCTAGTCGAAGAAGATTGCCGGAGAAGCCTCCCAAACGTCGGATCTAGCCTTTTCTTCACCCGAACCCTAGAATTCTCTTTCTGAACCAAAGGGTCTTTCCTAGCCGAGATGTCTAGGTTATATAGGCTAAGAGTCGGGGTAAACCTAGTATTAGGAGTCCTGACCATTGGGGGATACATTTCCAAAATAAATTCTGGAGAAAATAGGGCCATTTCAGATCTGGAATCCCAAACCCAGCCGGAGAAGTAAACGGCCACTTAGCTACCATCAACAGGAAATAGGCGTCAATCGATGTTGACGTCTAGATCCTCTTGGCCACACAGTCAACGGCACAAAAATTGTCGTCAACCTGCTCTTAACGTCAAGGAATGTTGACGTTAAACAGGGATTTCAGGCACAACATGAAAACATCAAACAAACATATATATATAGAAATAAACAATATTATATGTATAGAATTTGAGGCCTTACATACATCCAATCTTAGATGAATCTCTATGGCTGACTATACTTTGTCCCTTCTAGATTTTTCGCTCTAATGACAATTGAACTTCTTGTACATGCACAGGTCATTCCTTTTTCTATTGTCTTATTGTGATGCCAAAGCCTATCCATTTTGCATAATTGTTGTAGAAATTCTTTACTTTCGATATGCTTTTGAACATGTTGCCATTAACAGTTTATATTGCTTCAGGTTGTATATTATCCTTGTTCACTTCATCCTCTAAACAACCTCTCTACTCCTCCAGCATTTGCCCAAATCCATGTGCTGTCAAGGCTGACAAATAGGTAAACAGGGGTGACAAATAATTAAACAAGAGTGACAAATAGTTGGACAAAGTTGATAAATAGTTGAACAAAGATGACAAATATATGAATAAGAGTGACAAATAATTGAACAAGGGTGACAAATGGATAATCAAGTATGACAAATAGATGAATAAGTGTGTCTTTGACATCATCCTTAAAAAATTTCTTAAAATTTTATTATAAATCGTCTGTCAATGAGAGTTGAATCCTTGACCTCTTCCTAATATACATGGAGGACTATCACTGAGTCCCTTGTTTTCTATATCTCTGAGTGTCAAGTTATTGATTAATGGCCGAACGGTTCCTAGAAATGCAGAGGCCTCCAAGTCTCTCCCAGGCCTACGATGAACCACGGTTTCACATGTCTCCACCACCTGCCTTCCCAAGATGAACAACTAAACAAGTCTTTTTCCCATTCAGTCTAGAATGATTAGAATAGTCCAAATTCTTGGGACATCTTCCATGTTGCAGACTAATATGATGAGGTTGGTAGGATCGGATATTCGGTTATGGCAAAGCTAGAAGGGGGGTTGAATAGATTTGCAGAGAAAACTTAAGCAATTTAAAATTACTTCGGATTAAAGATCTACTCAATTAAAACCCCTTTGATCTGATGCAATGTGTGTGAGCAAACTAACAGTTAGTGTGTAGATGAAATCCCTATGCATGCATCTAGCGCAATACAGTGCAAACCACAAGTCAAACCACAGTGCACAAGGGATTTTTTAGGTGGTTCGGAGATCACACCACCACGTGACTCCTACGTCCACCCCCCACACAGTGAGGACACACTACTCAACAACTGAGTACAACACACACACGAGCACACCGGCTCAACCACACACACACACGCTAGATCAAGTCCACAATAGATCAGATCCTCTAGCCTTGATCTGACCAACACACCACACACGTTGTCTGATGCAAACACACAATCAGAACAACAATCCACACGTGGATCAAGCATAAGGAACGCTTGAACCACTACCACACACAAAGATATGAAAGTAGTAAAGAGAGAAGAGTTTTGAGATGAAGAATCAAATCCCGATGTAGATATCTTCTCGTTGGTCGTCCAGAAGACTCCAAGCCTCGTCTTGACAAGTATCAGTTGATGGAGAAGCTTGAACCACGGACGAACCGGCTTCAACTCCGCTTGGAAGGTTGTTCTTCTTTGTTCTGGGCAGAGAGATGAAGCAGGGCAGCAGGAAGAAGCCTTCTTCTTGACCTTTGCTTAGGGTTTTGGTATGGTGGCTTCTTGCTGCGAAAATAGCCTCATATGATCCATATATAGTGGTGTCCAAGCATAAATAGTCGTGCTAAAAGAAACACCAAATATAGATCATATCCTGGCCATTAGATCTTCCCAAAACTTCGTCTGTCGACAGCCGACTTGCTGCTGTCGACAGATGCTGACAGGTTTGCAAGAACCGGAAGACTGGGCTTTCTAGAAATAGATTCTGAGTGGATCTGTCGACAGGCGAAAATCATCTGTCGACAGATGCACTATTCATCTGTTGACAGATGCACTATCATCTGTTGACAGGTGCACTATTTCAGCAACTTGTGTTGTTCTTTTGCACTTAGATTTTGGGCTTTGTCTTGCATGGAATCTCACCTACATTAAAAGACATAATTAGTGAGATATAATGAACATATAAAACATGTGTTTCATTTGCATCCAATTGTCATTCTCATCATGTTTCACACATTCATAACACATCAATTTTGTCTTGTTTATGAAATGTTCATCATTAAAAACAAACATACTATTTGTGAACATTTCACATAACATCAATTAGTATTGTTCATCATCAAAAATATTTAAGCACTTGTTCTAACCAAACATTCTCCAATATGAGAACCCAACATTCTCCCCCTTTTTGATGATGACAAAAATTTCAATTTATGCACAATTGATGTTCTCCCCCTTTTGGCAACATCCAAAAAGATAGTGAGTGCACACATGGGTAAGAATGAAGCAAAGAATTGTGTGACCACATAACTGAATTGTGAAAGAATTGAGTGGGGAATGAGTGTTCAAATGAGATTGCAAGGTTGAGAATAGGTTGATATCCACTACAAAATGTCATAAACACTAGTATTAAGACACATAAAATTCTACAATGGTTAAGAGATAATACTCCGGGAATCTCAAGTTATAGAATTTAGAATACATCGTTCAAAAACACATGAAAATGAGATAACCCTTTTGAATAAAACCATTGAAGAAAATCATATACCTTAGTGGGTGATGTTCAGTTGGTAAATGAAGGCAATGTCTTCATGAACAATTGACAATAGACACCCATTGTCCTTGATTTAAATCTTGGAGGCTCACTCTATTTCTAGCATTTGAACAATTTCTTTTGTCAAGTTAATGTGGAAAAGTGGTAATTAGGATCACTTTTACCTTTTGACGTGACGGTAGACATTTGGGATGCCCGTACCCCCAATTACTCAGTGTGAGTGACCAGCATACCATTATGCAGAGATAATGAAAGGACTTTTTGACGCGAAGACAGACATTTGTGATGCCCGTGTCCCCGGTACTCAGTGATACTCATCATTGCTCTGCCTTTGTCCCAATTCACATATTGTTTTTTTTTTTTTTAATTTTGACTTAGAAATAGGTAGCTTTTCTCTTTTTTTTTTAAGTTGGAAAATCAAGTTCAAAAGGTTTATTAAGGTCAAAGGCCAATGCAAAGACATTAAGTTCAAAAACCTTCTTACTTGTCAATCCATATAGGAACATGATCATCCACAAGAGAGTTATTCAAGAGAGTTAGGTTAAAATCATTAGATTTGTTCAGTGTTTTCTAGATGATATAACCTAGACTCAATCACAAAATATTATTTCAAAATCATTGTGATTACCATATGTCTTTGATACTATGTGAGGATGAAAGGTTATAATGAATATTTTATACCCAATTCTGCCCTTGCATCAATGATATGAACATACTCATGAAGAAATTATGAAGAAGGATGAAGAATTTACAGAAAATGTGTATCTGTCGACAGCAAGAATGTGCCTGTCGACAGATGCACACAGGCCTAAAAGGCTTGGTTCGGGAGAGCATGTCTGTCGACAGATGTGATAGTGCCTGTCGACAGATACTTGAGAAAATCAGTTTTGAGGCATAGAGTTGAGTGACATGAAGAACAAGATTTTGAGAAGTAATTACACAACAAATATGAAGGGTTTCTCTCAAGTATTTCACTCAACCTACCTTGAACTTACTCCCCCATAAGATGTGCATGAGATGAGACAACTTTCAAGCATGATATATATACATTCATGACAAGCACTTACACATAGATTTCATGAGCATTCATGAGCATATGAGCACTTTCAAATTTACCCCCCATAACACATGCATAGTAAATGTATCAAGAAATTCACAAATTATTAAGCACTCAACTAGCCTTATGCATTACATGACTTTTGGTACTTGACGGAGTATTTTACTCACGCATAATGATAGTTTCCAAACAAGCATAACTTGTTTTTCCACATGTCATCATTTGATATACCAAAGATCATGAGTACAGTTATGCAAGCAAGATGGCATGATTCCAATTGCTAAGTGGCATTGTCATGTGGGGGTATCAACAAAATACATTCTTCATTCCTCAGATAGAATTAAAAATCCATTTCAATTCTTGCAGTTCAAGACAAAAGTGACAAAGAGATTTTACCTGAACAGTCTTCAATCTAAAAAAATTTACCTTTGTTCTCCATCATTCTTGCTTGCACAGCCAATGCATGAGTCCATTTCTAATTTTGGCTGCAAGACATCTCAGCTTGTTGATCAAGCTTGTTTTGGGACCCACACTTGCTTGGGTCCTGCAATAACATTAATGTTAGGATATAACAAAGATTTCAAAATCCAAAGTGATTTGATTTTTGGATTTCTGTTGTTTTGTGCAGTTTTCCTGTTCATAGATACATGAAATTTCTGATCTTTATGAACATGTTTATCCTTGTGTGTATGAACACATGGATTATTATGGAGCCTTGAAGCATGCACAACTCATGATTTTTATGAGAGTGTTGATTTTTCTTCCAGCAGAATTTAGCAAGATGACCAAGTTTATTGCATTTGTAGCAAACGGGTTGAGCATTTACCTGGAGCTTACCATAGTGTGATTGCATTTGCTGGAATCTCTGAGATCCTTTAGAGTACCTTTGATCACCATTGGGTTGAGAAGAAGGAGGTGGTACCCTTTGATATCTCTTGGCGTGATGTGGAGTTGGAGATTTCCTTGAAACATTCTGGGCCTCTGGAGGAGGTGTAGAGACCCTGTAGACTCTTGTTTTCTTCTCCATTTTCTTTTCTGGTTTTCAATTGAAACATGATTCTTCCTATTTGAAGCCTTTTTGTTCAATATTTTCTTTTCAGCTTCAATGCAACATTTCTTTTTCAGAAGTTAGAAGTTGGCTTTTCATGACATCCAGACCATTTTGTATTTTGTTCTTTTCAATTTCACTTTGAACATTTGATTTTCCAAGTCAGCAATTTTCTGCTTAGCATTATTCCATTCATCATTAATGGTCGTTATGATATAAGCCTTCAATCTTCTTTTTCAGATGATTATTCTCCTCAAACAGTTGATTGCAATTTTCTTTTATTTGGTGATCATGAGCCATGTTGGAGATTTGTTTGTTCAATTGATCATTATCAAATTGAGATTCTCATTATGATCAATCACTTTTTCATTTTCATTTTTCAAATCAACATTTTCAGATTCAACCTGATCATGATCTTCTTTCAACTTAGAAAACTTGATTTCATAGCTTTTGACTTCATTTTTCAAATTTTCATTCTCCATTTTCAATTTTTCATTTTCTTCATAGAATGCTTGAGCATTATCAATTCTCATTTCATTCTTATCCAATTTTCTTTTAGCTTCTTGTTTTGAGTTTTTACCTTCTTAAGTTGATTGGACAAGTGCTCATAGCATTCTATTAACTCATCATAGGAAATATCATCTTCTGAATCAGAATTAGATATTGATGCGTCAAATGGGTCTGAATTGGATTTACCTGACCTTTGAGAGTTTCTTAACTTCTCTGACAGATATGATCTTTCAGATTTGTCTAAACTTGGAGAACCTCTGGAGCTGCCAAGGGCCATGAAGCATTTGTCTTTGGCTTTATTTGCAATCTTGCTTGTCTTCTTAAAGGAGTCCTGCATTTTATCAACATGGTTATCAAACTCAATACACATGGTCTATTTATGATACTCGAGAACTCAGACATATTTCTGAGTATGTTATAGATGAATAAACCAACAACCAAAGTAATCAGATCAGTTCAGAATCAATATAAACCCGATCAGAGCAATTAAGCACATATAAACGGATATGCCAAATCACAACCGATGAACAGAAAAACCCACTCTGATTAGGAATCAGAGCAATTAGGTGCACAAAAATAGATCTGCCAAATCAGTACCGATAAACAAAGAACCTGCTCTGATACCAATTGTTAGGATCGGATATTCGGTTATGGCAAAGCTAGAAGGGGGGTGAATAGATTTGCAGCGAAAACTTAAGCAATTTAAAAATTACTTCGGATTAAAAGATCTACTCAATTAAAACCCCTTTGATCTGATGCAATGTGTGTGAGCAAACTAACAGTTAGTGTGTAGACGAAATCCTATGCATGCATCTAGCGCAATACAGTGCAAACCACAAGTCAAACCATAGTGCACAAGGGATTTTTTAGGTGGTTCGGAGATCACACCACGTGACTCCTACGTCCACCCCCCACACAGTGAGGACACACTACTCAACAACTGAGTACAACACACACACGAGCACACCGGCTCAACACCAACACAACACGCTAGATCAAGTCCACAATAGATCAGATCCTCTAGCCTTGATCTGACCAAACACCACACACGTTGTCTGATGCAAACACACAATCAGAACAACAATCCACACGTGGATCAAGCATAAGGAACGCTTGAACCACTACACCACCACAAAGATATGAAAGTAGTGAAGAGAGAAGAGTTTTGAGATGAAGAATCAAATCCCGATGTAGATATCTTCTCGTTGGTCGTCCAGAAGACTCCAAGCCTCGTCTTGACAAGTATCAGTTGATGGAGAAGCTTGAACCACGGACGAACCGGCTTCAACTCCGCTTGGAAGGTTGTTCTTCTTTGTTCTGGGCAGAGAGATGAAGCAGGGCAGCAGGAAAAGCCTTCTTCTTGACCTTTGCTTAGGGTTTTGGTATGGTGGCTTCTTGCTGCGAAAATAGCCTCAATGATCCATATATAGTGGTGTCCAAGCATAAATAGTCGTGCTAAAAGGAAACACCAAAATATAGATCATATCCTGGCCATTAGATCTTCCAAAACTCCGTCTGTCGACAGCCGACTTGCTGCTGTCGACAGATGCTGACAGGTTTGCAAGAACTGGAAGACTGGGCTTTCTGGAAATAGATTTCTGAGTGGATCTGTCGACAGGCGAAAATCATCTGTCGACAGATGCACTATTCATCTGTTGACAGATGCACTATCATCTGTTGACAGGTGCACTATTTCAGCAACTTGTGTTGTTCTTTTGCACTTAGATTTTGGGCTTTGTCTTGCATGGAATCTCACCTACATTAAAAGACATAATTAGTGAGATATAATGAACATATAAAACATGTGTTTTCATTTGCATCCAATTGTCATTCTCATCATGTTTCACACATTCATAACACATCAATTTTGTCTGTTTATGAAATGTTCATCATCAAAAACAAACATACCATTTGTGAACATTTCACATAACATCAATTAGTATTGTCATCATCAAAAATATTTAAGCACTTGTTCTAACCAAACATTCTCCAATATGAGAACCCAACAGAGGTGTGTGTATGAAATCCGATGTTAAGAATTTGATTGATAAGAAGACAAACTAAATTAGGAGGCTCTTTTTTTGTTATATATATATATTGTACAGAGAGAGAGAGAGAGAGAGAGAGAATCCATACGTCTACTAACTATATATTTGCTGGTGAATTTTTGTTTAGGATTGATGAAGCTCTTCTTATCTTGCGAGATTAATGCATCAAAGCGGCTTATGTGCTAAATGGGCTCCCACATAAGATGGACGCAACAGTGGGAAGGCATAAGCCAACATGTCCATGAACCTAAGAAAAGGAGATGAGTTCAGAAGAATAATTATGATCCAAGGGGAACTCTCATCCCCTGGATATTAAATTTTGGGCATTGGATCCCATAGCTTAAGATGGGTCCAAATCTGGTCCCCCCAGTGCTCTGAAATTGTAGGCACTTATCTTCCTCAATAATGACCACAGTCAGTTTAATACTTATTGGCAGACATCTATCGAGAGAAACTCTGGCGATTTTAGGAGAGAAGCCTTCACGGGCTAGGTTTTCTTGGTCACCAACATCTTTCCTAGGGCTATCGACCAGTAAGGCCACCGCCAGAGGGGCCCCTCCCTTCAACATTCACCCCCTCTATTGGGCTTCTCTCTTGTGCGACTGGGGCCTTCCGTCCATGGTGGCTCCTAAGGTTTCGCCATGGTAGGTCCTATGAAGATACTTTGCCTTCAAGTGTGTCCAGGGTGAGATCTTTTTCTCAAACTCTATTTTCTCCATTCACCTCAGATGGTGTGATTCCTATGCATCAACTGGCTTCGATGGATGGCAGAGAAATTGCCATCTTCTCAGTGTGGAGGAGGTGAATGCTATTTAAAGCCTTTGGAGTTTGTTGTGGTGGCGCGCACTGAAGGATCGAAATGAATGTGTGGAAAAGATCTAGAAGGGGGGGGGGATGAATAGATCTTAGCCACTTTTGCGGAAGCTTAAGTAATTTGAAAACTATTTAGAATCAGAGGCAATGTTATCAGTGAAAAACTACAGATCTGATTAGATTTGAGTGAGTTGAAAAACTTAGATGTGAAGCAAGTTGATTAAGTGAATTAAAAACGGATCCTATGCAAGCATCTAGCGGATGAATCAATCAAACCACAGAAGACAAATGCACAAGGATTTTTTAGGTGGTTCGGAAATCACCCAAGTGATTCCTACATCCACCCCTCACAACCCGTGAGGCTTCACTAACACAACTGGGCTACACACCCAAAGGAGCCTAACAACTCCAACACTTCAGAGCATACAACTCACACAACCTCTAGAGCAAGACTACTCTAGAAACACTGAGCAAGACTGCTCAAACCAACCCTGAGCTTGACAACTCAAACTGAGCTCGACGGCTCACAACAAACTGAGCACAATGCTCACACTAAAACTTGCTAGACACCAACTTAAGACTAAGATCCTCTAGCAACAGATCTAGTCGAAATTTGAGAACTCTAAAGAGAGTTATGCAGAAGCACTTGCATAATCTCAAAAGATATCTCAGAAGAACAGAAGAAAAGATAAATTGTATTGAAAGGCTTCGTTCTTCAGTGTACTCCCTTGTAGAAGCTTGAATTGGGAAGGAACTTGTGAAGCTTGAAGTCCAAGTCGATGCTCTGCAATCTGAGAAGTTGGATCTTCCTCGAATTCTTCACCAAAGGAGTCTTCTACAGGATCTGCCTCCTTGGAATGCTTCAGAGGAGTCTTCAGGAATCAAATTCCAATTCCCACACCTTGAATTGGTGGAATTGGTCTTCTGGAAGCACTTGGAGAGCAGAGGAAGGAGACACGAGCTCTTACTGGCCGCCAGGAGCTTTTTGGAGGCTCTAAGAGAGTTGGGTCTCTTGTCTTGTGTGAAGGCTGGCCAAAAAGACCTTTTATATCCTTAGGATTCCAAAGATACCTTTTGGGGTACAAGGGCACGTTCCTAGGAAGATTCTGATCGCCCTAGAAGGACACGTGGCAGCCATCAACTTTAGGATGAAAAGTTTCCGTAGTGTGTCGACCTGCCCTGGTGGTAGTGTCGACACACTGTTCAGAATATGTAAGAAGCTGTTCTAGGAAGAAGGTCCCGTGTCGACCTGCTCTTGAGTGTGTCGACCTGCTGTCCCAAATCTGCAAACTGGCTGTTCTGGGAACTGGGTCTAGTGTCGACCTGCTCTGAGAGTGTGTCGACCTGCTGTCCCAATTCTTCAAACTGGTTGTTCTGGGAACGGGATCTAGTGTCGACCTGCTCTGAGAGTGTGTCGACCTGGGTAGGCTTGATTTCTGAAAAACTGCCACTCGTGTCGACACACTCTTGACATGTGTCGACACAGTCTCAACATTTTACACATTTTGCCTTTGAATCTGTGTTGATGTGTCGACACCATTGATGGGTGTGTCGACTCATCTTTTGCATAAAAATGTTTGTACCTGAAAAATAAACACATATATCATTAGTTAAATGATTTATCATGACCATAAATGATAAATGTGGTTTGAAAAATACTTTTTGAACATGAATTTCAGGTATGATGTTTTTGACATGTTTCAATTAAATTGCTTTAAGAACACCTCTTGTCATCATCAAAATAGGAGGGAAATGATATGAATTTGCATTCAACCCAACAATCTCCCCCTTTTGATGATGGCAACATTAAATCCATATTTCAATGTGGTTTTGATGAAGTGTGATTTTAAGCAATTTTTGATTGTTTAAATTTTGTTTTCCTTTTTGTTCATACTTGTCAAGGACCTTTTGATATTTTCAGTAACAATTGATGATGTGTTTGTGAGATACAGTGTTACTTGAAATTAGAAATTTTGTACATAGAAGTCAAGCAACTTGACAAGTAATCATTCAATCACATTCACAAAAGGATTTTCAATCACATTAAATACACAATTGAGATAATCATTCAAGCCAAGCAACACTTTTCATTTCATTCAACAAGAGAACCATTACAAACATTCCAAAAGATTACAAACATTTGTTCTATCTTTCTTTCTTCTCCCCCTTTGACATCATCAAAAGAGAAATTACATTAAGTAGAAGATGGAGGAGGAGGAGGAAGAAGAATGGTCTCTATGTCAGACAGTCTTTTCTCCATGAAGTTCAAGCTAGTCTTGATTTGATCTTGAATGGTTATCATTTTTGTGCTCAAAAAGTGTTCCATTCGATCTGAATTTTCTAGCAGGGTGACTTGAAGTCTGGTTAGATCAGCTGCACTGTGTTGTGAGGAAGATGATGAGCCAGCTGACCAACCAGGTCTTTGCATTATCTTGAACTCCTTGGTCAAATCTGTAATCTGCCTGTCAATGTGCTCATTGAAGTTCCTCATACTTTCCAAATCATCCACAAAATGAGCAAATGACAATCTGGTGCTGGAAATCTCATGCAATGTTTGCTTGGTGTTGAAGACATCTGCTTGGGAATTTGCCAAATTCCCTGAAGTACAACTTCTAGCTTTTGTTGGTGCTCTTTCAGCTCAAGATAGGAATCTCCCAGAGTGCCTATAAGTCTGTTGAATCTCTGAGCTGCATAATCTGAAGCTGCCTTCTGCTCAATAAATTTAGCTGACACTGTGTTCTCTAGTCTTTGAACTCTCAATTCAAATTGGTCTGACATTGTTTGAATGGTGGAGTTCAATGTATCAAATTTAGCATTGAGGAAAGAGAACAATTCTGGTGGAATTGAGGACCCACCAGAAGAAGTGGATGATTGGAATGTAGAGGAGAAATGTGGAGGTTCAAAAGTATGTGGCAAGGAAGAGGAAGGATCAGCTTGAGGTGGAATAGGGGTTTCAAGCTGAATGCCACCTTCAGGAGTGATATGAGGCTGGTCCTCATCCATTAGAGGCTGATCCTCTGGCAGGTGAACTTGTTCCTCTTGAACTTGAGGCTGGCCCTCATGATGTGGAGGCTGACCCTCCTGATCTTGGTTCTCCTTGAGCTGGAGGCTGGTCCTCTTGTGCTTGGGGCTGATCCCCTTGAACCTGAGGCTGGTCCTCCTGAGCTTGAGGGGCCTCAACCACAATTGGCCCTCTTCTAATTTGATTTCCCTCCAATCTAAATCCCATAAACTTCTGGATATTCTTAAAAGTGTAGATGTTTGACTTGGGAATAGATTGGGACTTCTCATTTTCCAAGGGCACACCAAAGTGCTGGAACACTGAGGTCAGATGTGCTCCATAAGGAAGAGATCTCTTTAGGTCTGTTCTTGTAGTTTCAGAGATGATTTGATAGAGAATCACATGAAGGTTGATCTTGATGTCTTTGACCATGCAATAGAGGATGAACCTCTGGATGTCTGTCAACCTATCCCTTCCACCACCTTGAGGGGTAATTATGGTGGTCAAAATGTGGTGGATGACCCTTAACACAGGTGGAAATGTATTGGCATTGAACCTGGTTACATAGGTCTGTTTGGGATCTGATGCATCTGCAGGAAGGCCTGTCAAGATGGAATAGGCTTCATGTAAATCAAATTCAAACTCATGGTAGTCAGCCCCCTCATCTGGCACTTTGAAAATGGAAGCAGCTATTTCAGTTGGCATATCTATGGCTATTCCCTTGACCTTTGATTCAAACCCTTCATCTGTGCATTTGAGGTTCTTGTAAAATTCCTAACTAGTCTTGGATAACAGACTTGAAATTCAGAAATGAAAGGCAACCAAGACTGAAAGGAAAAATAGGTCTGAATTTCTGGAAAAGAATCTGCTAGTTGAATATCTGAGAGGTCTAGAATTCTGGGCTTCAAAATTAGTTTTGCTGCACTGACTGACTCTGAGGGAATATCCTCTTGAGACTCAGAAGAGGAGGAAGAGGATTCCTCAGGGTTCTCAGAAGAATCTCCCGGATGTCTGTTCTAGGGTTTGGAGGATTACTACCTCTGCCTGAAGATGAGGCCCGACCTCTCTTTGCTGCTCTTTGAGGTGCAGAAGAAGATCCTGGTTGCTCGGCAGGATCGTTTCTTCTCTTGGTTCTTCTTTCCAACTGTTCAACTGGAACCTCTGCCGGAACTGGCCTTGAAGAGGCCGTAGATCTTGCGCCACGGCGGGGACCCAACTTCCGGACCATGGTGCAAGAGGAGTGGAATTTGGAGAGGAAATGGAAGAATGGAGAGATGATGGAAGGAGGATGAGAGCTAGAGAGAAAGGGGAAGTGTTCTTGCCGGAAACAATGAGATTTTGGCCGTCGGGTCGACCTGATGCCTAAAAGGGGTGCAGTGGTATACTGCCCCGCAAGAACAAGAGGGCTTATCATGAACCCGAAAGGTTTGAAAAGGGTCTGGCAAGAAGACAGTGTCGACACGTGAAGAAGGTGTGTCGACCTGACTGGGGTTGTGTGTCGACACGAGAGAGGATGGTGTCGACACAGCCTTTGAGAAAATTTGAATCTTTGAGAGGAAATTTTTGAGAAATTTGGGGACATCTTTATAATGATAAATAATGAGAGGAATTATCATTTCAAGGATTTTTAAGAGGCTTAAAAATTCATTTGTTATATTTTGCAAAAATTCATCACAGTTCAAGTGTTTCAAACAATTTCCAACAGGATATTAGCATTCCAAGACTTGAATCAACAAAATGATAAATTGAGGGATATAATGTATCTAACAATCAACCAAAAACTACCATGTTTCTCAATTTTCAAGAATTAAAGATGTCATCTAGACCAAATACAGTTGTGTTGAAAGTAAAACACAAACTTAAAGAACAACTTGATGAAGGAAGAAGATGATTCTTTCTAAACAAATCTCCAATAATTTTCATATTTTTGTTCTTTTAACAAACTATCAAATGATATAAATCTCTTTCACTCAAGTACTAGTGCTTTTTACACACCATAGTCCCTGGATACTTAAGATTTAGTCATTGTCAAGTCTCAAAGAGGTAAATGATGACCTTTTGACATGAAAATATACGTTTTGTAGACGCCAATATTTCCAGTTACTCAGTCATCATCAAAAAGCATAGCACATAATTGCTTAGTTTTTTGAAGTTATTTTCAATTTTGATCCCCTTTGAACAGAGTTAGCAATAATGCCTCATGACATACATAGCACTTCATTCATTGTGAAGGTGTGCAGTTTCTCAGCACAGATGCCATTGCTCTGTTGGATTTTACAAGATTTTGGAGAGTTTGTGAGATAGAATTCAAATACATCCAGTCATCAGTTGCAAACAAGGAAATGTTTTAAGTTCAAGGCACAAATTGTCATTTAGTCTAGGAAGAGATCTGAATTTCTGTGGATTGAGAGACATAGTTGAAGGTTGATTAGTAAAAATATAATAAATCACTCAAGGTTCATTTTGTGACTCTAGACTTTAGAATGAGGACATCATGCAGGAATTGATGAAATGCAAGAAAGGTTTTGAATTTTGCAAAAAGATGACTTGTGAATTTTCTAGCTCCCCCTGAGATGATGATTTCAACCATTTTTCATCAAAATAAAGATATGCAATTTTGAAATCAAAAGAAATTTTCTTCTTGGACAACAAGAACTTCTCCTCAACAATTGCATATTCATTTCTTGGTACTTGGCGGAGATAAGCTCTCACGCATAGTGAAAGTGTCCAGACAAGCCTAACTTGTCCTTCTTCAAATCACCATTTGATATACCAAGTAACTTCAATGCAATAAGAGTTGAAGAATTCATTGCCAAAAGGAAATGGAAGTTAAAACTGTGCAAGTTTTGAAATCAGAAAAGAAATTCTCTTTGAACAATAAAAGCTCCCCCTCAACTATTGCATATTAACTTCTTAGTACTTGGCGGAGATATGTTCTCACGCATAGTGAAAGGTTCCAGACAAGTATGACTGTCCTTCTCCAAGTCACTATTTGATATACCTTGAAGTGTCAACACAATAAGAGTTGGAGAATTTATTGTAAGAAAAAGAATTAGAATTGAAAGTGAGAGAGATATGAACAATGTGAAGAAGGAAGCAAAGAGCTATGAAATGCAAAGAACTCCCCCTTAGACAATGCATAGCACTCAACCCAAACTTAGAGAGAAATCAAGAAGGTGGACACTTGCAAAGACCAAGTTCTCTCCTTAAAGATGAAAATCTATTTTCAGGAAGGGGTTTTGTGAATATGTCTGCAATTTGTTTTTCAGTTTCAATGAAGTGGAGTTCAAAGACTTCTTTGCAACCTCATCTCTCAAGAAATGATGCCTAATTTCAATGTGTTTTGTTCTAGAGTGCTGAATGGGGTTTTTAGAAAGTTGATTGCACTTGTGTTATCACATAGGATGGGTACACACCCTAAATCTTGGTTATAATCAAGAAGTTGATGTTTCACCCAGAGAATCTGAGTTCCACATCTACCTGCAGCAACATATTCAGCTTCTGCTGTTGACAGAGCAACTGAATGTTGCTTCTTAGAAGCCCAAGAAATAAGGCACCCACCTAGAAATACACACAAGCCACTTGTGCTTTTTCTATCTAACTTACACCCAGCATAATCAGCATCACAATAGGCAAACAATTCTAACTTGCAACCAGCAGGATACCAAATTCCTAAGTCACATGTTCCAACAAGATATTTAAAAATTCTTTTCACAGCAAGCATATGACTTTCTTTAGGATTAGATTGGAATCTAGCACATAAGCACACACAAAACTGAATGTCAGGTCTAGAAGTAGTAAGGTAGAGCAGAGAGCCAATCATACCTCTGTAGGTCTTTGGATCTACTGACTTACCAGATGGGTCTTCTTCTAGCTTAGCATTTATTGCAATGGGTGTGCTTGAGTGTTTAAGGTTCTGAAAGTCAAACCTTTTAGTAGCTCCTTGACATATTTGGTTTGACTGATGAAGATTCCTTCATGTGTTTGGTTGACCTGCAATCCCAAAAAGAATGTTAAATCTCCCATTAAGCTCATTTCAAATTCATTCTTCATTTGATTTGAAAATTCAGTGCAAAGGCCTTTATTAGTTGATCCAAATATTATGTCATCAACATAAATTTGGACAACAATTATTTGATTTTTACTGTTTTTGTGAACAATGTTTGATCAACATTACCTCTGGAATATCCTTTCTCAAGTAAAAAGGAACTCAAACGATCATACCAAGCTCTTGGAGCTTGTTTAAGACCATAGAGTGCCTTATTAAGCTTGAAAACATGGTTAGGATATTTTTCATTTTCAAATCCAGGAGGTTGTTCAACAAAAACATTTTCCTTTATATATCCATTTAGAAATGCACTTTTGACATCCATTTGAAAGACTTTGAATTTCATGGAGGATGCAAAAGCAAGGAAAATTCTCACAGCTTCTAGTCTAGCTACAGGGGCATAAGATTCTTCAAAGTCAATTCCAAATTCTTGGTTATACCCCTTTGCAACTAGCCTAGCTTTGTTTCTTATTACTTGACCAGTTTCATTCAATTTATTTCGGAAAACCCATCTAGTGCCAATCACTGTTTGGTCACTAGGTCTAGGCACTAATTCCCACACTTGATTTCTTTCAAATTGATGAAGTTCATCATGCATAGCATTAATCCAATCAGAACTGGATAAGGCTTCATCAATTGACTTGGGTTCAATTTGGGAAATTAGAGCTAGTGAGTCTTCTTCAATGTTTTGCAAGAAGGATGATCTGGTCCTAACTCTATCATTTAAGTTGCCAACTACACTGTCTAATGGGTGATCTCTTAGAAAACGAGGTTCAGAAATTACCTGTTGAGAAGTGCCCACTTCTGGAGCAATATTACCTGAACCACTTGAAGATGGTGAGTTGTTGTTCAGGTTCTCTTCAATGTTGTTAATCTCCTCAACGGTTGGTGAAGAGTCCACAATGAGGTCATCCTCTTCATTGTCTTGTTTTTCCCTGCAAGATTTAGAATCATTAGTGGAAAAGGAATTTTCATCAAAAATAACATGTGGTGATTCTTCAACAGTTTTGGTTTTCAATATGTACACTTTGAAAGCCCTTGACACTTCAGAATAGCCAAGGAAGATAGCTTCCTGACTCTTAGCATCAAACTTGTCAAGGTTT
Organism: Colocasia esculenta; assembly: GCA_014218235.1. Lineage (NCBI taxonomy): Eukaryota > Viridiplantae > Streptophyta > Magnoliopsida > Alismatales > Araceae > Colocasia > Colocasia esculenta. Next base: position 53,873,660 of record CM024757.1, read on the forward strand.
TCTTTGTTATTATTGTGTACAAAACACTTACACCCAAAAGTTTTGAAGTAAGCAACAGTTGGCTTTTTGTTTTTCAACAATTCATAGGGGGTTTTTTGATCTTTGGTCTGACCAAAGCTCTGTTTAGGATGTGATTGGCTGTGTTAACAGCTTCAGCCCAGAAGGATTTGGGCAGATTACTCCCTAAGAGCATGGATCTAGCCATTTCCACAAGAGTTCTATTCTTTCTTTCCACAACTCCATTTTGTTCTGGAGTTCTAGGTGAAGAAAACTTGTGAAATATTTACAATTCAGCACATAGATCAGAAAAGGATGTGTTATCAAATTCACCCCCATGATCAGTTAAAATGTTTTTAATTTTAAATGGATAAGTTGTTAAGATAGTGGTACAGAAATTCCTGAATTCAAGGCATGCATCACTTTTGTGGGATAGAAAAATAACCCAGGTAAATCTAGTAAAGTCATCAATGATTACAAACCCATATCTCTTGCCACTTAGGCTTAGAACTCTTGTTGGCCCAAAGAGGTCCATGTGAAGAAGTTCTAGTGGCTTAGATGTGAGTACTTCATTGAAGGCTTTAAAGGATTTCCTAGTTTGTTTTCCTTTAGCACAGATCCCACAAATTTGACCTTCAACACTAGAAAAAGATTCAGGAAGACCTTTAACCAGATTCAATCTTAACAACTTATTCAAAGTTCTGAAACTTGCATGGCCAAGTCTTTTGTGCCAAGTCCATGCAATTTCATCTTTATTTGCTACAAAACAAAGATTTTCAGAAAAGTTTTTATTTAGGTTGATCATGTAAACATTGTTTTCTCTTTTTCCAAAGAATTTGATTTTATCAGTTGATGAATCAATTATCTTGCAAAAATCAGATTCAAACACAACTTTGTGACCTTTGTCACATAGTTGGCTGATACTGAGCAAATTATAATCAAGTCCATCAACTAACAAAACATTATCTACTGAGTTTGAAGAAGTTTGACCAACCTTACCAGATCCAATGATCTTTCCTTTATTTTTACCTCCAAAGGTGACTGACCCTCCCTCCTTTTCAATTAGACAGGAAAATTTGGCTCTATCTCCAGTCATGTGTCGTGAACACCCACTATCAAGAAACCAAACATTGGTGTTGGGTGCACGACCTTCCTGCACAAAGATCAATGGAGAGAAGATTTTGGTACCCAAACAGAGTTGGGACCATCAGTATGATTGAGCACAGATATCAAATCCTTTCTCACCCAAATTTGATTTGTTTTTGACTTTTGTTTTGGTACTTTGGTGTTTTCAGCCTTTTCTGTTTGTTCTTTCTTTTAGGAATGAAAGCACCAAGATCTTTGTTTTTGGGAGGAGGGGAGTTTTTCATTTGAAAATTTGAGTTCAGAGGAGGAGGTGGAATCCATGGATTGTGTTGGTACATCCAGAAATTTGGATAAGAGTATTGAGGATAATACCAACAGGGATTTTCATACCATTGGTTCCAAGGATTAGTCCAATTTTCTTGAAGTGTTGTCTTGGAGGTCCAAGGTTTTTCATGGATTATTTCTTTTCCCTTTTTCTTATTTTTCAGATTTTTATTTGAATTTTTGGTTGAGTTGTTTTGGTTTTTGGTGTTGAGCAGGTCGACCTCTCCTGTACTGGTGTCGACACAACAGCCACAGAAGTCTTCTTCTTGTGGACTGGTGTCGACCTGTCAGGGGACTGTGTCGACCTGATAGTCTTCTTTTGTTTTTGGGTTTTTGATTTGTTTTGAGTTTTGTTTGGGGTTTTGTTTGCTGTTTGTTGGATTTCAGTGTTTTCCAGATTAGGACCCTTGACAAAATTAATTAGTGGTGCTTTTCCCTTTTTCTCACCAGATTTGTCTTTTTGGGGTTTCTTCTTGTTGAATCCTAATCCATGAGATGTGGTTGTCATGTTGGATCCTAGCAATGCCTCTAGGTTATCTTGGCCTTTTGTGAAGGTTTGGATAACCTCCTCCCTTTCCTTTAGCTGGTTTTTAAGAACTTCAATTTCTTCAATTTTCTGTTGTTTTTCTTGTTTTTCAATTTCCAGCTTTTCATTTAAGTTTCTGAATTCTTGGGAGGCCTTTTGAGAGGCAAGTTTCAGTTCATCAATTAGGTTTAGGAGATTCTCTTTTTCTTCAAGCAAGTCTGTTACTTCAGATTTCAGTTCACAGATTCTATTGTTTGAAGATTGGTTATGGTAGAGATTTTCAATTTTCTTTTTGATGTGTTTATTTTCTTTTCTCATTTCAGAATATCTTTCAACTAATTCTGCATACACATCCTGCCAATCTTCAACACTATAGTCTTCAAAGGAAGTATTTACCTTTCCATCTGTGCTGTTGGCCATGAAGCAAACCTCCTCACTTTCCGAGCTTGAGGTTTCTTCTCTTCTTCTTCCTCACTTGCATCTTCGTCAGACCAAGTGGCCACCATGGCCTTTGGCTTCTTGTACCTCTGGAATTTCTTGTGATTTTCCTTCTTGTTCTCAGGACACTCTCCCTTCATGTGTCCTGGCTTGTTGCACCTGTAACAGATAACATTTTCATCAGGTTTATGATTCTTACTGAAATTGGAAGAGGAAGTGTTCTTCTTACCTGAGGGAAATTTCTTTTTCCCAGTCATTTTCCCTTTCCTATATTTTAAAATTTTCTTGAATTGTCTGGTCATGAGGGCAATCTCATCCTCATTCGACTCAGATTCTTCAGAACTTGTCTTATCCTGATTTTTATCTTTGTTGCTTGAAGAGGCTTTGAGTGCCATAGGCTTGGTCTTAATGATGTGTTCTTCATTTCTTTTTAAGTTTATTTCATATGTCATTAAAGATCCAATCAATTCATCCAAAGAAATTTTGGACAAATCTTTTGAATCTTCAATAACAGTGGCCTTGGTATGCCAAATTGAAGAAAGTGAACGCAAAATTTTCTTACCAAGTCTGCATCAGTATACTCCTTACCCAAAGCCTTGAGTCCATTGACTATCACCATGAATCTGGCAAACATTTCAGAAATAGATTCATTAGATTTCATCATAAAGAGTTCATATTCTGAAACTAAAATGTTTGCCTTGGTCTCCTTGACCTGAGATGTTCCCTCATAGAGTAATTCGAGTTTATCCCACATCTCTTTGGCAGATTTGCACATAGAGATTCTCGAATACTCCTTGGGATGGACAGCACACTGAATCATGTTCATGGCACTATAATTCAGTGTAGCTTTCCTTATCTGTTCCCTTGTCCAGGTATCTTCTTCTCCCTGGTTCTCATAGGGACCCACCTCTACAACTTTCCAGATCTCATAGTTCTGGGCCCTTATAAACACTTGCATTCTGTTCTTCTAATAAGAATAGTCCAAACCATTAAAGAATGGTGGCCTATTTATGGAATGGCCCTCAGCTATGAAACCCTTTGAGTCCATGACACTTAAGTAAATGCACAGAGAAAGAGTTAAACAAGCAAGCAAACAATCAAACACTCAATACTCAGAAACAAAAACTGCTCAGTTCAAATCAGATCGATGTAACCCGCTCTGATACCAATTGAAGATCGAAATGAATGTGTGGAAAAGATCTAAAAGGGGGGGATGAATAGATCTTAGCCACTTTTGCGGAAGCTTAAGTAATTTGAAAATATTTAGAATCAGAGGCAATGTTATCAGTGAAAAACTACAGATCTGATTAGATTGAGTGAGTTGAAAACTTAGATGTGAAGCAAGTTGATTAAGTGAATTAAAACGGATCCTATGCAAGCATCTAGCGGATGAATCAATCAAACCACAGAAACAAATGCACAGGATTTTTTAGGTGGTTCGGAAATCACCCAAGTGATTCCTACATCCACCCTCACAACCCTGAGGCTTCACTAACACAACTGGGCTACACACCCAAAGGAGCCTAACAACTCCAACACTTCAGAGCATACACTCACACGACCTCTAGAGCAAGACTACTCTAGAAACACTGAGCAAGACTGCTCAAACCAACCCTGAGCTTGACAACTCAAAATGAGCTCGACGGCTCACAACAAACTGAGCACAATGCTCACACTAAAACTTGCTAGACACCAACTTAAGACTAAGATCCTCTAACAACAGATCTAGTCGAAATTTAAGAACTCTAAAGAGAGTTATGCAGAAGCACTTGCATAATCTCAAAAGATATCTCAAAGAACAGAAGAAAAGATAAATTGTATTGAAAGGCTTCGTTCTTCAGTGTACTCCTTGTAGAAGCTTGAATTGGGAAGGAACTTGTGAAGCTTGAAGTCCAAGTCGATGCTCTGCAATCTGAGAAGTTGGATCTTCCTCGAATTCTTCACCAAAGGAGTCTTCTACAGGATCTGCCTCCTTGGAATGCTTCAGAGGAGTCTTCAGGAATCAAATTCCAATTCCCACACCTTGAATTGGTGGAAATTGGTCTTCTGGAAGCACTTGGAGAGCAGAGGAAGGAGACACGAGCTCTTACTGGCCGCCAGGAGCTTTTGGAGGCTCTAAGAGAGTTGGGTCTCTTGTCTTTGTGAAGGCTGGCCAAAAAGACCTTTTATATCCTTAGGATTCCAAAGATACCGTTTTGGGGTACAAGGGCACGCGTTCCTAGGAAGATTCTGATCGCCCTAGAAGGACACGTGGCAGCCATCAACTTTAGGATGAAAAGTTTCCGTAGTGTTGACCTGCCCTGGTAGTAGTGTCGACACACTGTCCAGAATATGTAAGAAGTGTTCTGGAAGAAGGTCTCGTGTCGACCTGCTCTTGAGTGTGTCGACCTGCTGTCCCAAATCTGCAAACTGGCTGTTCTGGGAACTGGGTCTAGTGTCGACCTGCTTTGAGAATGTGTCGACCTGCTGTCCCAATTCTTCAAACTGGCTGTTCTGGGAACGGGATCTAGTGTCGACCTGCTCTGAGAGTGTGTCGACCTGGGTAGGCTTGATTTCTGAAAAACTGCAACTCGTGTCGACACACTCTTGACATGTGTCGACACAGTCTCAACATTTTTACACATTTTGCCTTTGAATCTGTGTTGATGTGTCGACACCATTGATGGGTGTGTCGACTCATCTTTTGCATAAAAATGTTTGTACCTGAAAAATAAACACATATATCATTAGTTAAATGATTTATCATGACCATAAATGATAAATGTGGTTTGAAAAATACTTTTTGAACATGAATTTCATGTATGATGTTTTTGACATGTTTCAATTAAATGGCTTTAAGAACACCTCTTGTCATCATCAAAATAGGAGGGAAATGATATGAATTTGCATTCAACCCAACACGCACAGAGCAGGGGCAACCTCCCTTCATGGAGATCCTGTCCCACTTAGTTGAGAGATTCTCATTTCAGAAGAATTTCCTCATTAGTGCCCTTGATCCTAAACACCTGCTAATCTGGTTAGCTTGCTATGAATATTTTATTCAAGTTCTGCTTTGCAAATCTCTTCACATCCAAGGGAGATTGTTCAAGTTTTACATATGGACAATGGACTTCAATCCTCTAGTCGATTCCCTTGTGATCCCAGTTTGGGAAGAATTCATAGACCTTCCAATTAACTTCTACTAGGACTCTATGATTCATTGTGTTGTTGTCAAACCTAGGGATGGTCATGAAGATAGACTCTAAGAACTCGGTGATGTCTGACACTTTTACGGCAGGGTCTATGTCCAGCTCGATATTTCCAAGGTGCCACCCTCTAGATTTGGATCGGTGTTCCTATAGGAGGCTTTTGGCAGGAGGTCTCTTGCCCAGAGATTCCTGGGTTTTTCTCCAAGAGCTCAAGGTTGGGTGTGTGGTAGATATTTTCAAGAGAAATAAGGATTCTACTAAAGGTCCCCAGGCACATAGGCCTCCTTCGAAAGTTGCTCCGATGAAGAAAATTGAGGTCTGCAAGCCTTTCAGATGGAGGTCAGCCCTCGACAAGTCTCTGGTGAGCCTTCTAGGGTGGGGGCATCCAAATCTCCTTTGCTAGTTGTTGGGAATCCGTCAAGGAATCCTCGAAGGGCTACCAATATCCAATGCTTTTGATGTGCTTCATCCCGATGAGGCTCAAGTGGTAGATGAAGGTCATCATGTGGCTATCTCTGATGTCCTATTGATATCCCCCACAATTAGTTGAGTGTTTTGACCTCATCTGATTCTCTGGCTCAAAGGGTGAAGTGATGATCCCTACTCCTCCCATAGACCTTGAATGTCACGCCCCGATGCGGAATATCGGAACGCGAGGCAGTTGTAAGTGAAGGGTATAGAGCGAATACTAGACATCAACCATTGCGCAATGAATAATACTAAAGCAAATCTTTCTCATTAATAACTTTCCAAATGTCTAGTTACAACCACTAATATATATATGCCAATTACAAATAAAGCAAAGACTAAACTCAACTAACTACTACAATGCTAATCATAATGCTGGGACACTAGGGTACTCATGACATCACTCCAGGTCATTCCCGTCCTCTTGAGTGTATGGTTCATCCTCGGTCTCACCTGAGAACACAACGACAAATAACACAGGGTGAGCGATAACGCCCAGTAGGACTTAAATCTCAATATTCAAGCAGACTTTAAATGATTAATGTGTTAAAAGCAGAGTAACTAATCATAGAGCGAGAGAGTCAAGTAAAAGAGCAGAATAGTGCATGAACAAAATAGCAAGACTTTCCAAATATAGACTTTCCAAAAATAGCACGAGTATCGAGTATAGCACAAAATAGTAGGATGGCCATAGTACAACTAGCACAAGTATAGTAATAGCACAACGAGTATAGCATAGCACTTTTGTTGTCAACAGACAACGAGAGAATATAGCACTTTTGATTGTCATTCGATTAATCTAGATAGCCTGGCAATTGGATGTAATGCCAACATCCTGATTATGTTAACTCCCATGGGCAAATGGCACCTTCGGGCGCTCCTCCCAAGACCAGATTGGGCCCTATTGCACTAGCATTAGTTTATATTTATTTTAGACAATCAGCCAATGGCCAATAAAGAATGCCAAGAAATAGATAAGAGCACTAGATGAATAGATGAGATAGCAGAGTGAACGTGAATAGACGAGAGAGTAGAGTATAGATGAGAGCTAATGGTCATAGCGCATAGCACCGAGTAACGCACGATAGTAACAGTTGCACAACATACGCGTACGGTGTGGGCAGTCAGGTGGAATTACTACCCTTCCGCTAGCCATGTTATTCACAGGTCCAGAGGTCTGGCGTAATTCAAGATGAGAGTGAACTTCTAAAAGTTGTTTGGATCATATTGATCCCTAAAGGGTTTCATAGCGTTAGGGTACAACCAGCTCGTCGACCATGTGGGAATCCATGGATAGAGAGACTTACGGAGGCCTTGAATAATGATTCACTAGTCCGACAGAAGGAGTATCCGACAGAGAGTTCACCCAAGTCAAGAGGGTGTGTATATAGAAACAAGTGCTCGACGTTCTAGAGGAATTCTAGAATAATGGAGCGTCGAGATCGGTTCCAAAACACCGCACAAAACGTAGAAAGTACCTCTTTAAAATAAGGCAATTAAATTCCATATTATACATCATTTTCATGCCAATTATGCCATAATTGGGATGGTTCGAGTGTGTGCATGTGTCATGAAAATCGTACATGGAAATTTAGTCATGTGCATATATTTTAATTCACCTATAAATGTTCAATTTATATTGAGTGAATATGCTATGTGTATGATAGAGATTAAATGGTATAAGCACAGTAGAAATTTGTGTATTTGTAAAACAGGGGGTTTTCTGCAAAATCCTTTGAACGCGATGCAACCCAGTAAGGCTCGCGATGGGTACAGGGTAGATCGCGATAGGTGTTTAGATGGATCGTGACGGGTCGGTCATGATAGGTAGTCAGAACGCGACAGAGTATGAAGGGAACGCGACGGGACAGGCACAGGGATCGCGACAGCTTACCTGTCGCATTCAGAACGCGACGGGTAGGCTGACGCAATCAGACCACAGAACGGGGCCTATCGGACCGTCGCATTCTGGTGGCCTACGCCTGAGTCCGACTGTCACGTCCCGAGAATTACGCAGCGGATATTAATAATAACAATTCAAGTCGATATCCCGAGACGTGGACAGTCGGCAAATAAGCCTCTAGCTAGCATGCACTAAATGTGTATCAACACAACATCATAATAGGGCCCAACTGATGAACTCAATAAAAATTGTATTCAATCTCAACTCAACTTATAAAAATTGGAAACTAATACAATACTAACTCAATAAAAAGGAAATACATTTACCCCTCACTTCCTACTACATGTTCTAACTCTCAAAATAAACTACTATAACTAGACTCATATTTGGAACGCTCATCACTCGGATGCATTCCCATCCTCTGCTTGCTCTTCCTCTTGAACCTCATAGTCACCTAGATTGGGAAAAAGGTAGGGGATGAGCAAACTAGCCCAGTAGGATTTATATCTCAATGTGCGGGCAATGATATAAGTGATTAACATTTTAGAACTTAGGCAAGTACGATGAATGATATGCAAGTACGAATAAAACTCATTAAAACATGATATATATAAAACAAGCTGGATAGAGTGAACAAGATAGAATAAGATTGTTAAACAAGATGCCAAGAAAGAATTAACTATAGATCACTTTGCACAAGCACGCAAGATTTCTCTTGATGCCAATGGTTTTCAAGAAAGCAAATTATCACTAGTTGCAATAAATGCAGGATGGCCATATCACGCAAGCAAGCAATATTGCACAAGCACGTTCAAGTAACACTAATCAGGCACGTAGACACCAATGTACACCAAGAAAAGATCCATCAAGAATGTACACCAGGACACGTGTATGTGGTTATGTATCTAACATTCAACAAGCAAGAAAGTACTCCCAGCGCAGATGCAACGCCAGTAATCATTATACCCATGGTTAACAGTATATTTATGACTCTCCGTCATTGGGGCTAGACTGGAGCCCTTGGACACACGCCGTGCCCTGTCAGCCATCTCATGTAAAATTTCAAATGTAGATACCCACAGTCATAAATAATGGCCAATGAGAGTTTCAATAAGTAAGCATGTGTAATGTCATGTTCATGATGATGATGAGAAGAAATAAATAATTGATGATTCCATGAGGACAATGGTCAAGAGATAAATTGACAGCTGAACGGTAGGATTTACAATTTAGTTCAATCTTTACATTAATGGCTTTAGTCTAGATTGTAATTCATACTCACGAGAACAAGAAGAGAAAAGAAATGCACGCCCTTGATGTAAAGTGTGGAGTAATGTACGTGTGTCAATTCACAATCCGTCGGTCTCAAACTCTCGGAAAAAAAACACTTAACGTGATGGCATGCAATGAACAATGCATTTAACTACATATGGGTTTACAGATTTAAGATAAAATTTATCATTTAAAGCAAGCTAGAATGGTAACAAGAGTAAATCACAAGTTTCATGTATATCATATCATTAAGAAAGCAATTAGAATAATTCATGTAATTAAGGATTTTTCAATGGGTTAAACACTTTTAAGTCATTAAATAGACATTATGTAATGAACAAACCCAAGACATGCAATATTTTGCAAAGGTAGTGTCGACACAACCCATGCTGGTGTCGACACCATGCTTCAAACATAAAACAAAAACATGAAAAACTGGTCAAGTAGTGTCGACACTAGTCCAGGTGGTGTCGACACAGTGCATCAAAACAAGGCAAAAAGGTCAAGTAGTGTCGACACGAGATCAGTAGTGTCGACACTAGAGACAGGTTCCAGAAAACCATCTAAAATATGGGACAGTGTGTCGACACAAGATGGGGCTGTGTCGACACTAGATGGCCTTCCCAGAACTTTCTGGGTCAAACTGGGACAGTGTGTCGACACAAGATGGGGCTGTGTCGACACTAGATGCTTTCCCAGAACACTTCTGGGCTATTTGGGACAGCAGGTCGACACTAGCCCAGGCTGTGTCGACACTAGTGGCTTTCCCAGAACAAAACACATGGTCATGTTGAAACCCGATGACACTTCTCATGCAGTGATTCACTTACGACTCTTATAACTCTTTAACGAGTGACATTTAGACAAAATGTTCAACATAAAAGATGAGAGGACAACTAGTAGAAGAACTTTGATGTTGAGGGTTTTATCTAATTCGGTCTCGAACCCCGAGAAAAACATATGAAGAACAGAAAGTCAAGTGTAGCCCGAAATCTCAGTTTCATGCAGTGACTCTCTTCCCACGCCTGTAACTCTCTAACCAAGGACTTTTGGAAAAAAAGTCCAACATAAAAGATGATCATGAATTCGAGTAGAAAAACTTTTGTGAAAGAAGTTTAGTCAAATTCAGTCTTGAATCACATGCATAATAAGACGAACGGGAAAAACCCTAACAGTGCGCGACTTTGGAAAACTACGAATAGTTCAAAATCTACTCAATGAAATTCGATGAAACCAGTGGGATATGAAAGTTAACTTGATGCACTACACATTGGTATAGGATATGTTAAGGTTTGGCCCGAGAAAACCTACCTTATGGGTTGAAGAAGTCTCGTTTGTCCAGAAAACTCGAGTTTAGACCACGCGGAGGAAAACGCCTACTGCTCCGAGTATACTACATGAAATTTGAGAATTCCACTTGGGTTAGAACGTAGACCTGACCCTCTTTCCAAGGGTATAAGCCTTGAAACGTTTGGTTTATGTTTGACCTACCTTTGGTCGACTTCAAGATGATGGTCTGTGCAGGTCGCAGCAGACGAAACAGGGGAAGAAGAACGACTTGCTGTGGATGATCTCCTGCTCCCCAGCCACCAAGAACTTCTCCACACGATCCCAGCAAGTTCTAAAACTCGTTCCTAGAGTTTGGTGAAGAGTATTTAAGCAACCATGGTTTTTAGTAGTCCTATTATAACTAGGAAAGCTAAGCTGCGGTTTTGACAGTGCAGTTTCCTATCTTTTGAGGATTCCTTCCTCCCTTAGAGTGTGTGAGGCTTTAGGAAACCTCCCACCATAGATAGGCACGAATTTGGGTTGCCAAGAATGCATGATTGCATCCCAATCCAACTCAGATTGCCTCTTCCTAATTTCAGCCGAATTAAAGTTACGAATTTCCCTACATTTTCTAGCTTTCTTTCATTATTGGGCCAAATGATGTCCATTGACCCAATTATGATATTGGGTCCTTAATATATAATGTTGGAAGCCCCTCCAACACTTTTATTTAAATTTGATTCCTTGATATACTAAATTTCCGGGGTGTGCACCCTCCCCCACTTAAGAGAATTTGGTCCCCAAATCACGTATAGCAAGTTATTGTACAAGTGAGGTGTACGTACTTGGGAATAGCTCCGGAAATATTTTGCGCATTGCTTCCTCGGTTTCCCACGTGTCGTCCTCATCCATGCGTTGATTCATCTAACCCTTACTAGTGGGATAATCTTGTTCCTAAGTTGGCGCAGTTCCCGGTCCACGATCTTAATTGGCTTCTCTTGATATGTTCCGTCTTTGTTGAACTCCAGAAGCTCGTATTCTATAACATGCCATGGATCTCGTACATACTTTTTCAACATGGAAATGTGGAACACATTGTGTATTCCATCCATTTGTGGTGGTAAAGCGAGACGATATGCCACCTCATCGACTCTTTCAAGGATTTCGAAAGGCCCAACAAACCTAGGTGACAACTTGCCTTTAATGCCAAATCGCCTGATCCCACGGCCTGGGGACACTTTCAAGAATACATGTTCACCAACCTGAAATTCCAGGTCTCTTCTTCTATTATCTGCATATGCCTTTGTCTTTGCTGCGCCACTGCCATCCTTTCTTTAATAAGCTTTACCTTCTCTGTGGTTTCCCTTATCATCTCGGGTCCTAGCATTGTTTTTCGCCAACTTCATACCAGCATATTGGAGAGCGGCAACTTCTGCCATGAAGTGCTTCAAATGGTGCCATATGAATGCTAGCTTGGTAGCTATTATTGTAGGCGAACTCCACAAGAGGTAAGTGTTCATGCCAGCTTCCTCCAAAATCTAGGACACATGCTCTGAGCATATCTTCAATCACCTGGTTAGTTCTCTCCGTCTGTCCATCTGTTTGTGGATGGAAAGCCGTGCTAAAATTTAGTTTAGATCCCAAGGAGTAATGCAGTCCTTTCCAAAAGTGGGATGTAAACCTGGGGTCTCTATCAGACACGATACACACAGGTACTCCATGTAATCTGACTATTTCCTTCACATACAATGCAGCCAGAACATCTACTGACCACTTATTCTTCACTGGCAAGAAGTGAGCTGACTTGGTTAAGCGGTCGATTATAACCCAAATACCATCGAATCCACCTCTAGATTTAGGTAGTCCGAAAATAAAATCCATCCCTATACCTTCCCATTTCCATGCCGAAATTTCTAGGGGTTTGAGTTTACCTGCGGGTCGTAAGTGTTCTGCCTTGACCCTTTGACATGTTAAGCATCGGGCGACATATTCCGCCACCTCTCTCTTCATATTCGGCCACCAGAAGCTTCTTTTCAAATCTTGATACATTTTGGTAGCTCCAGGATGAATAGTATACCTGGTTTGTGAGCCTCGTCCATAATCATTTTCTTGTCTCTGCATGGTCGGGTACACAGACTCGATCCCGGAACAATAGCCTTCCATCTTCAGTTAATGAAAAATCTGGCCTCTGGTCTAGATTAGCCTTAATCTCCACAACTATAGGGTCATTGTCTTGGAGTGTTGTGATGTCCTCCAATAGTGTGGGTTGTGCTCTAACACTCGCAACAAGGCATCCCTTCTCTTTGATGTCTGCATCAATATTTAACTTGGCAAAGTCTTCTAATAACCTCCATTCACCCACCATGAGACTAGACAAGGTAACCATCGGCTTCCTGCTAAGAGCATCTGCCACAGCATTTGCTTTTCCTGGATGATATTGAATAGAGAAGTCGAAGTCCTTGAGATACTCCAACCACCTCCGTTGCCTCATATTCAAGTCCTGCTGAGAAAACAAATACTTCAAGCTTTTATGGTCAGAAAACACAATGAATTTCTCACCATATAGTAATGACGCCATATCTTCAAGGCAAAGACTACAGCCGCTAGCTCCAGATCATGTACGGGATAATTGTCCTCGTGCTTCTTCAATTGTCTGGATGCGTAGCATATAACTTTCCTTCTTGCATCAGCACACAGCCAAGGCTGATCCCAGATGCATCGGTGTATACTTCGAAACTACCCCGGCAATTGGCAAGGTTAGTACGGGTGCTGAGGTAAGGTGTTCTTTCAATGCCCGGAAACTTTCTTCACATTCATCAGTCCATGCATATGGATTTCCTTCCTGGTAAGCCTGGTCAATGGTACAGCTATCTTTGAGAAATCTTTAATGAAGCGACGATAATAACCGGCTAACCCCAGAAAGCTTCTCATCTCCGACACAGTTGTCGGCCTTTCCCAGTTCCTTACCGCCTCCACCTTAGATGGATCCACAGAGATTCCCTCCTTGTATATGATGTGACCAAGAAAGATACTTCCTCCATCCAGAATTCACACTTACTAAGTTTAGCATAGAGTTGATTATCTCTAAGCACTTGCAGAGCAACCTTCAAGTGTTCTCATGTTCTTCTTGGGATTTGGAGTAAATAAGGATGTCATCAATGAACACCACTATGAACTGGTCCAAATAGGGCCTATAAATATTGTTCATAAGTTGCATGAAGGCCGCTGGAGCATTGGTTAACCAAACGGCATGACTACGAACTCGTAGTGACCATATCTACTCCGAATGCAGACTTGTGAATATCCTCTTCCTTATTCTCAGTTGGTGGTAGCCCGACCTCAGATCTATCTTGGAGAAAAATTGTGCGCCAGAGATCTGATCAAACAGTTCATCGATGTGGGCAGTGGATACTTGTTCTTTATTGTCAACTGGTTCAACTGACGGTAGTCAATGCAAAGCTCATTGATCCGTCCTTCTTCCTGACGAATTGTAACGACCCTCCTCATACCGGTACGATTATACCAATCCCCATCGGTATAAAGAGCGTCATTACAGTGGGATAAAACCCAACACTAGCCGATAGGTTGAAAAGTACGTAGATAGCAATTGATTTCAGCGGAATAAATACAACAATTTAACTTAGTCCATCACCATCCCATATTCCACAATCTATATAGTGCAAAATAGAACGACAATGTCCACATTATTACATGATGAAAGAGCTACATTGTCCAAATAACATTTTTATTCAACTATGAAAGGAAAATACAACTACTACTTGCTCCTCAAAAGCCTCTCCTCCAAGATAGCGTCTCTCCCCCTAGCACGGGATACCTGTCAACCTGTACGCCGAAGCAAGGGTGAGTCCAAAGACTCAGCAAGTAAAACAAAGACTTAATCTTAAACATATCACATTCACATTAAGCTATTAAACACTCATGAATACATACTATCATTTAAACTCCCAAACACATGGAACATACTCTTAGCTATCAACACATTTTTAATCACCTAGACATGCTTCATTCTATTATGTTTATTCTAAATCATGGATACTATTACTATACACTTGTACATATTCTCTACACTTAACACATAACATGATCCTTCATTTCCACATTAATTCATTTCATGACATATTTCTACAACTAGAACATAGAATTTGACATAAAGGAATGAACAAACTAATATGATGACTATTCACTTTTCACATGCACTTTTCATATTTAATTTCACATTTTGCTTGTTGTTTTAAATGTACATACATCTCATACACATGGTTTCATATTTTATAACATGAATTGAGAAGTTAAAACATGGTCAAATTGGTTGGCAACAATAAGTACTAAAGCATGAAACTTTGTACTAAGCAAACATCGCATCTAGCATGGAACTAATTAATATTACATACATTTATCACCTTCATAACTACACTTTACTTACTGTTTTGACATGAATTACATTCAATTACATGGATTTACATTTGTTCATATGTTATCTTATCCAATTCACATTCTACATTTCCATCTTTCATGTTGCATAAATGACATGGTTACTCATGTTTATTCACATACACTATTACATGAAGAACAATAAACTACATGACATGATGATAAGCATGATATTGTAAATGAGGTAATTAATGCATGAAAACATGAACATTATGCATTACTACATCGGTTTTCACGTGCAAGCACACTCTCAATAACATTAACTGTCTCTACATATCTTTTCACATATTCTTCACATCATTTACTCTTTGGTTTTCATTTATCACATATCATATTATTTGCACTCATCTATGCCACATTCGCATATAATCTTACACTTTATACATATTCCAATTACTTAAAATGCCATGAACATAGTCCTAACTACCTTTTTGAGGACACAAACAAATATCTCATACTCATAACTCATCACATCTCATAACACATAACTCATAACACAACTCATATCACATAACTCATATCACATACCCACCACCTAGGCAATGAAGTGGTGAATCTTGGTAACTGCGCAGACCGGGAGAAGCTCTCTCCACCCTATCCAGTGGTACTTGTCCACCTCCGGGTTTTTTCTAATGCCTTTAGGACAAACTTATACAATGTAGAGCCTTCCATAGGGACTTTTCTATGTACAGCTCTCGATGCCTATAGGGTAGCAGTGTCATTCTTGCCCCAATTATCACACATTATTTATTCACATTTCTCACCCTATTCACATATTTACTATAATACTAATCACTTTACACATCTTAATTATCAATTTCACATGTCTTAGTTAACCCAATCATGGTACTACTGTTTTCAAAATTAAAACATCTAACCTTACAGTCCTAAACATGATGTATATTTACTGATTGCATAAGATCGAATTTAATACATCTAACATGAACAATTTCCATGGTTTAACTAATAACTGTACTTGTTGTCATCAATTTGATTTTAAATTTTTATCACAGGTCATTAGCAGTAAGTATGTCACATATGCAATTTTTCAGATTTTTCGAACAGTAAACATAATTTCTACAATTAAATCTAGAATTCAGACATATTTATCGAAATATCATTAAGCATGAGACATATCAATATGTTTAGGCATTAACAGAATAGAAACCTAATACCAACATTCAATCTGTCATGGAAATTATGAAAACTAATTCACAACAAATCCATTTATACTAGATTTAAACATGTTCATATCATGCTCATTACTCAGTCACTGGATTTTAATAATTATCATGGTTCATAGAAAATTTAGGCAACCTCATGATATGACCTACTAACAGTATACAATCACCCATAAAATTTCAGAGTATACCCATGTCCAGAAATCATTTAAACAGCAAAGAAGATCAAAAGTAACACTTTTAGGTTCTAAAGAGTAGACGTCAAGGGATGTTGCCGTCAACTTCTTCTAAAGAACTTGACTGCAACCTATGTTGCCTTCTACTTGCTCCCAGCAGCACATACATATGACTTTTCATACAACGGTGAATTCGGGGTTCCAAGACGCGAGGAAAAATCCGTAAAAATACCTAGGACTTAGGGGACATGTATAGGATCAAGATCTAGGTTTACTTGCCTCTTAAAAAATCTACAAGATCAGAATCGTCGGTGAAGCCCTTTTCGGCCCTGCGAAAAAGGTGCTCGGAAACGCCTTAGATCTTCTTCTCCTGTCGATGTAGATGGCTCCTCGGAGTTGGAATCTCTTCCTCTATGTATAGGCTATCCTCCAGATGTTGTAGCTCTTCGGGGAACACCTCCAGTTGACGGATCCGGCCTTCTAAAGATCAGCTTTTCACCATCTCAGAGCTAGGGTTTTCACCAAATGTTGAAAGCCTTTCCCTCATCCCAGAGTGGGTATTTTATAGGTTCAAGGGTTGGGTACGCATTAGGGTAGGTTACCCAAGGTTTAGGAAGGGTTTCCTAATCTGAAACTAGCCAAAACACGGACATTAACAATTCTGGAACCGTTACGCAGTTGGATATTAACGTCAACATCGGTTGTAGTCAACCTGGCAGTTGACGTCAAGGTCTGGCCGCCAGAATGGGGTTGGCGTCCAGGTCTGGCCGCCCACTGTGTCTTGGCGTCCAGGTCTGGCTGCCCACTGTGTCTTGGCGTCCAGGTCTGGCCGCCAGCAGTGTCTTGGCAGCCGAAACACCGATAAACCTAGAATTTCATGCATAAATGCACTAAAATAATTTAGTATATGCAAAAATAATTTCAAATATCATTACCACATAAAATACTTGCATTATGTAATATTAATTAATTACAACTTACACTAATCATAATTAAGAACAATATGCATCAATACATACATATATGCACACATACGTACACATTGCATAATTACATACATTACGCATGAACTTATGATTAAAATGTGTCCATTATTAGTTAAATATTGTATGCATAGTATCATCCAAGTACTTTACATACCCTAATTAATTTAACACGCTTAAAGTAGATAATATTATTTAAACAAGGATAACACATGTATGTATATACGCACATCCACAGCACTAACTATGTGCATTAAAATAATTAAATACAATAGGCACCTCAATAATTAGATAATTCACACACGTTTAATATATATTTGCATGCTCAGAAATAAACTCATGATTATTACAAAGTGTATGATAATAATTTCTTACTATGCGTACAACACGCACCATACGCATGAGATTTACATACATTGATAACTAGATATGCATGCACAATTATGTATGCTTTATACTTGTATGAAAATAGTATACATATACTTACATGGTCCATAGCAAATTATCTATTACATGGACAATAATATCTATGTATATTCACATATATAGATGAATTGATGTACATAGGATTAAATAGATAGATATCATATGTATAAGGTAACATACATATATGTATATTTTACACACAACCTCCATGGAATAGGCAGGATAGTATGCACTTCAAGATTTAGATAATGCATGCATAATATTATCAAGATACAGTTTGGAATAAGTTATCTATGAATAATCTATACAACAAAAGAAATCCTTGCATGCACATACTTGAATTATCATATGCATAAATATATAGGCATTTACAACATAATTATATACATTATGCATGAAATAGATAAACATAATATGCACATCGGTAGTTAGATTAGCATGCATAGTATTACTTAAGTATTACAAGCCTAGTATTTTAGTATACACAATACACATCAATTTAGCTAATTGCCTATTCTCACAAAATATTTTATATATATATATGCATGAGTTCATAAGGAATATAGAAATTATAATACGCATAATTGAATACACACACTATACACACAACAATAATTATACATGCACATATAAAATGAATAAAAAAATTTCAGGGTATCACACGAATAATACTGGCGCTCCCCACGGGGATGTACTGGGCCTGATAAAACCTTGATCTAGCAATTCTTGGATCTGTCTCTTCAACTCCTGCAATTCAATAGGGGACATGCGATACGGGGCTTTGAAACAGGGGCTGCCCCAGGGAGTAACTCAATGGTGAAGTTTACTTCCCGATCAGGTGGTATTCCGGGCAATTCTTCTGGAAAGACATCCGGGTAGTCTCTAGCTATGGGGATGTCTTCTAGTTTGGTTTTTGCTTTTCAATCACCGTGACCGAAACTAGGAAAGCATCACAACCCTTGTGATTAGCTTAGAAGCTTTTAGGGATGATATCATGATGGGGGTTTATGATAGCGATTCCCAAGTAGGGAAAAGGTTGGAAGATTTGGACTTCTAAAGGTGACCATCCTATGACGACATTTACATCAGCATCATATTCGATCAGCCATTCGACACCCAATATGGCATCATAGCCCTTCATGTCTAGACAGATAAAATCAGCAGGAGATTGTGTCCTCCTACTATAGTTTCACATTTTGGAAAGTAGTTGGTAAGTTTAGATTCTGAGCCCAGTGGAGAGACTACAGTGATCTTGGATTTCAAGGGTACAGGTTGGACAAGTAGAGTTGCAGCAAATGTGGTGGAAATAAATGAATATGCAGCTCCCGTATCAATAAGTACAAATGCAGGTTGAGAGTGTATGGAAATGGTACCTTCCACCATACCTCCTTCCTCGGGTAGGTCAGCTTCTATGACTGCATTAAGGCGTCCCCCACGCCGTGGTACATTCTGGGCTTTTCTTGGTTGGTCCTTCAGCATAGGACAGTCCGAAATACGGTGATCACGACCACCACACCTCAAGCATGCCCCGAGCTTCTTCCAGCATTCCTCAGCTCGGTGTCCTGGTTTATCACAAAACTTGCAGTTTTCAGACGACTGCCTACCTTCCACTTTGACTCTTTTATCTCCCGCCGCATCTCTTCCAGCAATTGGCCTCTTGTTGTTGCTGTTGAAGTTATTATTGTTGCTACGAAACGTTGGAACAGTATTAGGTGCTCCCTTCTTGACAAAGACGGCTTAGACTTGTCCTTGCCCCTCATGCTCTTACTTTGGCCATGGTGTCCTCCACTAGCTGAGCTCTTTGGACCATGTTAGTGTAAGTTTGAATGTTGTGTGGTCCGAGCCTTTCGATGAACATGGGCCTGAGTCCATCCATGAAACGGTTGGCTTTCAACCTTTGTGTGCCCCACAGATGTGGGGCATACACTGCCAGGCGAGCAAACTGAGCTTTATACTCAGCCACAGACATGCTCTTCTGTTTTAGTGCAACAAACTTTGCTGCCTTCTTCTCCTTTACTCTTTCAGAGAAATATTTTCCCCGGAATATCTCCAGGAATCTAGCCCACTCTAGTTCAGCTACATTTGGCAGGTGGGCCGAGGTGGCCTTCCACCATGCTCGAGCATCCTTGGTAAATTGGAAGGTGGCCAGTACCACTTTCTCCCTATTGTTGCATTGCATTACTTGGAAAATCCTTTTGATCTCCTCTTGCCAATTTTCTGCTTCATCTGGGTCAGGGGATCCAGAGAAACGAGGAGGGTTTAAACTCCTAAAATTTCGGTGCAGATCACCGGCTCCATTCCTTGCAGCTGCAGCCTGATTTCCAGCCTGAACTACATTTTGCAGGGCCTCCGTAAGTCCAGCCACAGTGTCTTGCATAGCTTGCCACTGGTTGCGAGCCATTGCAGTTGTATGAGAGTGTTATGAGGATTCCTGAGAAAAAGGATGGAAACCAATTAATGTCTCTAGATACATTATAAGAGTCAATGGGTAGGAGTGTTTAATTCTTTCTAACATATTCCCAGTCTCTACCCATTCTCACCAGGTACTGTATTTAATTTCCATGACCTAGGTTCCATAGGTATCTCCTATTTGAGACATATCCTATTTGATATTCCTAGGCTCTGATACCACTTAACTGTCACGTCCCGAGAATACGCAGCGGATATTAATAATACAATTCGAGTCGATATCCTGAGACGTGGACAGTCGGCAAATAAGCCTCTAGCTAGCACGCACTAAATGTGTATCAACACAACATCATAATAGGGCCCAACTGATGAACTCAATAAAAATTGTATTCAATCTCAACTCAACTTATAAAAATTGGAAACTAATACAATACTAACTCAATAAAAAGAAATACATTTACCCCTCACTTCCTACTACATGTTCTAACTCTCAAAATAAACTACTATAACTAGACTCATATTTGGAACGCTCATCACTCGGATGCATTCCCATCCTCTGCTTGCTCTTCCTCTTGAACCTCATAGTCACCTAGATTGGGAAAAAGGTAGGGGATGAGCAAACTAGCCAGTAGGATTTATATCTCAATGTGCGGGCAATGATATAAGTGATTAACATTTTAGAACTTAGGCAAGTACGATGAATGACATGCAAGTACGAATAAAACTCATTAAAACATGATATATATAAAACAAGCTGGATAGAGTGAACAAGATAGAATAAGATTGTTAAACAAGATGCCAAGAAAGAATTAACTATAGATCACTTTGCACAAGCAAGCAAGATTTCTCTTGATGCCAATGGTTTTCAAGAAAGCAAATTATCACTAGTTGCAATAAATGCAGGATGGCCATATCATGCAAGCAAGCAAGATTGCACAAGCACGTTCAAGTAACACTAATCAGGCACGTAGACACCAATGTACACCAAGAAAAGATCCATCAAGAATGTACACCAGGACACGTGTATGTGGTTATGTATCTAACATTCAACAAGCAAGAAAGTACTCCCAGCGCAGATGCAACGCCAGTATCATTCTACCCCATGGTTAACAGTATATTTATGACTCTCCGTCGTTGGGGCTAGACTGGAGCCCTTGGACACACGCCGTGCCCTGTCAGCCATCTCATGTAAAATTTCAAATGTAGATACCCACAGTCATAAATAATGGCCAATGAGAGTTTCAATAAGTAAGCATGTGTAATGTCATGTTCATGTTGATGATGAGAAGAAATAAATAAATTGATGATTCCATGAGGACAATGGTCAAGAGATAAATTGACAGCTGAACGGTAGGATTTACAATTTAGTTCAATCTTTACATTAATGGCTTTAGTCTAGATTGTAATTCATACTCACGAGAACAAGAAGAGAAAAGAAATGCACGCCCTTGATGTAAAGTGTGGAGTAATGTACGTGGTCAATTCACAATCCGTCGGTCTCAAACTCTCGAAAAAAAAACACTTAACGTGATGGCATGCAATGAACAATGCATTTAACTACATATGGGTTTACAGATTTTAAGATAAAATTTATCATTTAAAGCAAGCTAGAATGGTAACAAGAGTAAATCACAAGTTTCATGTATGATCATATCATTAAGAAAGCAATTAGAATAATATTCATGTAATTAAGGATTTTTCAATGGGTTAAACACTTTTAAGTCATTAAATAGACATTATGTAATGAACAAACCCAAGACATGCAATATTTGCAAAGGTAGTGTCGACACAACCCATGCTGGTGTCGACACCATGCTTCAAACATAAAACAAAAACATGAAAAACTGGTCAAGTAGTGTCGACACTAGTCCAGGTGGTGTCGACACAGTGCATCAAAAACAAGGCAAAAAGGTCAAGTAGTGTCGACACGAGATCAAGTAGTGTCGACACTAGAGACAGGTTCCAGAAAACCATCTAGAAAACATGGGACAGTGTGTCGACACAAGATGGGGCTGTGTCGACACTAGATGGCCTTCCCAGAACTTTCTGGGTCAAACTGGGACAGTGTGTCGACACAAGATGGGGCTGTGTCGACACTAGATGCTTTCCCAAAACACTTTCTGGGCTGTTTTGGGACAGCAGGTCGACACTAGCCCAGGCTATGTCGACACTAGTGGCTTTCCCAGAACAAAACACATGGTCATGTTGAACCCGATGACACTTCTCATGCAGTAATTCACTTACGACTCTTATAACTCTTTAACGGTGACAATTAGACAAAACGTTCAACATGAAAGATGAAGAGGACAACTAGTAGAAGAACTTTGATGTTGAGGGTTTTATCTAATTCGGTCTCGAACCCCGAGAAAAACATATGAAGAACAGAAAGTCAAGTGTAGCCCGAAATCTCAGTTTCATGCAGTGACTCTCTTCCCACGCTTGTAACTCTCTAACCAAGGACTTTTGGACAAAAAGTCCAACATAAAAGATGATCATGAATTCGAGTAGAAAAACGTTTGTGAAAGAAGTTTAGTCAAATTCAGTCTTGAATCACGTGCATAATAAGACGAACGGGAAAAACCCTAACAGTGCGCGACTTTGGAAAACTATGAATAGTTCAAAATCTACTCAATGAAATTCGATGAAACCAGTGGGATATGAAAGTTAACTTGATGCACTACACATTGGTATAAGATATGTTAAGGTTTGGCCCGAGAAAACCTACCTTATGGGTTGAAGAAGTCTCGTTTGTCCAGAAAACCCGAGTTCAGACCACTCGGAGGAAAACGCCTACTGCTCCGAGTATACTACATGAAATTTGAGAATTCCACTTGGGTTAGAACGTATACCTGACCCTCTTTCCAAGGGTATAAGCCTTGCAACGTTTGGTTTATGTTTGATCTACCTTTGGTCGACTTCAAGATGATGGTCTGTGCAGGTCGCAGCAGACGAAACAGGGAAGAAGAACGACTTGGTGTGAATGATCTCCTGCTCCCAGCCACCAAGAACTTCTCCACACGATCCCAGCAAGTTCTAAAACTCGTTCCTAGAGTTTGGTGAAGAGTATTTAAGCAACCATGGTGTTTTAGGAGTCCTATTATAACTAGGAAAGCTAAGCTGCGGTTTTGACAGTGCAATTTCCTATCTTTTGAGGATTCCTTCCTCCCTTAGAGTGTGTGAGACTTTAGGAACCTCCCACCATAGATAGGCATGAATTTGGGTTGCCAAGAATGCATGATTGCATCCCAATCCAACTCAGATTGCCTCTTCCTAATTTCAGCCGAATTAAAGTTACGAATTTCCCTGCATTTTCTAGCTTTCTTCATTATTGGGCCAAATGATGTCCATTGACCCAATTATGATATTGGGTCCTTAATATATAATGTTGGAAGCCCCTCCAACACTTTTATTTAAATTTGATTACTTGATATACTAAAATTTTCGGGGTGCTACACCGACAGGAGTCAGACATGTCTAGGATTGCTGTCCAAGACCTGCCCTCCTTGACACAAGGTGATTCAAAAATATAGAACTAATTTACAAGTGACGAAAAGTCATAAAAAAAGTTGCAGATGAATCCAGACATGCAATAGTATTCCCAGTAATTAGGAATTGGTAAACAGTCATGGTTTCGACATGGTTTAATCAGATCAAACATGGAGGATAGAATACTGGAAATAGTTGAGATGCAAGATTTAATTCGCAAGAGATGGTGGATGGAATTTAGGGCTTTCAGGGGCTAAAGAAGCCTAACACCCGTCAGTCCTTACAGTAAAAATCTCATGGCATGAGGACGAGTATACATGAAGATATGAATTTAAGAAGAGGGTTCGGGGTCATGAAGTTCACCGAACTTTGAAAATTTAGAACTAGAGATTTGCTCGATGGAAGAATATGAAACCAAAGGGCTTTTCTTCCTGATAGACGAGACATCCTACAGAAACATTTTCATGGTTTATACTCGTGAGAATGCCTATCTTTGGTGTTTTTTCTCTCCTAGGGCAAGAACGTGAAGAACTCGGAGAAGAACGTAAGAGCTCCTCCTTCTCCATGATTTCACCTCCTCTTGGCCTCTCCTCCTGGTCCAGAAACCTCTTGGCACAAGCTAGGGCCAGCCATGAGGGTTTTAGGAGGGTATTTAAGCTTTTTCCCATTCCATTTCCTATTATGACTCTAATTCCTCTTTATTATGATTTTCCTAATTTCTTCTCCCCTTTTTAAGCAAGAGATCTTCTAATTAGGTTGGGAGAGAGCTAAATTCGTGGCCAATCAATCAGGGTAGGTTTTAGGATTCCAAGTCTTACTCAAATTAGCTATTTAATGCACTAAATACACCTTTTCTAATTAAGTAATAATTAGTTATGAAATTAGGGTATTTTCCTATTATTCCCCATCTTATAATCCCACTTTTTGACCCACTAATTTCTAGTGGGTCAATATAGCAAAGCCCATTACTCTTTTTCTTTTAATGGTTTTGTTTAATTCTCTCTTATTTGATTTCCTAGTTGATTTAATACATCTTCCTTTTATTTGATTTTCTAATAATATAAATATTTAATTTTTTATTTCCCAAAAATTTAGGATTGCTACATCCTCCCCCTCTTAAAAATAATTTAGTCCCCAAATTCATATGAT
Source organism: Colocasia esculenta (assembly GCA_014218235.1). Classification (NCBI taxonomy): domain Eukaryota; kingdom Viridiplantae; phylum Streptophyta; class Magnoliopsida; order Alismatales; family Araceae; genus Colocasia; species Colocasia esculenta. Next base: position 53,898,393 of record CM024757.1, read on the forward strand.
CATTTAGGAGAGAATGTCTTACCGAAAAGATCGGGGTAGTTCCGTCTGATGATTCCTTCCGGTTCCCATGTGGCTTCCTCCACTCCTCGATTATTCCATAGGACTTTAACCACATGGATGGGACGATTTCTGAGTTGTTGTACCTTCTGTTCTAGTATCTTGACTGGCTTCTCTTCGTATGTCATGTCTCTGCTCAGTTCCAACTTCTCATGGCGAATGACATGCGTGGGATCATACACATATTTCCTAAGTATGGAAACATGAAACACATTGTGTACACATGCCAGATCTGATGACAACGCCAGCCAATATGCTACCTCGCCAACCCTTTCGAGTACTTCAAAAGGACTGATGAATCTAGGGCTAAGTTTACCCTTTACACCGAATCTTTGAATGCCATGAGTAGGTGACACTTTTAGAAATACATGATCACCCACTTGAAATTCCAGATCTCGCCTTCTTTTGTCGGCGTAGCTCTTTGTCTAGACTGAGCAATCTTGAGCTGGTCTCTGATTACCTGAATGTCTCTGTCGTCTTTTGCACCATGTCTGGGCCTAGCCATTATTGTTCTACAATCTCATTCCAGCATGCAGGAGATCTACAGTTTCTTCCATAGAGTGCTTCAAATGGTGCCATCTTAATACTCGCCTGGTAACTGTTGTTATAGGCGAACTCAATTAGGGGTAGGTGCTCATTTCGATATCCATGGAAGTCTATAGTGCAAGCTCTCAACATGTCTTCAACAATTTGGTTGGTTCTTTCTGTTTGCCCATCAGTTTGTGGATGAAATGCAGTACTAAAGTTGAGTTTAGTACCTAGTGCACCTTGTAGTCCTTTCCAAAAATGAGATGTAAATCTCGGATCTCGACCCGAAACAATTGATGATGGAATGCCATGTATTCTTACAATCTCCTTGATATATAAGGTAGCTAGTACCTCCACTGACCACTTACTTTTTATGGTTAGGAAGTGGGCAGATTTGGTTAGCCGGTCAACAATGACCCAGATAGCATCGAGTCCACCACGAGTTTTGGGTAACCCCATGATGAAGTCCATGCCAATGCTTTCCCATTTCCATTCTGGAATATCCAGTGGTCTGAGCTGCCAGCAGGACGCATATGCTCTGCTTTTACCTGTTGACAAGTAAGGCAGTGAGCGGCATGCTCGGCTACCTCTCTTTTCATGTTCGGCCACCAAAATGTTCTCTTCTTGTCTTGATACATTTTGGTACCTCCTGGATGAATAGTGTACTTGGTCCTGTGAGCTTCATCCATTAGCTTCCTCTTCAGTTCTTCATTGTCGGGGACGCATGTCCTCCCTTGAAAGACAAGCCTTCCATCTTCAGTCATCGCAAAGTTTGGCCTTTCAGCTAGAGTCTCTTTGATGCGAACTAAGAACAGATCATTATCTTGTTGGGCTTTGATCTCTTCCAGCATGTCGGATCGAATCTTGATATTAGCAACCAAGACTCATTCATCACTATGTTCAATATTCAAATCCAGCCTTGCGAATTGTTCCAGTAGTTGCATCTCACCAAGAACTAGACTCGAAACAGATGCCATCGGCTTTCTACTAAGAGCATCAGCCACGACATTACCTTTGCCAGGATGGTATTGGATGTTGAAGTCAAAATCCTTCAGGTATTCTAGCCATCTTCTTTGTCTCATATTGAGTTCCTTCTGGGAGAATAGGTACTTCAAGCTTTTATGATCTGAGTAGACAGTGAATTGCTCGCCATATAGATAATGTCTCCAGATTTTCAAGGTGAAGACCACAGCAGCCAGCTCGAGATCATGTATAGGGTAGTTGACTTCATGTGTCTTTAGTTGTCTCAAAGAATAGGCAATGACCTTCTCCTTTTGCATGAGTACACAACCTAGCCCAATTCCAGAGGCATCGGTGTAGACAGAGAATCCTTCTCCCTCTATTGGTAAAGCGAGAACAGGTGCTGATGTAAGACAATCCTTGAGAGTTTAAAAACTCTTCTCACACTCTTTACTCCAGGAGTAGGGGTTCTCCTTTCGTGTCAGACGTGTGAGAGGAACGGCAATCTTTGAGAAGTCCTTTATGAACCGCCTGTAATAGCCGGCCAGTCCCAAGAAGCTTCGGATTTCCGTGACGCTGGTGGTCTCTCCCAATTGAGTACAGCTTCGACTTTGGAGGGATCAACTGAGATGCCATCCTTAGAGATGACATGGCCCAAGAAGGACACTTCTTCGAGCCAGAAGTCACACTTGCTTAATTTTGCGTACAGCTTATTATCTCGCAAGACTTGTAGTGCTATCTTCGGATGTTCTTCATACTCCTCTTTTGTCTTGGAATATATGAGGATGTCGTCGATAAAGACGACCACGAACTTGTTTAGGTATGGCCGATATATACTATTCATGAGTTGCATGAAGGATGCAGGAGCATTGGTTAGACCAAAAGGCATAACGACAAATTCGTAGTGTCCATACCTGCTCCTGAAAGCTGTTTTGAAGATATCATCATCCTTGATCCTCATTTGATGATAGCCAGATCGAAGGTCGATCTTAGAGAAATATTGAGCGGCAGATATTTGGTCGAACAGTTCATCGACCCTAGGCAGTGGGTACTTGTTCTTGATGGTGAGTTGATTGAGTTGTCGATAGTCGATGCAGAGCCTCATCGATCCATCCTTCTTCTTGACGAATAGCATGGGTGCTCCCCATGAGGAAGTACTTGGTCTGATGAACCCTTTTTCTAGCAGCTCCATCAGTTGCGCCTTCAATTCTTTTAGCTCGGCAGGTGACATCCGGTACGGTTGACGCAATATCGGGGCGGCTCTAGGAATTAATTCGATGGTGAAGTTGACATCACGTTTAGGGGGAATTCCAAGCAGGTCTTTGGGGAAAACATCAGGGTAGTCCTATACTATGTGGATGTCCTCTATCTTAGAACCCTTCTTTTCCACAACTACAGCTGCTAGGAAGGCAAGGCAACCCTTCCTTATCATGTTGTGGGCTTTTATGGCAGAGACTAGAGACATCCGTCTCTTATGTCTAATCCCAGTGAATGCTAATTTAGGAAAGTCACTAAATGTTACCCTTCCTTTCTTACAATCGACGCTTGCCCCATAAGCGGACAACCAGTCGGCTCCCAAGATTACATCATAGCCTTCCATGGGCATACACACCAGGTCGGATTTTAAGTTATGGTCTCCGATCATTACATCAGCAGATGGGAAATATTTATTCAGTTTCTCCTTTTCCCCTAGTGGTGTTGTGACAGAGAACTCACATCCCATGGATGTAGGTTTGGTATTCAAGGTATCAGCAAAGTTTTGAGATATAAATGAATGAGTAGCTCCAGTATCGAATAGAACAAATGCTGATAAGGAGAAGACTCGTAAGGTACCTTCTACCACGCCTCCTTCCTCTGTGGCTTCCTCATTATGCAGGGCCTACAGCTTTCCTTGTTTCTTAGGAACGTTAGGGCGTCTCTCATTGTCCTTCAGTAGCGGGCACTCAGGAATGCAGTGCTCCCGACTCCCGCAGTGCAGACACGCACCGGCTTTCCTCCAACACTCTTCAGCCAAGTGACCTGGCCTATCGCAATGCTTGCAGTTGCCTTTAGTTGGAGTGCTTGGGATTATAGCTTTGGGTTTCCTTTCCTGGCTGGGTCCCTCTGTGAGGTTGAAGGGAAGCTTCTTGTCATTGCTCGGCTTAGCAGATAATTGACCAGAGGTCACTTCAAACTTCCCTTTAATACGGTTGGTGAAGTCCGTAGCATCTTCGAGCAGTTGGGCTTTCTTCACCATCTCGGCATAAGTCTGGATGTCAAGGGGGGCCAGTTGAGTGATGTATTGTGGCCTAAGACCATTGAGAAAGCGCTTAGCCTTCATTTTCTCAGTAGCTACTAGGTGTGTTGCATAGCGCGCCAGTCTCGAGAATTGAGCTTCGTATTCAGCCACAGTCAGACCCCTTTGCTTCAAAGCGGCGAATTCCGCTGCCTTCCTTTCTTGGACACGCTCGGAGAAGTATTTGGAGTTGAAAGCTTCCTTTAATTCGGTCCAGGTGAATTGACCGTCCTCCCTGGTCGCTTCCACTGACTCCCACCAGGCGCGGGCGTCTTTCTCCAGTTGGAATGTGGCTAGTAGCAGCTTGTCTGCTGCTACACATTGCATAACACGGAAGATTATTTCCGTTTCCTTCAGCTAGTGCTCGGCTTCATCCGGATCTGTGGATCCGCTGAACCTTGGCGGGTTCATACTTCTGAACCTACGATGCAAGTCGCCTGCACCGACACGATTTCCCCCGCCTTGGGTAGCTTGCAGGATTGCTCGAGTAAGTTCCTGGATGGTTTGTTGCATGCCCCTCATTTGAGCACGTTCTGCAGTCATCTTGATTGCTTAGTTCCTACAAAGTAACTTATTGTTATGATATTGGTATGAAATTTTAGTTCGTGCGTGTGTGAGTTGATTTTAGCTAGTTACCCACGGTTCTAACCACATCTCACATAGGTAGGATTTTTGACTCTAATCGAGGAAGGTCAACCTAGATCATCCTATACTTAGAATAACCTAGGCTTTGATACCACAAAATTGTCACGCCCCGACGCGGAATATCAGAACGCGAGGTAGTTGCAAGTGAAGGGTATAGAGCGAATACTAGACATCAAACCATTGCGCAATGAATAATACTAAAGCAAATCTTTTTCATTAATAACTTTCCAAATGTCTAGTTACAACCACTAATATCAGAGCCAATCTATAGGGCCCAATTACATTGAAATAAAGCAAAGACTAAACTCAAACTTAACTACTACAATGCTAATCATAATGCTGGGACACTAGGGTACTCATGACATCACTCCAGGTCGTTCCCGTCCTCTTGAGTGTATGGTTCATCCTCGGTCTCACCTGAGAATACAACGACAAATAACGTAGGGTGAGCGATAACGCCCAATAGGACTTAAATCTCAATACTCAAGCAGGCTTTAAATGATTAATGTGTTAAAAGGCAGAGTAACAAATGATAGAGCGAGAGAGTCAAGTAAAAGATAGCAGAATAGCACATGAACGAAATAGCAAGACTTTCCAATTATAGACTTTCCAAAAATAGCACGAGTATCGAGTATAGCACAAAATTGTAGGATGGCCATAGCACAACTAGCACAAGTATAGTAATAGCACAACGAGTATAGCATAGCACTTTTGTTGTCAACAGACAACGAGAGAATATAGCACTTTTGATTGTCATTCGATTAATCTAGATAGCCTGGCACTTAGATGTAATGCCGACATCTTGATCATGTTAACTCCCATGGGCAAATGGCATCTTCGAGCGCTCCTCCCAGGACCAGATCGGGCCCTATTGCACTAGCATTAGTTATATTGTTTATTTTAGACAATCAGTCAATGGCCAATAAAGAATGCCAAGAAATAGATAAGAGCACTAGATGAATAGATGAGATAGCAAGTGAACGTGAATAGACGAGAGAGTAGAGTATAGATGAGAGCTAATGGTCATAGCGTATAGCACCGAGTAACACACGATAGTAACAGTTGCACAACACACGCGTACGGTGTGGGCAGTCAGGTGGAATTCACTACCCTTCCGCTGGCCATGTTATTCACAGGTCCAGAGGTCCGGCGTAATTCAAGGTGAGAGTGAACTTCTAAAAGTTGTTTGGATCATATTGATCCCTAAAGGGTTTCATAGGCATTAGGGTACAACCAGCTCGTCGACCATGTGGGAATCCATGGACAGAGGATACTTACGGAGGCCTTGAACAAAGATTCACTAGTCTAGAGGAAGGAGTATCCGACAGAGAGTTTGTCCAAGTCAAGAGGGTGTGTATATAGAAACAAGTGCTCAACATTCTAGAGGAATTTTAGAATAATGGCAGTTCCAAAACACCGCACAAAATGTAGCATGTACCTCTTTAAAATAAGGCAATTAAATTCCATAATAATCAATGGTCATAATTAGGAAATGTGTCATGAAAATCATGCATATATTTTAATTCACCTATAAATGTTCAATTTATATTGAGTGAATATGCTGCGTGTATGACAGAGATTAAAGGGTATAAGCATAGAGTATTTGTAAAACATGGGGTTTTCTGCAAAATCCTTTGAACGCGACGCAGCCCAGTAAGGCTCGCGACAGGTACAGGGTAGATCGCGACAGGTGTTTAGATGGATCATGACGGGTCGGTCATGACAGGTAGTTAGAACGCGACAGAGTATGAAGGGAACGCAACGGGACAGGCACAGGGATCGTGACGGCTTACCTATTGCATTCAAAACGCGACGGGTAGGCTAACGCAATCAGACCACAGAACGCAGCCTATCAGGCCATCGCGTTCTGGTGGCCTGCGCTTGAGTCCGACAGGAGTCAGACATGTCTGGGATTGCGGTCCAAGACCTGCCCTCCTTGACACAGGGTGATTCAAAAATATAGAACTAATTGTACAAGTGACAAAAAATCATGAAACAAGTTGCAGACGAATCCCAGACATGCAATAGTATTCCCAGTAATTAGGAATTGGTAAATAGTCATGGTTTCAATATGGTTTAATCAGATCAAACATGGAGGATAGAATACTAGAAACAGTTGAGATGCAAGATTTAATTCGTAAGAGATGGTGGATGGAATTTAGGGCTTTCAAAGGCTAAAGAAGCCTAACACCCATCAGTCCTTACGGTAAAAATCTCATGGCATGAGGACGAGTATACATGAAGATATGAATTTAAGAAGAGGGTTCGGGGTCATGAAGTTCACCGAACTTTGAAAATTTAGAACTAGAGATTTGCTCGATGGAAAAATATGAAACCAAAGGACTTTTCTTCCTGACAAACGAGACATCCTACAAAAATTTTTCATGGTTTATGCTCGTGAGAATGTCTACCTTTGGTGTTTTTTCTCTCCTGGGGCAAGAACGTGAAGAACTCGGAGAAAAACGTAAGAGCTCCTCCTTCTCCACGATTTCTCCTCCTCTTGGCCTTTCCTCCTGGTCCAGCAACCTCTTGCCACAAGATAGGGCCGGCCATGAGGGTTTTAGGAGGGTATTTAAGCTTTTTCCTATTCTATTTCCTATTATGACTCTAATTCCTCTTTATTACGATTTTCCTAATTTCTTCTCCCCTTTTTAAGCAAGAGATCTCTTAATTGGGTTGGGAGAGAGCTAAATTCGTGGCCAATCAATCAGGGTAGGTTTTAAGATTCCAAGTCTTACTCAAATTAGCTATTTAATGCACTAAATACACATTTTCTAATTAAGTAATAATTTAGTTACGAAATTAGGGTATTTTCCTATTATTCTCCATCTTATAATCCCTAATTTTTGACCCACTAATTTCCAATGGGTCAATATAGCAAAGCCCATTACTCTTTTTTCTTTTAATGAGTTTTGTTTAATTCTCTCTTATTTGATTTCCTAGTTGATTTAATACATCTTCCTTTTATTTGATTTTCTAATAATATAAATATTTAATTTTTTATTTCCCAAAAACTTAGGGTTGCTACATTGAAGATGTCCCTAGATCTCCTACAACCACCCCCATGTTGCCTCATCCGTAGGGGACTATTGCATGCTTCATGTCGACGTGAATAGTCCCTTGCAGGACGCTCCCTCCAATTCTAAGGAGAAAGGCAAAGGCAAGTTGATCTTAGGTACTACCCTGGGTACTCTAACATTAGCGCTAAGGGGTTCCAACTCTCAAACAATTGCGATCGATGATGCTTGTCAGAATGACGTTAATTGTTCTTCATCGTCGACAATTAATTATGGTATCACTAATGACTCATGCAGAGATGTTATGGAAAAATCAAATCCAGTGGATGAAAAGGTCGACTTGATGCATACTGATGTGATGCTTGGTCTTTAGCCGATCGATCAAACAAAATTGGTCAACCAACCAGGCAATTAATTGACAAAAAAACCTGTAGTTGTGCGGACTGATCCTTTACTTAGGATTGGGTCGTTCGATCCATTGGACTTGGTTGACCAACTACCTCTGCATGCTTTTGCTCACGTGGACACTCATGAATCTTCTTAAGATATCTCATATCAGGCTAAAAGATTAGGAAAATCCAAGCCATATTCCTCTAAAGATGCATTGCAAGGTTCATCTAAGGGTACAAATCAAGATGAGCAATGCCCACCTTCCACTACGAGGGAGAATGCAATGACTCCAACTAAGACTGCTTTGAGCCACTCCCTGTCACCCTTGGCTTACTCATCCTATGGTTGTAGGAAATCCATTTCATGTCTAAATGGTAAAAAGAGTGTTAGAATCTGTTTACCTACACCACGAGTTCAGTCTCCTAGTCCTTTGCATCAAAGAACTTCTCCAATTGCTATTGATCCAATACCGAAATCCTCTATAGCTCAAGAACCTCAAGATAGAGTTCCACCTTAGCGTGACTGTGCTGATATTATTTTAATTTTTGAACTTTCTAAATCAAAAAATATTTTCATGCCTAGAATTACTGGAGTCTTTCCATCTAAGGTGTCTGAAACTAAAGATAATGATATTGAGTGTTGCTCCCCTCATCAGGGCTTTTGTCCTAGAGCTCTTCTTCGACAAAGTTTTTTGTTGGGAGCAGACATCTTTATAGTTTTGGCGGCATAGTTTTTCCTTATCTCATATCTTCTTTTATGGGCAGACCTTCATGCTGGACCTAAGGCCCTCAGTTTGTTTGTGGTGATTGTCCCTAATTTTAGCTTCCTTTATTAGTAAAATGGTCAGATGAGACCCTTTATTTTTTTTAAAAAAATGTTTAGTTCTTGTACCATGGCAGCTCAGACCCTACTCATCCATCAACGGTTCTCCTAAATTTTAATAATATTACTTTTGGATATGGGTGGTCCATCCTAGGCCAAGCCCAGATCAGGATCCGAATCAAAACTGTTTAACCGGCCTGGGCCTGGCCCGTGTGGACCCAACCTGGAAAAGCTGACCGAGACAAGTAAGCATCGTACTACACGTGGCGTCATCAATATTAAACTAGTAGGGTAGTTTGGTGTTTTCTGAAATATTAGTTTTAAATCGTTTATTCCAAAATTTACGAAAATAAAGTATCCCGAACCATATTGTCAGTTTAAATAGAGGCAATCATGTCAGTTTCTCAAACAATCTCCTCATGTCAAAGTAGCTCTACAACATCGTCTGTTCTTTTGCTCAAGATATTTACAAATTTTCTAATGGAAAGAGTCCTAAGTCTAACAATTTTGGATATTGCTTTTGCTGCATTATAGTGCCTATTCGCGTTGTTTAGAGAAAGAAGAACTTTTAAGTCTCCAGCCCCCAATTAACGAAGGGATGTTTATACACCCTCAGCCACAGATACAGGCTTCTTGGTAAAAACATCTGATGTTTCATATTGCATGGGCAAGAGAAGCTCAAATAGCAAACCCTTGTTGAGTCGTACAAACCCTTCATTCATGTGCCCTACTTTGATAGGGAGGATAATCTCAAGGTTAACCTTAAAGATGATTAGTCGCTAACGTTGAGCTACTCTCTCACTCTTTGGCCTTCTACTAAGGATGATAATTTCAACTTGAGAAATGCATACCTCTCGTTCTGACATGCAAAGAAATTTCACTGATTTCGCAGTCTTTAGACACAAAATCTGAGAGGCCCTTGTGTCTTTTAAGATTGCGAACTCTTCAAATCTTATATCTAAGATGGCACCCATTCGAACGGAAGTCTAATATTTCCCTTTCAACTCTTATTCTCTAAGCAAAAAACATGGTTCGCTGCGCGCAGTCATTTGAGTATGTTCACATGGTAATTTAGATACTCACCTTTATCTTTTACCGCATGGTTATAGTATTGTACCGTAACATATTTGTGGTGCCTCAAATTACCCTGGACTGGACTTTGTTCACTTGACAACCAAAGGAAATTCTGAATTCTTCTCAAATACTTGCAGTGTTTGCAGTTATTATTATTTTAAAAAAAAAAAAGAATTATCAATCAATCCCTACTTTTGAAGGACTTATTTTTAGATTTTTGACTTACATATTTTTCTAAAAAAATAAATATATAACTACATAATTTTCTAAAAGAGTCAAAGACCTATAAATAAATCCCCCAAAAGTAAAGACTAATTGATAATTCTCCCCCAAAAAATTACTCATTACATCCCATCCCAAGAGAGATGTCAATATATAGTCCAATCATTAATCAGATAAACTAAAAATGATAGATAAATAAAGATCGTACATATTAACAAACATGTCAGTTTCATTATTATAAGCCCGTTATAGCTTATACGACTTCTCCTTTTTGGACTGACTAATTAATAATCAGACTAGACAAATGTATCTGTCAAGTACATTGCCAATCTGCATTAGAAAGACGTGGGATTTTATATTTTTATAGATTTCATAAAAAAAAAGCATTTCTTGTTTCCAGAATTTTATCAACCCCTAAATTTGCAAGTTGATCGGACACTCTATTACCCTTGTTCCACTGGGGCTTCCAAAATATTTCAGAACTATCAACAAGGTACTCATTGTATGCACCGTCGCCGACGTCATTCTCCCACCTCTGTGGCCTCCGCTCACTGTTCAGCGGACTTATGTGAGGAACCTGAATATCCAAAAACGGACCAACATAAAAGCAGAGCAAATGGCGACGATGAGTGGGGATCACAACAAAAGTGCCTATCTTTAAATTAACCACTAATACACCATTCTTGTGAACAATATTTCAAAAGTTGAGAACTGACGGCAAAAGCCTTATTGAGAGGATGCAGCTGTTTCACAATTACAACAATATCTACTTGTAGCTTCATATATGATTTGCAATTACCTAAGACAGCAGATCACGAACAAGCAGGACGACTTAACAGACTTTACAGAGTACCATAAATTGAACTCCTAGGCCCCTACCGGCATCATTTATCGAGAAAGTGGGTCCAATAGAATCAATCATGGTAATGAAACGTTCAAAAAATATAGAACCTACAAAGATGATCTCAAGGAAATTCAGACATTTGACACACGGGTGGCATGTAACTCCAAGGGCAAGAGTTAATACCACCCAATCCCTGAGCCAACGCAGACGAAGGCCCTGTAGGAACATGTCGGTACTCACTGCAAATGCCCTCGCCCAGAAGATTTGCTATGGCATCGTTGAAAGCTTGGTTTTTAGAGCCGTTGGCATACCAGTCAGACCCAAGTAATTCATCAGGCCTAGAGAAATCAAGCTGAGGAGAAATGTCCATCGCAACACTGGGGCTTGCAGTATGCTCAGCAGGTTCTGGCTTAATAATTAGACCTGAATATAGCACACAAGTATTCAATGACGATATATGTTCTGCAGTGTAGACCAACCATGAAATGAAAAGTTGACTCACCATTTGAAATTCTCCCAATAGAAGAATCGTCCAATGAGCTTCCGCCAGTGAGAGGGGTACATGTACCGGAAACTGACGCAGGTGACTGGCCCAAGGGAGATACTGGATCAACAAAGTCTCCTTCCGTATAACAAAGATTAAATCCTGATGAATTTTGAACAGAATCACTTGGTATAACGGTTGAAGTGTTTGCAGTCTTCTCTGATAGTTTGTTCTTTCCTGTGCCCATTGCTTGTGCCTCGTGAAGTAATGCTTCTAAAAGACCACTGTTTCGGGGAGAACTGCAGTCGGATTGAACTGATACTGTCAGAGGAGATTCAACATAGGCATCCACTGCCTCAGGAGGTGGTGTAGGGGAACATGCAAGCCAACTGCTGAGATCAGTTTCAGGATATTGGAGTGAAGGGAGCTCTAACTTCGCAGCCACAGGAAGGGTCTGAGAAGTAGAGAAGTTGCCATCTGAGAGGGTATGGCTACCAGATGCCAGACCAGCCAGAGGTGCTAGATTTTTGCTGCCAGGATCAGGATCATAAGGAAAGCATACACCCAGAGGCCAGTGTATCTTTTCTGAAGATGAGAACCGCTCAAAAACTGGAAGCCCACAAGCAGCCTCGCCATGTAAAGTGGAAAATAATGGTTCTGACATTGGAAGCTGCTTAAAACGGTCCAAAGATGGGGGCATGATGCCAAAACTTTGTGATCCCAATCCCTGATTCAGCACGCTAGTTACAGATAAATCAGGAAATGGTGGCATGAAGGACAAACCTTGATTCACCTTAAAATTATCGAATATAACATCAGGAATATCATAACCACTTGGCTGCAAGTGCTCATTATTCCGTTTGTCACCAACAGTGAACTCATTGCCATTCTGACTCTGGTTCTCATTCATTGTTTCGAAACATATGTTGGGAGGGTAAAGAGGCAAACCAGCTCGTTGGCACCTCTTGATTCGAGTGTTCCAGTAGTTCTTTATCTCATTATCTGTTCGTCCTGGTAGCTGGAAGAAAACCAGAAGACAGCTCAGAAAAGCTCACAGATTTACAAAATAAATACCACAACCAGCTAAAAAAAAAATCATCAATCCATCTGATAAATGAAAGAAAAAGAAAATGGTATACTAAGAAGAAGAGAAACCATCCGGCAATTTATCTATGCATAGTCCCTGATCCAACACATTTGTCCTTCCACACCATTATTCCCGAGAAATTTTCGTATTCTATACTTCCAAAAGGTGTATAAGAGAATAGACCCCAGTCAGATGCAATTGCATGAATATGCCTTCCAATCCAGAATACTTTTAGGAAAATGGACAAGCATGGTGGTGGTTGGGGGGAGGGAGGGAAGGGGGAAGAAAACCAAGGGAAACTTACCTGTATACCATGAAACTGAAATCTCAAAAAATAACTATTGTACTCCTACCTGTATGAAAAAGATCTATGTACCCCCCAAATTTTCTAAGACCAACACGTAATATACCCAACATCAACAGTCCATCCAAAACATAACCCCAAGTATCTCAAGTGGTTGAAATGCTAACCTACCCCTCCCCCCCTCTAATATTAGGGTAACAGCCTCCCGCTCCATCCACAGCATCTGGAACTATACAGGCAACCTTTACAGCATTGCCATCTCTCACCTGCGGAGGTTGCAGCAGGGAGCTGCATGCGAGTGGTAAAAATTAAGCAGGATATTGACAAAAGCCAAGGTGAAGGAACTGGCATTATGGAAACACAAGTTAAAGAGAGATATATTAACAATGCAAAAGTGAAGAAAATATATCTTTGATCTTTTTTGGCCAGAATTAATTATCAGATATAGCAATAAGCTCAACAAAGTCTGTGGGTTATTCCCTTCAACAAGGTAAAGCACTGAATTACAGTGACATATTTTACATTAAGAACACAACATATTCACATAAAAACATCCAGAAGGCAGGCCTACAGATAGCCAGCATCGTCTAATCTCAAGATCACAAGGCAGACCTACAGATAGCCAGCACTGTCTAATCTCAAGATCACAAGGCAGTGCAGTTTCACAGCTCCAGGCTGTGCCTGCTGAAAGGATATTGTAACTTGCTGCACCCATATGTGATCACACTCGTACAGTCATATGGTGCCTAATGGACTGCAAGATGAGTGTTTCCTGCCCAAATGCTTTAGCTGATCTTCAGACAGCAGACCACACAAAGGGGCCTAGCCATCGCCTTTCTTAGTATCTTTCGATTAAGATACAAGATATATTATCCTTCAGGCCCTCAAGGTGTTGCAAGACAGAAACTGTCCATGGACAGGACTCCCCCTCTGCATTGCACAGGAAATCTACTGCCGGCAGCTTACTCCCAGCTGTGTTAGGAACAAGATCAGGCATCCAGCAGTCCCCCCAAAACCTAACTGATCCCATGAATTTACAGTTACGAAGGTGCCAGAATATGGGACTCTAGCTTTCAACCATCCAAATGCATAAAATATGCATCTTAAAAAAGCAAGAAAAAGTATTGCTAAAAGAACGGGAAATAATATGCTAAATTAACAGTAATTCCCCGGCATGACGACTGAATCAGCTTTTCTCCTATTGACACCTGCCGTGACACACGTATCTGTTTGGTTCAAATAAGTACCTAGAGATCTTTTAGGATTGTACATTTACTTATGACGCCAGCAAGCTGCTGTTTAAACTAGAAGGTTCCACTAAAATCACTAAAACAACTTTCTATATATCAACACTTCAGTTTCTGTTGCATTTCTAAAAGCATGTAGCAAGGCCATACCACATCACCAAGGAGGTGATGATTTATCGTGATGCACATATGTTGTTACCATGCAATGTAGTAGTTGACAACTCCACATGCAACAGCAAAATGCCAAATGGGGCAGCCTTTTAACAGCCTATCTAAGTCACAAGCAACCAACGAGGCTACCACAATGATTTCAAATGAACGAAATAACAAAATGAGAAATGACAACTACAGATACTTTACCTCCTGGCACATCCACTACTTGCCCACTTCATCCGTGCCCTTTAGACAATTAAAATGATCTCCATCTTCCACCTTTTCTCCTTATATCCAAACTTTGCAAACAGAGAGTCTCCACAGTTCATGTCTATGTAAACCTCAAATTTACACAAGTTTAGACTTCACAGGTAATGTTAAGCAGTCGCAAAAGCCATGTGCCAAGAATAAAACAATGTAGACTCCAACTAAATCCATACCTATTTATATTTATTCAATAATTATTATCAATATCAGAACCAACTTTCAATTGTCAAAATATCACCCAAGATGTTGAATAATCAACAAGTTGAAATAGTATCCCCAATACAAAACCTGTTCAGGCTACCCCTTTGAATTACAATGATGCCCATGGGAGGGTTTCATTATAATACTTTCCATTGAACTCCCTTGGAAGTGGCCAACCTGGAACTCTCTACATGCTCCTATACAATCTGATTCAGCTCCACCAATTCCAACCTCTTTAGCACATTCGACCAAGTGGTTACTTATGCAGTTTCAATAATGATAAAAATAGAGTCAAGGGCCTACAATGAAAGATGAGATAGGGAAAAAATTAAAACCGCACCTCTTACAGCCACAGAACAAGAAACATATGCTGTTTTAACATCGAGAACCCAACTTTACCATCAGGGAACAAACTTTAATTATCAGAGATAAACTCTTTTTAAGAAAAACTCACAGTATCCTCAAGTAAAGGTTTTGTTGCCTCTGCAGGATGAAATCTGAGTCACTTTATGAATCTAGTGCTCACATACTTGATACACTTGGACCGGTAGTGTACACTGCATTAAAACATTTATGTCTGGCTGATAAGGTGCCTAGTCATGTTGAGTAAGTAAGCAAATGAGTGAATGGATCTTCTTTTCTTTCAGTAGGTGAGTGGAACTTTGATTAGAGTCATTAGACATCATTTGGTCACAGAGGAATTCATGTACATTCCTTATGTCAGTCAGTCAGACAGAGAGTCATCCTTATAACTCCATTAATTACAAGTCTGGAATTCTGACAGGCAATCCAACAAAAGAAGATAAAGTTGCCATAGATCTTCATCAATTTTTGAAGAACTGGAACTGGTTTCCAGATCCATGCATACCAGTTCAGATTCTGGTCCATTTTCAAAGCCAGTTCCAGCCAGTATCCTCCCTGTTGGAACCACACAGGTTCCAGCCACTTCTAGTCCAGGTCAGCCAGTTGAGTACCATGATTTATGCCCACAGATAAAGTATGGGAGGGTCTGTTCTCAACTTCCCGCACATCAAGGACACGTTTCTATCAGCAAAAAAGACATTAAGGAAGAAAAGCATGCAAGAAAAGTATTACACATGAAAAAAGTTCAAAAATCTAACTTGTCCGTGGCATACCAGAACATGGACACAAAAGTTCTCCTAAACCATGTTACCTGCTAACAAGCTGTTGAATTGTGGGGGAGTGGGTGTGGAGAAGTTGGTCAAGGAGGTTTTCTGCCATGGCCCTAGCGGACTTGCTCGGTGTCAACCCGCGGTCTCACGAAGGGAGGCAAGAATCAGGCACAGCCATGAACCATTTCAACCAAAAACAGAACAGTTGAATTGAAGAGAAAAGCATGCAATAATATGTATCTCAAGACTATGGTAACAGTTACACTAAACATACATGTATTTTCCATGGCATCCTAACTAACAGATCCAGTTGGTTATAAAGTCTGGCTTACTTCAATGTGTATAATGGTTCATGGCTGATAATTAAAACTATGGATACTATGTGAATGACTAGAAACACTACAGATGAGTCAAATGTCCTACCTTGCAGATAGTGATTGTAGATGAGAGAAGCATTAAACCCTTTGTTATGAAGTAAAAAAAAAATGGACATGCACAAAGATCTACGAGATAATCCAATCATTATGATCATGCATCCATTATCTCCCCACCCCCCAACGCACACACAACTCAGAAGAAAAAGAAAAAGAGATTTGTGGTTATATCCCATAAAAAAGTGACAAGATGCATCACTTTCTTGTGAAATATAAATGAAAAGTGAAGCATTACACGACATCTTTTTAAAATTTTGCATTTTAATATTATGAAACAAAGTATCTATTTCTCTAGAGTATGCATTGAGTATTAGTGATGTCCAAGCCGCATAAGTTCTTTGACAAAATAAAAGGAAAACTGCTTGATTGACATGAGTAGAATGTGCATACATGAGCAGCCATCCTGGCCCATTTATTTCCCATTCTTGCATGGAGCTCAATGATCAACTGCTCTTCCTCAGGTGTAAAAGCACCCTTTTTCAAATTAGGTCTCAAATGATTAGCCCATCGTAGGCGGCAGCTTTTGCCACATCGAGATAGCCCCGAGTGTTTTTGGACAGCATTCCAGTTCCCTTCGCCATGCTTCTTGACGTACTCCACCAAGATTGCATCTTCTGCAGACGTCCAAGGCCCCTTCTTCAGGGAAACACCTCCTGAAAATGATACTCCAGAGTTGTCTTCATCGGCAGACAGGGACTCAGCTTGATCTTTCTGAGACATCCGAGTCCTATCGTCACTCTCACCCGATGTGTGACTCATTTTCTAGGGAAAGACAGGAAAATTATTGTAAATAAAAGGTTGACAAGGAGATCTACAAGGAAGAAGGGATAAAGAAAGTATTAAACAACAAGAACCCTAGCAAGATATAACAGACAATCAATAAGAAACAGCAAACCTGCGCTGGGCCCACAGGTGAAACAGTTCAAGACAGGTTCAGAAGGATAGAATAAGAAAAAGAGAAGAAATCTGAAATCAGATAGGAAACAACGCTAATCCTGTGGAGCACAAGAAATAGACACGATGTTTTTGAACCGAGAAACTATGGAAACTTGTTATTGCTTAACAAGTGCCCACAGCAACTTCTTATCTTTCACGGAAGATCGTAAGGAGAAACCTATCTAGAAGAGAAGGATAGACTAAAGACAAATTGTAAATAGAAAACTCCATGTAAGAAAGGGGTTCCATGTCGATGCAGGCAACCCGAGCCATAAAACACAAATAACTCTAGAACAAAAAATTGACCAATATGTACTTTTTTAACTGTATATACTCAAAGCTGAATTTGAATCACGGGTCTCCTTATATATAAGAATGATGTGAGATCATCAGCCAAAACTATAAAACAGATACTTTTAGAAAGTGGTCACACAGAATATTTTCCTTTTGTCCATTAGCACGGGATCAAAATCCCCGTATTCTCTGCACCCAAAGGAGAACGGAACGCTCATTTCAAGTGATCTCGCCAGTATGCCCACCTAGTAATCAATCACGAATACGACAGTTGAAACACGGGGCAGCAACATGTCTGAAAGCAACACGATCAAGCGAGTCCAGGACATGTTGAAAAGCCAGAGATCACACAAGAATAGCGTGTCCCCAACGCGTCGCAAAATCCTAAACACTCCCAAAACATACTAATGTGCTGACAACACATCAGTCAGACAAAACCCTGACAGCAGTCACCTAGACTAAATCTCACCTCTCCAAAGTAATGAAACAGGACCTACAGAGAGCCAACAAACTCCCCACATATCGCCGGATCAAACCGCCGCGACCTCAGAGACAGAACCTGATAATTCTACGAACCTAGCAACAAATTCGAAAAATACATCCGCAATGGAAGGATGTCGCGCTGCACCGACTAAAAAAAATCCAGTTTTAACACAATAAACAAGATCCATAGCCCCGATCCAAATCAATCAGAGCCGAGCGGAGAGAAATTGAGCTGAAGCGTGCGAGCAATCCAAGAACACGGAGCCAAAAGACCTAACACAAATCAGCTATGGGAGTGATGCAGCACCAGACGCAACAGCAGCCGGGAGATTCACCGCCCCGGAGCCGATCCAAAGCCTCAAGAGCTCACTCCGGAAAGGCACGGCGAAAAAGGGTGGGTGGAGCTGAATTCTTGCGAAATCTCTCGAAGAACGCTACCTTCAATGGGAATCCTGCAGCCGCCCCCCGCAGGATGGCGGGAGAGAGAGAGAGAGATGTAGATCCTGGATGGGGAGGGGCCGAGGGGGGGTTATGGGGCAACTGAGGCACCTGCTGATCACTCTCTCCTTATAAACACCCAGAACAGAAAAAAAAGGAGGGAGAGAGAGAGAGAGAGAGAGGGGGATGTGCCCCCACCCCGCTCCTCCTCACTTTCTGCCCCTGCCCGTGGCCTCGGGCAGACCAGATCAACGCAACCCAGGTCCCACAAACAAAGCCAGGTTTAAAAAAAAAAGTTTTTTTTTTTTTAAAAGAAAGAGAAATACCACTATGGAATGGAAATTGGAAAGGCAACAGCCACCGGAGGAGGGAAAAAAAGAGTCCTCCCATTTTTCATCTGCTTCACCCACAGTTAAAAAGAGTCCTCCCATTTACAGGAGAAAGAAAATAAAAGAAAACACTGGTAATACTATTACCTAATCAGGTGGCAATTAGGAGAGTTTAACGAAGAACATAAGAGACACGAGATTACAGAGAGCCGAGCGGGCGCCACCATGCACCCCCGCAGCAATCTATCTCCGAAAGCGACCCGCGGGATGCTTCCCAGGAGAAAGATCTCTCGTCCCGCGTCTCAAATCTCCCGCTCCACCTCACCTTCGCTCTTGCTCCTTTTGCTGGACCGGGGAGGCGTGTGCTTTCTCTGAAAGGTGCCTCTCGGGGTGGCCGGAAATGGAAGGGATATCATGGATCATACCAGTCGCATGAGTTGGGAGGGGTGGTGAAAAGGGCATCTCTGATGATAACCACGAGGGATTACTAATTAGAGGCAAATTAATTTAAAGGTGGAAGATAATATTAACAACAAGAATAATAAGATAAGCTTTCTTATTTTAATTTCTAATAATAATTGTGGCCAGGATGGCGAAGAACGGGATAAGAAGGTGGGTGTCATTTAAAAAAAAATGACGGATGTTGGCGGGAAACGGGGTCTTAGGAGAAGATCTCGGGGCATCTTATCACCTTACGAAACGGTCCAGCGGCGGCACCGGCTATGTTCTCTCTCTCTCTCTCTCTCTCTCTCTCTAATCTCCTTTTAAAATCAGCGTCGTCGTTTGTAGACTTGATGATACCTCGTTTTAAGTTCAAACGTATTGATATATCTTTTTATGGTCAAGGGGTGAACACTATTCTAGTTGAATCCCAAAATTAAACGAATTGGTAAATTTGGTTCGGTTTTGATTTAAGTTGAAATTTTAAAATTTTTAATTTAGATTCAATTCGCAATTATATTAAAAATTTTAGTTTGATTTAATTTTGATTTTCTAAAAACCAAATCGAATCATATATTCCGATTTCAAATATAATTTTATCAAATTTATGTAAATATATAATTTTAATTCTAAAGATGTTTGATTGTATCTCAAACAATAGCTTATCATCAGTTTCACATTTTTTTATTAAAGGATCTTTATATTTAGTCCGGTTAATAATAATTTTATTAACCACTTAGTGTCTTGTTAGTTGTTATATTATTGATTTGTTTCAATATTATTGACTTGCAAAATACACATAATTTATATGAGTTTATGGAATAAAGAAAATAATGACATATCAGTTGTCTTTGCCAAATACAAATCCAATAGAGTGATTTATCAATTATAGTTCAAACTGAACCAAATCAAGTAAAATTTAATTAATTTAGTTTGGTTTGGTTTCAAAATCATTTGATTTAATTTAATTTAAGTTGAACTCTTAATTCAATTTGATTTGATTTAATTTGTTATAGTTTGAGAAAAAATCTTTTCAAATTAAACCAAACAATACCATACTCACTCTTAGCCAAGATTAGAGGAGAGAAGAGGAGAGAAAGGTTGGGTATGGAAGAGAGAATGGATCTTTGAAAGACTAAGGTCTCTTTTGATAATGCTTAATGAAAGTCTAAAGTCTAAAATATTTATTTTTTAAGATTTAAATTATTTAATAAAATATCTAAAATTATATCTCAAATAATCACTTAAGTCTCAAAAACTACTTAATTTTTAAGTTAAGATGAATTTTTTTTTTTTCAGATCGACAATCAGTGGCGGACATCGTCGGAATCCAACGACTGTCGCCGAAATCCGGTGATCGCACAAGCTCCAACGACCGTCGGTCGGAACCCCACCAGCTCCGATGACGATCTATAAATCGATTCCAAAAAGAATATTTTTTACGGTTTTGAGTTTTAAACCTAAGACCTACCCAATAATAGTGTAGCATCTTAACTAATTGTGCTACACTTTAGATATTATTTAAGTTAGTTATCAAACATTTCTTAATTTATATCTTATATATTAAGTTTTTTAAAAATTTTAAATTTAGAGAATAGATGAAGAATTAAATTTACATTTTAAATAAGTGTTATCAAATGTCACTTAAATCATATCTTTTTTTGGACACAGAAATAGGTTGCATGTCTTTTTCTCCCATCTAATAGGTTAAATTATACTTATCAATCTGAAGGCAAGTTGAGATATGGGTTGAAATTTCTAAAATGGTACGTTTTGTTCATACATTAATACGAAACTTCACAAAGAATAATTAAATGCTTTATCAAGTAATATGTTTTACCTAGACAATGGTTAATGTATCATATGCCAAGACACGGAATTTCACAAATAGTAGATTAAATGACCCTAGAACTTCACAACATTGGAGGCAGGACATCTATTGTAGGCCGGTCTTTCGGTATAGAAATGGCCGAGGAGTCCATGAAACATCTCATGAAAGCCTACCTCATCGAGCAAGCATTAAAGGACCTTCCCCTAGTTAGAAAAAGGGTGGTCTAATCGGATAAAAAGGGTCATGTCCGTCTTCTTTTTTGCATTTCTTCAGGTCGGACACCAGAAGAAGGCATTTCGCGGACCCAGGCTTCTTCTGCGGAGGTTGCCCACGGAAAAAACACCTCATATGGCTTGGGGAGCATTCAATCACAAGTAGTCTCACAGTCAATGTTCAAAGTTGGTATTTGGGGGATGGGGGTAAAAGATGGACTTTTAGTAAACTTAAAACTGAAATTTTACCAAAATACTTCATTTAGTATGTAAATTTGATTTTGGACATTGAATTAGAAGCTCCTGATTTATTTATTTATTTATTGGTAAATAATGTGGAAGTCCGGGATTTGAACTTCTTTGAGACATTTGTAGGCTTGATTTTTACTTGTTACATGTTCATGACAATGTTAGAGAAAGTGATTTATCTCGCAAGTAAAGATCTATGTTTGAACGTTATCACTAGAAAGCTCACTAGCAAAGTAGTAATGTTGAATTTTAAAGGACTTTTTGCCTATAAATGCCTCTTAGAAGATTAATTGCGTGAGAATTCTTCTTAGATTTATATTTATACATACATGGAGAGAGAGAGACAAAAAAAATCTCAACCTTTGATCCAAATCATAAAACCTAGTTATGAAGCTCGGGTCAATAGGCAAAAGGCTCAAGGACTAGTTCGGGCCCACCTTAGGAAGTCCACTAGTATCAAATAGGCCTCATAAAAGCACTAACGAGCATCTAATCTGTCAGCCCTGTTACGGGGAGTTCCCAGCAGGTCAGCTGAGTTATGGTGCTCAGCCGATCCCGTTGAGGGCATAGGCCGACATCATTTCTCAAGCGAGACATTAGCGATATACGATACGACAAGTCAAGTCGGAAGAATCAATCTACTTCACACCTCGGGCTATCTTCCTCAGCTCAGCTAGGGATGTCTCTCGGCTTGGACAGAGCCGACTTAGAGCCCAGCGTGCTCGCGGGTGCCCCGAAACGTTGCTCACGTGACTGACGAGGCAAATAAGGTAAGGTCCAAGGATCGCGGGACCGATAACTACGACTATTAAGACCACAATCACGATGACCTAACAGGCCGGTGGCAACTTCAATCCGGCATCAATCACAGAGCCCCCCAGTGAGATTGGCGGGGTCGTCCAGCTATTGCCTAGGTGTCCTAACACTATATAAGAGGCAGACACTCCACAGGCACAGGTACGATATTCCACCCCAATCTAGGACATTCTACTCGGCTAGTGACTGACAAGAGCGTTGGAGTGTCTTCTCGTCGAGGCCTCTCGGCGGGCTTTACAGGTTGGGTTGGCAGCTCGAAACCAGCATCGCCTCAGACGGGATTCATCGGCTTGGTCATCTCGGCTCACTCTTTGGCGAGAAGCACATCAGCAATCACCTCAGCCTGAGCCGACCTATGTTACACTTACAGTAACATTGGCACCGTCTATGGGAAACATGCTACTAAAGGTCAGTACGGCTTTCCCCACACCCTTTTAGTTGATCTCAACTAAATGCAGACATTAAGGAGGCCCCAAAGCATCATCCATGATCGACGGGGGGGGGGGGGCGATCTTGAGCATATGAGGTTACTTCGACAAGTATCCCTAAAGAACTATTAAAAAGGGAGAAATGACGAGTCTCTTACAGCATCGTCCTGAGCAAACCCCTTACTCTTTCCCAGTACATATCGTACCTCCAGCTCGGGAGGCCTAATGGTCGGCCATCAAATGCTTTGTCATCGGCGACCTTGCCTTATGTAATTTAGTCGTATCGAGTACCGTGTTTGTGTGCACTCTGAGCTGAAGGCTCATATTGTGCGATTGAGGACCTCGAGCGCGAGGCCGACAAGTTACGTGATGGGCAGGTCGGCTCTCATGAAAAACTACAATATTTGTTGTGATTTGTCAGGTGAAGTTGAATTTCTATTGCGCTTGCATGATATAACTACGATTGAATGATTGACCATGAATGTGGACGTCGTAGTTTGCTGGACGAGGTCGCTTTGGCACTCTTCAGCAAACTGAAAAACGACGTCCGACGTGAATTGATGGGTGGTCGCTTCGGCACTCTCCAGCAAACTAAGAGATGACGTTTGACATGAATTGATGCATGGTCGCTTCGGCACACGTGATGGACATGGACGTCGTAGTTTGCTGGACGAGGTCGCTTCAGCACTCTCCAGCAAACTGAGAGACGATGTCCGACGTGAATTGATGCGTGGTCATTTCGGCACACGTGATGGATGTGGACGTCGTAGTTTGCTGGACGAGGTCACTTCGGCACTCTCCAGTAACTGAAAGACAACGTCCGATGTGAAGTGAAAACATGGTCGCTTCGGCACACGCAATAAACATGACATCGCATATCGCTGGAAAAGGTCGCCTTGGCACTCTTCAGCAACTGAGATGGCGTAGCCGCTCGAACAATCACGATAAACATGGTCCCCATCGTTTAATGGACGAAGTCACTTATGCATTCGTCATGAACAGGGACGACGTCCGACGAGAACTGTCGACAGTTTACCACCGTAACTCGTTGACATAATCGTTTGACGACAAACTATTTACAAGGGTCTTATCCGACCTCAAGAGTTGCTCTGTCGAATATGAGCCTGTTGAGTTTGCGAGGGACTATAAACCGGTTGATACAGCATAACTAACGCAGAGCAGGATGAGGTCACTTCGGCACTCATCAAGGATGAAATTCTGACAAACAGAAGGGTTAAGCGCGTCAGGTTCTAGTAGCGACGGCTTACGAAACTATGATCTTGGTTATTGAAACTTTTCCAAGATTAAGTTCTCGGATAGTGTCGACGACCTAAACGTGTGCCAAAAATGTGCAAATTGTTTGAAAAGGAGTTATATTGATATTCAAAAGATACAAAAGGCCTTGGCGCAGCGCTAAGGGTACATTTGTTTAAGCATCAGTCTACGACGACATCATTACCGGACGGAGTCTCCTCGTTGTCAGGCACAACAGACTCATCATCTACAACGTCTTCGGTGGTGGTCTCCAGGACCTTTTCAACAGCAGTGACCAGCGTGTCGTTGACGACAGCAGCAATGCTTTCATCTCTGTCATCGGTGCCTGCCTCCTCATCCTCTTCCGCAAGTACAATCTCGGAGAGGTCGATGCTCGAAAGTGTTCCGAAACACGTTTGAGGCAGAAGTCATACCCTTGATGGAAAAGTTTGATGACCTCAACTTTGAGCTCGTTAGACTCGCAGTACTCAGCAACAACCTCGGTAATCACCTTTTTTTGATCGTCGGCCACCAACTGAGCAGTGCTAGCCATGGTCTTCTCATAAGCCTGGACTTCAGCTTGGTGGGCCTCCTTCTCCGCCTGAAGTGACTTCAGAAGTTTGTCGATTTTAGCCTCCGCCTTGTTTGCCCGCTCCGCCTCCTTGGCTCAAAGGTTCTTCTCGGCTACGAGCTTCCTAGCAGACTCGGCTAGGCGTGCCTCGGCGGAAGCTCTAGAGGTCTCAACCTGTTGAAGAATTGCTTCAAACTGGGCCATTAGACCTTGAACCGACGAGTAGAAGTCTTCAATGATCTGGCTCGACCTCACGCCCGAGGTCGGGACCTTCGCTTCAGTAGGAAGTGATTGTCGACCCCACTCTGTGGTGCTAAGCCCTCCTGAACGCCCAAGTGACCACGGCTGAGAGGCGACCGAGGTGGTTACATCGGCCGACATGTCTTTTGCTGGCCGAGGACGTTTGGCTAGCCCCGTTGACTCGGGGACGCACGACTCTTTATGAGGTGCCGAGGAGGTCGGGGCGACGGTCGGCACGTTGGTCTCGGCTGGGCGAGCATGCTTTGCCCCTCGTCTCACTTTCTTTTTTCCCCATGACATGATCTCCCGTTCGGCCAGCTCGGAGAGAGAGAAGCTGCTTCTCTCTTTGGCAAGGGGAGCCGATGACTTACCCTTGTCGGCCATTGCTGCAAGAAAGGACGGTCAGTTCTCCTGAGATTATAGCAACAATCAAAGGTGAAAATCAATAAAGTTCAGACCTCAGTCGGCCTCAGCTATCAGTTCGAACAGCTTCTTGGAAGGCTCGAACAGGTCAGGAGGCTCCACCGCCTGCAGAGACTCAAACTCTGAGAGCTCGAATTCAACAAGGTTCGGGGAACAGAAGACCTTGTCTCGAATGTTGATTGTAGACCATGTGGACAGTGAATAAAGATGAAGTTCCTCTTCCAGTTGTGGAAAGAGGACGATATTCGACCCAGTATTTGCCGACCTGACCGAGCTGTGAAATACAGCTAGTCACCGAAAGCCTTAACTGAGAAGCAATAGAAGAAAAGTCATGTGGTCGGAAGGACCTCGGCTAGAGCACAAGCTGCCAGGAAAGCCGACAACCGACCTCCAAGAGTTCATGGTTAGCTGTGATGGAGCGGCTCCCATCTTGAGAAGTAGAAAGATGATGAAGGGATGGAGAGGTAAATGGAAGCCTACTCGGACGGCCTCAGAATAGAGGCAGACTCCGCCCTCCATGAAATAGTGGGCTCAGAGTTGTTTGTTTGAATAGATGGTAGAATGCTCGGGAAGGATGAGACCTGGATGGTTCTTCATCCATTGGAAGGTCTCGGAGTTGATCTCACACTGGGCATCGGCAACGTTGTCGGCTAGCCGATGAGAGCCCGACATGTAGGAGGATGGCTTCCTAGGAACATACGACCCAGAGTTGACTTCAAGAACGATTGACTCTTCAACAGGCCCCGACGCCTGAACGTCGGGCCGAGAAGCTTCTGGAATGGACATCCTCTCGAAAGGACGAGAGGGCGGCGTCGCTTCGTACGAGGATGAAGCTGAGAAGTTCTCGGAAGGAGAATCTCCAAATGAGGAAGAAGAAGAACTGTACGAGGTAGAGCACATGGCTTACCTCTGTAGGGAAGAAGTAGAGAACAAGAGACGAATTCTTGGACATCGGCACAAAGGTCTTCGGCACGTCGGCTGGTCGTCCGAAAGATGCTCACGCGTGAGAGTAAGGGTGGTTTTTTGGCAGCAGACCCCACTATTTATAGTGCCAAGGGGCTGATTAGATCAAACGGTGGAAAATCACTAATGACAACAGTGGTTCAATCTTGGTACGTGGTGCCACTCGAATGGCCACCGAGTGTTGCCTCGGATGCCGATCGGCATGGCTGGTGAGAAACGACATGATGGCATGCGGGGGTCGAGGAGGCGACGTGACATTAGGTGTCACTGCACAACATTCGAGGAGTCCTGACAGTACTACACAGTACAGACCGGCATTGGCGGCTGCCCAATGTGACTGATGGCAGGTCGGCGTTGGCAGCATGACGATATGACGTGGAGCGGGCCACGTGGGCTGGCACAGTTACGTGGCAAGGCACATATTATTCTTCATCAAACAGCTTCACCTCGGCCCAGTTCCCAATCTGACGTGAACTTGGGGGCCAATATTACGGGGAGTTCCCAGTAGGTCAGTGGAGTTCTGGTGCTCAGCCAACCCCATTGAGGGCATAGGCTGACGTCCTTTCTCAAGCGAGACATTAGCGATATACGATACGACGAGTCAGGTCGAAAGAATCAATCTACTTCACCCCATGGGCCATCTTCCTCAGCTCGGCTAGGGACGTCTCTCGACTCGGACAGAGCCGACCTAGAGCCCAGCATGCTCGTGGGTGCCCCGAAACGTTGCTCACGTGACTGACAAGGCAAATAAGGTAAGGTCCGAGGATCGCGGGACCGATAACTGTGGCTATTAAGACAACGGTCACGATGACCTGGCAGGCTGGTGGCAACTTCAATCCGGCATCAATCACGGAGCCCCATAGTGAGATTGGCGGGGTCGTCCAGCTTTTTGCCGGGTGTCCTAACACTATATAAGTGGCAGACACTCCACAGGTGCAGGTACGCTGTTCCACCCAAATCTAGGCTATTCTGCTCGACTAGTGACTGACAAGAGCGTCGGAGTGTCTCCCTGCCGAGGTTTCTCGGTAGGCTTTGCAGGTCGGGTCAAGAGCTCAGAACCAGCATCTCATGTCGGCCAAGCGCGCCTCAGACGAGATTCATCAGCTTGGTCATCTCGGCTCAATCTTTGGCGAGAAGCACCTCAGTGGTCACCTCGGCCTGAGCCGACCTATGTTACACTTATGGTAACAAGCCCTAATGGGAGGGCTCCTATCTCGACGTCCATGTTAGAATGACAGTCTAGGCAATAAAGGACATATTCTGAGTTAATATCACAGAACATGCAATGTCAGGAAATTAGTTCAGTCTGCTCTTAATGCATACCTCAATAGGCCTTGCCTGGTAGATGACTCGACAGCCTGACCTAGAGGATTTTCCTCCTGGCCAATTCTTAGGTCAGGGAGAGTGTTAGCTCAATGGAGAAGCATAGACACTCTATCCTAATATGATGGTATGTATGTGAACAGGGAGTAGAAACTCTAGAGCCCAATCGCATCCGCCTATGTTGAGCACCTCTCTACCAAAGGGACACGACCCACGTCACTCCCACACCCCAAGTGTTAATGTCAAGGCATGATGTATGTACGAATATATGATTTAAGGGATACCCCACTCATAGCCAAGGAGATAATCCACGTAATTAAGTCTTACACAATCGAGTCTCGGATGAGACAAAAATAAGTCCCAGAATTGAGTCCCTCACAAGCAAGTCTCAGATAAGACAAAAATAAGTCCCAGAATTGAGTCTCTCATAATCGAGGCTCAGATAAGACAAAGATAAAACACAGAATTGAGTCTCTCATAAAAAGAAGACCCAATTAGGCACCACCATCCCATGAGCCTAAAGATTTAGAAGAAAAACAATGTTGATCTAGTGAGAATACAAGAAAATAAATCTCAACATGTTATGTATAAAAGGTTCACAAGTTGTTATGTGTATGTAAGCATATTAATTTACATTGTCCCAAACATATTATAGCTACAAGTCAAATATATACATCATCTTGGGACATACTCCGAGATGTACAAAACTTAAAAGCTATTTCTAGAAAATACCACTACACTCTGTTCGAGGCTAGGTGCTAGCCTGCTCTCTACCATCTGAAAAATAAAAGTAGGAGAATGAGCCTCACAAGTTCATCAGCTCAATAGAACAATCCTCTAGGAGTCAGTGCAAGTAAAGCAAGTAATCCACGATAGTTAATAAAATGTGAAAAAGTAAAGGCTAACTATTCACAAATGCCGAAAGTACTATCATTCTGATATAAAGTAAAGAAATTATTAACAATTAAAGTGGAACACGTACTCTAAACCATGAGTCAGAAAAATAGGACATTCACTTGGGTCACAGAACAGACCTAGACAAGAAGTACACAATGCAACTACACTAGTCTCGTTGTTAGAAACACATTTTACTATTGCTCCATGCCTACCATCTTAGACAAGGAGAGACAATGGAGACTATTGTCACGCTCCGTACTCTATACCTCGAGGTATCATCTGCTTTGGCCCATCAGCCTCACAATTTTTTTTCCTTGAGAGTAATCGACTCTAAAGTGGGGACTTCATGGGAAGGTTACCCATCATCATACTACTTTCTATTAAGCTCATTTATCCATGGAGTTCTTTTCAAAATCGAGTCAATACTTTAAAAGGCCCTTCTCTTCCATAGAGAGTACAATTTAGCTATACTTAAGGGTTTTACAGTTTACCCCTCTTATATAGGCATGTCCTCATCACTAGATCCATATAACATACTGTACGGTCAGGGCCCCAGGTAGGCAAGACTTTCCCACTTTGGTAGAGGGGCATGTACCTCAATGGTTAAGTTGACCAAGTGTAGGTTAACCTAATTTTAAGCATAAAGTAGTTTGAACTTTTTTTTATCAAAAAAAAAAAAGGCTATCCTTGGCTAACCAAGGGTAGTGCTACCCAACTAGAAGAGGTTGGGTAGTTTAACCCTCTCCATATCCCTTCCTAGCCCCCCACCCCCCAACCAAAAAAAAAACCTTGGTTAACTTAACTGGCTCATCAAAGTCAGTTAAGTTTTAACCCTCTTCATACACCTCCCTAATGTTTCGTAATCAGCTATCAAAGTGACCCTAAAGGTGGCCTCTACGTCGCAATCAAAGTGACCCTAAGGGTGGGCGACACATTCTTAACATGACGAACCCCTACATCATGATCTTATTGCCACCTTTTCCGGGGCTTTGTCCGCTTGTGTGATGCGTGGCACGGTCTTTGGGAACTCGGCCTCAGGGTGCATCATGTTCTAAACGCGACGGTCACCTATGTCGCGTTCAAGCTTTCGATTGGTTTAAGTGGTGCTTGGCGGCCAAACAGAGTAGGGAGCCATGTTGGGTCGAGGAGGAGAGTTTTTGCTGTGG
Organism: Colocasia esculenta; assembly: GCA_014218235.1. NCBI lineage: Eukaryota > Viridiplantae > Streptophyta > Magnoliopsida > Alismatales > Araceae > Colocasia > Colocasia esculenta. Next base: position 53,927,831 of record CM024757.1, read on the forward strand.
CTCTTGGTGATTTCGACTTGGGGGTTCATGTTTTAGCGTGGATTCAGCACGAGGAGGTTGCTCAGAGCGTTGGGAAGTCTCGATCGAGTGTCATCTATGTGTTCTTCATGTTGGTAGGGAGATTTCTCCATTTCTTGGCATTTTTTGAATGGATTAAAGCATGGGAACTATGAATCAATGAGTGGATGTGATCTCTTTATGATATATTTGGTTTGTAGAGGCTAAAATGGATTGAAAGTTACATTTTATGATATTTCTTGGTGAAAACAGAGGGTTTGGTGTTTTGTCTGAGAACGCAACGGGTCAGGCAATAGTGTTCTTGTCACGATGTGTGACCCTGACGCTTTCTCATTGTGAATGCCACCTATTGAGCCGTCGCATTCTTAACACGACAGAGGGCCCTTTCATGTTCAGTGTTTCGAAGAGTGTTAAGTTGTGTGTGGTAGTGTGAGTCCTGTGTGGGCTTGGTTTTGATTAGTTAATAAGTGTTTAAGTTGTTTAAAGTACGTTAATGTTAGTAAAGCATGAATTAGTGTTAATAGACTGATTTTTGGTTAGTAGTAGTTAATGTTTGAATAGTGTTCAACATGTTAATTATCATATGTAAGTATGAGGAGCATGATTTAGGGGTATTTGGTTTAGAGATTGTGTGTACAAGAGTTAAAGGTTATGTGTTAACCAATGTTAAGCAATTATGGGTTTTCGTGGTTTATGAATAAAAGGATTAAAGTGTGAGTATGTGTTCGATTGTGACTTATTATGGTTTGCCTGAGTTTAGTGGTCTGGCGCTTACTTCAGAATAGCTCTCCAGTCAGGTACCCCAGGTTCTTTTTGAGCCAGGCACATTGTGCTCGGAGTTGTCCCAGTACTATGTATATCGTAGAGTTTGTGTCATCTTCCTGAACATCCTTACTCGTTTTCTTTGAGTAGCCCGTCTGGCTAAGAGAAAGACGACAGTGGGGAAGCAACTTGTGGTGTGCGAGTGTTTTTGTTTAGTCATTTGTAGCGTGTTCGTAGTTGGGGGATGGACACCAGTAGATGTACTAGTCCCCAACTAGTCCCGTGTTGCCACAACCTCATTCTGCAACCCCCGAAACTCATAGAGGTGTGTCAGACGTGGGTCTGCAGCGTGTGTCGATGCAGAGTGGTGTTGGTTGGTCTCCACAGTTCTTTGACTTACGTAGTGTGTGGTGGAGCTGCAGTTGGACCTTTCATCCATGGCTGTGAGATTGAGAGGTGTTTCCCATGTTGGTTTGTTTGAGTCAGATACCGGCATCATGAACCAATAGTCGTGACCCATGTGGTAGTGTCGCTCTTTTCGATTCAGCTTGTGGTTCTTATGATTTACTCCATGGTGAGTGTGGTACAGTTGGTTTAATACCACTTAGTTCTACTACTGGTTTTGTCGTTTCTGTAACGTTCTCTTAATGGTTTATCTTTAATATTTATTGAGTTCGAGGTTCCTAGTTAGTAGTGTTCTTTTGGTTAATCGTGCAGTTGTGGTAATGTCTAGTAATTGTTTATGTTTATTTATGTTCATTAGAAAGCATATATAGGTTCCAGCTTTCATTGTGTTTCCTTTAATTGTATATGTGAACCGACCGGTGCATTGGTGTTAGTTAGTGCTTTCTTTTGTTGCACATGAATTATAAATGTGATTGTTTTGAGGAGCTTCCCTACTGAGCTTGTGACTTTGTGAGGCTCACATCCCTACACCCCTCTTTCAGGTGCTTAACGAGCGTGGTTTTGTGGAGACAGACCTATAATCTTAATGTCTTTCTATATTCTTACTGGACACGTGTATGAGTTATCCTTTACGAAACTTCGGTCTATTCGCAGGAGGCGGGTCTAGATATGGAATTGATATTAGTAAGTATACCGCAGCGGCAGAGAAAGAGGGTAAGTCAATTGAGAAACAAATAAGAAATGTCAGTCTGAGCAGGAAAAAAAAAGATAGAATGAGAGATAATAACAGCTTTAGTTAAGGTAGTCAAAGGGTTCGAATGGAATTGATATTAGTAAGTATACCGCAATGGTGATCTTTTCAGTGATTAAGGTGAAGCAATTATAGCAAGTAAGTGGAAAGGAAGATGTTGAGGTTAATTGTGTATAGATGAGGATTTCAGATTTTGTAGAAATTGTTTAATTTTAATGAAGATTGAGTAATAGTTGATCAGCGCAGATTATATGTAGAACAAAGAAATAAGAAGGGGTAGATCATTGTGTTTAAGAAAATAGGTAGTTGAACTCCAGAATTTGCAACATTTTAGTGAGAACTATTTATATGCTAAAAGAGAGTTACATAGTTTCCATTATGAATTAAAAAAGTTTGAGTGGTACAGTGAAATTAATCAGGTAAAGGGATAGTTAAAAAGGTCACTTCGTAGAGATGGTATTGTGATCGGTGCAGTTAGTAGTAAATTAAAAATTTGAGCATTGTTGATCAGAAGAAAGGATGAAGGTGACAGATTATATGGTGATTATAGTCAAATGATTAAGGCAGTGTTTAGTAAGAGTTTATATGATAGTGTAGAGCAGATGAGTCATTTGAGTAGAGGTATTTCTCAGTAAGGGTATTTTAAAAGTTTGATGTAAGAGCAAGAATAGATCAGCTAAGAAAGAGTAAAAAAATGGAACGTAGAAAAAGGGATATTATTGTTATATTAAGTCCAACATTGGTTTTCAGTTGTATAGCAGCCAAAAAGGTAATGAGTTAAATTGGATTATGGAAGAATGGAACATAAAGAGAAAGTGATATATAGAGTTCATAATTTCTAAAGTCAGTAAAATGTTGTATAAAAAAGTAAGGTAGGATCAATTAGGTGGAGAAAAATTTTGGGTCTGTGAGCTGATAGTTGAGAGAGTTGGATAGAACTAATGGCAGAATATGTGTCTTATTATTTGAGTAGTCTTATCTCATGAAAAGAATGTACAATGTTATAATCAATTCAGTGTATGATATGGAATGAGTAATGAGAAGATTGAATTAAAAGTAGATTGGTTCATCAGCTAAAGGACAGTAGTTATAATAAGATACATTTAACCAGAAAAAAATTGTATTCAGTCTAATTCCGTCAGGGGCTTCTTAGCAGAATCAGACCCTCTCATCCGCGAAGCTGGGGGGGGGGGAGTCAAGTTCTTGGGCGCTAACGCACTACGGCTTTGAAGCGCTGGGCGGCTGCCTTTTCAATCAATCTCCGGCCGCTCAGTGCCGGTGGATAGAAAAAAATAAGTTCTGGAATTCAAGTATTTTCTTCCAGAAGCAATTGATCAAGCATGTATTTCAAGTTTCTATCAAGTGGTTCTGGTAATTGAATGAAGCGAGGATTAGATCTAATCAGAGTCAGAGCAATATTGAAATAGAAAGAATCAAAGGCAATAGCAGAGAACAGAGTTGGCAGAATACTTCGGAATAAATCAGATTTGATCAGAGTTGCGCTGCAGAAGCATGGTGAGCCCATAACCCACAGGTCCCAGGTGTTGAACCACTCTTTATTACCTTCATATTTTGGTGCTAACAAAATTTATAATGTAACTTAAATTGAATATTTTGTTTCATTTGTGTCGCATCAATCTCATACAAAATGCTGAGTCTCACATTGATGCAATATTGGCACACTAAAATGATAAAATCGATGTCTAATCTATATACATCGATTTCAGTTCAAGTGCCAAAATTAATAAGCACTACAACGATTTGGTTTTAATTGATTTTATAAAGCGCTATAACGATTCGTTTAGTACCTACAATGATTTCTTAAGTAGCCTTAATGATTTGTTAAGAAATCGATCTCACAACGATTCGCTAAGTGGCCATAACGATTTGTTAAGAAATCGATCTCACAACGATTTCTTAAGTGGCCATAACGATTTGTTAAGAAATCGATCTCAGAACGATTCTCTAAGTGGCCATAACGATTTGTTAGGAAATCGATCTCACAACGATTTCTTAAGTGGCCATAACGATTTGTTAAGAAATCGATCTCAGAATGATTCCTTTTATAGCCACAACGATTTGCCCTCATATCAATTTCGTTCTCATAACAATTTGATAAGTTTCACATCGATTTGGGTCTCGTAACGATTTTATAAGTGATCACATCGACTTCTTTATTGATCATAACGATTTGCTTCTCACATCGATTTTATCCAAACATCGACTTCATATAAACATCGATTTCCTTTATATTCAATGTTTTAAATATGTTTGGCGCCTAATGAAAAGTCAAAATATCTTCTGACAGATAAAGCTGCATGCTTGTTTCAGAGCTTTGTCAGAAAAGATCTTTGACCTATCAGTTTTAGCATGTTAAGAGAAATACAGCAGTGTGCACTGTTATCGTGTAAACACTATTTTGTGCTAACACACTGCTCCATGCTCACAGATCTCAAAGACCACCAAAGGTTGATTAAGACAAATGAAGAGCAGCGGCTAGAACTCCAACGGATCTCTTCAACGGATCCATTCAAAAGCTATTCATATAAAAGATGAAGCATGGCTGAAGAACAAGAAGAGAGCCTTCCTGAAGATCATTCAAGGAGTGTACAACCAGTGAGAAACTTCAACGCCACATACACTCAAAGGAAAAGAGAGAAGAGCCTGAGCCAAGAAAAAGCTTTCAAGCAGCTGAAGCTCACAAGCATTCAAGCTCCTTCTCCTATCTCCATTCTCCCTGTGCTTATTGTAATTCTTGGGGAGAGTTTTTTCTGAGAGTTCCTGGGTAGAGGCCATTCTTGTAGAACTCTCAGCATTGGTCTTTCTCTTATAAGAAAGACATCTTGTCCAGTTGTAGGACTGTATACAGTGTAGAACCTAGCTAGAGGTTAGTGTCTAACAGAACCTTGTTGGGGTTTGTACCAACAGGACCTAGCTGGGGGTTTAAGTCTAGCAGAACCACACTGGGGTTTGTACCAGGAGGTTTGCTTCTGAACCTGTAAAAGAAGTGGGCTTCCTTCTTGCCCGGGAAAGAGAAGAAGACCTGGTGGGGCATCTAGGGTGTTGTAGTGTCCTTGAGGGGGACTGTACCTTCAGTTAGTGAAATCCCAAGATATTGCTTGGGGACTGGACGTAGGACTCCTGTGGAGAGGAGGTCCGAACAAGGATAAATCTCCTGTGTCTTTTGTGTGATTGCTTATTTACTTCCGCACTGCTACTCTTCATCACACTAACACTAACCAACTTTCAAGTGTTAATTTTTCTGTGTGCTTAAGTTTCTATTTCAGATTTCAGAAAACCTATTCACCCTCCTCTAGGTGAACTTGCTGCCGTACCAGAAAAGGGCCAACACCAGGATCTTTGAGAACTACATTATTAGAGATTTGCTTAGTTGGAAAAGAGTTTAGGGTTTTCATGGAATTAATTAAGAAGGCAGTGGGTTTCAAGAAGCTTAAATTTGAAGCAATGAAAGCGGATGGAATGTTTAAGAAAATATGATTTTAAATTGGCATGTTAGTTATTGTTAGTGTGCTAAGTAAAGGAACAGTTAGAATCAGATAATGATTGCAGAATAAGAATTGTATAGAGTGGTAATGGGTGTTCCAACTGAATAAATCAGTAAGTGAAGGTTAAAAGTATTAGCCACAGTTGGTCAGGCATGGTCGGTTCATTGTTTGCTTTCTTTTTCCCCTTCCCTTCCTCCAATCCAACACATCCAAGTGATCTAAATGATATCTAATTGAGATAAAATTTTAAACGTAAGGTAGTTAATAGATGATACAAATTATAATAATTTTAGTTTAATTTTTTAAATTAATTTTTCATCAAGTAAAAAATTCTCCTAAAAATTATTAGGTCGACTTAATCTCAATATACATCAATAATTTTGATGATTATAGTTTTAAAATCAATATATTTTTTTGATAATTATGATGATTTTATATTTAATTTTATTTTTGAAATCAGATGTCGTCTCATCGAGATGCACACAATCAAAGATAGTATCAGAATTATATTAATAATATAAAAATATTCAAAATTTATTTATATTAATAATATAAAAATATTCAAAATTTAAGGATAATTATGTTATATGTAAGTGGTCATGTCTTATATAATTTACTATCTCTTTCAATTTCTTAGTGTTATATTATTGTTTATAAATTTTGGGATGTAATAGTTTTGTTTCTATTTTCTGATTTTTTGTGTTGACCTAATGAAATACATCGGTCATATCATAATATGAAAATAATGTTCACATTGGAGTTGGTGGTGGTGGTGATGACCATACTAGATAATTGTGTTGGGTTGGTTTGAATGATTAAATAGAGGTTCTTATATTTTTTAACCTCTCTATGTGATGTTTTTATGTTTTGCTCATTCTTTTTGAAGTTTGCTCATTTAATATGTTGATCAAGTCACAAAATTTTAAAAAATCAAATAAACTTCTTTCCCACCATAGCTTAGTGATATGGTATGGTACGATACAGTACTGTGCCATAGAAAATGCGGCATGATCGATCTGTGCGGTACTGTGAACCATGGTATTAGCAGAGTAGGACAGTAAAGAGTAAGGTAACAAGTGTAGGCATGAAGCAGTGGCAACAAATGAATAATATGAGGTTACAATGGAAATGTGCAAGCAATTGTTGAAGCAAAAAGTAGATTGGTATAGAGATGTAAAGAATTCAGATATGGTGTTTTGATTTTCTTCGAAGAATTGTCAATTAAGGTATGAGTAAAGTCAAGGTAGAATTCCAGTTAGTAGTGACAAGTAGATAATGAAATGGCAGTGGTAAGAAAACAAAAAAAATAATGGATTAAAACATGGTTAATGTAACAAAATATTCAAGAGTAGAGATTTACTGTCAAAGGTCTTGAGCAAGCATAATGTCATAGAAAAATGTTGCAAACACATCCAGAAAAATGTGGAAACAAATTGAGTCCAAAGAGATAAAGTGCCTATGGCAAGGGAGAATTGCTTGGACTGAGATGAACATTTAATAGTAACATGTGGTAAGAAAGCAAAGTAAACGAAGGAATGAGTAGAATTGGGTAGCTAGAACAGAATGATTTGAAAAGCAAGTGCAGAAGAAGTGTATCCATACTTGTTTGAATTTGCATTTACTTTTAGTCATTTACCCAATTATGTAATGTATTTTATTTCGGGTTTCGTCCTAATGTCGAGGATGCCATTTCTTTTTAGGTGATAGTAATGTAGCGTTATGATCGTTCGGATCTAAGTTTAATGGTTTTACTATGGTGCCTTGGGCCAATGTGTGGCTATTGGGCCTTGGTTATGATCTTGGGGTGTGGTGTGTGTGTTGTGGGCCAGAATCCCAACCCAAACAACCCACTGGTTCTCTGTTCGAGAATGCAATGGGGATGGGCGACGCGTTCTTAACGCGACGGACCCCTACGTCATGATCTTATTGCCGCCTTTTCCAGGGCTTTGTCCGCTTGTGTGATACGTGGCACACGTGGAACCAACACATGGCACGGTCTTTGGGAACGCGGCCTTAGGGTCATTGCATTCTAAATGTGACTGTCACCTACGTTAAGTTCTTGCTTCCGATTGCTTTACATTTGGCGGCCAAACAAAGCAGAGAGTCCTGTTCGGCCGAGGAGGAGAGTTTTTGCTACGGTTCTTGGTGATTTCAACTTGGGGTTCGTGTTTCAGCGTGGATTGTGCGAGGAGGTTGCCCGGAGTGTGGGAAGCATCGATCAAGCGTCATTCTCTGTGTTCTTCACGTTGGTAGGGGGATTTCTCTGTTTCTTGGCATTGTTTGAATGGATTAAAGCATGGGAACTATGAATTGATGTGTGGATGTGATCTCTTTATGATAAATTTGGTTTGTAGAGGCCTATATGGATTAAAAGCGAGGTTTTATGAGATTTTTAGGTGAAAATTGAGGATTTGTCATTTTGTCTAAGAATGCGATGGATCGGATAGTCATGTTCTTGTCACGATATGTGACCCTAACGCGTTCTCATAGTGAACGCAACCTATCAAGTCATCACGTTCTTAATGCAATAGCCGACCCTATCACGTTCAGTGTTGCGAAGAGTGTTAAACTGTGTTTGGTAGTGTGGGCTTTGTGTGGGCCTAGTTTTGATTAGTTAATATGTGACGGAACGCCTCGGCCAAGCCTGTTAAACCAATAACGTACTTGATCCGAGTCCGCCTCCCGCGAACGGGCCGAAGCCTCACAAGGGATACCAAACCACAGTCCGTGTAAACACAAAGGAACACACCACATTTTATATATAATTCACAAGTTTACATAGCCAAATTTCCACAAAACAGAAAAGAAGTACAAGAGCCTGGGGCATACCCCGAGGTACAACTGAAGAAAGTAAACAACTAGCCAAACTACACTGCTGGAGTACTACACAGCTGGAACTACACCGCTGGAGGTACTGACCATGCACCGCTATGGCGCGGCCCTGAGCTGGACGACGGTCGTGAGACGTCCTCCTTCGCTCTCACCTGAGGGGGGGTAGGGGTGAGCCTCTCTAGTCACTGGCTCAGTAGGGAACTCCCCCAAAACCGAGCAAACCAAAAACCACAGGTACAAAGCTATAAACAATACCAACAATTTATAGAACAGCTAAGCAGGATATTAAAGCCGTAAAAGTACTCACCGTCTGCCGACTACGAGAAACAACAGTAATAATTAAACGGAAAACCAGTACAGGTGTACAAGCTAAAGTAGAGACTGCCAAACACGAGCCACGTGAACTGGTTCGCAACACCAGTAACTGACTCGGACAAGCTAACACAGGTCTACCTCTCAGTCTCGCAGCCACAGACGAAAGGTCCAGCTGCCGCTCCACGTAAAAAGGTCAAGCAACTGTGGAGACCAACTAAACACCACCACCTGCAGACCACACGGTCACATGCCCATGCCTGGCACCTCCAGAGACCCTGGCCTGTGCTCGCTAGAGTGAGGCACTGGAAAAGGACTAGCTGGGGTCCAGTACGTCTACTGGTGTCCATACCCCCAACTACGAGCGCGCTACAAGTGACTAAAAACAAACACAAGTGTCACTGTCCCACTGTCGTCTTTCCCTCAGCCGGACGTACAACTCAAACACAAGAGTGAGGGTGTCCAGGTCAGACGACACAGACCTCGACGGTACAAACACAAGTACCGGGACAAAGCCCCGAGCTAACATCCTGGCTCACAAAGAACCTGGGGCACCCAACTGGAGAGGTAACCACAGTAGGCGTCGTACTACTCGCCACGTACACAGAACCACGTGCACGTCACACACAAACCACATGAAACCTCACGTAAACCACAAGTAACCATGGTCCACTACACGTGAACCCAACTGACTCGCGTAAACAACATGCAGTCACTGAAGTAAGCAACTAACTGCATACCTTGTATGCTAAACACGAGAACCAAGTGCACTCAGTGCACCTCATGTGTCAACACACATGCATTATCGGTAAATATCATAATTCAGTCATTTCTGTTCATAACCAGTCGGCGGCAACATCGACTGCCGCTTACACCAAGTCAACGGCAAGGGACCTGGCCGTTAACATCCTGGCTGAGGAGCTTGGCGACAAACGATGTTGACGCCAAGTTCTCCGGCCATAAACCCTGCAGAAACCCTAATCCGGCTCTGCGGGCTTTCTAACCGTTCTAACTACAGAAAAACATATAAATGCAGTTCCTTTAGCTTTTCAGAACTCAATACAACCCATTACAACATGCTTCGTATATTAAACTACTCAAACCACCCATTATCCCATATGGTGCAACTTTATCCAAACATGCATTATCATGCTGATTCAGGTGGTTATGACGTGTTTTAATGTTTCTACGGAGTTAAGCGGGTTCGTCCCCTACCTCAAAACACGCTAGAACCTCCCACAATCTCCCGGTTCACGCCGAGCCCTCCGCGAGCTCCCACGGGAATTGCACCACGCCGCGACGTTTCCTCGCGCAATTCGGCAATGCCACGCGTTCTACGATCGTCCAACCACTCCTCGGAACCTGTTAGAAGCTTCAGAGACACCGGGGCGCGAAGCTGGGGCAAGAGGGGAAGAGAGTGAGCTGAGAGAGCTGCCCTCGGGTGAGCCTATAACCTGCAGAATTCTCAGGTTGGCGTCAACCCCCATGCCGCCAACAACAACCGCCACCCTTAGCGTCTACATCAACTGCCGCCAAGTTCAAGCAGTCAACGTCCACTAACATGGACGCCAACCAGTCAACGGCCACCCCTGGCCGCCAACTCCAACTGAACAGCAGCAGGTCCTGTTTTATTTCAGGACCAACCCTGCTCTTCACCTACTCAAACCACACATTCACATGACACATTCCACACAACTAGCTCACATTGGCCTCACAACGGCCACACAACCGACACACACATGATCCGCATGGATCCGAAAGGCACGCGACGTTACATTACTATCATCTAAAAAGAAAATTTCGACCTCGAAATTCATAACACAATCCAAAGTTAAACATTTCATACATACATACCTTTACAAGTACTATCATCTAAAAAGAAAATACACAAGCTTTCTCAAACAGATAGGGATACCCTTTAGCCATTTCTGCGGCCAACTCCCAGGTATCCTCACCACCTAATCTATTTTCCCATCTCACTTTAACTAGCTCAATTTCTTTATTCCTCAGCTTCTTCATCTTTCGATCTGTGATCTGCACCAGATACTCTGGCATAGTCATGTCCGGCCTCAGGTCACCACCTTGATATCTAATTATTTGAGCTGGATCTTCAATACACTTTCTCAACATGGAGACATGGAAAATATCATGCACATCTGCAAAATCGGCTGGCAAATCCAGCCTATAAGCTGCTTCCCCAATTCTTTCAATCACCTAGAAAGGTCCTACGTACCTTGGACTCAACTTCCCAGACTTACCAAATCTCATAATACCTTTACTCGGGGAAACTCTGAGAAAAACAAAATCTCTCACCTCAAACTGAAGTGGTCTCCTTCGAACATCTGCATAACTTTTCTGCCTACTTTGAGCTGCCTGCAATTTTTCTTTAATAAGCTTTACCACTTCCGTGGTTTGCTGAATCAATTCAGGACCCACTAACTGCCTTTCTCCTACTTCATGCCAGTTCAATGGGGTTCTACATGGCCTTCCATATAAAGCTTCATATGGTGCCATCCCAAGACTGGTATGATAGCTATTATTGTAGGCAAACTCAACCATTCCCAAATGATGCTCCTAACTACCTCCCCAAACTAAACAACAAGACCGCAACATATCTTCAATTGTCTGAATAGTCCTCTCTGTCTGACCATCTGTTTGGGGATGATAAGCAGAGCTATACCTCAATTCAGAACCAATTACTTTCTGCAGACTTCTCCAAAAACCAGAGGTAAATCTTGGATCTCTATCTGATATAATAGTCTTCGGAATACCATGCAGTGGAACAATTCTTTCAACATAAATATTTTCCAACCTGTCCACTGTCCAAGACATACTTACTGCCACTAATCTGCATACCTTAGTCAATCTATCAACAAACACCCATATTCCATTATGCCCGGAACTTGACCTTGGTAAACCTGCCACAAAGTCCATTGCAATATCATCCCATTTCCACTGTGGAATAGGCAACGGTTGCAATAGACCTCCAGGCTTCTGATGCTCTGCTTTAATCTGTTGACAGATAGCACACCTTGCTACAAATTCTGCTATTTCTTTCTTCATATGAGGCCACCAAAAATGCTTTCTTAAATCATGGTACATTTTAGTACTACCCGATGAATAGTGTACCTAGATTTATGAGCCTCTTCCAGAACTCGCTGCTTCACCTCTCTTTCTGCAGGAACAAACAACCTGCCCCTGAGCCTGACCACACAATTATCATCAATAGAAACTCCTTCCATTTTTACAATTTCAAGTAGACCTGCATCTGCTCTCTGAGCTTCAATGATCTGCCAATATAAAGACGGCTCTACTGCACTAGCAGCTAGAATTGCCCGTCGCTGACTGCTGGGCACATACAAGGAGTTCTCTACTACCTCTTCATACAACTTCCATTCTTTAATCATCATCAAATTCATATATGCCTTTCTGCTCAAGGCATCCGCTACAACATTGGCCTTACTCGGATGGTAAGCCAAACTGAAATCATAATCCTTCAAATATTCAACCCATCTGCGTTGGCGAAGATTCAAATCTTTCTGCGAGAAGATATACTTCAAGCTTTTATGATCTGTAAAAATCTCAAATCTCTCGCCATACAGATAATGCCTCCACATTTTTAAGGCAAATACAACTGCTGCTAACTCCAAATCATGAGTGGGGTAATTTTCTTCTGCTGGCTTCAATTGTCTGGATGCATAAGCTATCACTTTACCATGCTGCATAAGCACTGCACCAAGTCCTCTCCTTAAAGCATCAGTATACACACAAACCACCACTCCCTGCCGGTAATGTCAATATAGGTGCTGATGTGAGTCTTTTCTTCAATTCCATGAAACTTCTTTGACATTCACCGGACCACACAAAAGGCACTCCTTTCCTGGTCAATCTAGTCATAGGTGCTGCAATCTTAGAAAAATCTTGAATAAAGCGCCTATAATAACCTGCCAACCCCAGAAAACTTCTAATCTCGGTTATTGTCTTAGGCACTCCCCACCTTGACACAGCTTCCACTTTACTCGGGTCCACTGCTATTCCTTTAGCTGAGATAACATGACCCAAAAACTGAATTTCCTTCAACCAGAATTCACACTTACTGAATTTAGCAAACAGCTGGTTATCTCTTAACAACTGCAAGGTAAACCTCAAATGAGCTGCATGCTCCTCTTCAGATGCTGAATAAATTAGAATATCATCAATAAAGACCACAATAAATTGATCTAAATATGGATGAAAAATTCTATTCATCAGATCCATAAAACCTGCAGGAGCATTAGTCAATCCAAAAGGCATTACCACAAACTCATAGTGACCATATCTGGTTCTGAACGCTGTCTTATCTATATCCTCCTCTTTAATTCTTAACTGATGGTACCCGGACCTCAAATCAATCTTAGAAAACACCTTTGCTGATTGCAACTGATCAAATAAATCATCTATCTCGGCAACGGGTACTTATTCTTGATGGTCACATCATTCAATTTTCTATAATCAATACACATCCGAAAACTTCCATCTTTCTTTTTCACAAATAAACCGGCGCTCCCCACGGGGAATGACTCGGTCTAATAAAACCTTTCTGCAACAACTCTTCTAATTGCTTTTTCAATTCTTTAAGTTCTGCTGGTGCCATCCGATATGGAGCTTTAGAAATCGGCATGGTACCTAGCAGCAACTCAATAGAAAAGTCCACCTCTCTATGTGGAGCTAAACTAGGCAAATCTTCCAGAAAAACATAAGCAAATTCCCTAACCACGGGAATTGCTTCTACTGGCTGACTGGCCTTTACCAAACTTACCGAGGCTAAATAAGCCACACACCCATCATTTATTAACTTTCTAGCTTTAATTGCAGAAATTAGAAACTTGGAGGTATAAAAAGGCATACCTTGATATTCAAACACTGCACCATTAGGATGACAAAATCTGATCCTTTTCTTTCTGCAATCTAACATTGCTCCATACATTTCAAGCCAATCCATACCCAGAATGATATCATAATCTGACAACTGCAGGACATACAACCGACCCGGCATCTGGTTCCCTTCAATCATAACAGGAGCTTCATCTATATAGCTCGAAGTGAGCAAGAACTCACCTGAAGGAACCTCCACCACTAACTCACAAGACTTCTCTTCTAAAGGATGAGCTATGCAATCTAGAAATTCTTCGAAAATAAAAGAATGAGAGGCACCCGAATCAAATAAGACTCTTGCTGAATATTCATAAAGAGGTAAAGTACCTTCTATCATATTTGACGCCTCTGCCTGGGCTCAGGTGATAGCCATAACCCGGCCTCTCCCTCGCTGCTGCGGTGCTCCTCTGCCACGACCTGCCTGTGGCTGCTGCTGCTGCTGCACACCTCTGCCATACCCATATTCTCTTGCATAGGGACAATTGCGGATCAAATGTCCCGGCTGATTACAATTATAACATCTATACCCTGGAGGAACCATAGGCTGCCTGGCAGTGCTCTGCTACGACTCCTCCACCTCAGGCCTACCACGGCCTTGCTGGAACTGCTGACGACCTCCCCATCCTCTTCCTTTTCCTTTAAGTGCTTGCTTTAATTTCTGGCCCCATTTACCAAAGCCTGGTGTAGAAGGTCCTGCTGGTGCCTTGCCCTTGCTTTCACCTACTGTCTGCTGCGGTAGCCGAAAACTACCTGAACCTGACTCACCCGCCTGGCGAGTACGGATAGACCTCTCCAAGGTAGTTGCCCTCTGCGCTGCCTCTTCCACAGTCTTGCACATAAGAGGTACTATCGCATCCTGCAATTCAACTCTCAATCCTCTGATAAAGTACTCAACCATCATGTTATTATCTGAAACCACATATGGCGCATAACGGCTAAGTGTCATAAATCTCATCTGGTACTCTAAGACTGAAGAGTTACCTTGCTGGAGAGTTCGGAATTGCTCTCTTTTTACTTGCTGCACTTGGATCGGAAAGAATGTATCATTGAACACATCAAGAAACTCCGACCAAGTGATAGCTTCTTCCGTCCTGCCTGCAAAAGTGGTTTGCATCTTCAATCGCCACCATTCCAAGGCAAAACCTCTCAACTGATAAGCAGCTAATACCACTCTATCCGCTGCCGGACACCTCATAGTCGCAAAAACCCTCTCAATTTCATGAACCCAATGCTCAGCTGTATCTGGGTTCGGCCCTCCTGAATAAGTAGGCGGCTGCAATCTCAGAAATTTCTCCACCTGCATCACTGGTTCTTCTGCTATCAATACTAGTGGTGGTGGTGGCACAGGTGCTACAAAAGGTACCTCCACTCTCGGCGGAACTGGAGCAACAGGTATTGCCTCTCCATCCCCAGGTGGCACTGCAACCGGTGGTACTGGCGCCTGCTGATCCATTCTCGCCCTAATATCCATGAGGCTCTCCCAAATTCTTTCTATCATTTGCTGGGTGCTTTCCTCCGGATCATCTCCTCCACCACCCCAATCTCTCCTATCAACCATTTCAGAAATTTCTACATGCACAAAACACCAGACAAAAATCAAAACCACCAATTATCAAAAACCAGGGTCCCTACCAGCAGTGTATAATGACCGAAATAAGGCTATGTATCTTTCTAATTCCCTTATATTAACACGGACCTTGCTCTGATACCAACTGTGACGGAACGCCTCGGCCAAGCCCGTTAAACCAATAACGTACTTGATCCGAGTCCGCCTCCCGCGAACGGGCCGAAGCCTCGCAAGGGATACCAAACCACAGTCTGTGTAAACACAAAGGAACACACCACATTTTATATATAATTCACAAGTTTACATAGCCAAATTTCCACAAAATAGAAAAGAAGTACAAGAGCCTGGGGCATACCCCGAGGTACAACTGAAGAAAGTAAACAACTAGCCAAACTACACTGCTGGAGTACTACACAGCTGGAACTACACCGCTGGAGGTACTGACCCTGCACCGCTACGGCGCGGCCCTGAGCTGGACGACGGTCGTGAGACGTCCTCCTCGCTCTCACCTGAGGGGGGGTAGGGGTGAGCCTCTCTAGTCACTGGCTCAGTAGGGAACTCCCCCAAAACCGAGCAAACCAAAAACCACAGGTACAAAGCTATAAACAATACCAACAATTTATAGAACAGCTAAGCAGGATATTAAAGCTGTAAAAGTACTGACCGTCTGCCGACTATGAGAAACAACAGTAATAATTAAACGGCAAACCAGTACAGGTGTACAAGCTAAAGTAGAGACTGCCAAACACGAGCCACGTGAACTGGTTCGCGACACCAGTAACTGACTCGGACAAGCTAACACAGGTCTACCTCTCAGTCTCGCAGCCACGGACGAAAGGTCCAGCTGCCGCTCCACGTAAAAAGGTCAAGCAACTGTGGAGACCAACTAAACACCACCACCTGCAGACCACACGGTCACAGGCCCATGCCTGGCACCTCCAGAGACCCTGGCCTGGGCTCGCTAGAGTGAGGCACTGGAAAAGGACTAGCTGGGGTCCAGTACGTCTACTGGTGTCCGTACCCCAACTACGAGCGCGCTACAAGTGACTAAAAACAAACACAAGTGTCACTGTCCCACTGTCGTCTTTCCCTCAGCCGGACGTACAACTCAAACACAAGAGTGAGGGTGTCCAGGTCAGACGAAACAGACCTCGACGGTACAACACAAGTACCGGGACAAAGCCCCGAGCTAACAGCCTGGCTCACAAAGAACCTGGGGCACCCAACTGGAGAGGTAACCACGGTAGGCGTCGTACTACTCGCCACGTACACAGAACCATGTGTACGTCACACACAAACCACGTGAAACCTCACGTAAACCACAAGTAACCATGGTCCACTACACGTGAACCCAACTGACTCGCGTAAACAACATGCAGTCACTGAAGTAAGCAACTAACTGCATACCTTGTATGCTAAACACGAGAACCAAGTGCACTCAGTGCACCTCATGTGTCAACACACATGCATTATCGGTAAATATCATAATTCAGTCATTTCTGTTCATAACCAGTCGGCGGCAACATCGACTGCCGCTTACACCAAGTCAACGGCAAGGGACCTGGCCGTTAACATCCTGGCTGAGGAGCTTGGCGACAAACGATGTTGACGCCAAGTTCTCCGGCCATAAACCCTGCAGAAACCCTAATCCGGCTCTGCGGGCTTTCTAACCGTTCTAACTACAGAAAAACATATAAATGCAGTTCCTTTAGCTTGCAGAACTCAATACAACCCATTACAACATGCTTCGTATATTAAACTACTCAAACCACCCATTATCCCCATATGGTGCAACTTTATCCAAACATGCATTATCATGCTGATTCAGGTGGTTATGACGTGTTTTAATGTTTCTACAGAGTTAAGCGGGTTCGTCCCCTACCTCAAAACACGCTAGAACCTCCCACAATCTCCCGGTTCACGCCGAGCCCTCCGCGAGCTCCCACGGGAATTGCACCACGCCGCGACGTTTCCTCGTGCAATTCGGCAACGCCACGCGTTCTACGATCGTCCAACCACTCCTCAGAACCTGTTAGAAGCTTCAGAGACACCGGGGCGCGAAGCTGGGGCAAGAGGGGAAGAGAGTGAGCTGAGAGAGCTGCCCTCGGGTGATCCTATAACCTGCAGAATTCTCAGGTTGGCGTCAACCCCCATGCCGCCAACAACAACCGCCACCCTTAGCGTCTACATCAACTGCCGCCAAGTTCAAGCAGTCAACATCCACTAACATGGACGCCAACCAGTCAACGGCCACCCCTGGCCGCCAACTCCAACTGAACAGCAGCAGGTCCTGTTTCATTTCAAGACCAACCCTGCTCTTCACCTACTCAAACCACACATTCACATGACACATTCCACACAACTAGCTCACATTGGCCTCACAACGGCCACACAACCGACACACACATGATCCGCATGGATCCAAAAGGCACGCGACGTTACATAATATGTGTTTAAGATGTTTAAAGTATGTTAATGTTAGTAAAGCATGAATTAGTGTTAATAGATTGATTTTTAGTTAGTAGTAAGTAAGAGGGGCATGATTTAGGGGTATTTGGTTTAGAGATTGTATGTATAGGAGTTAAAGGTTATGTGTTAATCGATCTTAAGCAATTATAAGTTGTTGCGGTTTATGAATAAAAGGTTTAAAGTGTGAGTAGTTGTTTGATTGTGACTTATTGTGGTTTGTTATATTCGCTCTCCTACGGGTTTCATTTATCTTTATTGTCTGATGTTGATGCTGTGGGAGCTATGGAATAGTCGATGTGCAGCTAGGTTCGAGGGCAAGGTTGTTCGGGTCAATGACATTATCAGAAGCATTAAACTCAACATTTCCTTTGCTCTAACCAGAACATCTTTCAAAGTGGATCCATCGCCTAATGAGCTTCAGATTCTTCTGGATTTTGGTTTTATTCCTCATATTTCATCCAAGCAGTTGAAGTTTATACGTTGGATCCCTCCTATTGTTCATTATTATCTTAGTGTGGATGGGGCATCCAAAGGTAATCCTGGGAGCTGTGGTGGAGGTGGTTGCATTCGGGACAGTAAGGGAGTTCCTCTTGTATCTTTTGCTCATTTTTATGGGGAAGGCAATAGTCTTATAGCTGAAACCCGGGCTTTTTGTGATGGGATTCGTCTTGCCACTCATCTCGGAGTTCGCCTTGCTGCTATCAACTTTGATTCCCTTATTCTGGTTAACTCCTTGAGGCAGAACAGTTGCACTTCTTGGCTTACTCATAGGTGGTGGAGGATGATTAGGGATTTGTTACATGAAAATGTCAACCTTATTTTGCATGTATATAGGGAGGCTAATCAGGTTGCTGATCGGCTGGCTAATCATGCATTGGTCTCTATGCATAATGTTGTCTTCTAGGGGGTTGATATCCTTCCTTTCTCTTGTAAGGGGCCGGTGGTCTTGGATAAAACAGGTCTCATGAATGTCAGGATGGTTTGACGGGGGTATGCCCCTTAGCAGTTGTATTTTCTTTGATATACTTATATATTTGGCCCAGGCGTTTTGCTGGTGTAGTGGTTCTTCCCTTATTGGGGAGGATACACTGTCCCAGTCTGACATGCTGAGGACCTTTTTACAAAAAAAAAAAGACTTATTGTGGTTTGCTCGAGTTTGGTGGTTTGGCGCTTACTCCGAAATACCTCTCTAGTCAGGTACCCAGGTTCTCTGTGAGCCAAGCACGTTGTGCTCGAGGTTGTTCTAGTATTGAGTGTACTGTAGAGGTTTGTGTCATCTTCCTGGACACCCTCACTAATTTTCTTTGAGTAGCCCATCCAGCTAAGAGAAAGACGATAGTGGGGCAGCAACTTGTGGTGTGCGAGTGTTTCTGTTTAGTCATTTGTAGTGCACTCGTGGTTGGGAGACAGACACCAATAGACGTACTGGTCCCCAACTAGTCCCGTGTTGCCACAACCTTACTCTGCAGGTCTTGAAACCTATAGAGGTATGTTAGGCGTGGGTCTGCAGTGTGTTTCGATGCAGACTAGTGTTGGTTGGTCTCCACAGTTCTTTGACTTATGCAGTGTGTGGTGGAGCAGCAGTTGGACCTTTCATCCATGGCTGCAAGGCTGAGAGGTATTTTCTGTGTTGGTTTGTCCGAGTCTGATACCGGCATCATGAACCAGTAGTCGTGACCCGTGTGGTACAATTGGTTTAATACCACTCAATTCTATAGTTGGTTTTGTCGTTTCTATAACATTCTCTTAATGGTTTATCTTTAATATTTTTTGAGTTCGAGGTTCCTAATTAGTAGTGTGCTTCTGGTTAATCGTGTGGTTGTGGTGATGTCTAGTAATTGTTTATATTTATTTATGTTCATTAGAAAGTTTGTATAGGTTCTAGCTTTCGTTGTGTTTCCTTTAATTGTATATGTGAACCGACCGTTGCATTGGTGTTAGTTAGTGCTTTATTTTGTTGCACATGAATTATAAATGTGGTTGTTTTGAAGAGCTTCCCTACTGAGCCTGTGATTTTGTGAGGCTCACCTACACCCATCTTTCCGGTGCTTAACGAGAGTGGTTTCATCGAGGCGGACCTATACCACTAGCAGTTGTGTGAGCTCTGACTCTTGTTGTACACCTCTGGGTATGTCCCAGGCTTTTGTACTTTTTTTTTGGACATGTAATGATGTAGTGGGACAATGTAATTTATGAATGTATATGAGATCATATACTTTATCATGCATCTTATTGCAGTGTGATAGTCTTTCTATATTCTTACTGGACACGTGTGTGAGATATCCCTTGTGAGACTTCGGTCTGTTCACAAGGGGCGGGTCTGGATATAAAGCCTTTTCGGGCATAAGTATCTAGGGTCACTACAGTAACACTGTGCCCTATGTGACATTTAGCTTCAACACTAACTAGGGTATGGCTTTAATACCAATTTTATCATGCCCCATACTCTAACTATCGAAATATTGTTTACTTTGGCCCACTAACCTTACAATTTTATCCCCTTGATAGTAATTGGCTCTAGAAGTGGGGAATTCTTAGGTAGGTCACCCATCCCACTACTACTCCCTATTTATCTCGCTTAATCATAGAGTTCTTTTCAAAATCGAATCGATACTCCAAAAGGTGCCTCTCTTTGACATAGAGTACAACTTAGTTATACTTGATGGTGTTACAACTACTCAACCAACAATTCTTGCAACATGGCCGAGCTATAGTCCCACACCTGACTACCTCACTTGGATTTTGGGGACCAAAGAATTAGGTGAATAGGAAGTGAACCAGAGATTGATTGGGGACCTGTATGTCTACGTTGTGTCCACTTCCCCAACTGTGAGTGCACAAGTGACATAAGACTCCAGACATTGTCCCAAACCATTTTTCTCCTTACTCGAATGAGGGCTCTTACAAGGGAAGTCTAGGGAGACGACACCAAACCCTGATAGCATACACAACACTAGGACTAACTCTGTCAGCACACATAGTGCAAAGTACACAAAGTAGTAGGGCTCTTAACTAATGGAAGGTGCAGGATAAGTAACATAGCATTGCTATAGTCCACCTGAAATTAAAACCTATCAAAAAATCACATTAGGAATGATTCAAAAACAATCATGACCCAGAAACATTGTTTAATGTTTTCACAGAAAACAGAATTACTGACCATAGTGTGCACTACTACAGCCATGCTACTAGAGAAGCGCATGACTAAAAGAGACTAGTCACTCTCTAAGACACACACATTTCTAACATGCGCCACACCAGACATGCATGTTCCATCATAGTACACCCAAACTATGGAAAACATATCAGAAACCTCGTCTCATACTTCACAAAGCCCATACACATGACTGTACATGAAGAACGTCCTTTATAGGAGTTAAAGCATGATAAGAACTCCAAAATTAAGCTCTAAAACAAGATTTCCATGACCCAAATATAAATTTCATGCTTTTTATAGAAATCCAAAAAGTAGAAGTCCTTGAACACACAATGTATCATGGAATTTGTCTAGAAAACTTACAAAAAATCACATACAAACTTTCTAAAGCAAAAAACATCAAGAAAAATAGAAAACCAAGTGGGAAACACCCTACCAACAAGAAGAACACAACCCTCGAAGGGTCTTTAAGGAGAATATCTAGCTCCTAAGGTCTAAGATCTCTAAACACAACACCAGATCGTCACCAACAATCCTCCAAATTACTAGAATCCTAGCCAAATTCGCATGCAAGCTTAACATAGAAGTGACCTTCCAATAATCCAAGGAATTCAAGAATGTCATTCCACCACCCTGGATATCTGACCCTTATAGGGCCTTCCCACACCACCCAAATCTCCTCCAGCTCCTTCTAAAATTTGCCTGGTAAAGTCCTCCCTAAGTGTTGGCCAAAGTAGAGAATCAAAAGCTTCTCTCTCTATCGATACCCCTTCTTTTATAAACATCATATTCCAAGATGCACGCCTTAATGCCGCACGACTACAAGGTGCGCTTGCCTTAACCATGTGTTAAAAAGTTGAATCGCCATGCATAATCCAACAATGCCACACGTCCCTACGACCGATCAAACCTCCAACCTAAGTCGCATAAGACAAGCCACGTGCCACACCAGTCGCACCAACTACTTTATGTATGATAAAGATAATTCATCCCCAGACCTAAAAATCAACTCTCTAGCATAGGAATAGACTCATAGTCATACGAGAATCAACTCCCAAAACATCTCCTAGATTTTCTAATGCACTAATGGCAACCTGCGTGACAAAATGGAAATTGACTCCTAGACTCAAATGGAAATCAACTTCAAGATCCTGTTACACTACTCTATATTGGCACATTTAGAAAGTCTTCACTCGTGTCAACTATGATTTACGCATTTTCAAAACCTTCATCTAGGGAGCAAAAACTTCTGCGTTCTCAATCCAACCAGCTCCTACACACATCAAGTACAGGCCATAACACATATAAGGTCTTTCAAAGGCCACAACACTAGATAAACCCAATAAGGAAGGATCTAAAGACCTCAAACATCACCACTATATATCATTGTTCTACTTGCACTTGAATTCTTGATACCGACTCTCTCTTACTTGATGGATCATAACGTGCACACAGTCTCTTGTCACCTTGTTAACATGTTAATTATTTAATGAATGTTTAGCATATGGATGTAAACCATACTGAGCATCTTACTCACTCAAAATATTTACATGTTTTTTAGGTGAATCTGAAGAGGAAATGCACAACAATGGGGATGAGTAGGAGTGAATTGTATCCTAATTATCTAGTTATTTTAGAGCCTAGTAGAATCTTTTTTTAGCAAATTAAGTGTCATGACGAGCCCTATGTATTGCCTTTGATTATTGGATGTTGTTGACATTAGTGATTTGAGATTAGTAAAGTATTAGTTGACTATTTTGTTGAACCACTCTTATATTTATCCTTGTCTTTTGGTGAAAACTAAAACTCATGAATATTGCGAATATATTTAATAATAATGTTTAAGATATATATGTATAAGAAATAAGATAATTTATATCGCCTTAAAAAGTCTTGCACTAAAAGTCCATATCGATTGCAGTTTAATACGTATCGATTAGAGACTAAACTACTAAATTGATTACTGAAGAAAGTTTTTACCAATTAGAGAACAAAAGGAAGTTTCTATCACTTAGAGAAGAAACCTTATACCGATTAGAGAACAAGTGTTATATCGATTACTGAAGAAAATTTCTATCGATTACTGAAGAAAAATTTCATACTGATTATTGAAGAAGCAGTGTTCTGATTATAGAAGAAACAATTGTTTCGATTAGTGATATACTTCATGTTATATCGATTGGTGATATATCACATCGATTATTGAACATTCACCTTCTGATTACTTAATATCATTCTGGTAGCTGAATAAAAGTTTAATATCTTACCAATTGGTGTTATGAATGTTTCGATTACTGAACAAATGTTTAACTTTGTTCTGATTGGTGATGTACACATTCGGATTACTAAACAAAGGTTCCGAATTGTAACACCTCAATTTTATTTAAAAAATAATAATTAGATATTTGGTCATTTAATTTTTAAATATTACATGATAATGTTATGTTTAATTGAGTATGCCTCACACTAACCTTATTAAAATAATCCTTGAAAATAAGTACACGAGTTCACATAAAATGACAACTTAAATAAATAAGGTTTGTGTTGATAGAAAGGGATTAAAAAGAAATTATATTATATTGAATGATATATATATATATATATATATATATTACACACTTGTTTACGTAATATGATTACTGTTCACCTACGTAATCATTGTTACATATTAACCCCCTACGTGTTAAACACGAAAAAGATGAAATCTACTGGTTAAAATCTATCGACTGTGGCGATCTGTGAAATCTCCATTGTCCAACTATTGGCGAATTCACGCACACCTTTCTTAGGATAAGCTCTATATATATGTACATGTGATCCTTAGCCAAAACTTTAGCATGTTGCTCTTGACGAAGTCCAAGGTAGAAGAATAAGGAAAGGGAGGATCAATTGGGTGTTGTAGGAGCTTTTGGAGCTCTTCTACTCTGTTGTTATTCTTATTGTCATCTTCTTGTCAGGTAGGAACCTTTGTCTTTTCCTTCCCCTTCTCGTTTGCTGCTCTCCAAGTGTCACTCTTTTGAATACTTGTTCTTGTCAGAGTAGACCCTCTTGTATCAGGACACAACCTTCAGACCCTCCTCTAAACTCTCAACCCACCATTGGAAATAGAAGGAAAACTAGTTTATAACATTGTCGGAATCGATCAACTGACTGATTATTTTAGTCGATCGATCCTACCTTTTCTATCGATTGATTTCACCTTACATCAAGAACCAAGCTACTGGCTAGGTCAGGCGACCAAAATCTCCTGAACGGTTGACCGGTTCTCCTATTTGTTCTAGTTTGTTCTTTTCCCCAGTCTCCTTATATAATTCTATATTACTTAAACTTGGGCCAACCAACTTGCTAGTCTTACCTTTGTCTTGTTATCATTATACTCTTGCATTAGACATGCTTTATTATTAATGTTATCTTGAGATTCACCCAAACCATACTAAAAGGATGATCGAATGGAAATGATGACACTTTGAGTCTTCGGATTCTACTGGACCAACGCTTGTGCAAATGGGGCTGATCCAGTCCTGGGAGCACCCAAATTCGATTATTGACCATACAAATTGAAAATGGATCTACTGGGTGTTTGGCATGACACCACCCACTGCTAAATTTAGTCTACATTTCCATGAGCTGTATTATGGCATGACTTTTATTACTATTTAGTTCTGGGAAAATTATGCTATGATATCATCATCTAATTACATTACAGTATCACTGTGTATATTAGTCTGTATTCTTACATTGACTGGTATGCATGTTTTTCTTTCGATGCTACCTTCATGCCCTACTTTATTGTTGAAGGCACTTTCTTACTAGGCACAATTGCTCATGTACCCCTACTTTCCTTTCAGGCATCCTAGATGGGGCTAACTCTCCAAGAGACTGTGTGCCGAGTGAATTTTAAATTTTAGCAAACCAAGTTCCCTTTTGGATTTTAGCCACCTAGAATGTTGTATATATTAAACTTGTAACCATCAACTCATGCAATCCATGTATTGTATTATTTCGCTGCACTGCCTTATGAATATAAATGACGGTCTCTATCTTCTTTATCCCAAACTCCTTGTCATATCCGATAAGTAGGATGTGACAGAATCATTCCGATTTGTGTTATACACATTCCGATTAGTGAACAAAGTTTCAACTTCCTTTTGATTGGTGAACAAATGTTCAGTTCTCATTCCGATTGGTTTATAAGCATTCTGATTGGTGAATAAATGTTCATTACTCATTCCGATTGATTTGTAAACATTCTAATTGATGAGCAAATGTTCACTTCTTATTCTGATTAGTATATAAACATTTCAATTTATGAACAAAATATTTTTGGCATGTAGATTTGAGTTCAAACATATTTCAAACCTTGCCCCATATCTATTGTCTTGAAAATGAATTGTATGCACGACTTTTCTGCATCCAATGTATAGTTTATTGATACTCTAAAGATCACCTTTTGCATAAGTTTTTCTTTCCTGCCAGATAGAAAGCTCTTACCTAATATAGCAGGTGGTCAGCAAAAAATGCGGGTGGTAGGTAGAAGAGGTATGGGTTGACTGACATGTGATATCTTTCCTTCTCACTATCTTCTTCCTAGCATTTATTACATGTAGGTGTCCGATACTCATGGAAAACAAATGTTAGACACTACTAATAATGACCTTGGAAATATGCACATGCTGAAGAAGGCCTAGGAGAACACCTATTGAAGATCTATTGGTCACTGAAGGTGGGTTTAATGGCTAGCTTACATAGAGACAACAGAAAAGAGCTTTGAACAAGACCAAGTACACTCATGTTTCCAAGCCAGCAAGACAAGAAGACAAACAGAAGAAAGCCTCAATGAAGACATACAATATATATAGTATATATATATATATATATATATATATATATATATATATATATATATATATAGGATTTCAAAAAGGAAAGCGATGTGAGTAGCCCTGAAGATCTTCCCGATAGAGTGTACATCTAGTGAGGTGCCTAAATGACACATACACTCAAAGAAAAGAGAGAAAGAGCTCGAGCCTATCCAAAAGGAGAAATTAAGTCCTTCAACACCTTGCTACAATCAAAGCTCTGATCTTCTCCTTCATCAAACAAGCATTCAGAAAAGCTGTCAACAGGAAGGAAGATCCTAAAGCAATCTTCAACAACAAAACATTCCTTATTAGCTAGCTGAAGCAACACATGATCAACTGATTCCTCATTCCCATTCTCTTTAATATGAGTGCTCTTTACTTAGTGCTTTCACATAGTCTTTCATCAGTCTGCATAGAGACATTTACTGTTGGATAATTCCCCTTATGTTGAAAGACCAGCTGGGGTCTGTACTAGTGGAAAGTGTGTTGGGATTTGTACCCGCAAGTTGGCTTCTAAGCTCTAAAAAGAAGCATCTGACTGAGGTTAAAAAATGGGGGCGCTCACAGCCAGAAGTACAGTAGGTTTGCTTCTGAGCCTGTAAAAGAAGTGGGCTGCCTTCTTGCCAGAAAGAGAAGAAGACTAGCGGGGAGTTGGGTGTTGTATGTCTATTGGGGGGACTGTACCCCGTTAGTGAAATCTCAAGAGTTTCTTGGGGACTGGACGTAGGACTTCCATTTAGGAAGGATTGAACTAGGATAAATCTATGTGTCACTTTGTGTGATTGTCTTGTTTAATTTACTACTTAATGTGTTCACTACATTTAAATCTCTAATTGACGCTTTCGCATCAAAGTTTTTGTTTTGAAGTGTTAATTTTGTAGCACTCATTCACCCCCCACCCCTGCTGTGATGTTGTGGGCCGACATGTTTTAGCATTAACTTTTAAATATTATTCAATAAATGTTATTTAGTTTTTACTCTGGTTAACTTGAGTAAATGATATGTGCATATCATGTTTGCGTCCCAATTGTTGACCAGGTTGCAAGTCCAAAGGGGGGGGGGTGAATGGGGTGCTAGAAATTTGTCTTAAAAATTTCCTGTTAAAAAAATAACTTCAAACAAAAACACTAAACGCAGGTGCTGGATGTGTAGGTGTGCTTGAGAGGGATTGTACCCTTGTTTAGTGGAATCCCAAATAGTTTCTTGGGGACTGGACGTAGGACTCCTTATGATAGGAGGTCCGAACCAAGATAAAAATCCTTGTGCATTTTGTGTGATTGCTTTTATCTTAATTCCGCTGCTCACTAACTCTAACTTGCTGGCCTTCTCTTCAACCCACGAAGAGGCAATACAACCACGTGTAACAACAAGTCTTCACTTCAGCAAGGGGAACAAAACCACAAACCCACAGTAGGTCTTCTCTTCTCACAGAAAGAGGAACACTCTTAAAGAAGAGTAGAAGGGATGGCCCCTAGACCAAGCTTATACAACAATGCAATGCTTGATCTGAGGCACAAACTAAGACAGAGAAGAATAAGACTATGATGCTGCTCTCTCAGAAACAACAGGCTCTCAACAAAGAAAGAAGAGTGAAAGCTTTAGGAGAGCTCTGAGTAGATGGAGTTGGAGTGAGGACGCACTACTCTTCTAGTGGTTATGAAGGCTTGAATATTTCTTTCTTGGTTTTCTTCTATTATCCTCTTCGCAGCCATCGTCTTCTTCTTTATAAGCACTTCAGCTATCTTCAGATGTGTCTGTTGAAGTGTCCGTTGTCTCTCATTCCTTGGTGCTCATTTCCATGCAGTTGCAGAAAGTCTTACGTTGTAGAGACATGTGACTACCGGAAACCTGCAGGCATAAATGCTAAGAGAGAGATCTTCAGTCAACGAACAAAAAGGTGTTATACAGAAATAGATATGTCCATTCTGTCACCATATAAATCATAAGAAGACTTGTTATAAGAATGGCAAACATTAAAGTGCTTTTTGCAAGAGAGCTGTGTCTTGTGACTAAATAAGCCATAGACAAATATGTTCCTTTCTGTTCACACGTAAAGTGTTAGAAGACTTACCATAAAAATAATAGTCAGTCAAAAAGTCATATTGAATGGGAACTATATCCAGCAACAGACTATGCATATGAAAGATGTATGTGAAATATTAATAGACGACGGGAGATTTGAATTTCACGTGTTCAAGTTGCTAAGGATATTTGAAACAAGTATGAGAATACTTTTAATCATTTTTTCAAAGATATTTTCAGAAAGTTCCTTAATCAGAAGCTATGCAATATGATCAATATGATTTTAAGAAAACAGACTTGATAAAGATAATATATATATATATATGTATATATATTGTTTGAAATAACATTTGATATGCTGAAGTCAATCGATGTTCATACAAGAAATCGATATCTAAGCAATCAATAAGGAAATCGATGTTTATGCAAGACAATCGATATGACAATTGATATGAGATGGCAATCGATGTTTTAGTGCAAGGCAATTGATGTTTAAAATGGTTAGCAATTGATATGAAATAGAACAACAATTAATTGGACAATAATATAACATAAATGGTCGAAGTGGAACTTCGGATGGCCAAAATAAAACACAATTGGTCAAAGTGGAGCTTCAGATATGACGAAGTTAACTTAGAATATGGCGAAGTGAACTTCATATAAGATTTCAGATATGATGAAGTTAACTTCGTATATGACAAAGTGAACTTCGGATATGACGAAGTTAACTTCGTATAAAATAGTTCATAACGCTATCGGTCGAAGTGAAACTTTGAATATGATGAAGTGAACTTTGTATAGAATGAAAAACAACGTAGTCGGTCGAAGCTGAAACCCACAGTCAGTGGAAGTGAACTTTGTATATAACTTCAGATATGACAAAGTTAGCTTCGTATATGACGAAGTAGGACTTCGACTGATCACGACCAAAACATGCATGACAAAGCGCCAACTTCAGATATGACGAAGCTAGCTTCTAATATTTTGAAATGTAGCTTTGACTGATCAAAACCAAAACATGCATGACTTTGGATGATGAGGTTTAAAGCAATAAAAGATGAAATTTGACTTTGATTGAAATTGTGAAAAGATTATCGGTAATGAAACACATGAACTTATGAATGAAACTGTAGCAACCTGAATTTTTGAGAAAAATAAAAATTTAAATAATAAATTAAAAACTCAGCTAAAGGGATATTCAATGAAAAGAGCATTAAATAAAACCCATTAAATAAAAAAGAGTAATGGGCTTTGCTTAATGGATCCTCTAGAACTTATTGGGTCAAAATATGAATACCCTAAATTCGGAGTCTTAATATCTCCTAAATAGAAAAGGACTCTTTAAGCATTAAAAGAGACAATAAGAGTTGGAATTGGATTCCTAAGCCTACCCCTTATGATTTATCACGAATTTAGATCACATCCTAACCTAAATAGATGTTGGAAAGCAAGAAAGGAAGGTTGGAGTTAGGAAATCTCGTAATTAAAGAGCAATTAGAATAGAAGTAGGAATAGGAACCCATACATGTATAAATACATCTCTTAAACCCTCTTGGCCAACCCTAGCTCGTTGCCAAAGGTTGTTGGATGTGGAGAAGAGGCCAAGGAGGAGAGGATCTCGTGGGGAGAAGGAGTTCTTGGAGCTTCTTCCTCGTTCTTGGAGAGTTTAACCCTAGAAGACAAATGAGTCAAAGGTAGGCATTCTCACAAGCAAAACTAAATCAAATCCATCTGTAGGTAGTTCCAATCACCAGGAACAAAAGCCCTCTTGTTTCATAATTTTTCATCGAGCCAATCTTTTATTCTTGATTTTAGAAGTTCTGCAAACATGATAACTCTAAGTCATCATGTTTGAATCATATCTCCATGTACACTTGATCCCATGCTACAAAATTTCTACTGTAGACACTTCATGTTGTTAGGGATCTTTTGCCCTTGAAAGTCCTAATTTTTGTTGAGTATGTTGCTCGAATTAAATCAATCTTGCTCTCTGTATCATGTTATGTGTTACTCATTATTGTTCATGCTCAAACCATGTTCAAACCATGCTCTCTCTCTAATTCCTATTTACTGGAAGTACTCTCGCATGTCTAGTTTCATTTGCCACTGGTTTCATGATTTTTCATCGTGTATACAATTAGTTATGATTTTCTGAACGACCCTGTATCAAAATCTGATATTTTGGACCGTAATCCAAGACAGAGCAGAACTCTGTCAGACTCAGGCCATGGACCTGAGAATGCGACGGCCCGATAGGTCGCGTTCTCAAGCCCATCGCGACGCTTTCCTTGTCACGTTCAGAGCGTGAAAGTACCCTACGTCGCGTTCTGGCCTTCTGTCCTGGCAGCCCTGTCGCGACCCTTTTTAGGCCCTATCGCGATCTGCCCTGACCCTGTCGCGACCCTTACTGGCCTACGTCGCGTTCACAGGATTTTTGATGAAACCCATAAAATTTATTGCTCTCACATTCTACAAAATTCTTACGCCTTTTTAACAGTCATACACGCAGTAAAAACACCTGTTTTAAAATGGAGCTATATTCAATGCTTTAAAATACATATTCACGACTTCTTTTCTATCTATGATTTCTCTTACACATGCACACACATGAACCATCCATATATGGCTGAAATCTAGAATAAAATATCTCATAATGTATCTGGTAATTTATTGCAATAAAGTATATTAATTGCCCTATTTTAAAGGACTTGTATTCGTTTCTTGCGTTGTTTATATACCGATATCGACGCTCTACTGTTCTAGAATTCCTCTAGAACGTCGAGCACCTGTTTTATATACACACTTTACTTGGCTTGTGGTGAACTCTCCGTCGGATATTCCTTTCGCCGGACTAGTGAACCCTTGCACAAGGCCTCCGTAAGTCTCCTCTGATCATGGATTCCCACATGGTCGACGAGCCGGTTGTACCCTAACACCCATTACACCTTTAGGGATCGATATGATCCAAACGGCTATTAGAAGTTCGCTCTTACCTTGAATCACGTCGGACATCTAGACTTGTGCATAACATGGCCAGCGGGAAGATCATGAATTCCACCTAACTGCCAATACGACGTGCGCGTGTTGTGCAACTGTTACTATCGCCTGTTTACTCGTTGTTTTACATGATGTACCGTTAGCTCTCATCTATACTCTACTCGCTCATCTATTCACATTCTCTCTACTATCTCATCTATTCATCTAGTGCTCTTAACTATTCTTGGTACTCTATATTGGCCATTGACTGATTGTCTAAAGATACAATATAACCAATGCCTGGCAATATATAAAGGGCTCGATCTGGTCCTGGGATGTGCGCCCGAAAGTGCTAGTGCCCATGGGAGTTAAATGATCAGAGTGTTTGGCATTACACTCAAGTGCTATCTATCTCGACTATCTATATGACAATCAAAACACAAAACGTGCTATACTCTCTCAATGTCTAGAATGACAAACAAGTGCTATACTCGTCGTGCTATTATTATACTTGTGCTAGTTGTGCTATGGCTATCCTGCTATTCGTGCTATACTCGATACTTGTGCTATTTTTGGAAACTATACTCGATCTCGTGCTATTGTGCTATCCTGTTACCTGTTGTGCTATCTCTTGCTATATTTTGACTCTCTTGTACCTGCTATCTTTAGATACTTTGTCATTAAATGTGTTAATTATTTAAAGCCTGCTTGAGCCTGAGATTTAAGTACTACTGGGCATTATCGCTCACCCTACGTTATTTGATGTTGTGTTCTCAGGTGAGACCGAGGATGACACATACACTCACAAGGAAGGGAATGACCAAGAGTGAATCCAGGAGTACCCTCGAGTCATTATGTTATCTTAGAGTTGTAGTTAGTTATTTCCTTCTATTGCAATGTAATTGGGCCCTATAGAATGGCTCTGATATTAGTGGTTGTAACTAGACATTTGAAAAGTTATTAATGAGAAAGATTTGCTTTAGTATTATTCAATGTGCAATGGTTTGATGTCTAGTATTTGCTCTATACCTTTTTCTTGCAACTGCCTTCACGCTCCGATATTCCGCGTCGGGGCGTGACAGAAACTATGAGTGACAGTAAGAACTTACAAGCAATTGAACACCATC
The DNA here is from genome assembly GCA_014218235.1 of Colocasia esculenta. Lineage (NCBI taxonomy): Eukaryota > Viridiplantae > Streptophyta > Magnoliopsida > Alismatales > Araceae > Colocasia > Colocasia esculenta. The sequence goes on from CM024757.1 coordinate 53,959,511, forward strand.
TAATGAATCTTAAAAATACTTGGATTACTTACAATGATGATCCTTGAAGTATAATTTATTTCCTTTGAGTCTCCTGTTGACAGACTTAACCAAAATGATATTAAGGTAAATGCACATGATTTAAAAATATTCTTATAAGTTTTGTTATCACCAAAATATATAATCATAGAATCTCCCCCTTTTTGGTGATGACAAAACTAATTGAATCATAATACTCTAAAAATGATATGATGAAATTTAATCAGAGTAAATATGTATTTCAGAGTATTTCTCCCCTTTTTTGTCAATGACCAAAAAGAAAGGTGTAGGGAGTAGGAATAATAAAGCTAAAAAAAAAAAAAAAAGGTGGAGAAGGATTTAAGAAGACTCCCCCTTAGTCCAAGGCTCCCCCTCAGTTCAAGGATCCCCTTATTTCAAGGCTCCCCCTTAACTCAAACCAAAAGAAAGAGATAAAGGTGTTAAATATAGGGAACTTGGTCCAAGGAACAAAAAGATGATCCAAATGCGAGTGAGAGTTAAGTGGCGGATCAAATAAAGTGAGTAGATAGTGCAATAGAATGGTGATACAGGTCAACCTGTATGAAGGAAGTGTCGATCTGGATGAAGAATGTGTCGACACAAAAGATGAGTGTGTCAACCGGAGTCAAGAAATTTCAACAAAGATGAGGAGTAATGCACTTCTAAGGTACTCTGAAAGATTATTTCTTCAGTTTTTGCAGAAACACATCGTTTACAATTTACACATGTCCAGCTCTCTTCGGAGAGTGGTAAACCTCTCCTCAAGAAGGGCTTTTGTAAAGATGTATGCCAATTGATTTTCAGTTTCTACAAGTGAAATGTTAATATTACTATTTGCTATATGATCTCTAATGAAATGATACTTAACCTCAATATGTTTGTTTCTTGAATGTTGTACTAAATTCTTTGTGAGATTGATTACACTAGTGTTGTCACATAACAGGGGTACAGATCTGATGTTTAGTCCATAATCCTCAAGTTGTTGTTTGATCCATAGTAGTTGAGTGTAGCAACTCCGAGCAACAACATATTTAGCTTCAGTTGTTGACAAGGCCATAGAGTTCTGCTTTCTTGAGGACCAGAAGATCAAACACCCTGCAAGAAACTGACAAGAACCACTGATGCTTTTTCTATCCACTTTGCATCCAGCATCAGTATAACCAATTAAGTTCATCTTGCATAATCTTGGATACCATAGACCTAATTCACATGTATGTGCTAAATATCTAAAAATCCTTTTGACTGAAATTAAATGGGATTCTTTATGATCTGCTTGGTACATAGAACACATGCATACACTAAATAAAATGTCTGGTCTAATGGCAATTAAGTATAGTAGAGAGCCGATCATACCTCTGTAAGATTTCTGATCTACTTTCTTACCTTGAGGATCACTGTCTAACCTGGTGGAAGTGCTCATAGGACTAGTTAGATGCTTTGCTTGTTGAAAATTAAACTTCTTTAGCAAATCCTTGATGTACTTGGTCTGGTTGATGTGGGTTCCCTCCTTGTCTTATTTGATTTGGAGTCCAAGGAAGTAAGTCAATTCCCCATCAAACTCATCTCAAATTTTCCCTGCATTAATTCTTCAAAATACTTGCAAAGAGATTCATCAATAGCCCCAAAAATGATGTCATCAACATAAATTTGCACAATTAAGGTATTCTGAGAGCATGATTTAATAAACAATGTGCTATCTACTTTGCCCCTTATAAAACCATGTTTCAAAAGAAATACACTTAGTCTTTCATACCAAGCTCTAGGTGCTTGTTTCAGACCATATAGTGCCTTATGCAGTTTGAAAACATGATTAGGATGGTCTATGTCTTCAAAGCCAGGAGGTTGTTCAACATAGACTTCTTCTTTTATAAAACCATTTAAAAATACAGATTTCACATCCATTTGAAATAATTTTAAATCACATGCATATGCATATACTATTAAAATCTGAATAGCCTCAAGTCTAGCTACTGGTGCATAGGTTTCATCAAAATCTATGCCCTCCTCTTGGGAATAGCCTTCAGCTACCAGTCTAGCCTTGTTTCTAGTAATGACACCAGCTTCATCCAATTTATTTTTGAACATCCATTTGGTGCCAATAATAGGATGATCTGATGGCCTAGGCACAAGGGACTAAACTTAGTTTCTCTTGAACTGAATTAGTTCATCTTGCATAGCTAGAATCCAAGATTCATCAGTCAGTGCTTCATTGACTGTCTTAGGCTCAATTTGAAAAACAAAAGCTAAATAATCACAGGGAATAATGTTACCTATGGTTCTTACCCCAACATTTGGATCTCCAATGATATTTTCTTTTAGATGATCCTTCTTGTATCTCCATTCCCAATGAAGATCTTCATGGATTAGATATTTCTATTGTAGTTCTTCCAAAGTGGATCTCCATTATCCTTGATAGATACATCTTGCATTTTCTCAGATAGTTCCTTCGTACCTTCATCATCACTAACAATTTCCTTTCTCAAGGAAGGGTTAGATTCATCAAATATAACATGTACAGTTTGTTCAATTAATAGACTTCTTTTATTGAAAACTCTATATCCTTTGGGTTTAGAAGTGTAACCCAGAAAAATACCTTAATTAGATTTTGGATCCAGTTTACCAATGTTTGTCTTACCATTGTTGTGAATAAAGTAATGACATTCAAATATCCTGAGATGACTGATCTTGGGCTTCCTCTACTTGTACAGCTCATATGTTGTCTTCTTCAGTATAGGCCTTATCATAGCTCTATTGATTATGTAACATGTTGTATTAACTGCCTCTACCCAAAAATATCTTGGCAAGTTGTATTCAAATAGCATGGTTCTTGCCATACCCAATAATGTTCTATTTTTCCTCTCAGCTACTCTATTTTGTTGTGGTGCTCTTGGTGCTGAGAAATTATGCTCGATTCCTAGATCATTACAGAATTATGCAAACTTGTCATTCTGAAATTCTCCTCCATGATCAGATCGAAGACTTATACTAAACTTCTTATCTTTCTGAACTAACTTGTTAAACTTGACAAATGCTTCGAAAGTGTCATCTTTATGCTCTAGAAATGAGACCCATGTATATCTTGAGAAATCATCAACAATAACAAATCCAAAATTTTTGCCACCTAAATTGGTAGTCCTCGTAGGTCCAAATAAATCCATATGAGTAGTTCTAAAGGCTTGGATGAGGTGACAATTGTCTTCGATTTGAAGGATGCTTTGGCATGTTTTCCCTTTTCACATGGTCCACAAATTTTATCAAGTCTTGAGTTAATCTTTGGTAAGCCTTCCACTAAATCATGCTTGATGAGTTTTTTGATTCCATCTAGACTAGCATGACCTAATCTCCTATGCCAAAGTTTTGCATTTTGCTCTTTACTTACCGCTAAGCATACATCTTGACCTTTCAGATCTTCCAAATGTAAAACATATAGATTTCTTTCTTTGTAGGCTTCGAAGACTGTTATTCCTTTCTTGATGATTAGACATTTGGATTCTTGGAACTTGACTTGATGACCCTTGTCGCATAACTGACTTATGCTAATCAAGTTGTGTTTGAGACCTTCAACGCAAAGTACTTCTTCTATCAGTGTTTTTTCTTTGCTTCCAACGAATCCACAACCAATTACTGTTCTTTTTCCATTGTCTCTATATGTCACAGTTTCTTCTTCAGTCTTGATAGATGAAAATAGTTTCTTGTTGCCTGTCATATGCCTTGAGCACCGTTGTCCAGGTACCACTTTGATGCTCTAAGACTTTCTTGCAAATAGAATAGTGAGATTTAGGTACCCAAGTTCTTTTGGGTCCTGAGTGGTTAGTTTCGACAAACTAATTTTTTAGTATCCATTTTAAATGTTTTGTTGGGTAGGTGTTCTTTGTATGACCAAGTTTATTACAGTGTATACAACAGGTAATTATATTTGAACATTTTCTTCCTTTACTATGTTTTCCCCTTTTTGTTTTGTATACAGGTTCCTGTTCAGCTATAAATTTTGATAATGAGTGTTTTTTTAAAATATATAATTGTTCCATATTTCTTCTTACCCGATCTTCTTGCACCTTTTAGAATTAGTGAAGATCTTCCACTAGTTAATTTTTTATTATTACTGTTAAATATTCATTATATTTTCTTAATGTTTCTATTTCCTCCTTTGACTTAATTATTGTTTCCTGATTTTCTAAATTTAGTATTTTATCATTTTTGCTTTTTATATCTTCACATAACAATTCATTTCTTCTTTTTAATTCTTGAATTTGTTTTTCTAGTTGTTCCATTTCAAATTTTAAGTCTGAGTTGGTTATTTCAAGACATGCAAAATTTCTCTTAGTAGATTTTAAATATTTGCATACATCTCTATATTTTTCATATAATTCATTGAAGGCTTCTTCCAAATTATCAGAATCAGAGTCATTACATGAAGTAAAAGAGGAGTCAGAGGTTACCTTATCATCAATGTTAGCCATAAAGGCAAGATGAGCCCTTTCTTATTGTTGTTCATCTGAGCTTGATTCTTCAGATGAGCTATCTTCATTACTCCACGCAGCTGCCATATCCTTCTTCTTGTATCTCTTGTATTTTCTGGATGGCTCTTTCTTCTGGTGTTCATTTTCTTTAGCTTGGGACAGTTTGTCTTCAAGTGCTCGGGCTGCATGCATTCATAACACATAGGTTCAATTTTATTAATTGTTTTGTCCTTTTTGAAATACCTTCTACCTGACTGGTATTTCTTCTTAGCCAAAATCATTTGTAGATGTCTTGATAGAAAAACTTCTTCTTCACTGTTTGCATTGCTACTATCACTGGCTATTGCTTCATCTATGTTTGGCTCTTCTATCTTCAATGCCATGCTGATCTATTTCTTTGAAGTGCTTTCTCTTAGTCTTTCCATATTTATCTCATTAGCCATGAGAGACCCAATGAGATTTTCCAATGACATTGAGGAGAGGTCATTGGCTTCCTCTATAACTATAACCTTGGGGGTCCATAAAGTTGGTAAGGATCTTAGTATTTTCCTTACCTTGTCTCCTGTCTCATACCTTTTCCCAAGTCCAGCTAAACCATTTATGATATCTATGAATCGACTATACATTTGAGGGATGGATTCACTTGAGATCATCTGAAACTTTTCAGACTGAGTCACCAATATGTCTATTCTTGTCTCTTTTATCTTATCTGTCCATTCATAGGTGAGTCTCATTTTATCCCATATTTCTTTGGTTGACTTGCATGCGGATATTCTATTGAATTCCTTCTTGCTTAACGAGCAGCATAATATACTCTTGGCCTTGCTGTTCTGAGACATCATTTTCTTGTCACTATTTATCCAGTTCTCTTTGGAGTTCAGGACTATTAGATCTCCATCTTCTATTATAGTCCATAGTTGATAGTCTAGACCTTGAAGAAAGAACTCCATTCTTGTCTTCCAGTAGTTGTAGTCTTCTCCATCGAACAATGGAGGCCTGTTGACAGACTGACCCTCTGCATAACCTTGGGTTGTCATATATCTTTGCTCTTCAGATCGTGAGAGCAAAGATCTAAATTCAGGACTATTAGATCTTCATCTTCTATTATAGTCCATAGTTGATAGTCTAGACCTTAAAGAAAGAATTCCATTCTTGTCTTCCAGTTGTTGTAGTCTTCTCCATCGAACAATGGAGGCCTGTTGACAGGCTGACCCTCTGCATAACCTTGGGCTGTCATATATCTTTGCTCTTCGGATCGTGAGATCTACTTGCTTGAAGAGACTTGGCTCTGATACCACTTGTTGATAAGATTGCAAGCCCAAAGGGGGTGAATGGGTTGCTACAAATATGACTTAAAATTTTCCAGTTAAAAAAATAACTTCGAACAAAACACTAAAAGCAGATGTTAGAGTTAGTGAGCAGTGGAAATAAGATAAAAGCAATCACACAAAATGCACAGAGATTTTTATTCTGGTTTGGACCTCCTATACCAGAAGTGTAAGACCCGGCCCTCTTGGGCCCTTGGCCCTGTCCTCAAGGTCGCGGCAGGCACCCTGGTCACGACATGGTCGCGCCAGGGGAGCCCGTCGCGACAGGCTTTGTGACGCGGCAAACCTGGCCATCGTGACATGGTCGCGACGGGGGTGGGCGTCGCGTTCCTGTCGCGGCGTCTGGAGGCATCGCGACTGCTTTTCTGACAGACTTGATCACTATCCTATATGTCAAAATAGTCGTGTCGGGTGTCAGGTGCGTATGGCGTTGACGCGACCTGGTCAGCCATCGCGTTCTGGTTTCTTGGTCTTCGAGGTTTGACCACCTTTTGGGGTCATGCCGGGGGTGGCCGTCGTGACATGGTCGCGACGTCTAGGGGCATCATGACATGGTTGTTGTTGTGCCGGGCCGACCCATCGCATCTTGGGGGCCGTCGGTTTAAAACCAAGGCAGTGCCCCATTTCCCCCTCTTTCCCTTTCTCTTCTTCTTCTTCCTTCTTCTTCCTCTATCGAGCTCCCTTGCGATTCTTCAACAGTTCTTGGTGCTCGTGGTGCTCGTGTTGAGGTGGTGTCGCCCCATTCGTGCGGGGGACGTGCTCATGGTGCTTGGAGCAAGGAGGAGGTGGCCATTCCGACGTGAAGGCCCCAACGGGTCGACTCTACTCTTGGAGGTAGGGACACTCATTCTCCTCTCGCCCTAGCATGCTCCCCTCCCCCTTGAGATCATACTTTCTCGGTGGTTTGGGGTGTGGGAGTGTGAGAACCATGCTCGTGGTTGAGTGAGATTTCCATCGAGCGTAGATTCTTGTAAATCCATGTTTTTAGGGTTTTGAGGGTGGTTTGCATGGTTTAATGGCTTTCCTACATGTTGAGCATGCTCCCCTCCCCCTGTGGCATGTTTGTATCGTGTTTTGGGGTGGTCTCTGGGAGGACTGCACCGGAACCCTCCTCGGCTGTGAACGCGACGCTCTTGAGCGTCGCGACTTGGTCGCGACGGCTTGGGCCACCGCGACAGTATCGCGACAATGCTGGGTGTCGCGACATGGTCGTGACGGCCCGATGCATCGTGACTATAGCAGAGACAGGTAGGTCTTGCGAAGTTCCGTGTTTTTGGGCAGTCTTCGCCATTTCCGCTTCTTACTGCATCCATGGCACCAGTGCTAGTTCCCTAGTACGGTCCAACACTAGTCGTTCACTCGGTGCTCGGCACCTGAGGGCTTGTCCCGTGAGAGAGGTTGTTACCGTTGCCTGGGACCCCCATCCTCATGCGCCTGTTTATGGAGTACTCCGGGCGGCGGGCGTGCTCGAGTCATGGACTTTGGAGCGGAGGGGAAAACGGTGGTTAGGACAGTGACGTTGAGTCATTTGTAGAGCTCTCGTAGTTGGTCTGGGACGCCAAGGTCATTTTGAGAGTTATTCTCGGCACAGTCCAGCTAGTCTTTTTCTCACTGCCTCGCTCTTTGTGGCCCCGAAACCACCTAGAGAGGCCAGACATGGGACCGTAGTCTGGCCAGACTACGTTACTGTTGTGTACTTTGTGTCCTACCTCACTCTGACAAGACGTGGAGGCTTGGACCTGGGTCGAGGATAAGACGTCAGTGGATGCACCTGACCGATTAACTAGTGGTAGTGCTTTATGTAGAGTGTTTCTTGCCCAGGCAGGGTTTTCTCTGTCTATGTTGCTAGCCGTGTGGTAGTCACGACGAGCAGTTGTACGGAGTTTCCGACCGTGTTGTACTTCTGTACTGTTGCTAGCTAGTAGCTTTGCTTCCGCACTTTCTTTCGTAGGTGGAAGATATAACTGCTGTCATTTAATTAAGTACATAGTTTTGACTACCTGTTACAGCCAGTAGGAGATTGGTAGTCCCTACTGAGCTTCTGTTGTGAAGCTCATCCCTCCTTTTTCCAGGTGAGACTTCTCAGCAGCGGTAGGGCACGCGCCGGGCGGAGGAGACGAAGCGGTAGTCATGGTCCCCATAGCTAGAAGTGGTTCCCCCTCTCAGTGTACGTCACCCTCGGGTACGCCCCTAAGGGACTTGTTATTCCCCTACTTTTACTTGTACTAGTTGTGTGTTGGGACTGTACCTAGAGCGATGTGCTATGGTCTCGCTCTTCTTTCTGCTTCCGCGTGTGTGCTTCTAGTTAGCAGTTGACATTTATTACCTTTGCATATTCTGTTAGACTTATATTATAGCACTTCCGGGTCTCCGAATCCATGGGCGGCGACCGCAAAAATCGGGTCCTCGGTGTGGGTCGAGGGTCGGATTCTCGGGGTCGTTATAAGAAGTCCTGCATCCAGTCCCTAAGAAACTACTTAGGATTCCACTAGCCAAGTGTACATTCTCCCTCTAGGACACGTACACATCCAGCACCCGCTGGTGTAACAGCCCCGATGCCCGGACCCCTGGTTCCCACCAAGGATCCGACTATCGGCACCGCCGCCCACAGGCCCGGAGACCCGGAAGGGCTAACGGACCAGTCTAACAAGATATGTAACGAGAGTAAGTGACAACCAAACACACTAAAAGTACCAACAAGTGAAGGAAAAGAGTCCAACACAGTGTACAAGTCTAGTACAGTCCCAAAGTAAGCAAAGTACAAGTGCAAAAATAAAGTGGATAACAGGTCCCTTAGGGGCATACCCCGAGGGTGAAGTAAACAAGTATTGGGGACACTGCTCATGGAAGACATCATCTACTACGGCCCCGTCTCCTCAGCCCGCCGTGGAAGGTGCTGCTGTGAAGTCTCACCTGTAAAGGAGAGAATGAGCTTCACGAAGAAGCCCAGTATGGACTACCAATCTCCCACTGGTTCCAACAGTAGAATAGATATAGATGTGTAAAATTAAATAAAGCGAGTAAATCTATTCTACTAACAGAGTAAGTGTGGAAGCGTAAAGTAACTACACGGTCATCAGTCTAAGCTAAACGTCGAGACCAGAAACCTGTGTAAACCACGACACTGGGAAAAACACAAGGCTGTAAACACAGACAGTAAACAACTGCCTGGGCAAAGACACTAGCTACACGACAACTACACTAGTCAACTAGTCAGGTACACCACGTGCCTTACCCTCGACCAATAGTCCATGTTTAGCACCTCCCGTTAGAGTGAGACACAGAACTAAAGTAACCACCACTATCGTAGTCTGTCCGGACTATGATCCCATGCCTGGCCCCTCTAGGTGGTACCAGAACCACGTAGAGTGAGGCAGTGAAAAAAGGACTAGCTGATTTGCGCTAGAAGAGAACCAAACCACCTCGGCATCCCAAACTCAGCTAAGAGAGCTCTACAAACAACTCTATGTCGTTGTCCCCACCATTTTCCCCTCTGCTACGAGAGTCCGTGACTCGAGCTCGCCCGCCGCCTGGGAGAACTCCCTCAAACAAGCGCGTGGGGACCGGGGGTCCAGGTAATGGTAACAACCTGTCTCGCGGACAAGCCCTCAAGTGCCTAGCACCGGGCGAAAGACTAGCGTAGGACCGTGCTAGGAAACAACATAGATGCCAAGAAAATAGATTCGCAATGGAACAAAACTTTGAACAGGTAGCCAGTCCCTCTCTATCAGAGAGGTGACGTAGGGGTCCATCGCGACAAGAACACGACGACTCTGCCTGTCGCGACCCGAGTCCAGAACGCGACAAATACCCCTGTCGCGTTAAGAACGCGATGGGGTAGGCCGTCGCCACACAAAAGTCATATGAACGCGACGCACATACCCGCCGCGATAAGAACGCGACAGGTATAAATGACGCATTCACAACAGAAGGCGACGGGGTGACACGTCGCAACATGGTCACGACAAGGACCCCCGTCGCGACCATAGACAGATGCCGAGTGGCAACCCGAGACCTCCAAAAATGCCCCAAAATCACAACTCCAGTGTGTACAAGGGGAGGGGAGCATGGAGAACGATGTAAACACATTCCATAGGCACAAACCACCCTTATTCACACCCATGCATAGCAAGATAATGGATCTACACTCAAATAACCTCTCATGCAAGCATGGATCTCTCAACACCCAAACCCCAAAATCAAGCACAAGAAGCATCACCAACACACATGCACAACCTAGCATGCATTCTAAGGGCTTGGAGAAGAGGTATTGGAGGCCCTAGCATGGTAGAACTAGGGGGAAGGCGAAGGAGTTCCTACCTCAAATCGAAGAGCCAACCCGTTGGGGTCTTCTCGTATGCATGGCCACCTCCTACTTGATCCAAGCTCCACGAAGACTCCGTCAACAAGCCATGAACATCCTACACGCCGAGGAAGAGTCACCAACGTGAAGAAGAAGCCATGCCGAAGAAGAATGCCAAGCTGGGAAGGAACCACCCACACACCTCACACACACCCTCACACTCTCCCACGAAGGAAGAAGCATAGAGAGGGGTCGAAGAGGAGAAACACAGGAGAAAAGGGGAAGCAGAAGAGGTGTTCTGCGGCCTGTGCAACTTAAACCTTGGCCTTCAGAATGCGACGGAGCTGGCCGTCATGTTAGCAACGCTAACGTGACGGTTACCTATGTCACGATCTGGAAGGATTGCAAGACCTGACGGTCAATTCCACCACGCGTCGTGCATGCATACCTGACATCATGAACACGACGGACTAGCATGTCGCGTTCATGCATGCGCGACGATAGGTGTCTCAACCGTCCCGATAGCAAAACGACAAAGAAGCATGCTGCTGTCAGAGCTAAGTCGTGACAGGGGCGGCCGACGCGTCCTTATCCAGAATGCGACGGTCACCTTCTTTGCCTTCAGAAGGCAACGGCTTGAAGCGTCGCGACCTCAGCCGAAGGTGGCTGACCCACAAGAGGGAGGATGTTACAGCTGGCCTTCTCTTCAACCCACAAAGAGGCAATACAACCACCTGTAACAACAGGTCTTCCATTCAGCAAGGGGAATAAAACCACCAACTCACAGCAGGTCTTCTCTTCTCACAAGAAGAGGAACACTCTTAAAGAAGAGTAGAAGGGATGGCCCCTAGACCAAACTTATACAACAATGTAGTGCTTGATCTGAGGCACAAACTGAGACAGAGAAGAATAAGGCTATGATGCTGCTCTCTCATAAACAACAGGCTCTCAACAGAATAAGAAGAGTGAAAGCTTCAGGAGAGCTCTAAGTAGATGGACTTGGAGTGAGGACACACTGCTCTTCTAGTGGTTGTGAAGGCTTGAATATTTCTTTCTTGGTTTTCTTCTATTGTCTTCTTTACAACCATCGTCTTCTTTTTTATAAGCACTTCATCTATCTTCAGATATGTTCATTGAAGTGTCTGTTGTCTCTCATTCCTTGGTGCTCATTTCCATGCAATCACAGCAAGTTTTACGTTGTAGAGACATGTGACTACCGGAAACCTGCAGGCATAAATGCTAAGAGAGATCTTTAGTCAATGAACAAAAAGGTGTTATATAGAAATAGATATGTCCATTCTGTCACCATATAAATCATAAGAAGACTTGTTATAAGAATGTCAAATCGTAAAGTGTTTTCTGCAAGAGAGCTGTGTCCCGTGACTAAGTAAGGCACAGACATATATGTTCCTTTTTAGTCACACATAAAGTGTTAGAAGACATACCATAAAAATAGTAGTTAGTCAAAATGTCATATTGCATGGGAACTATATCTAGCAACAGACTATGTGTATGAAATATGTATGTGAAATATTAACAGACGACGGGAAATTTGAATTTCTCGTGATCAAGTCGCTAAGGATATTTGAAACAAGTATGAGAATACTTTAATCATTTTTTCAAAGATGTTTTCAGAAAGTTCCTTAATTAGAAGATATGTAATATAATCAATATGATTTCAAGGAAAAAGGCTTGATAAAGATAATATATATTTTTTATTTGAAATAACATTTGATATGCTAGAGTCAATCGATGTTCATACAAGCAATCGATATCTAAGCAATCGATAAGGAAATCGATGTTTATGCAAGATAATCGACATGACAATCAATATGAGATGGCAATTGATGTTTCAGTGCAAGGCAATCTATGTTTAAAATGGTTAGAAATCGATATGAAATAGAACAACAATCGATTGGACAAGAATATAATGTAAACAGTCAAAGTGGAACTTCAGATGGCCAAAATATAACACAATCGGTCGAAGTAAAGCTTTAGATATGATGAAGTGAACTTCATATAAGACTTCGGATATGGCAAAGTAAACTTCGTATATGACGAAGTGGAACTTCATATAAAACAGTTCATAATGTTATCGGTCAAAGTGAAACTTCAGATATGACGAAGTGAACTTTGTATATGACAAAGTGAATTTCGTATAGAATGAAAAACAACGCAGTCGGTCGAAGTTGAAACCCGTAGTCGGTCGAAGTGAACTTCGTATATAAATTCGGATATGACGAAGTTAGCTTCATATATAACAAAGTAGGACTTTGATTGATCACGACCAAAACATGCATGATGAAGCGCCAACTTCAGATATGACAAAGTGGACTTCAGATATGACAAAGTGTAGCTTCGACTGATCAAGACCAATAACATGCATGACTTCGAATGATGAGGTTTAAAGCAATAAAAGATGAAATTTGACTTCGATTGAAATTGTGAAAAGATTATCAGTGATGAAACACATGAACTTATGAATGAAACTATGAGTGACAACAAGAACTTACAAGCAATTGAGCACCATCTAATGAATCTTAGAAAAAATTGGATTACTTATAATGATGATCCTTGAAGTATAATTTATTTCCTTTGAGTATCCTATTGACAGACTTAACCAAAATGATATTAAGGTAAATGCACATGATTTATAAAAATATTCTAATAAGTTTTGTTATCACCAAAATATATAATCATGGAGATAAAGGAGTCAACACCAATATTCTGTCAGGGCATGAAATGTGGATTCCAAAAACTCTCACCTCCTAAAGAGCCAAAGTGTCTGCACTGGTTTCGAGGGGACATGGAGATCGTGGCATAAGATACACAAGCACAATGTAGCGCCTCTAAGAACATGAAGATCATGACGTTCTCTATGTGGCAAAATCACGAGACTTCTGTAATAGGCGATGTGACTATAGAAAATCCGCTGTATCTAACTAGATCGATGACATCATCTCCTGATGTAAGGCCCTCGAATTTTGTTGTATTACTTTATTACGTGTAAATAATTCATGCTTGTGTATGCATAGAATGTACATATCTACGTACGTATTAACTAGTTATACTTATGTGTGCATGTGCATAAATAGATTATAAATATTACTTGAATTGCATGGTGGTAGTGTGTACATGATAGTGTATATATGGCATGTATATATATGTATAAGTTAAGCATGGTTTCTGCATGTTTTAAGTTCTGGCCGAAGGGTCAAATTGGCATCAACATGGATGGACGTCCATGATGAGTCAGCGTCCACCTTGATGGACGCCAAGACTTAAATAAACGGCCATGTATGTGGACGTTAATATCTCTGACCTGCATGCGTTGCAGACTCCAGAATTCTGGGGGCAAGCAAGCCCAGCCATTGGGGAGATGTCCCCAACGGCTATCAGGCATCCCATCACACTCTCCGGGGTTCCCCAAACCCCTCTTCTATAAACCAAACCCCCTTCTGCACCAGAAGAGTTCTCTTTGGCTCTTTGCAAGGAGAAGAGAGAAACCCTAGCTTCTGTGAGAAAAACCAGACTTTGCATGCTCTGATCCGACAACTTGGAGCTTCATCCGGTGATCCCTTGCAACTGGAGGCCAGAGTGGACCAAGGAGAAGGCTTCCCCGACCCCAGCTTGCTGTGGAGGTCGACCAAGAACCCGGAGGAGTGGTGTTTTGGAGACTTCTTGGGACTGCCCAAGGAGAGCTTCAACGACACATTTGACCCCTTTGGAGGTTTTGTGAGAGGCAAGTAACCTACCCACTTCGTCCATGTATGTGTCTAGGAGGTTTCTACCATTTTTATGAGATTTTATCGTGCCCTCGATCCTCACATTCCTCTATTATTTGGAGCTCGGTCTGTGTTCTTGCACAGACAGGAACTTGACGTCAAGTCCTCTTGCCGCCAAGATCTCCAGTCAGTGGCCAGCGATCTTGCCGTCCATCTCCTTGAACGGCCAGACACTGCCGTTAAGTTCTTCAGTGCAGAACAGTAAACTGTTCTGCCTTAAATAATTATTTTCCAAACTTTGACACATGAGGATATAGTGTAATTTTTATATGTTATGTAAAATAGATAATGTGATGTGTGTGGAAATTTCTGTGTTTTTCTGTGGATAGCATAAATTATTAGATTTATTGAAATACATGTTGGGAAAATGGATTATGCATGTTCACCTACTATCTACATGATTCCTGAGGAATTAAATGCCCCAAATTTTTCTATACCATGTGTATGTGTGCCAGTCCATACCCTGCAAATTTGAGAATTTGTTCATATTCATGTGATTTACTGTAATTTCTGCAATGGAAATAGAAAGCATGAGTATGTTATTCGAAATTTACAGTAAATTGTGTGTTGTGCAATAAATTTGGGGAAAATTCTGTAATGATGTGTATGTTAGGTTCAGGGCTGTGAACTGTCAAACTGGATATTCATGTTATGTTCCATGACAAATCGAATTATGAATGGCATGCAACTGAATGTTTTAATTTCTGTAAATGCAGTATGACTCAGAAAAATTTGGAAATTTGTATGTGAGGTCTCATACCTACAATTAGTGTGTGGTTAAAATTTCATGGTGATTGGATAACTGTAAAGTGTATTATGAAATTTCCATGTGAAAACATGTGATAAATGCATGCTATCATGAATGTGATTTGATGATGTGTTTGCCAACCTGATTAATGTGAGCTACTGAAGGTTTGAATTCTGTCAACAGTAGTATCATGATTAGGAAAAATAGAGCCATGTGTGTAAGTGAGAGAATGTAAAGACATGTGAAAGATATGTGTTCAAAATCAGAATGTGTAATGTGTAAGACTGTGCCATGTGTGACACTGCTTCATAGAGGGCCGTGGAACCGTACCATGGAAAAGTCCCCATGGGAAGGTTCAATGTGTTAAGATCCTAAGGGCATTAGGATGAAATCCTGGAGGTGGACAAGTACCACTGGTTAGGGTGGAGACTTGTTCTCCCGGTCTGCGCAGTCCAAGAGTCGTCACTGTATTGCCTAGGTGACGTCTATGTGTATGTGTTATGTGATGTGTCCTTATAATGGTGGTTTGGACTATGTGTCACGGCACTAAATTGTGAAATGTGAATGTGATCATATGTAAATTGTGTAGTGTGAATATGTGTAAATATGCAATGTGTAAAAAGAGAACTATGTGAATGAGTAATTGTGTAAACATGTGAAACCATTATGTTAAATTGTGAAATTGTGGCCCATGATATGTTAATGTGAAATTATGTTATGACAGCAACCTAAAGGTGTTTATAAGAATGTCTTATGTGTGTAAAAATGCGTAGAATCCATGCTAGGAGCATTTCTTGCATATGCGTGAACAATTCCCTGTTTAATTGCTATCGTGTTGTAATTAATTGGAATTGTCGCTCTCATGCAATAGGATGTGAATTGCTAAAGTATGTCAAAACAGAAACCTTAATGTGTATGAAATGATAAATTGCATGTGCAAGAATGTGTAGAAACCATGATAGGAATGTTTCCTTTTACGCATGTGAGAACCCCATGTTAGTTGCTATCATGTTTAATGCTCGCATTGTGTTGCCGAACCACTAGAAAACTCTTGTGCGCCTTTCTTTGTGGTTTGCTATCTCTCTCTCCTTCCACCCTTCTGTGTACGCATAGGATAGCTGATTTTGCCTAATTGTTCTAAGTTTTTCGTTGTGTGTTTCAATAAGTTGAATTGATAGGCAATTAGATTTTTTAATTGTGCAGTAGTACTAATTCACTCCTCCCCTCTGGATCCTCTGCCTAGCCATATAATCCAACAATTGGTATCAGAGCAAGGCTCTAACATACATGAGCGGTCCTAGTAATATGGCTTGAATTAGTGCACTTCCATAGGGTCAATCCATACATCGACCACCGTTCTTTGATGGCACGAATTATGCATATTGAAAAAATCACAAGATTTTTTTATTCGTGCATTTGATTTATGATGTATGAAAGATCATCAACAACGGTCCTCATAAAATACCTGAGGATGAAGAGAAAAGGACTGAAGATAACATTAAGAAGTCCAAATTAAATTTAGTGCAATGAATTTTCTACGGTGCTCTTTGCATCCTAAAAAATACTCTCTTACGTCTATGTGTAGCTCGGCAGAAGAGATGTGGGACAATCTCCAGTTAATTTATGAGGCACATTAGAAGTCAAAACAATAAATGCTAACCTCCTTGTGCATGAGTACAAGTTCATTAAGATGAGGCCAATAGAAACTATTTCAAAAATGTTTGCTTGACTCATGGAGATTGTGAATGGTTTGAAGGCACTCGACAAAGTCTACACAGACTTGAAGATGGTGTGTAAGATCCTAAGATCCCTCCCACTGGCCTGGCACACGAAGGCCACAGTGATTGAAGATTCGAAGTGTAACGACCCCGAGAACTCGACCCTCGGCCCACGCTGAGGATCCGATTTTCGCGGTTGCCGCCCACAGAACCGGAGACCCGGAAGGCCTATAATATAAATCTAACAGGATATATAGCGGAAGTAAACGTCAACTGCTAAGCTAGAAGCGCACATGCGGAAATAGAAAGAAGAGCGAGACCACTGCGTGCCACTCTAAGTGTAGTCCCAACACAATGCAACTAGTACAAGTAAAAGTAGAGGATAACAAATCCCTTAGGGGCATACCCCGAGGGTGACGTACACTGAGAGGGGGAAGACCACTGCTAGCTACGGGGACCATGACTACCTCCCCGTCTCCTCCGTCCGGCGCGTGCCCTGCCGTTGCTGAGAAGTATCACCTAGGAAAAAGGAGGGATGAGCTTCACAACAGAAGCTCAGTAGGGACTACCAATCTCCTACTGGCTCTAACAGGCAAAAGAATATATATCCATTAAATAACAACAGTTATATCTTCTACCTACAAAAGAACGTGCGGAAGCAAAGCTACTAACTAGCAACGGTACGGAAGTACTACACGGTCGAAAACTCTGTATGACTACTCGTTGTGACCACCATGCGGCTAGTAAACACAGATAGGGGGAAACCCTGCCTGGACAAGAAACACTAGCTACGGAAGGCACTACCACTAGTCAACCAGTCAGGTGCGTCCACTGACATCTTATCCTCGACCCAGGTCCTGACCCCCACGTCTCGTCAGAGTGAGGTAGGACACAAAGTACACCATAGTAACCACCGTAGTCTGGCCGGACTACGGTCCCACGCCTGACCTCCCCAAGTGGTTCCGGGGCCACAAGGAGTGAGACAGTGAGAAACAGGACTGGCTGGCCTGTGCCGGGTAGAACACCTAAACCGTCCTCGGCGTCCCAGACCAACCACAAGAGCTCTGCAAACGACTCAACGCCGCTGTCCTAACCACCGTTTTCCCCTCTGCTCTGGAGTCTGCCTACTCGGCTGCCAACTTGAGCATGCTCGTAGCCCGGAGTACTCCCTCAACAGACTCCTGAGGATGGGGGTCCCAGGCTACGGTAAAACCACTCTCACGGGACAAGCTCTTAAGTACCGAGCACCGGGCGACGACTAGAGTAGGACCGTACTAGGGAACTAGCACAAGTGCTACGGGTATAGTAAAAGAAGCGGAAATAGTGAAGACTTAACAAAGCACAGTACTTCGCAAGACCATAACCTGTCTCTCGGTTGTAGTCGCGATGCATCAAGCCGCGATGTTGCGACCTTGTCGCGATGCCCTACCCTGTCACAACACTATCGCGGCGGCCCAAGCCGACGTGACCAGGTCGCGACGCCCAAGAGCACCGTGATCATGTCGCGACCGACCAGGCCGTCGCGACAAGATCGCGACCTCTATAGTGGTCGCGTCTTTAGCCGAGGGGGGTTCCAGAGCAGTCCTCCTGGGAACCACCCCAAAAACACGATACACACATTCCACAAGGGGGAGGGGAGCATGTTCAACATGTATGAAAGCTATAAATCACTCAAGCACCCTTAAAACCCCACAAACATGGATTCACGAGAATCTACACTCAATGGAAACCTCACTCAAGCACAAGCATGATCCTCACACTCCCACAACCCCAAACCACGAGGAAACACCGTCTCTAGAGGGAGGAGAGCATGCTTAGGGCGAGAGGATCAAGGGTCCCTACCTCCACAAGAAGAGCCGACCCGTTGGGGCCTTCACATAGGAATGACCATCTCCTCCTCGCTCCAAGCAACACGAACATGTCCCGTGCACGAACGGGACGACACCACCTCAGCATGAGCACTCTGAACATGAGGAACCATCGAGAAAATGCAAGGGAGCTCGAGGGGGGAGAAGAGGGAAGACGTAGAAGAGTGAGGGCGAGAGGGAAAGAATGGGGTGCGGCTTTGGTTTTAAACCGACGGCCTCCAAGACGCGACGGGGTGACCCAGCACAACAACAACCAAGTCGCGACGCCCATAGGCGTCATGACCATGTCGCGGCTGCCACCCCCGGCGTGACCCCAAAAGCGGTCAAACCTCGAAGACTGGGAAAAGAAAATGCGACGGTTGGCCAGGTCGCGTCAACGTTGTACGCTCCTGCCACCCGACGCGACCGTTCTAACAAACAGGACAGTGGTCACATCTGTCAGAAAAGTAGTCGCAATGCCATTAGACGCCGCGACAAGGATGCGACGGCCACCCCCGTCGTATCAAGAATGCGACGGCCGAGTGCGGCACGTCGCCAAGCCTATCGCAGTAGGCCACTCTGGCGCGACCATGTCGCGACCAGAGCGCCTGTCGCGACCCTGAGGATGCGGCCAAAGGGCCCCAGGGGGCTGGGTCTTACATCCCACCCACCTTAAGACATTTCATCCTCGAAATGAAAACAACTCGGTCTCAACCCGGAAAGCCGTACAAGGAAAGATGACATACCAATCAATCAAACAAATAGGGAAACTACTCACGCATCTCATCCTCGCACTCCCAGGTGGCCTCGCCACCCACGCGGTTCTCCCAAACGACCTTCACCTATGGAATCTGCCTTCGGCACAACTGCTGCACTCTGCAGTCGACAACTCTGACCGAGTACTCTAGCACTGACAAGTCTGGAGCTACCTCAAGCTGTGAGTAGTCCAACACGTGTGAAGGATCTGTGACGTACCTCCTGAGCTACGAAACGTGGAAAACACTGTGCACACCTACCAGCTCTGCCGGAAGACTCAACCTGTAAGCCACCTCACTGATCCTGTCAGTGATAGGGAAATGCCCAATGTACCGGGGACTGAGCTTTCCCTTCCTGCCAAACCTCATAACTCCATTGGTCGACGAGACCCACAAGAACACAAGGTCACCCACACTGAACTGTAATGGCCTCCTGCGGACATCAGCGTAGCTCTTCTGTCTGCTCTGCACTATTTGAATCCTCTGTCTGACAAGTCTGACTGTGTCTGCACACTGCTACACCATCTCTGGTCCCAAAAGCTGCCTCTCTCCGACCTCAAACTAGTGAAGTGGTGTCCTATATGGGCGACCATACAAAGCCTCATATGGTGCCATTCCGATGCTCGAGTGATAACTGTTGTTGTAGGCGAACTCTACCATCGGAAGGTGCGACTCCCAGGTGCCACTCCAGTCCAAGCAGCACGCTCTTAGCATATCCTCCAGTGTCTGAATCGTCTGCTCTGACTGCCCATCTGACTGTGGATGATACGTTGTGCTCAACCTCAACTCTGTGCCAAGAGCCCTCAGCAAACTGGGCCAGAATCCAGAAGTAAACCTCGGATCTCTATCAGAGACGATCAAAACTGGCGTTCCGTGCAACGAAACAACTCTATCCACGTATAGCCTGGCTAACCTGTCCACTGACCACGACATCCTGACTGGAAGAAAATGTGTCATCTTACTCTGCCTGTACACTGACGGACGGACTGACAAGCTGGTCATCACTGCATGATCTCTGCGCTTCGAAGGGTAGAACACTCCCTGGGACAGATCCTCAAACAGCCTCCACTCCCGAACCATCAGCGAACTCAAGCGAACACGCCTGCTCAAAGCATCGGCAACGACGTTAGCCTTTCCTGGGTGATAGGAGAGGGTTAGGTCGTAGTCCTTCAAATACTCCATCCATCTATGCTGCCTTGAGTTCAAATCCCTCTGAGTGAATATACTCCAAACTCTGATGGTCGGTGAAGATCTCGAACACCTCTCCGTACAGATAGTGCCTCCACAACTTCAGAGCGAACACCACTACTGCCAACTCTAAGTCGTGGGTAGGGTAGTTCTCCTCATGCTTCTTGAGCTGCCGAGAGGCATAGGCAACGACCCTACCATGCTGCATCAGCACGGCACCCAAACCTGATCTCGACGTGTCAGTGTAGACCACAAACCCTCTGCTGCCCGACGAAAAGACCAACACTGGCGCTAAAGTCAACCTCGTCTTCAGCTCTTAGAAACATCACTCACAGTCCTCTGAGCAAACAAACCTGACATCCAGCCTCGTCAACCTGGTCAATGGCTCTGCAATTCTGGCAAAATCCTGGATAAATCTCTTGTAGTAACCTACCAGACCCAAGAAGCTACGAACCTCTGACACTGATGTGGGCTGCTCCCATGACAACACTACCTCCACCTTGGCAGGGTCCACTGCCACACCAGAACCTGAGATCACGTGCCCGAGAAAGTGCACCTCTCGCAGCCAAAATTTGCACTTGTCGAATTTGGCATATAGTCAGTGACTCCGTAGGGTCTCTAGTATGATTCTCAGGTGCTCCTCCTCACAAGCCGAGTAGACCAAGATGTCATCCACAAAGATGACCACGAACCAATCTAGGTACTCACTGAACACCCTATGCATCAAATCCATGAACGTTGTGGGTGCGTTCGTCAGCCCAAACGGTATCACGACGAACTCAAAGTGATTGTACCTCAAATGGAAAGCCGTCAAGCCAATATCAGACCCTCTGATCCTCAACTGGTAGTAACCGGATCTCAAGTCAATCTTCGAGAACACCCTGGCTGACTGCAACTGGTCGAACAAATCATCGATGCTCGGCAACGGATACATGTTCTTCACTGTAACCTGGTTCAGCGGCCGATAATTGATACACAAATGCAGACTACCATCCTTCTTCCTCACAAATAGAATAGGCTCTCCCCACGGTGAACGGCTCAGACGAATGAAGTCCAACTCAAGCAATTCCTGCAACTGGCGCTTCAACTCGCGCAACTCCGCCAGAGCCATCCAATAAGGTTCATTGGATAAAGGCATCATACTGGGTAAAAGCTCGATAGAGAACTCTACCTCCCACTCAGGTGGCAACCCAGGTAGATCCTCTGGGAAGACATTAGAGAACTCACAAACAACAAGCACGCCAAAAACCGACGATCCGCTAGGCTCCAAGGAACAAACAGAAGCAAGGTACACCACATAGCCATCACGGATCAAATGATGAGCTCTACAGAAGGAAATAAAGGGTCGACGGGTAGACTGGATACCTCATAAGCATAGAACGGGTGCTCCAGGTATCTCAAACCGAACGGTCTTCCGCTGACAATCCACTATAGCCGAGTGAGCCTCCAACCAGTCCATGCCCAGGATGACATCAAAGTCACGAAGCTGCAACGTGTACAACCTGGCCGACAACTGGTGTCCCTCGACCTCAAGTGTGACGCCCTCCAGGCCGAAAGAATGTATGTAATCACCGGACAGGAGATCGACCATCACATCACACTGCCTCTCGGCTGTGTGACAAACCAGAGACTCGTAAAACTCCTTGGAAGCAAAACTGAGAGAAGCACCGGGGTCAACCAAAACACGAGCAGCTCTACCAAGGATAGGCAGGGTGCCTATAACTAGGTTTGACACCTCGTCCTGCTCCCTGGTGAGTGCCATCACACGACCGCGACCACGCCCACGCTTCGGCGCCTACTGGGGCTACTATTGCTGTGGCGGCTGCTGGTGCTAGGGAAACTGTTGCTACTGCTAGTACGACTGAGGCTGCTGGAATTGCAGAAACTACTGTGGCTTCTGTTGGTACTGCCCCTGCTACTACTGATGGGGCGCCTACTGCTGGGGAGAGAACGGGTACTGCGGTAGCTGCTGTGCGTACTGCACTAGCTGTTGCGGCTGCTGGACCTGCCCCATCGGGCAATCCCTCCTGAAGTGGCCTGGCAAACCACAAGTGTAGTAAACTACCTCCTGTCTGCCCTGCTCAGCTCTGCAAACCTCGACTGCCACCTCTGTTTCCGACTCCGTCCACCCCCGCGAGTGGACAACTGCGTGAACTTCGAGCGAATCCCGGAACCACCGAAACTGCCCGAGCCCGAAGAAGAAGAAGTCGCGCTGCCACGGCTACCTGCAGAACGTTGGTACGGCGAGGACCTAGAAGAGGCTCCTCCCTGCTGCTGCTACTACTGCTGCTGCTGCTGGGGCTACCAGGTCTCTCTCTCCAAGGCAGTGGCCTTAGCCACGACCTCTCCTAAGGTGGTACACATGTGAGCCATCACACCCCACCTCAAGTCTGGCCTCAGTCCTGTGATGAACCTCTCCGCATAAGCCTGCTCTCTGCTTGCTACATGAGGAACATGCCTCAACAACCAGATGAACCTCTAGTGGTACTGAGTAACTGAGAGATCGCCCTGCACCAACTCATAGAACTGGTCTCGTCTCTCACATCGAGCATAGTCGGGGAAGTACTCGCCATGAAAGATCTCCAAAAATCGCTGCCAAGAGATCTGATCCAAACGCTGCCCCTGGAAGTGAGTATGCTGCTGAACGCTCCACCACTCATGGGCTGCTCCCTTGAGCTGATACACCGCCAGTCTGACCTGGTCCTCCTCGACGCAGTCCATGGTCTCGAATGTGCGCTCCAACTCGTGCGTCCAGCTCTCTGCCTTATCTGGATCATACTCACCAAAGAACATCGGTGGCCGGAGACGTAAGAACCTCTCCAAGAGGGCAGTCCTATCCTCCGTGACTGCCGTTGTAACATCTCGGGCTTCCAGGTTCTTCCGCTCACATGTTGGATGACTGGCCACTAACGCGTCCGGGCTGGGCGACGTGTTAGTGTCGCGACAGAGGTGCCCGTCGCGACAGTCATCCCTATTTTGACCGCTTTCTGCGTCGCATTCTTATCACGACCGGTCAATGGGTCGCGACTACTTTCCGCATTTTGGTCATCTGACGCCTGTCATAGTGGCAGGCGTGGCAGATTGGCCTGTCTGGTTGTTGCGGCGTCCCTATGGGATGCGTTCTGGTCGTGGTGTCGGCGGCCGTCGTGTTAAGGTTTGTAACGCGATGCCCCGCCCCATCGCGTCTTAGGGGCCGAAGGCTAAAAGCCTTGGCCGACTCTCCCTTTCCCTTCTTTGTCTCTTTCTCCCTTCCCTCCTCCTCTCCGAGGAGGGGAAGGTTTCCCCCTCTCTTCCTCCGGCGGTTGGAGCTTGGCGGAGCGGCAGCGGCTCATAGCGGAGCTGGAGTGGCATCGTGAAGCGAGGAGGAGGCGGTCGTGGCTTCGTGAAGGCCCATTTGTGGGTTCGGTTCTTCTAAATCTGTAGGGATCTCATGTGCCCATACTTGTTGGTGTGGATTGGAGCCCTCGTGGTTCTTTGCATGTTTTACAATCTTTCCCCATGCACCCCTCCCCCTTTGGTGTGCTTGTTGTAGTTGTGGCGACCCCGGGATGTAGCATCTCGGCGGTCTGCCTCTCGACTGATGTCGCGACCGCAGTGCGCGTCGCGACATCAGAGGAGGAGTTGCCTCAGTCGGACGCGACCTTATCGCGGCGCGGTTGGCCATCGCAATAAGGGTGTCGCGATCCAGTTTCCTATCGCGACAAGGCTGTTGTCACGACCCGCTTCCCTATTGCAACAGGGTGCTTGTCGCGGTTTCCCTTCCTATCGCGATGGGATCGCGACGGGCTAGGAGGGCGCGACATCACCAGGCTTGCCTCGGGTGTTTCCGTGGCCGCGGTTGGCGTGTTGATGTGTGCCCCAGGGCAGGGTTGCCCTTAGGACCTTCTGGTGGGAACACAGTAGTTTTGTTAATCACCAAAATAGATCTATAATTCATAAAATTATATGGGGATGAACTGATCATCAATCTCCCTCTTTTTGGTGATGACAAAATATAACACAAAAGCATAGATATTCTGAAATAAATCTAAGTGAATTTTCTGAAATTAAATTAGAAATGTATTTCAGAAACACAGATTTTTCTCCCCCTTTTTGTCATTAAGCAAAAAAATACCATAATGAGACAAAGAAGAGAAGAAAGATAAATGGGAGAAAATGAAAGTTGAATACATTACTCATTGGAGAGTACAGGAAGATAGAAGGCAAGAGACAAAATGGAGGCAAAGCGAATAAGGATGGGGATCGCCTTGTGTTCCTGCTCTTCAAAATAAGCCTAAAATGCACCAAAAGTGGTTTTGTAGGAAGGTCCCATAGTAGGAGCCATCCTTTGAATGTGATGTTGTCTCTGAGCTTCCACAAAAGTGCCATATTCATTCATGCCAAGGGAAATCTTATATGAGCTGAAGGATCCAAAACTAGCTAGTCGAAGAAACTGATCAATTTTGAATGGGTAGAGATTTGATGTTGCTTCAGTTCCATTTTCATAGTGAAAAGACCTTGTACCTTTCTTCCCATGTAACATAAGGGTCCCGGACAAGGTGAAGGGAGTTTGAATCCAAAAATTTGCCAGCAGACAGCAAAGGTTGATTGGATCGAGCCTGAGAAGCATTGAAAGCTTGAAGTTGTTGAGCAGAAAGAGGGTAGAGCTTCTCCCAATCTGAAGATGAAAGCCGCTCACTTTCAGACAAGATGGGGGCCAAAACATCAGCCTTAATGTAGCCCCAATGGTATTCCTTGTAAACAAATCTGTGAAAGGAAAGGGAACGACGCTCTTGCACAGAAATTCTGGCCATTGCCCGAGTAGCTCGCTCAAAAATTAGTGTCCCAATAGCAGAGTCCATGATTAAGGAATGTAGAGGAGGAAGGAACACCACATCAAGAATCTCTAAGGTGGCAAAATCAACTTGGATGGAGCCGATATGAGCATCCCTGGAACTAAGAGCTTCAATAGCTAGTCGGAATTGGCCAAGCTGAACTTCAGGAAGGTTGTGGAGGTAGCAGTAGTCGTTATACATCTGATAGAAATGAACAAGCTTGATTTCTTTCTGTATAAATGGCCCCCAGGTGTTCTTGTGATGAAGCTGGAACCACTCAGAGAGAGTTAAAGGGTGATCTCTTGGTGGATACCTGGCTGCCCGAGCTCGAAGAAACTGGCTGTAGAGAGCTTTGTGGCCTCAAGCCCACTGCTCTTCGGTTTTGGCTTCAGTCAATGAGAAAATTTTAGACTGTTGAGCCTTGGATATAAAAGAATAAGGAAAAATAGTGTTAAGATGGTCGGTGAGATTTTGGTGTGGGAGACCAAAGGTGGTGGCAAAAGTGACTTTTTGAAGAAATTCTTTATACAGAGATGGTTGATTATTGCCAACAGAAAGGGAAAACCAAAGAGGTGGATAGCAAGGTTTAGAAGAGACAAGATGAGTGGAAGTAAGTCTTCTCTTCTTAGGGATAGGGCTAGAAGAGCCTGTCCTGTGAATATGAGTCCCAACTGCCAGGACTGAACGAAGTATCACTGCTTCAAATTCATCTTTCATGTCCTGGATTTCAAGATGCGCAAGTTGGGCACCCTCAGGAATAATGGTTATGCAAGAAGGAGGAGTAGGAGGATGAAAGGGTGAGGTAGAGGGGATAGCAGATGGTCCAGAGGAGGATGGACCAGAAGATGAGGCTCCAGCGGATGAGGAAGCTGGAGGAACCACAACAGAAGGAGGAGGTAGAGGAATGTGAGTGAAGGAGGTAGGAGATGAGGAGGACTAGAAAGGAAATGGTGTAGGAGAGGAAATGTTTCTAGGAATGGGTTGTTTGAAGGTGGTAGGGGCTAGTGGCGCTGTGGAGGATGATGGTGGAGAAGGAGGGGCTGGAGTTAGAAGAGGAGAAGAATGAGGGAGCTCAAGGGCTATAGCCTGATCTTCTGCTCTTGAAGGTGCAGCCTCTGACTCCATTGGCCCTGATGGCCCAGAGATATCCTCAACTAGCCTGATGGCCCAGACTGTGCTGCATCAGCTAACTCTGAAGCTACCACTTTTTCAACAACTTGTGGCCCTGATGGCCCTACTGGATCTTTAGAAATTGGCCCTGATGGCCGATCTTCAACAACAACCTCTGACCCTGATGGCCGAACCACTTCTTCTTCATGAAGCCCAGACTGCTGTGGGACTGATGGTGTGGGAGTAGGAGGGACTTGAATAGGTAGATGTGCCCTCACAAAAACTGACAAATCAAGGACCACTTGCTTCATGCTGCCCACCTCACTCTTCAGGCATTCGAGCTCAGATGTCAATGCTCCAAGATTATGGGTTGATGAGCTCTGGCTTATGAAGATGGAATCAATATCAGAACGCACAGAGCAAAGTATTTTGCCTTGTTCATCCAACCTTTCAACAATAGGCTTCATATTGACTATTAATTTCTTCTGCCTCAGCCTCCTGTGTGGCTTCCTGGTAAGTAGAGGGATTTCAGGAGCCACTGCTTTTCCTTTTTCTCTTGCCCTAGCAATGGGCTCCACATGATCAACATTCACTTCTTCTTCTTCTGATTCAGAAGGGCTTGTTAAAACACCTTCTCTAAACTGATCCACTGGAGGGCTTTCAATGCTCTCCCCATGAAGCTGAGCTTCCTTTTCAACAGATTGCTCCCCCTGAATAGGAGCATCTACCATTTGCGCATCTTCATTGTGGCCTGCTGCCACAACCTTAGCCACAATTTCTTGCTCCCCGTGAATGGGAGCTTCTTCCATAACAATATCCTCATTGTGGCCTGGTGCCACAGCCTCTGGAATAACTTCCTCAACAACTCTTTCTTGCTCCCCCTGAGTGTTGGTGATAGAATCCAGCACACTTCTAAGGATGGATCCCATAACTAAAGTGGGGTGGGCAACTTCTGCAATTTGCCCAACGAGCTCAATGTGCTCTGGAGGAATGTCTTCAATCCTACTTGAGCTGACCACAGGTGCTTCAAGGTTGACTTCTGTTGCAATTTCCTGAACATCTACTGCTGCTGCTGCTTGGTCTTCTTGTACTATTGGAATTTCTTCCCTGACCACTTCTGCTGCTCTTGGATTGTAGGCATGTCTGCCCTGGCATTCTCTTGATCATCTTGAACTGCTGGTGCTGCTGCTACTGCCTCTGCTAGAACTGCTTCATCTTGGACCTCTAGGGCCTCGCCAATAATGGCCTCGCCCTCAGCCATTGAGGTTTTTGTCCAAACCCTAGCTACCAGGGAAAAACCACTCTTCTTTAAATTTCTGCTCCGAATGGCCTGGCCCATCTTCTCAGAAACTGCCCCATTTAAATTCATTCCATAATGCTGGAATATCTTTGTTAGTAAATGGGAGTAAGGAAGAGACACATTCAACTTACTTTTCTTGTCCCATATTTGAGCTGTTGCAAATTTCATCCACTCAATGATCACATCTGCTATGTTTATACTCTGGTTCTGGATAGCCCAGAACATCATGTCGGAGTCTACCTTGGTGCATGTAGAGAAAGTGGCACTCCGGGGCACCAGAACAAACTATGAAGTGTAGGATCCTATTGAATGCATTTAACTGATTAATATCGATCTTTCCATCCTTGAGCTTGTACTCCGGTCCAACGATTCCCAAACCCTTTACCTGAATATCTACACTATTTACCCCGCTGTGGCTGATGGTAGAGACTCCAAACAAAGATTCCAAAAGCTCATATGTAATGCGAATCTGGGTTCCTTTGACCATGGATGTCAAGGACCCGTCTTCCTCAGACTTCAGACAGACAAAAAAAGGCTTTAACCAGGTCCGAAAAACTTGCCTCTAAGAGTGTTGCCATCTTGGTCCACTTCATTCTCTACATAGCTGCCACGATGCTGTGCATCCCATTCTTATCCAGATCAGCAACATCCACTGCCTTGTTGCCGCATATCTTCATCTTCACTGAAGTAAACCTTTCCTGCTGCTCTGAGGTGAGGAAAGCAACCCCATAGCCCCCGACGGTGCCGGAAACTCCAGATACGGCCATGGTTTTGAATGGGAAAAGGTTCTGGATGGTCGTAAGGAAGATTGGAGCAAAATCCCTTAGGAGATTTTTTGCAGGAAGGGATGGAAGCTTTGAAATCGCACGAAGTCGATGCTGGAGTCGATAGGGTTTATCGTCTCAGGCAAGTTGAAAGAGATGAGAGTGGGAGGTGAATCGTTGTGACACAGATTTTGGGTTTTATCAGATAAAGATAAAGTGACTTTTGAGAGGATGGTGCCATAAATGCGGAAAACGATAAAAAAAGAGACAAGTTTGAAATGAATAATACTTTTAAAATAGGGAACCGTCACAGATATTTATGATGCACGCAATCTTTAAGGATTTTGCTCAAATTTAGGGGAGATAATAATTATTATTCTGAAATAATTAGTATTTCAGTTATATACAGATAAATCTATCACAAATTACACATGCCTAATTCTCTTCTAAGCGACGTAAATCTCTCTTCAGATAAGGCCTT
This sequence comes from Colocasia esculenta, assembly GCA_014218235.1. Classification (NCBI taxonomy): domain Eukaryota; kingdom Viridiplantae; phylum Streptophyta; class Magnoliopsida; order Alismatales; family Araceae; genus Colocasia; species Colocasia esculenta. The sequence goes on from CM024757.1 coordinate 53,988,130, forward strand.
TGTGAAGATATCTGCTAACTGATTTTGAGTATCAACAAAGGAAATATCTATATTACCATTGGCTACATGATCACGAATAAAATGATATCTAACCTCTATATGCTTTGTCCTTGAGTGCTGAACTGGATTCTTGGTGAGATTAATTGTACTGGTGTTGTCACACAACAAGGGAATTGTCTTGATATGTAGTCCATAATCCTCAAGTTGCTGTTTAATCCATAAGAGTTGTGTACAACAGCTTCCAGCAACCACGTACTCAGCTTCAGCTGTTGACAATGCTACTGAATTTTGTTTCTTTGAGGACCACGAAATCAGACATCCTGCAAGAAATTGACAACATCCACTGGTGCTTTTTCTATCTACCATGCATCCAGCGTAGTCAGCATCAGAGTATCCTACTAAGTTTATCTCACATGATTTTGGATACCATAATCCTAGATCATGGGTTCTAGCTAAATATCTAAAAATCCGTTTGACACTAATTAAATGAGACTCTCTAGGGTCTGCCTGATACCTAGCACACATGCATACACTGAATAATATATTAGGTCTACTTGCTGTTAAATAAAGTAATGAACCTATCATACCTCTGTAGAGTTTTTGGTCTACTTTCTTACCATCCTTGTCACTGTCTAGCCTTGTAGATGTGCTCATTGGTGTTGACAGTGGCTTGGCGTTTTCAAAACCAAATTTCTTTAGTAGCTCTTTGGTGTACTTGGTTTGACAAATGTGGGAGCCTTCTTTTCCTTGCTTGATTTACAATGTAAGGAAATAATTATGTTCCCCCATCATGCTCATTTCAAATTCTCCCTGCATGAGCTTTTCAAAATACTTGCAAAGAGATTAGTCAGTAGAACCAAATATTATATCATCTACATAGATTTGAACAAGTAACACATTTTTAACTTTAGACTTAATGAATAATGTGCTATATACTTTTCCTCTAATAAATCCATGGTTTAACAAAAATGCACTTAATCGTTCATACAATGCTCTAGGTGCTTGTTTCAAACCATATAAAGTCTTGTGCAATTTAAATACATGATTTGAAAAATCGATATCATAAAAATCGGGAGGTTGTTCTACATAAACTTCCTCCTTTATGTAACCATTTAGAAAAGCTGATTTTACATCCATTTGAAATAGTTTTAAATCCAATGCTGATGCATAAGTAAGTAAAATCCTAATTGCCTCAAGTCTGGCTACTGGTGCATAGGTTTCATTGAAATCTATGCCTTCCTCTAGAGAATAGCCTTGAGCTACCAATTTGGCATTGTTTCTAGTGATCACACCAACTTCATCCAATTTGTTCCTAAACACCCATTTGGTGCCAATCACAGGATGATCTGATGGTCTCAGAATAAGGGACCATACTTGGTTTCTCTTGAACTGATTAAGTTCTTCTTGCATGACTAATATCCAAGATTCATCAGATAGTGCTTCATTGATTGTCTTAGGCTCTATTTGAGATACAAAGGCTAAATAATCACATGGGATTACATTACCTCTAGTTCTTACCCCAACCGATGGATCTCCAATAATGTTATCCAATAGGTGATCCTTCTTGTATCTCCATTCTTTTGGAAGATTATCATGTGATATATCTTTTTACTGTAGATCTTCCAAGGGTGGATCTTCTTTGTCCTCGATGGATGTGTTCTTTAATTACTTGGACAATTCATCTGGATCATCAACATCACTATCTACTTCCTTTCTCAAGGAAGGGTTAGTTTTATTAAAGATAACATGTACTGTTTGTTCAATTAGCAAACTATGCTTATTAAATACTCTATAATCTTTGGGTTTAGAAGCATACCCCATAAAAATACCTTCATCGGATTTGGAGTATAGCTTACTAATATCCCTTTTTCCGTTGTTGTGGATGAAGCATGGACATCTAAAAGTTTTGAAATGACTAATCTTTGGCTTCTTCTACTTGAATAGCTCGTATGCAGTCTTCTTCAGGATTGGCCTGATCATCACTCTGTTGATTATATAGCAAGCTGTGTTGATGGCTTTGGCCCAAAAATACCTTGGTAAATTATATTCTGACAACATTGTCCTTCCCATATCCAATAAGGTTAATTTCTTCCTCTCAGCAACTCCATTTTGCTGAGGTGTCCTTGGTGCTAAGAAATTATGTTCTATTCCTTGATCATCACAGAACTTTGCAAATCGTTCATTCATAAACTCTCCTCCATGATCTGATCGAATGCTAACAATGCTATACTTCTTATCTTTCTAAACTTTCTTGCTGAAGCTAACAAAACTATCAAATGTGTCATCCTTGTGCTCCAAGAAAGATACCCAAGTAAATCTGGAGTAGTCATCCACTATGACGAATCCAAAGTTCTTTCCTCCAAGACTTATAGTCCTCATTGGCCCAAATAGATCCATATGTAGAAGTTCTAAGGGCTTAGAGGTTGATACCACTGACTTTGATTTGAAAGATGATTTAGTGTGCTTACCTTTTGCACACGGTTCATAGAATCCTTCCATTCTGGTGCTTACTTTGGGCAGACCTTCTACTAGATTTCTCTTGATTAGCTTTCTGATCCCATCCAAGCTTTAGTGGCCCAATCTTCTGTGCCAAAGTTCAATTGACTGCTCTTTGTTTGCTGCAAGACATATGTCCTGATCATTTAACTCATTTAAATGAAGCACATACAAGTTCTTTTCCCTGCTTGCTTCAAACACAACTGCACCATTTTTCATGATACTGCACTTTGACTCTTGAAAATTAATCTGATGCCCTTTGTCACACAGCTGGCTGATGCTGATAAGATTGTGCTTGAGTCCTTTTACACAAAGTACATCTTCAATAATGATTTTTCCTTGACTCCCAACTGATCTGCAACCTATTACTGTCCCTTTTCCATTATCACCATATGTTACTGTGCCTTCTTCAGCTTCGAGGTGAGAGAACAATTTCCTGTTGCCAGACATATGCCTTGAGCACCTGTTGTCCAGGTACCACTTAGATGCTCGAAGGCTTTCCTGTAATGGAAGCACTAAACTTTAGATACCCAAGTTCTTTTGGGTTCTGGTTGGTTAGTATCATCATTTTTTTTCTTAATTATCCATCTTTTATGTTTAGTTGGACATGTTATTTTAATGTGACCCAATTTGTTGCAGTGGCTACAGCAAGATATTTTACTTATTTTTTCAGTTGGAATATATTTAAAGTTTGACTTATATGTAGTGTCTTGTTCGGCTACAAATTTAGGTGTTGGATATATTTTAGGATATACTACTATTTCTTCATTATCGAGAGGAGTGTATCCTAAGCCATATTTCTTTTTCCCTGATCTTCTAGCTCCTTTTAGTATTAATGATGTTTTTCCATTTGTAAATTTTTCTAATGTACTGGATAATTATTCATTTTCATTTGTTAATATTTTAATTTTTTGATTTAATTAATCTACAGTTTTCTAGTTTTCCATATTTGCTATCTGATTATTTTTATCTTTTAAGTCTTCGCACAATAATTCGTTTCTTCGTTTTAGCTCAGTAACTTGTTTTTCTAACTGCTCATTTTCAGATTTTAGATCTGAATTAGTATTTTCTAAACACGCATGATTTTTCCTTGCTAACTTTTAATATATACTTCTTTATATTTACTGTATAATTCATTAAATGCATCTTCTAAGCTATCAGATTCAGATTCGTTACAAGAAGTAAAAGAGGAGTCAGAGGTTACCTTTTTCTCGATATTTGCCATGAAGGCCAAGTTGGCCTTTTCTTCTTCTTCTTCGCTTGAACTTGACTCACTATCTGAGTCGCTGTTGTTGTCCCAAGCTGCTGCCATGGCCTTTTTCTTATATTTTTTGAATTTTATAGTTGAATCTTTCTTTCTGACTTCAGTCTTCTTTAGTTTTGGACACTCGGCCTTGATGTGTCCCGGCTTCTTGCATTCATAGCAGATAGGCTCAGCTCTGTTTGTGTCCTTGCCTTCACCCTTCTTGAAGTCCTTTCTCTTCTTGAAGTATCTCCTTCCAGATTGGTACTTCTTTTTCGCAAGTATGCGCTGTAATCTTCTAGATAGAAGCGCTTCTTCATCATCACTATCTTCATTGCTGACTTCATCCTCAGATTCTTCGTCAGAGCTACCGTCTGTAGCCTTGAGAGCATTGTTGTGCTTTTTCCTACTTGAGGATTCTTCGAGCCTCTCCATGTTGATCTCATGAGCCATGAGTGACCCAATGAGTTTCTCTAGTGACATTCTCTTTAGGTCATTTGCCTCTTCTATTGTTGTCACTTTAGGAGTCCACGAGGCTGGTAGGGATCTTAAGATCTTTCTGACCATATCTCCCATTTCGTAGTTTATTCCAAGACCAGCCAGCCCGTTTGTGATGTCTATAAATCTGCTGAACATCTGAGTTATTGACTCTCCTGGCTGCATCTGGAACCTCTTGTACTGTGTTACCAGAATGTCTATTCTGGTCTCTTTTACTTTATCTGTGCCTTCGTACGTAATTCTAAGCTTCTCCCACATTTCCATCACTGATTTGCAGGCTGAAACTCTATTAAACTCTTTCTTGCTAAGTGCGCAGCATAATATGCTCTTAGCTTTGCAGTTGAGAGAGATCTTCTTTCTATTATCTTCTGTCCAGTTTTGTCTGTTGTTTAGAACAACTAGATCGCCTTCTTCAATGATGGACGATATTTGAAAATCGAATCCTTGTAGGAAATACTCCATCCTGGTCTTCCAGTAGGTATAGTTCTCACCATCAAATAGAGGGGGTCGGTTTACTAACTGACCTTCAATACTCCCTTGAGCTGCCATTTATCTTTGTTCTTGAGATCGTGAGATCTTCTTTCTTGAAGAGACTTGGCTCTGATACCACTTGTTGCCCAGCTAGCAAGCCCAGAGGGGGGGGGTGAATGAGATTCTTAAAATTTTATTATTTAAACCTGTCAATAAAAATGTTCACACAAAAACACTTCGTTTGACTGTTAGTGTTAGTAGAAAGAGAACAACAAACACAAACAAACAATCACACTACACAAGGATTTTATCCTAGTTCGGACCTCCTCTTCACAGAAGTCCTACGTTCAGTCCCTGAGCAACAACTCAGGATTCCACTACCCAAGGGTACAGTCCCCCTCAAGGACACTTGCACATCTAGCCGCAGCTGGCCTTCTCTTCACAGCCCGAAGAGGTATACAACACCCTGGAACCCAGGTCTTCCTTCAACACGAAGGGAATACAACCACCTGTTACCTACAGGTCTTCTCTTCAACCCGAAGAAGAACAACACAAACAATGTGTGAAAATTAGGCGAAGTGCCCCTAGACCTGGTTTAAAACAAATCCAGATCTGAGGCAGAGACTGGGAGTAAGAGATCTACAATGGAAGAAACTCTCAAAACTCAAAGGTGCTCTCCAAGGAGTTAAACAAGAACGCAGAGAGCAAGAGCTACATGAAGGATTGGAATGAGACACAGCTCTGATTCTAAGACTCTGAAACACAAAGCTTCTCGTTAAGAATTTGAATTGTCGAACTATCAAGTTGTCTTCCTTTGGAGTCTTGAGTCTTCTATAAATATCTCCTCTTGCTAAGATAGTCGTTGAGGAGTCTGTTGTCTCCAAGCTTTGTGAACGTTAGACTGCATGGTTCTCCTTTGCAATCAATGGTCCTTTACATTCCATGCACGCAAGAAGAAGATCCTTCTCGATTTCCTTCATCTCCCATTTTGTCCAACGTTGTACATGGTTGTGCTATCAGAGACCTGCACACAATAAATGCTAAATGATAGATAGCTACGCTATCTCTTGTTGTCAGTCAACGTTAGAACGAATATACATCAAAATAGAAATGCCATTCTGCTTTCTAAAAAGATGTTTCCAATATAAGTATAGGAATAGAAGATATTTGTGCTTGCATCGTGCAGTGAAATATTTTGTCATAATAAATGCATGGATAACAGAGAAAAGCGAGGGAAGATTTTGACTTTCAAGATATTTGAAATATGTTTAAATATCAAGTCGTTATAACTCATGAAATCGTTGTGAGTACGACTTATGAAATCGTTGTGTGAATCAGTCGATGTTCATGTAAATCGTTGCACATGTATAAGCAAATCGATGTGAACATAAATCGTTATACAATCATAACCAAATTGTTGTAGAGACAAATCGTTATGAGAGTATAAGCAAATCGTTATGAACAAGTCGTTATAATCAAATCGTTGTTTCACTTATCGAGTCGATATAGTGATCAAATCGTTGTTTTGCTTTATCGAATCGTTACACAGACCAAGTTGATGTCGTGACTTATCGAATTGTTACAACAAGTAAATCGTTGTGTAACTTATCTAATCGTTATAATGACCAAGTCGTTAAGGAACTTATCGAATCATTATGAAGGCCAAACCATTGTGAGACCAAGTCGTTGTTCTCACTTACCAAATCGATGCGAAACCGAATCGTTGTGAGAGCAAATCGTTGTTCTCACTTATCAAATCGATGTGAAACCGAATCATTGTGAGAGCAAATTGTTGTTCTCACTTATCAATCGTTGTGAAACCAAATTGTTGTGAGAGCAAATTGTTGTTCTCACTTATCAAATCATTGTGAGAACAAATCGTTGTTCTCACTTATCAAATCGATGAGAAACCGAATCGTTGTGAGAGAAAATCGTTGTTCTCACTTATCAAATCGTTGTGAAACCAAATCGTTGTGAGAGCAAATCGTTGTTCTCACTTATCAAATCGTTGTGAGAACAAATCGTTGTTCTCACTTATCAAATCGATGAGAAACCGAATCGTTGTGAGAGCAAATCGTTGTTCTCACTTATCAAATCGTTGTGAAACTGAATCATTATGACACTTACCGAATCCTTATGAAGATTAAAACAATAGAAGTAAGGAAATCGTTATGAGACCGAAATCAGTATGACACTACAAATCCTTATGAAAATGAAATCGATACGATTCTAATGAAATCGTTGTAGCATATAGAGAGTTGATGTGTACTTAGCGAAATTTTCTGCTCTGTATTTTAAATGCTACGAAATAAGAAATACTTACATATTTTCTTGATTTCACCTTATTTACTTCCTGTGCCTAAGCTTCATGAAAACTTGTTAGATGACACTTTATTGAAGTTTTGTTAATCACCAAAATAGATCTATAATTCATAAAATTATATGGGGATGAATTGATCATCTGGCTCGCTGCGTTCAGTGGCTGAAGGTGACACCTTCGTGGCCGTGTCCTAGCGGCGGTGCTAGGAGGCTTGCGTCTGTCTAATAATCGATTGTCTATTGGTCAATCGATTATTAGAAGAGCGATGGTTTCTATTCTATTTGGTGGTGTTCCAATTTTTTCTCGGGCCGTGCCGTGTGTGCCAGCATTGGCCGACGGCCCTTCTGGGGGTTTCTGGAGGGGATGTCGTGTGTGCCTGTGCCTGCTGGGCTTGTCTTGGTTATAAGCCAGCTGTGCCGATTTCTGTGGTGGTTGCCCCGCTAATTCTCTTTTGGCTCGGTGCTAGGCACTTGAGGGCTTGTCCGTGAGAAAGGTTGTTATCATTACCTGGGACCCCTATCCTCGGGAGCTTATTGAGGGAGTTCTCCAGGCTACGAGCGTGCTCGAGTTGACAACCTAGTGTGGCGGACTTGTAGCAGAGGGGAAAATGGTGGGGACAGCGGCGTGGAGTCATTTGTGGAGCTCCCTTAGCTGGGTCTGGGTTGCCAAGGTTGTTGTGGCACTCTTTCGGTGCGGACCAGGTAGTCCCTCTCACTGCCTCACTCTGCGTCGGTTCCAGAGCCGCGTAGGGAGGTTAGGCGTGGGGCCGCAGCTCGGCCGGGCTGCGGTGGTTGGTAGTTGTTCTTGCTGGGACTCGCTAGCCTCACTCTACCGGGGAGGTTGTAGGCAGGAGTCAGCGGCTGGAGAGTTGGAGGTTGGACAGTGTGTCCTCCTCTTAGCTGCCTGTGGCGGTGGCTTGGTTGTTCTTGTTGTGATGGAGATTCTCACGTGGTTTTTAAGTGATTCTGGTTGCTCTAGCCTGCACGGTGGTTGTAGCCTTGCCATGTCTAGCTTCCGTGGGCTTTGTTGGTTTGGCCTTGTGGGCCGTGTTTAGTGGCTTCCATTCTGCGGGTTCTCTTGGGGTGCCCTGTGTAGTCACCCGACTGTTGTTTCTGTAACCCGTTCCTTGGTGGCATTCGTGGTGGCACCGGTGTGTTGTTCCCTGACCTCGTGGCGTGTCCAGGGTCTAGGGTGGTTCTGCTTGTGGGCCCTCGACCTTGTGGAGGTCCGAGGTGGCCGTGCTAGTGGTGAGATGTCGTTCTCGCGTGGTTGTTCAGTGTCTCTCGTGGTGACACCTAGTTGTTCCTTCCCGACCTCGTGGAGGTCTGGGATGTTGGTGCTTGTGTCGTGAGACTCTGGTCTCACGTGGTTGCTCCGATGTTTCGTGAGCTCTTTTGCCTCGGTGGGTGTGTGCCGAGGGTTGCTTCTGCATTGTGTTTGACTCCGCTGGTTCTGCGAGAGTCGTGTTTGGCCCGACCCTGGTTGTGGGTCGTGGCGCTACTCTGTTCCGCTGCTTTGTAGTACTCTACAGTAGGTGTTTCCCGCTTTACTGCTTTCTAGAGTAGTTTTGCTTCCGCTTTTGTTGGAGTTTCTACTGCTCTAGCTAGTAAGGGACTGGTTATTCCTACTGAGCCTTGTTCGTGAGGCTTACCTCCCTACTCTCTTCAGGTAGGGACTCGCTGTCGCAGAAGTTTGTTGCTGGATGGTCGTGGTGGCAGTTTGTGTGCCGTGCGTTGCCAGCAATGTGAGTTGTGAGCGTGAGCGCTTGTACCGTGAGTTGAGAGTGGTCTTTTTGCAAGTCCTCGGGTATGCCCCTTAAGGACTGCACCTTTCTTTCTGTACCTGTACTTTTATTTGGGACATGTTGTACATAATTTCTTTATTAATGTACAAACTTTCTTGTTATAGTTATTTGAATTCATTGCTTATCTCACTGAACTAAATTCAAACCCTTCCGGGTCTTCGGATCCGTGGGTGGCGGCGCGACCTTCGGGGTCCCTGGCGGGGGGTCCGGGAGGTCGGGTCGTTACAGCCGTCCTCCTCCGACCGGCCCGAGTGCTCCCGAAACTCGACGCCTATCGAACTGCTGGTTGCTCCTCCTCTAGATCTGCCTACTGCTCTGGTATTACTGGGGAGGTATTAGAGGCTGACCTCCCACTGCCGCCTACCCAGGATGCCACGCTCCCTGGTACAGGTTCCTGATGAACTGCTCTGCCAAGGGGAACCAATCTGCGTACTACTGCAACTGAGGCTGGTACTCCTGCTGCTGCTGCCCCGCCTGCTGCTGCTGCTGCTGCCGGTGCACCCTGAGGTTGTGCCACGGACTCCTCTGCTGACACCTCCTCCTGGACTCGCCCCTACGGGCATATCCGACTCATCATGCTGCTCAATTAGCTCTCTGGCCTGCCTACGCCTGCGCGGAGCCATATCCTACGCGACACACAACCAACAAGGTTAACAATACTAACTCGGGCGGCTAGCAGTGTACTTGTACTACTGTTGGACTTCCCGTTGCAGTTTAGATCCTCTACAAGTCCTGTCAGACTCTCGCTCGGATACCAACTGTAACGACCCGAGAACCTGACCCTCGGCCTATGCCGAGGACCTGATTTTCACGTTCGCCGCCCACGGATCCGGAGACCCGGAAGGGCTATAATATAAATCTAACAGGATATATAGCGGAAGTAAACATCAACTGCTAAGCTAGAAGCACACACGCGGAAACAGAAAGAAGAGCGAGACCATTGCATGCCACTCTAAGTATAGTCCCAACACAACACAACTAGTACAAGTAAAAACAGGGGATAACAAATCCCTTAGGGACATACCCCGAGGGTGACGTACACTGAGAGGGGGAAGACCACTGCTAGCTACGGGGACCACGACTACCTCCCTGTCTCCTCCGCCCGGTGCGCGCCCTGCCGCTGCTGAGAAGTCTCACCTGGGAAAAAGGAGGGATGAGCTTCACAACAGAAGCTCAGTAGGGACTACCAATCTCCTACTGACTCTAACAGGTAGAAGAATATATATCCATTAAATAACAAAAGTTATATCTTCTACCTACGAAAGAACGTGCGGAAGCAAAGCTACTAACTAGCAACGGTACGGAAGTACTACATGGTCGAAAACTCTGTACGACTACTCGTCGTGACCACCACGCGGCTAGTAAACACAAACAGGGGGAAACCCTGCCTGGACAAGAAACACTAGCTATGGAAGGCACTACCACTAGTCAACTGGTCAGGTGCGTCCACTGACGTCTTATCCTCGACCCAGGTCTTGACCCTCATGTCTCTTCAGAGCGAGGTAGGACACAAAGTACACCATAGTCTGGCCAGACTACGGTCCCACGTCTGAGCTCCCAAGTGGTTCTAGGGCCACAAGGAGCGAGGCAGTGAGAAACAGAACTGTCTGGCCTGTGCCGGGTAGAACTCCTAAACCGTCCTCGGCGTCCCAGACCAACCACGAGAGCTCTGCAAACGACTCAACGCCGCTGTCCTAACCACCATTTTCTCCTCTACTCCAGAGTCCGCCTACTCGGCTGCGAACTCGAGTACGCTCGTAGCCCGGAGTACTCGCTCAATAGGCTCCCGAGGACGGGGGTCCCAGGCATCGGTAACAACCTCTCTCACGAGACAAGCCCTCAAGTGTCGAGCACCGGGCGAACGACTAGTGTAGGACCGTACTAGGGAACCAGCACAGGTGCCACGGGTATAGTAAAAGAAGCAGAAACGGCGAAGACTTAACAAAGCACAGTACTTTGCAAGACCATAACCTGTCTCTTGGCTGTAGTCACGATGCATCGGGTCGTCGCGACCTTGTCGCGACACCCTATCCTATCGCGACACTGTCGCAGCGGCCCAAGCCGATGCGACCAGGTCGCGACGCCCAAGAGTGTCGTGATCATGTCGCGATCGACCAGGCCGTCGCGACAATATCGCAACCTTTATACAGTCCTCCCATGAACCACCCAAAACACGATACACACATTCCACAAGGGGGAGGGGAGCATGTTCAACATGTATGAAAGCTGTAAATCACTCAAGCACCCTTAAAACCCCACAAACATGTATTCACGAGAATCTACACTCGATGGAAACCTCACTCAAGTACGAGCATGATCCTCACACTCCCACAACCCCAAACCACGAGGAAACACCATCTCTAGAGGGAGGGGAGCATGCTTAGGGTGAGAGGATCAAGGGTCCCTACCTCCACAAGAAGAGCCGACCCATTGGGGCCTTCACATAGGAATGACCACCTCCTCCTCGCTTCAAGCAGCACGAACACGTCCCCTGCACGAACAGGACGACACCACCTTAGCACGGGCACTCCGAGCATGAGGAACCACCGAGAAAACGCAAGGGAGCTTGAGAGGGGGAGAAGAGGGAAGACGGAGAAGAGAGAGGGGGAGAGGTAAAGAATGGGGCGCGGCTTCGGTTTTAAACCAACGACCTCTAAGACGCGACGGGGCGACCCGGAGGCTGCCACCCCCGGTGCGACCCAAAAGCGGTCAAACCTCGAAGATCGGGAAAAGCAAACGCGACGGCTGGCCAGGTTGCAACAACACTGCACGTTCTTGCAACCTGAGATGACCATTCTAACAGATAGGACAGTGGTCACGTCTGTCAGAAAAGTAGTCGCGACGCCGTCAGACGCCGCGACAAGGACGCGACGGCCACCCCGTCGCGTCAAGAATGCAACGGCCGGGTGCGGCGCGTCGCCAAGCCCGTCGCAGCAGGCCACTCTGGCGCGACCATGTCACGACCAGAGCACCTGTCGCGACCCTGAGGACGGGGCCAAAGGGCCCAAGGGGGCCGGGTCTTACACGAAGAACCTCTCAAGACTCACTGTGGAAGAGTTTATAGGAAGTATCATGACTTATGAGCTCAACTTAAAAGGAGGTGAATGGGAGGAACCAAAGAAGAATAATGTGGCTCTAAAATTGCATCACCGATACCACAAGGATAGCAACACGATTGGAAAAGAGAATAAGCTTGTCGAGTTAACAAGGAGCTTGAAAACATTCTTCTCTGAGAAGAAAAAGCAATTCAGGAGTCCGAGGAGGAAGGATGGCAAGGCTAAGGCAAGAAGAAAAGACTCAAGCAAGCATAGGGACATGATATGCTATGAATGTTGAGGCTCTAGGCATGTGAGATCTGAATGTCCGTCTACTTGAAGAATTGAACACAGGCAAAGCTAAGAAGTCCTAGGCAATGGTGGCTACATGGAGAGACTCTGACGAGTCTACTTCACCACCGGAGGACATCAATGAGTGTCAGGGGGACCTGGTGGTGGAATTGGAGAATAATCCTCTAATGCCTAAGTCAACAGTGTGGATTTGCGAGAGCAAAGGGAGCTTGAAGGCAGGATATGCATACATATCCTATTTTCGGAGGGTTTGGTTCCTTTATTTATGGCAAGCCCAAGCGATTAGTGTGCTAGCGAGCTATAACCGATTCTTTGAGGGTTGGTAGTTACGACCATGATTAGAGGGTTCCTTAATGAGATGAGATTGTGACATATTAGGCACTCAGCACGTAGGAAGGTGCTACGACAATGTTCTACTACATAAAGATAATAGGCCCAAGAAGGGTGTGAACTAAGAGTGTGTATTATTCGGTTTCAAATCGAAAAATCAAACTGGATAGAATGGTTTAATCCTGTTCGATTTGGTTTGACTCTTGGATCAGTTCAATTCAGTTTCACAAGTTGTGAAACCGGACCAAACCGAATAACCTGAATAAACTGAAATTATCATAATTAGTATTGTATAATATATATAGTAAAAATTATGTACATAAATTTAACTATAATAAGTATACTTTTTAAATTTTTTTCATCATTTTAAACACATAAATATTATAAATCATTCACATTTTAATTAATAAAAAAATTTTAATTTGAACCGAACTGAACCGAAATAATTTCGATTTGAGGTTCGGGTCAATTCAAATCACCAAAAAATTGGGTGGAATTAGGTTGAGCTGACCCATGCATACCCCTAGTATGAACAATATGACTGTTGGAGTCGATTACGTTGGGATATGTAGGTCGCGCACACGTATTTGGACCTGTGCGGTAAGTAAAACTTTGCTCGAGGATAACTAACAGGAATTTGGCATGTCAACTCCCACGAGAGAGGTCCATACTCAATTGCTTTTGAAATACGTGAGGACATATGGAGGTCAAGCAAAGGGCAAGAGATAGTGGTGGATTGTACCTGGCCGATAAGTTCAATTCAAAGGGGGTGCGGAAAATTGCCTCCTTAACAAATTTGTTTTCTTTCTTTCAAATCGGACCACGGAAAAATGTGTGAGATCTAAAACCCATATGAACCTCGAGTTAGTAACCCCGCCCCGCATTAGTTTATAGGGTGTTTAATTGCACTTTTCCATAAAACTTTTTTCTTAAATTAAAAAAAAAGGATAGACATATAGACACGTTTGGTAAATATTTTTTTATTTTAAATAAAAAATTCTATCCCATGTAAATCTCTCCCAAAACTCCTCTCCTGACTGGGTCCCCCCTTATCACCCTCTCCTCCCCCCCGGCCTGCGCCGCCCCCTCCCACCCCGCCGGAACCCCCCTCCCATGACTACGCCACCCCTCCACCTCTCCCCCCGTCGAAACCCCCCTCTCCCCTGCCTGCGTGCCCCCCCCCCCCCCGCCCCGTCGAAACCACCCCCTCCACCTTCCCCTCCCCCCCTCGCCAGAATCGCCCTACTTGCACTGCCCCCTCTACCTCTCCCTGTGCCCCCCCCCACCCCGCCAGAACCACCTTACCTGCACTGCCCCCTCCACCTCCCCACGCCCCCCCCACCCACCCCCCGGTCAGAACACCCCACTGCGCGCCCCCTCCACCTCACCCCCCCCGTCGGAACGCCCCCCCTACGCTGCCCCCATCCTCCTCCCCCCCAACCACCGGAAGCCCCTCATCGCTCCCTCCACCTCCCCCCCCCCCCTCTTTTGTCTTCTCTATCAAATACATCAATATAAAATTTAAAATTTTAATATTTTTATCAAATAGATAACATCAATTTTTTATAATTTTAAATTTTAAATAAAAAAACTAACGCAACATAATTTTTTAGGTAAAAATAATTTTTTTAAAAAAAATGTTCTCAAACACCGTATTGTAAATTAGTAAAGAAATTACTTTAACAAATATCGAAATTAAAATATTTAAACAGGGACGGTGGTCTGGTGGAACCGCAGGGAGGTTTTGCGCCCGTGCAAGTGATGTGGACGTCCGGTGGCGTCTCCCCCTGCGCCCTTTGGGAATCTGTTGCTGTCCGCCACGCGTGACGTGGACACGTTTCCGGCATCGGGCACATGTCCTACAGTGCCCTGGGTAGAGGAGGCTGGCCGGGAAACGGCACCCGCCACACGTGTACTTGGCGAGCTAGCAGCTACGCCGTGCGCAGGCCGACTACTGGTGTACAAACACATGTGGACGCGACTGCGACGCCGCGTTCACCCTGGCCACAGCCTACATGCTCACGTCTTCCCCGTGTGAGAAAGTACTGCTGGAGCGTCGAGGGGGGTTTTTCGAATGAGTAATGCTAGGCTCTCGATATTATCGGGAGTCCAATCTCGATAGAAGGATCGCGCCTCTCCACACGCACATCGCGTGGAAGGGGCGGACCCCTCCAGTATTTAATGCTGTTTTTTTTATACAATTTGTGTATACAAATGATATATTTGTGCACACAAATACATCATTTGTGCACACAAATAGTACACAAAAAATAAAAAAAAACGAAGCATTTAATGCTGGAGGGCCCGCCCCTCCACGCGGCGCGCGCGTGGGGGGGTGCGGCCCCTCCAGCGAGGCTATGCTCCCGGCACAGCGGGAGCATAACATTTCTCTTTCCGAATTCGCGGCTCCTGATGGAGGATTGAGAGGTTTGCTTTCGGATGCCGAGGTAGCATGTCATGTAAGTAAATTATTTTTATTGAGCATAAAATAAAATTACGCTATATAATTAGCGTTCTTAGAAGATATTGTTAGAATAATATGAAGAATTTAAGATAATGAAAGTTTGTCAAAAAAAATCACAACACAATGTGTTTGAGTATTTAAATTTACAATTGTTGAACCACTGTTCAAACATATTAAAATTTTCACAAATCAGATCATGAATTTAATTTTTATGAAAATAAAATAAAAGGGATAAATTAATTAGAGATTTTTGCCAGAAGATTTGGCTTAATTTATAATCCCTGTCAAAAGATCAGAAGTCAAATAATTCTTTTTTTTTGTGTTGTTTAATTTCTAATTCTTACTTTTAGTTTCTCAACATTTATGAGTCATGAGAGACGATTCGTCTTCTTATCATCAATTTTTTTTCTATTTTACCCTTCATTCTTTTGGTCTTTCCCTATGTAGACTTACATTCATTACAATAAGTGTATATATCGCTTATAGTAAGATTTGATATCACTTATAGTAAGTTTTTGATATCACTTATAGTAAATCTATATATCGCTTACAATAGATCTTCATATCACTTATAATAAACTTTTGATATTACTTACAGTAAACTTTTGATATCACTTATAGTAAACCTTTGATATCACTTATAGTGAGCCTTCATATCACTTACAATAAAATTTTGACATCATTTATAGTAAGTCTTAGTATCAGTTACAGCCTACAACTATAAGTTTTTAGAAAATAAAATAACTCTATTTATTTGTGTAACGCCCTCTTCCAGCCACACACACATAACGCATAACTTTTGTTTAGAAGATGAGTTATGCTGACAAAATTCATTATGGGCAGACAAATTTGTGTAATGCACAAGACTAGCAAACCATTCCACAATGTCATCCTTAAAAGTATTATACATCAACAATGTTCTTTTGTACTCATATTCATTGTTTACATGAAGACAATCACTTTCTCTCTAGACTTTTAACATTACAACAAAAATTCCTAGAGAGTTACTAAGACTATGCTCTTCTTCTTGATCTGCAACAAAAATTTAAGTACTTTATAGCTGAAATTTCTTTCACCTTCAATCTGAAAGGGTTTGAAGAAAACAAAGACATGAGTCGGGAGACTCAGTAGGTGGAAGTAAGCATAAGTCTTTCAATCAAATCCTTAATAGTAGCCTTTGTAGGACATAATTTCTTCATTTTCGAACATCTAAAATTCAATAGTTTAATTTATGGAAATTATACAAAGTATGGATTTAGATCTGGTGTTAGAACAGAAGTCATAAGCCAAATTTCATAACTTAATCTGATAAAACTTAAGCACTTAAGAATAAGAATTCAAATTGCAGAACTAAGAAAAATATTCACAAAGTGTGTATATGGATCTATGACATACTTGCTCAAGAACTTTCATACTTAGCATAAACATATAGCCCAATTTGATTTCATAACGGGCCCAAACGAATTTCAGAACAAAAGTCACATAGGTCTTTTAAAATTCAGATCATAACTTAATTTAGAAAATGAATTCGACAAGTATCATACTGCTCTCAAGAGGTTAAATAAATAACGTAAATACATTCTTAGTGCCTAGGCGATTCTAGCACCTTGGATCTTGTTCATTGTGCAAGAACGGGGTTTATGACCCACCATCATCAGACCACTGACTTGAATTTACTTATAAACTGTCGCCCACAGCTGACCACAAGTGACTGGTGCTACCACAAGTGATCCTAATTCCCTCTTTGAAGAGAACACTATCTTAAGATCATAAGTTATATTTCATGAGCACAAAAAGATGGTTTGGTTGATGGTTACATAAGTCATCTTGGTGTAAAGTAGTTTAGAATCCAAGAAAATAGGAAAGATAACTTGTTTGGACAATACAGAAGTACATTAACTTGAATAGATGAAGAACTGGTTCTGTTTGTCATAAAAATTGGTGGTTGTCGACAATTACTGGTTGGTTGCCGACAGTTACTATTTCTAGGTTCTGGAATCCATGGGTATCTGTTGACAGATATAATCTGTCTATCGATAGACATTGGTCTTCTTCTTGGAAGGGATCAAAATCGGTTGGAAAGATACTTTTAAAGTGACCCTACTCTATATTAAGGCTCAACCAATGATTTTGGATCTTGGAACATTCCTATACATAAGATTTCATGATCAACATAATGAAACAACTTGAAGGATGAAATGAGGAGACCTTCACAGTACGGATAACATGTGGGGAGATATAGAAAGAGTGAGGAAATGTAATAACAAAGGTGGCTTAATCTCAAGGATTCTAATTGGAGGAGGAAAAAGAGAGGAAAGAGCAATCCTACCTGAGGATGAGAAGAAATCCTCCTTCCTTCTTCTACTCTTCTCTTGAGCGTAGCTTCTCCTACGTCAGTAGAATGATCAACAACAACAAAAAAGAGGTAATGTAGATGTCCAAAGGGTACATAGGAGTAAATAGATGGGGTTTATATAGGCTGTCCAAGCTACGCAAGGGATGATGATGAGGGAATTCCCCATCATTCCTCAGCCTCCTTTATCAGCCACATTAGGAGCTTATCAAAAGCCCACAGTTGCATGCGTTTCCATGTATGCCAACATGTAGAAGGCTAATCCTAATGATTATTCTAACTTGAGGTTAGCTTTAGCCATGTTAGGAGGGCTTTTACCCACACTCCAACACGTGCCATAACCTTGCTTCAAGGCTAAGCCCCTCTCATGAGTAATATTACATAAATCCTTTACGTAATTGTAATTTAATTTCTCTATTTCATTTGGACCTTTAATTTAGTATCCATATGATGTCCACATCGATTACTATACAAACACATCGATTACAATTTACTTCAACATCGATTTCATTTAAAATATTGATTTTACTTAAACATCGACTCTATTCAAACATCGACTTCGGTTTAACATTGATTTTATTTAGAACATCGATTTCACTTAAACATCGACTCCATTCAAACATCGACTTCGGTTCAACATCGATTTCATTTAGAACATCGATTTCACTTAAACATCGACTCCATTCAAACATCGACTTCGGTTCAACATCGATTTCATTTAGAATATCGATTTCACTCAAACATCGATTCCATTGAAACATCGACTTCTATTATACTTAAACATCGAATTCCTCTATATTTTGAATGTTTCAAAATGTCTTTGGCGCCCTGTAGAATGTGGTGCCGGTGTATGACAGTATGTCCTACCTACACCCTTGGGTCTAAATATCTAGATTTAAGACTAATTATTTTACATAAATAGAAATTACTAAGTAAATCATGATGTTTAAAATTTGAGGATTTTACAATTTGTGACTGTTAGGATTTGAACTCAGGTCTCCACAAACTCAACATGGGATCATCACCACTAAACTACAACCACACTTATGTTACAACATAACATATTTTGTATTTCACTAAGTCTTGACATTACTTACAGTAAACATACATATCATTTATAGTAAGTCTTGACATCACTTATAGTATATGTTAAACTCAATTATAGTAAATGTTATTCTCTATTACAATATATATTTATTCTTTATTATAGCCTATGTTATGCTTCGTTATAGTAAATATTATTCTATGTTATAGTATACATTAAGTTCTGTTATAGTAAACATTATCATCTATTATAGTAAATTTAATTCTCTATTACAATATATTTTTATTTCCTATTACAATCTATATTAAGTCTCATTATAGTAAAAATGTGGTTGTAGCTTAGTGGTAAGTATTTTATGTTGAGTTTGTGGAGACTTAAATTCAAATCCTAGGAGTCACAAATAAGTAGAGTTTTTTTGTTTTCTAAAAATTATAGCTGTAGGTTGTAACTGATACCAAGACTTACTATAAATGATGTCAAAGATTTATTGTAAGTGATATGAAAACTTACTGTAAGCGATATATAAACTTACTGTAAGTGATATCAAAGATTTCTTATAAGTGATATCAAAGACTTACTGTCAGTGATATGAATACTTACTGTAAGTGATATCAAAGGCATACTGTAAGTGATATGAAGACTTACTGTAAGCGATATATAGACTTACTGTAAGTGATATCAAATGTTTACTATAAGTGATATCAAAGGCTTACTGTAAGTGATATTAAAAGTTTACTATAAGTGATATGAAGACTTACTGTAGATATATAGACTTACCGTAAGTGATATCAAAGACATACTGTAAGTTATATCAAAGCTTGCTGTAAGTGTGAGACCCCGAATTTTTCCGTCATTTTATATTGAGCATGCGATATTACATGTCATAAATATAGTGTACATATTAAAATTTTCGCATACTATAACTACAAATTGTTCATGTGCATATGTGTGTATGTATATTATTTTCGTGAATATAAGTAATTAGCCAATTTTGTATATAAAGTATTTATTTAAATATTATGCATGATATAATAAAGTAATGCTACGCATATAATGTGAAGTACTATCATGCATCTTGTAAGCATATATAAGTTTACTTCTGTACACGTACTATATTTAAACGTGTATATATATTATCTAATGGTTGAGATGCATATTGTGTTCCATGCAAATTATATGTAGCTATGATGCGTATATATGTGCACGTATATATTAATCTTGTTCGAATTATATATCTATTTCTAAGCATGGTAAATTGTTATGATGTGTGTGAATCGTGTATGTATCTAAATGATGTAGGTATGTATATGCATATATGTTTTACCCTATGTATGTTATAAGTATAATTACTCATGAGTATACGCATGTATACATATATCTATACGTCCATCCTGTGCAAATGATATTTGTTTATTAGTAGCATGCTAAATTGTTTATAGTGTATATGGTACTTAAATAATACGGTGCATATACAAATATATCAAAATATTATAAGCAAGCTATATTTATGTAAATTCATGCATGTTGTACTTAATTATACTTTGTACGCGTATAGATGTATAAATCTAATATTGTACATATGATGTTTACTTATTGCAACAATCATTAACTTGATTATGACATGTATGATATCTAAATAATAGTGTGTGTATTACATTTTTATATATATTCGTGCATAATACATGCAACTATGGTGCATATGTATACATATGTATGTCACTTCGTGCATATTATCTTTAATTGAGATTAGTGCAAGTTATAATTATAAATAATGTGTAATACATGTAATTTATATAATGAGTGTAAAAATATTTAATTATGTTCATATTATATTGTTGGAGCCTAAATCTATGTTTAAATTGGATGAAAATAGGTGTTTGGGCTGTCTGGCACAGTTGGCGGCCAACACTGTGCTGCCAACTTGCAGGCCTGATTGGCGTCCACATCCCTGGACGCCAAGGGACAGTGGGCGGCCACCCCCTGGACGCCAACCCCCTATTGGCGGCCAGCCCTTTGATGTCAACTGTGCAGTTGACTACAACCGATGTTGACGTCTATATCCTCCTGCGTAACGGTTCCAGATTTGTTAATGCTCGCATTATGGCTGGTTCCAGTTTAGGAAACCCATCCTAACCCGTAGGAAACCTACCCAGAAGCGTACCCAACCCATCCAACCTTATAAAGACCCATCTTCTGGCCGCACCAAGCCTTTTGGTGTTTTGAGAAACCCTAGTATTTCCTGCGAGAAAAGCTGAAATTCCAAGGCTTTGATCCGGCAACTGGAGGAGTTTCTGGGAGATCTACAATGACTGGAGTGTAGTCCAACTGTCAAGGAAGCAATCCCAACTCCGAGGGACCATCTACATCCACAGAAGAGCAGGATCTAAGGCGTTTCTGAACACCTTCTTGGCAGGGCCGAGGAGGGCTTCATCGGCCAAATTTGATCTTCTAGGATTTATTTAGAGGCATGTAACCTATGTATATCAATCTTAGACATGTCCCCTAGGTCCTAGAATTTTTCTGGATTTTTCCTCGAGTCTTAGACCCTCCATTTTCCCCATGCATGTGAGTGTTGTCTGTGCTGATTGCTGTCTGGAAGTTGACAGCAACATCCCCTATCGTCAAGTTCTTGAGTTGATGGCAAGGGATGCCGCAGTTAACTCAGTTGGCGGCCAAGACTATGCAGTCAAGTTCCTCTGTGTCCTGAAAAGTGCTATTTAATCTTCTTAAATGTATTTAATTGATTTCCTGACATGTGTGCATTCTGTAAATTTTTTGTAAGGTCAAAGGTGATTAGTAGGTCTTGTCATGAGGTTTTCATGAATTTTTATGATTTGTGTTAATTATTAAATTCTGGAAATTGAATTATGAGCATAGAATAACCATGTTTAATTTGTGTAAATAGGTCAGATGTGAGTTAGGGTTTGGTAAGTTTTTGTGATGATGTCTTGATTGTATATACGCATTGACATTATTATATTAGACTGTTTTACTTTAGAGAAATTAGTGAAAAATGCACCTATGAATTGATTTAATTGTTATAAATATATTATCTATTCAGAAAAATCTGTAAAATTTATTATATGTTATGAATAATGTTTTTAGCCTTTGATAAAAATTTGATGGTATTTTGATGACAGTAGGCATTATTATGGTTTTAAATGTGAAAATTTCCATGTTGTGCATGTTAGAACTAAATTTGTATTAATTAAAAGTTAGCAGCATGTTAAAAATCTTATTTTAAGTTATTTATCACTGTTTAACAGTAAGGTGAATTTTTGAAAATGGAAATGTGAATATTATGCAAAGTGTATGTGAAATGGGATGAAAATATGTGTATGAGCATGAGTAAATTAATGTAATATTTAGCCATGTGTGACACTGCTACCATAGGGGTCTGAGAGCTGTACCATGGAAAAGTTCATATGGAAGGCTCAACGTTATGAGATAAATCCTAAGGGCATTAGGATAAAATCCTGGAGGTGGACAAGTACCGCTGGTTAGGGTGGAGAGGGCTTCTCCCTATTCTGCGCAGTTACCTAGATTTGCCACCGCATTGCCTAGGTGGCAAATATGTGAAAGTGAGTGCTAAGTGTTAAGTGATAAGCATTTAGTGCTAAAGTGAGTGTTTTCCTCTACTTGGTAGTTAGGACTATGTGTCACGAAAATTTAAGAGATTAAATGTGAATAGAAGTGCAATGTGATAAGTGAATTTGGCACGTGATAAGTGCAATTGTTGTGATAAGTGATAAACGTGAATGCATGAGTAAATGAAATGAAAGAAGTGTAAATTTATAGGTAAGGAAGAGTAAAAGATAATGAGTGTAATCACATGTGAAAACCAATGTATTAATACGTGCATATTTATTTTGTTGTTCATGCATTAACATCATAATTGTAGAATTATGCTAATATCATGTCTAATATCATGTGATATAGTTTAATAATACCTATATGGTAGTGTGTATGAATATGTGCATGTAAATATGTAAAGAAACACAATGTAGAAAATTAAGTATGTAGAATTGACAAATGAATGAAATGGCATGAGAATAAGTGTAAATTCATGTAATTAAGTTTGATTCATGTCAAAACAGCAAGGTAAATGAGATTATGATTTTGATAAACACATAAAATAATGCCTAAGTCCATAATAGAATTGTTATTCGTTTAGTATGTAGTTTCATGTTCAATTTGTAGATGATTGCCATCCGATTTGAATGTATTTTAAATCTTCAATTTATGTTTAATAAAGGTGATATCATGGTGAATTATTCATATTAAAACAGCAAGTGAAACATGTAAATAAATAAGGAAAAGTGCATGTGAAATATAAATAGAGATCATGTTAGATTGCTATCTACTTTATGTATAATTGCATGATCTATTTGTAGAGTTGTTCCACAATAAGAAAAATGTTTAGAGTAATAAATCATGTTATATGTTAGGTGTTTAAGAGTGCATATGTTCATACCATGTATATATCAACATGATTATGCTAAATTATGTTAGAATTCTTAGTATCGTATTACATAGATGACTAGAAAGCATGCGCAAGTGTTAAGAGAGTAGGATAAATTATACATTAAAACAGCAAGTTAAATGTGTGATAAAAAGATATAAATGCATGAGAGATTGACTAGATACCATGCTAGGAATGTCTATTATCTTGTACATAGGCTCATGTTTTAAAATGGTAAAATTGTATAATGATATGATGAAGATTTGAACCATGCGTCCTAGGATATATCATGTGTAGAAAACATGTGTAGGTGTATGTTATCTTTCATGATTTAACATGAGCATGTGTTAGATAGGAAGGTATTTGGATGACTTATGTATAGTCAACCATAAGAACCATATGTCATGTGTAATGTTGTGATTAGAGTGATAGCATGTGTTTTTCCTTATTATTAGTAGCTTATTATGTATGTGATATGTGTAAGTTTGATATTTTAGATTACTTTCTGAGTCTTGTAAGACTCATACTTGCTTCGGCGTACAGGTGTGACAGATTATTCAATAGCTGAGGAGAGAATAGTGAAGATTGATACCGCATACAAGGAATAGCACTTGAGGAGATTTTTTTTTTTTGGTAGTTGCTTTAATTTATAGTTTGAATAATGTTATTCATATGAACAATGTATGGACAATATAGTTCTTTTCAAGTTGTAATAATGTGGACTCTAGTATTTTCTTTTACTATATAGACTGTGGAATGTGTGGTGATGATGGAATGAAGTATAATATTTTTTTTAATTCCGCTGTACTCTTTTATTATTCATGGACATATCAACCTTATCGTTTAGTGTTGGGTTACTATCCCACTGTGACGATGCTCTTTGTACCGATGGAGATTGGTATAATCGTACCGGTATAAAGGGGGTCGTTATAGAGATGGTATCAGAGAATCAAGGTTGAGACTGTACATGAATAAACCATCATCTCACAATATTTCAAAATATTTATAGAAAATTTGTCCATATGTGTAGAAAGTAATAATAATGAATGAAAGATAGTAAAAAAGGTAGATAGGATTTAATAAGTTAGACTTTAACTAGATTGAATTGTTTTGTAGGCAATGGTGAGTCAAGGAAAGCGTGAGGCTAGGGCTAGGGAGCATGAAGAGAAACACAAGGTGAGAAACTTCATAATGAGACTCAGACCAGCAGTGAGAGCGAGACTTTTGGAATGCGATCCCCGCACTTTGGATGAGCCTCTTAGCACGGCAAGGTTTGCGGCCTCTACAGCTAGCGGGAAACCCATGTGTATGTACTGCAATAAACACCATGGCGGGAATCGGTGTTGGGCCAAGGAAGGAAGGTGCCTCAAATGTGGCAGCAAGGACCATCGGATTAAAGAATGTCCGAGGTTGAAGAAGTTTGATCCCCGAGGTGCTACAACATCGACATCAAAGGAGCCAGCAGCAGAACTTCAAGCACCAGCCAAAGAGAAGGAGGATTTCATTCTTTTTCCGGAGATGACACCGATGACGTCACCAGAGGTACTTGAATCGATCTTCGAGGACGAAGATCTTTTTCTAGGGGGGGGGAGAGTGTGAGACCCCGAATTTTTCCGTCATTTTATATTGAGCATGCGAATTACATGTCATAAATATAGTGTACGTATTAAAATTTTCGCATACTATAACTACAAATTGTTCATGTGCATATGTGTGTATGTATATATTTTTGTGAATATAAGTAATTAGTCAATTTTGTATATAAGGTATTTATTTAAATATTATGCATGATATAATAAAGTAATGCTACGCATATAATGTGAAGTACTATCATGCATCTTGTAAGCATATATAAGTTTACTTCTGTACACATACTATATTTGAACATGTATATATATTATCTAATGGTTGAGATGCATATTGTGTTCCATGCATATTATATGTAGCTATGATGCGCATATATGTGCACGTGTATATTAATCTTGTTCGAATTATATATCTATTTCTAAGCATGGTAAATTGTTATGATGTGTGAACAATAATGTGAATGATGTATGTATCTAAATGATGTAGGTATGTATATGCATATATGTTTTACCTTATGTATGTTATAAGTATAATTACTCATGAGTATACTTATGTATACATATATCTATACGTCCATCCTGTGCAAATGATATTTGTTTATTAGTAGCATGCTAAATTGTTTATAGTGTATATGGTACTTAAATAATACGGTGCATATAAAAATATATCAAAATATTATAAGCAAGTTATATTTATGTAAATTCGTGCATGTTGTACTTAATTATACTTTGTACGCATATAGATGTATAAATCTAATATTGTACAAATGATGTTTACTTATTGCAACAATCATTAACTTGATTATGACATGTATGATATCTAAATAATAGTGTGTGTATTACATTTCTATATATATTCGTGCATAATACATGCAACTATGGTGCATATGTATACATATGTATGTCACTTCGTGCATATTATCTTTAATTGAGATTAGTGCAAGTTATAATTATAAATAATGTGTAATACATGTAATTTATATAATGAGTGTAAAAATATTTAATTATGTTCATATTATATTGTTGGAGCCTAAATGTATGTTTAAATTAGATGAAAATAGGTGTTTGGGCTGTCTGGCACAGTTGGCGGCCACCACTGTGCCGCCAACTTGCAGGCCTGATTGGCGTCCACATCCCTGGACGCCAAGGGATAGTGGGAGGCCACCCCCTGGACGCCAACCCCCTATTGGCGGCCAGCCCCTTGACATCAACTGTGTAGTTGACTACAACCGATGTTGACGTCTATATCCTCCTGCGTAACGGTTCTAGATTTGTTAATGCTCGCAAGATGGCCGGTTCCAGTTTAGGAAACCCATCCTAACCCATAGGAAACCTACCCAGAAGTGTACCCAACCCATCCAACCTTATAAAGACCCATCTTCTGGCCGCACCAAGCCTTTTGGTGTTTTGAGAAACCCTAGTATTTCCTGCGAGAAAAGCTGAAATTCCAAGGCTTTGATCCGGCGACTGGAGGAGTTTCTGGGAGATCTACAATGACTGTAGTGTAGTCCAACTGTCAAGGAAGCAATCCCAACTCCGAGGGACTGTCTACATCCACAGAAGAGCAAGATTTAAGGCGTTTCTGAACACCTTCTTGGCAGGGCCGAGGAGGGCTTCATCGGCAAATTTGATCTTCTAGGATTTATTTAGAGGCATGTAACCTATGTATATCAATCTTAGACATGTCCCCTAGGTCCTAGAATTTTTTTGGATTTTTCCTCGAGTCTTGGACCCTCCATTTTCCCCATGCATGTGAGTGTTGTCTGTGCTGATTGCTGTCTGGAAGTTGACAGCAACATCCCCTGCCGTCAAGTTCTTGAGTTGACGGCAAGGGATGCCGCAGTTAACTCAGTTGGCGGCCAGGACTATGCAGTCAAGTTCCTCCGTGTCCTGAAAACTGCTATTTAATCTTCTTAAATGTATTTAATTGATTTCCTGACATGTGTGCATGCTGTAAATTTTTTTGTAAGGTCAAAGTTGATTAGTAGGTCTTGTCATGAGGTTTTCATGAATTTTCATGATTTGTGTTAATTATTAAATTCTGGAAATTGAATTATGAGCATAGAATAACCATGTTTAATTTGTGTAAATAGGTCAGATGTGAGTTAGGGTTTGGTAAGTTTTCTTTGATGATGTTTTGATTGTATATACACATTGACACTGTTATATTAGACTGTTTTACTATAATTTTTACTTTAGATAAATTAGTGAAAAATGCACCTGTGATTTGATTTAATTGTTATAAATATATTGTCTATTCAAAAAAATCTATAAAATTTATTATATGTTATGAATAATGTTTTTAGCCTTTGATAAAAATTGCATGGTATTTTGATGACAGTAGGCATTATTATGGTTTTAAATGTGAAAATTTTCATGTTGTGCATGTTAGAACTAAATTTGTATAAATTAAAAGTTAGCAGCATGTTAAAAGTCTTATTTTAAGTTATTTATCACTGTTTAACAGTAAGGTGGATTTTTAAAAATGGAAATGTGAATATTATGCAAACTGTATGTGAAATGGGATGAAAATATGTGTATGAGCATGAGTAAAAGGTGATAAGGATGATAAAGTGATTAATGTAATATTTAGCCATGTGTGACACTGCTACCATAGGGGTCTGAGAGCTATACCCTAGAAAAGTCCATATGGAAGGCTCAACGTTATGAGATAAATCCTAAGGGCATTAGGATAAAATCCTGGAGGTGGACAAGTACCGCTGGTTAGGGTGGAGAGGGCTTCTCCCGGTTCTGCGCAGTTACATAGATTTGCCACTACATTGCCTAGGTGACAAATATGTGAAAGTGAGTGCTAAGCGTTAAGTGATAAGCACTTAGTGCTAAAGTGAGTGTTTTCCTCTACTTGGTAGTTAAGACTATGTGTCACAGTAATTTAAGAGATTAAATGTGAATAGAAGTGCAAAGTGATAAGTGAATGTGGCACGTGATAAGTGCAATTGTTGTGATAAGTGATAAACGTGAATGCATGAGTAAATGAAATGAAAGAAGTGTAAATTTATAGGTAAGGAAGAGTAAAAGATAATGAGTGTAATCACATGTGAAAACCAATGTATTAATACGTGCATATTTATTTTGTTGTTCATGCATTAACATCATAATTGTAGAATTATGCTAATATCATGTCTAATATCATGTGATATAGTTTAATAATACCTATATGGTAGTGTGTATGAATATGTGCATGTAAATATGTAAAGAAACACAATGTAGAAAATTAAGTATGTAGAATTGACAAATAAATGAAATGGCATGAGAATAAGTGTAAATTCATGTAATTAAGTTTGATTCATGTCAAAACAGCAAGGTAAATGAGATTATGATTTTGATAAACACATAAAATAATGCCTAAGTCCATAATAGAATTGTTATTCGTTTAGTATGTAGTTTCATGTTCAATTTGTAGATGATTGCCATCCGATTTGAATGTATTTTAAATCTTCAATTTATGTTTAATAAAGGTGATATCATGGTGAATTATTCATATTAAAACAGCAAGTGAAACATGTAAATAAATAAGGAAAAGTGCATGTGAAATATAAATAGAGATCATGTTAGATTGCTATCTACTTTATGTATAATTGCATGATCTAATTGGTAGAGTTGTTCCACAATAAGAAAAATGTTTAGAGTAATAAATCATGTTATATGTTAGGTGTTTAAGAGTGCATATGTTCATACCATGTATATATCAACATGATTATGCTAAATTATGTTAGAATTCTTAGTATCGTATTACATAGATGACTAGAAAGCATGCGCAAGTGTTAAGAGAGTAGGATAAATTATACATTAAAACAGCAAGTTAAATGTGTGATAAAAAGATATAAATGCATGAGAGATTGACTAGATACCATGCTAGGAATGTCTATTATCTTGTACATAGGCTCATGTTTTAAAATGGTAAAATTGTATAATGATATGATGAAGATTTGAACCATGCGTCCTAGGATATATCATGTGTAGAAAACATGTGTAGGTGTATGTTATCTTTCATGATTTAACATGAGCATGTGTTAGATAGGAAGGTATTTGGATGACTTATGTATAGTTAACCATAAGAACCATATGTCATGTGTAATGTTGTGATTAGAGTGATAGCATGTGTTTTTCCTTATTATTAGTAGCTTATTATGTATGTGATATGTGTAAGTTTGATATTTTAGATTACTTTCTGAGTCTTGTAAGACTCATACTTGCTTCGGCGTACAGGTGTGACAGATTATCCAGTAGCTGAGGAGAGAATAGTGAAGATTGATACCGCATACAAGGAATAGCACTTGAGGAGATTTTTTTTTTTTGGTAGTTGCTTTAATTTATAGTTTGAATAATGTTATTCATATGGACAATATATGGACAATGTAGTTCTTTTCAAGTTGTAATAATGTGGACTCTAGTATTTCTTTTACTATATAGACTGTGGAATGTACGGTGATGATGGAATGAAGTATAATATTTCTTTTAATTCCGCAGTACTCTTTTATTATTCATGGACATATCAACCTTATGGTTTAGTGTTGGGTTACTATCCCACTGTGACGATGCTCTTTGTATCGATGGGGATTGTTATAATCGTACCGGTATAAAGGGGGTCGTTAAAGTAAGCGATATGTACACTTATTGTAATGAATGTAAGTCTACATAGGGAAAGTCCAGAAGAAGAAAGGGTAAAATAGGAAAAGTTTATGCTAAAAAGATGAATTGTCTCCTAAGACTCATAAATGCTGAGAAACTAAAAGTAGGGATTAGAAATTAAACAACACTAAAAAGAAAAGATTATGTGACTTCTGGTCTTCTGACAGAGACTATAAATTAAGTCAAATCCTCTGAAAGGAGCTCTAATCAATTTGCCCAAATAAAAATAATGTCTTAAAAAATTATTGATTTTTCTAAACTCTATCTTTGTCTATTTTCCAAACATAATGACAAACACTGAACTATCACTTCGTCATATGCAAAGCTTCACCGATATATGAAGTTAACTTCATCATATCCAAAATTTCAGTTCATTATACACGAAGTCTCAATTCGACTGACTACGTTGTATTTTGGACCAGCCAAAGTCCCACTTCGACTAATTGTCTTATACTCTGAACCAGTCGAAGTCTCACTTCATCTTATCCAAAGTAGCACTTTGTATTTCATTGAAAATTTACACAAACCAATTCATTAACATTTGTTATCACATCATGTCACTGTCATGATTAAAAAATAATATCTTGTAAAATGACCTATATTTTAATCTCTATAATTCTAATCAAAATATTTCTTGATTATATTATTTTGTGATATTTGATGTGGCTTCTATTCAGGATATATTTTGTTAACAAATTTTCAATATAAAATCTGTTCAATCTATATCTCTTTAAATCTCAAAATATTCTGAACTATCTTGCACTAACTTAAGCCTCTTCTAAACATAGATTAAAATGGTTTATTATTTCAAAATCTAAGTCAAGTCTAGAACTTGACCCTTTAGTCAAGGTGATGCCTGATGTGCGTCGAGCTGCCTCTTGGCATCGCACTTATGAATGCGACGGTGAGGCAGACTGCATTTTAAACATAAGGGGTAGCCCTGACCCATTCTCAAATCTGAGGTTTTTATTCTCTATTTGTTGGCCGAATAGGGCAAACGACTTTATTCGGCCGAGGTGAGCTTTCCAAAAGTGTCCTACGGTGATTTTGATTTGGGAGCTCATGTTTTGGCATTGTTTCCATGTAAGGAGGGCAACTAGAGCGTGAAAATGTCGACCGAGCATCGTTCTTCGCATTAGTAGGGGAATTCTCTTGCTCACTTACGTTGTTTATATAGTTTAATGAATGGGAAATGTTATATTGGCATGCTTGAGTGATTCCTAGTCAAAATAGTTGATTATAGTGGATTGAAACATGTGAAAATGGTGTTTTCCCTAAGGTTTTCTGAGTAGAAATGAAGGTTCTGCATTCTATCTAAGAACGCGATAGGTCGGGCAGTCGCGTTCAAGTCGTAGCCTTTGACCCCAACATGTTCTCATTGTAAACGATGCCTATCAGGCCGTCGCATTCTTAACGTGATTATCCACCCGACTGCATTCTTCTCCCCGAAGTGTTTGGCTTTGTTAATTGTAATGTGGGTCCAATAGGGGTCTAGTTTTAGTGTTCTCTTACTCGTTTAGTGTATTCGAGCATTGTTAATATTATTTAGATGTTGTTTATTGCAATTGAGCAATTCATTAATATTTAATAGTTAGAAGCCATTATGTATCATGTAAGTGATTTCAATGAAGGTAAATGGCAAGTTGGTTAATGAATGAAAGGTTTCAAGGTTGTGAGCGTAATATTTAAAGGTTTGTTCAATAACCAATAGTGATTAGTTATGAATTGTTGTGGTTTACCGAGTGTGGTCGTTCGTCGCTTAATCTGGAATGCCTCTTCAGTCATGTACCCCAGGTTCTGTGTAAGCCAGGCACGTTTGAGCTTGGGATTTGTCTCGGTACTGTGTTTACCATCGAGGTCTGTGTCGTCTTCTTGAACCCCCTCACCCATATGTCAAGTAGCCCATTCGGCTGAGGGAAAGATGACAGTGAGGCAACGACTTATGGTGTGCTATTTTTTCTATTCGGTCGCTTGAAGTGTCCTCGTAGTTGGGGGATGGACACCAGTAGATGTACTGGTCCCCAACTAGTCCCTTATTACCATAGCCTCACTCTAAGGGCCTCGGAACCTTTAAAGGTATGTCAGGTATGGGTCTGTAGCTTGATTGTCTGTAGGTGGTGTTGGTTGGTCTCCACAGTTTCTTGTACTTGTAGAGGTGGAGCTGTAGTTGGACCTTTCATTCGTGGTTATGAGGCTGAGAGGTGTTTTCGTATGTTGGCTTGTCCAAGTCGGATACTGGCATCATGAACCAATAGTCGTGACCTAAATGTTAACGTCGCTCCTTCTGACTCTGCTTGTTGGTTTACTTCGTAGTGTGTGAAGTGGAACTCGATAAAGTACCGTTCGTTTGTACCACTGGTCTACAATTTCTTTAATTTCCTTTCAGTAACTTACTTCCAGCACCTGTCTAGTTGAAGTACCTCTTAGATGACAGTTTATTCTGAATAATTGTGGATCTACTCTTATTTCTGTTAATGATGGAGATTGTTGGTAGTTAGCTATTTACCTGTGTAATTAGAAAGCATGCATAATTTCCAGCTCTTCGTAAGTTTCCTTTTAATTACTATATGTGAGTCGTTGGTGAAATTGTGTTATTTGTGATGTCCTTCTATTACAAGTGGATTATATATGTTGTTGTTTTGAGGAGTTTCCCTACTGAGCCTGTGACTTTGTGAGACTTACACCCCTACACCCTCCTCTTAGGTGTTTTAGCGGGCGTGGTTTCTTGGAGGTGGATCTGTATCACCAGCAGTAGTGTGAGCTTTGCTCTTGTTGTACATCTCGAGGTATGCCCCATGCTGTTGTACTTTTCTTTTGGACAAGTAATAATGTATTTGGATAATGTAATTCTTTGAATGTGTATAAGATCATGTATTTTACCATGCATCTTCATGCCAGTGTGTTTGTCTTTTATATTTTTACTGGACATGTGTGTGTGATATCCTTTGCGAGACTTTGGTATGTTCGCGAGAGGCAGATTTGAATATAGAGTCTTTTGGGTATAAGTTTCCAGGGCCGCTACAGTTGGTATCAGAGCAGAGTCCAGTTAGAATATGAGAAGACATTAAAATTATAATGTCCCAAAACATGATTCAATGTCCACTGCTGGTAGTCGGTCCACGAATTTCTGTATGAGTTTTCGTATATATGTGTTGAGTTGCGTATATGTTGTTAATAGTTTGTTGTGGAACTGGAATGAGAAACAGTGAAGATTTGACTTGGTAGGATAATCAGTGGAAAAATAATTATTTTTTGAGGAAAATGTCGCAAAGTATAATGATGTTGTTGAATAAATCAACAAATTTAGCAGAACCAGTTGTATAATGTTATTGCTCAGATCTATAAAGAGGCACATAATGTGGGTATATCAGCGTGTTGATTTTGTTACAGAAAGGTATTACTGCTTAAGAATTATTAGTTAGAAGAAATTATGGTAGAAATATTTGAGGTGGTTGTGGATTGGGTTAGCAAGTGCTAGAGTAGTTCATATAAAGAGATGGTTAGAATTTATGAGAATCTCAAGTGATTGCATGGTTAGAATTAATTTTAGATATTGTGTTAGCAAATAGAGAAGTGGTAGTTTGTGGTAGCAGATTTGAGAATGGTGTTATTATTAGAAGGATGTATTAGTGTCAGAAAGTTTTGTACACATTTGGTAAGAGTGTATTTCTACCATAATTTCTTCAATCTTCTGTAACCAATAATTCTCAAATAGTAATATCTTTCTGTAACAAAACCAACACACTGATATACCCACATTAAGTGCCTCTTCATCGACCTGAGCAATTAACATTATACAACATCATTATACTTTGTCACATTTTCCTAAAAAAATAATGATTTTTCCATTGATTATTCTACCAAGTCAAATCTTCAATGTTTCTCATTCCAAGTCCACAACAAACTATTAACAACATATACACAACTCAACACATACAGTAGATTTGTTGAAAAGAGCATATTAAGATGAACTCCACATTAAGTTTTCTAACAATTTCTGAGGATATGTTATTCACTAGGAAAGTAACAGTTTGTGGGTATTCATCAGAAAAATTTGTTAGAGATTGTAGTATTAAAAATATGGTTAATAACGTTTAGTAGATGTGTGTAATGTATGGTAATGATTGAGGTATGATAGTGCAATATGTTTTAAGAGAATTGAAGCCAGGAATGTAAAGAGAAAGATAGTACTATTTAAGTAAGATCGGGTAAGGTAAGATATTATGAGAAGTGTTAAGATTGTAGGAATCCATAATTAAGGTTTTCAACAAAGAGAAGGAGGTAGAAAGAGGTAAGTTGGTTTAGAAACACATGAAGAATATCAGTCTCAGCAAAATGAAGAAATAGAAGTTTTAGTTGAGGTTAATTAAAGGATTTGAATAGAATTTATGGTTGTTCATGAAAATATCAATGTTAGTGATTATATCATAGTGGCAGTACTTTCAGTGGTCAAGAATAGGGCAGTTGTAACAGGACAAGTTAAAAGACAGTTGTGGTAATTATTTGCATATAAGTAGAGATTTCATATTGTAAAGAGATTATTCAGTTTCAGTAAGGGTTGAGTACCAATTCAGTAGTGCAGATTGTGAAACAGTGGTAAATAGCAGAGGAAAAGAAAGAACAAATCACTTTGTCTAAAGAATTGAATATTTGAATTCCAAAATTGTCACCATTTCAGTATAAGGTATTTACATGATAAAAGAAGGCTACAATTATGAGTTAGAGGGTTTGATTGGTGTAGTGGAATCAAGCAGGTAAAGAAATGATTAAAGAAGTCATCTCACAGAGAAAGGATTTTATTCAGTTTAATTAACCGTAATTTAAAGCTAGAGCATTGTTGAGTAGAAGGAAGAATGAAAATAGCAGATTATGTAATGATTATAGATGGATGGTTAAGACAACATTTAGTAAGAGTATCTGTTATCTAGAGTATATAATTTATTTGAATAAAGGTATTCCTTAATAAGCATATGTTCAAAGTTTAATTGAGAACAGGAGTTCATCAGTTGAGAACCAGTACGTATGTAAAAGTAATTTTGTGGATATTGAAAGAGATGTTATTGATATATCAAGACCAGTATTGTTCATAAGATGTATAGTAGCAAGAAGGGTAATGAGTTTAATCAGGATGTGGTAGTAATGGGAAAGAAAAAGCAGGCAGCATATAGAGTTCAGAATTTTTGAAGTCAGTAAAATGTTACATATAAGAAAGGTATGATCAATCAAGCAAAGAATGGTTTTAAATTAATCAATATATAATTAGAATAGTTTGGCAAGATTGGTGAAAGAGCATGTGTAGTGTTATCTAGTTATTCTTGTTTAACAATAAGGAAAGTACAGTATTTCAGTAATATGGTAAAAAGTAGAATATGTTGATTTAGCACATGATTTAGAATGGGTAATAGAAAGATCAAGTTAAAGTAGTGTCGAAGAAAGAAATATTTTAGAAAATGATGGATTTCGTTTGGTTTGTTAATTTAAAAAAAGGCATATATTGTAATGAGATGTATTTGGCAAAGAAAGGATCGAGCATGTTTAAGTTTGAATAAGACCCATAGTTTATGATAATAATGGTACAATAAGACCCAGAGTTTGAGTACATAACACAAATGAAATTGAGGTTAAGTAGAAGTGTTAAGAAAGAGGGTTCATGAATTTAGATGTTTTCTTGCAGCAGTAATTGATTGAGCATGTTTAAGTTTGAATCAAGTGTTTTTGATAATTAAGCAAAGAAAAAATTAGATCCGACCAGAATAGAAGTAGTATTTAAATGGAAAGAGTTGAAGGTAATAACAGAGATTAGAGGTTTTATGAGTTTATTAGGATATTATGAAAATAATTAGATTCAATCAGAGTGGTGCAGCGGAAGCGTGGCGGGCCCATAACCCATAGGTCCTGTGATCTCTCAAGATTGCAGCACTAGTGCCATGATTAATCAGAAGGGTTTCAAGTCTGTGCGGATTTAATCGAAGATGCAGTATTTCTCAGAAAGATTTAAGTTAGTAAATGGAATATTTGAAAAATTAGGATTTCAGAGTAGTATATCAGTTATTGTTGATGCACAGAACAGAGAAGCAGTTTGAGTCAGGTAATCATTAAAGAATGAAGATTGTATAGAGAAATGTCATATAGTTCTTTTGTGATTTCTAGTAGCCAAAGAAGAGTGATTTCAGATGATTAAATTGATTGATAAATGTTGAATGTATTAACAGGTTAAAGTAGGATATCAAAGAACAAGGCAATAAATATAGACATGAAGCATTATTAATAGAAAAGTATTATGAGTTCATAGTGTATTTGTGTAGGTAGTTATTGATGTGAGGAACATATTTGTATGTAGATACAAATAATTGAGATTTTGTATTTGATTTTCTTTGAAAGAATTGTCAGTTAAATATTTGTATAAAATTAAGACATAACTGAAGTTGGCAGCGACAAACAGATATTTGAATGATAATGGTGAATAAGCATAGAGAAATAATTAGTCTAAATTTTGATTTAATGCGACATAATATTCAAGGGTAGAGGTTTACTGTAAAAGTTCTTAAGCAAAATGGCACAGAACAATGTTACAAACACATCCAGAAAAATGTGGAAGAAGGTTAAGTCCAAAGAGATATAAGCACCTAGTGCATGATAGAATTGCTTGAGTTGGGTCAGTACATTAAATATGGATGGTTAACAGAAAGATGTAGCAAGAAAGCAAAGCAAATAAAAGAATGGACAAATTGAGTTAGCCAGAGCAAAAGGTGTGAAAAGCTAGTTAAAAAGAGAAGATGCATAGAGAGATTTACTAAAGAAATGCAGAGAAATATATCTATACATGTTTGAGTTATGAATTTAGTTTCTAGTTATTTATTTAATTATGGAATGTGTTTTAATTTTGGGTTTCTTCTTAATGTCAATGATGGCATTTCTTTTTAAGTGATAGTAATGTAACATAATGATCGTTCAGATTCATGTTTTGGGGAATTATGTGTGATGTTTGGGCCAATGTATGGCCATTGAGCTATGGTTTGGGCTTTAGTGTGTTGTGTAGGTGTTGTGGGCCAGAGGTTTGAGCCCACAGAGGACCCAGGTTCTTTGTTTGAGAACGCGACAGGGGTGGACGACACGTTCTGAATGTGGCCTTCACCTAAGTCACGATCTTAGCACCGCTTGTTTTGGGGTTTTGTCCACTTGTGAGATGCAAGGCGCGCGTCGAGCTTCCGCGTGCCATCGTGTTTGTAAGACCCGGCCCTCTTGGGCCCTTGGCCCTGTCCTCAGGGTCACGACAGGCACCCTGGTTGTGACATGGTCGCGCCAGGGGAGCCTGTCGCGACATGGTTTGTGTGGCGACACACCTGGCCGTCGCGACATGGTCGCAACGGGGGTGGGCGTCACGTTCTTGTCACGGCATCTGGTGGCGTCGCGACTACTTTTTTGATAGACTTGACCACTGTCCTGTCTGTCAGAATAGTCATGTCGGGTGTCAGGTGCATACATCGTTGACGTGACCTGGTCAGCTAGCGCGTTCTGGTTTCCCGATCTTCAAGGTTTGACCGCCTTTTGGGGTCGCGCCAGGGGTGGCCGTCGCGACATGGTCGTGATGCCTAGGGGTGTCGCGACATGGTCGTTGTCGCACCGGGCCGACCCGTCGCATTTTGGTGCCCATCGGTTTAAAATACAGGGCTGCACCCCATTTCCCCCTCTCGCCCTTTCCTTCCCCTTCTTCTTCCTTCTTCCTCCTTCGAGCTCCCTTGTGATTCTTCGACGGTTCTTGGTGCTCGTGGTGCTCATGTTGAGGTGGTGTCGCCCCATTCGTGCAGGGGACATGCTCGTGGTGCTTGGAGCGAGGAGGAGGTGGCCATTCCGACGTGAAGGCTCCAACAGTCAGTTTTCTTGGAGGTAGGGACCCTTGACTCCTCTCGCCCTAGCATGCTCCCTCTCCCCTTGAGATCATGGTTTCTCCGTGGTTTGGGTTGTGGGAGTGTGAGGAATCATGCTCGTATGAGTGTGGTTTTCCATCGAGTGTAGACTCATTGTAAATACATGTTTGTGGGGGTTTGAGGGTGGTTTGGCTTAATTAGAAGTTCTTATGGTGTTTAGCAGGCTCCCCTCCCCCTTATGGAATGATTGTCCCATGTTTTTAGATGGTGTCCGTGAGGACTGCTCCGGAACCCCCCTCGGTTGAGAATGCGACCGCTATAGAGGTCGCGATGATGTCACGACCGACAGGGCCGCCACGACATCATCGCGATGCTCTTGGGTGTCTCGACAAGGTCGCAACGGCTTGGGCCGCCACGACAGTGTCGCAGTAGGTCTGGCCGTCATGACAAGGTCACAATGGCCCGACGCATCGTGACTACAACAGAGACATGTAGGTCTTGCGAAGTTCCGTGTTTTGTGGAGTCTTTGCTGTTTCCACTTCTTACTGTACCCGTGGCACTAGTGCTAGTTCCCTAGTATGGTCCTACACTAGTCGTTTGTCCAGTGCTCGGCACCTGAGGGCTTGTCCCGTGAGAGAGGTTGTTACCGTTGCCTGGGACCCCCATCCCCACGCGCATGTTGAGGGAGTACTCCGGGCGGCGGATGTGCTCGAGTCACGACTTTGGAGCGAAGGGGAAAATGGTGGTTAGGACAGCGGCGTTGAGTTGTTTGCACATCTCTTGTGGTTGGTCTGGGACGCCGAGGTCATTTTGGGAGTTCTTCCCGACGCAGTCCAGCTAGTCCATTTCTCACTGCCTCGTTCTTTGTGGCCCTGGAACCACCTAGAGAGGCTAGGCGTGGGACCGTAGTCCGGCCAGACTATGACGGTTACTGTTGTGTACTTTGTGTCCTGTCTCACTCTGACGAGACGTGGAGGTTTGGACCTGGGTCGAGGATACGACGTCAGTGGACGCACCTGACCGGTTGACTAGTGGTAGTGCTTTCCATAGCTAGTGTTTCTTGTCTAGGCAGGTTTTCTCTATCTGTGTTACAAGCTGTGTAACACCCCAAAATTTTTATGTATTTGAAAATTAGAAAAATATGAAGATTTTGATTATTAAACATAACTATTATCATGAGATGTAATTAACTTTAATTTAAAATTAGTTGGCAATAATAAATGCTATTCCAATATCGTACTGAGAGGTGTGCACTCCGACAGGGCGACACCAGAATTCTGTAACGAAAATGAAATATGAGAACACCATAATTTCTAGAAAAATGTGCTGATATCAAAAATGTAAATATCTAGAATTGTTGACTTGGGATTTTGAGATTAAGCCGACGCAACTATTTTTCGAGCAATTTTTGCTGGGTGAAAAATAAATACGAAAAATGAAAATAAAATCATCATAATTTGTAAAACCTTTCAATTAGCTTATATTTGAAATTTCAACTTAATTTGGTATTGTTTGAATACAAAAACATTAGGACGAAGTGGCCAACTGAATTATTTACTATTTACACCAACGATTTATCTAAATAAAATTGCTTACGTAGCTTTGGCTACGTAAGGCCCACTTCACTTAGGTTAGAAAGGCTACACGTTTCACCCTACGTGTAGATCATGGGGGCTACATGGCATATGTGGCTTTGGGTGGAGAGGAGAGGCCTGCACCACAACACATGGATGGCCGACGTGCCATGCATGCAAGGGGGTTGAGAGCTTATATAAGCCTCCTCTCACCCTTCGTGGGAGTTTTTCCACTCCTTTCTACTGCTTCTTTCCTACTCCTGCTGCTGTTGAAGCTGCTGCTGCTGCTTCTTCTATAGCTGTTGTGGCTGCCTCTACAGGTTACCCTCTCCTTGCTATTGTGGGCTCTTACGTTGAGGAGAAGAAGGAACTTCACTCTCTCCCAGTCAGGTAGGTTCCTCTCTACAACTCTTCTTCCATTTCTTGTTTCATGCTTGTGGTCTCTCCATTTGTATAAACCCATATTTACTATTTGTTCCATGTTCTGTAGAACTCACCTTCCTTTGGTTTCCTTCTTCTATTAAAATCCTTAAGACCGTCTATTTCAGTATTATTTTGATTTGAGTTCAGTAAAGCTAATAGGAGTGTCTTTCTCTCTCACTGTGTTCATGCCTTTAGCGAAGTTCCTGTCTTTGGTTATTGATACATGTATTTGATATGACTTTCCTTCCAAATTCGAGAAAGATTCTCATGAAGGATTTATGTAAGCAATTTTCTTTCTTCTAGAAGTCTTTCCATGCTATCCATACCATAAAGACCTCCTCTTTTTGTTCTAGCCTTCCTCTCATACTGAGGAACTCCATGTTTAAGTTTTTGACCATGTCCATACTTGCCTTTGATTCTGGAAACATCTTTAGAATTGTTCTTATATTCCTTGTAATCATGTTTAGCTAATATTCGTGTTAGGTCCAAGCATGTTTGTAGAAATCTTCCTATTAGTTACAAGAGAATGTGGTTTGGAAGAGTTATGTTTCCAG
The DNA here is from genome assembly GCA_014218235.1 of Colocasia esculenta. NCBI lineage: Eukaryota > Viridiplantae > Streptophyta > Magnoliopsida > Alismatales > Araceae > Colocasia > Colocasia esculenta. The sequence goes on from CM024757.1 coordinate 54,027,621, forward strand.
TATATCATCTTGTCGTAGGTGTCCATGCCACAATATATTCCTGTTGTTCTACTTGTTTCCCTCATGTAAAGTAGTGTTTAGAACTAGAAACAAGACCCTTTTGATGTTGTCAATCATGTAAGGATTCATAGAAACACTTGGTAGAATTTCCTGTGGTAGTTTTACCACATTCCTGGAAGTTTAGATCACACCTATCGACAACCAGCACTTACCTGTCGACAGGGTTCCTGCTTCCAGAACCCAGACAATGCAAAAACCAGTAGTAGTTGTCGAAAGATGTTCCTCATCTTTCGACAGATGTTCCTCACCTGTCGACAACCGACTCTGGTCTGTCGATAGATAGTGTTCAGATCCCACGAATTGGTTCTTGGAGGACAGTGACTGTCGACAGCCACTTCCTGGCTGTCGACATACACCTGTCTGAGGTGTTTAACCTGATCTGTGTCATGCCCAACCAAAGGTGTCAGCAGGAATCCTGTAAGACTGAAACTCATACCTACATGTAAATAAGGAAGTACCCCCCATTTGAATGCAATAAAAATATCAGAAAAATCATCTCTCTTACCAATAAAAAGTCAACTCTCCCACCAAAGAAGAAAAACATGATTTTGGCGATTCCATCAAAATAGCATCTTTCTAATCTCTCACAAATTGGCCTACCTAAAAGTCTCATAATTCAAATGAACCTTGTTGAATCCAAGTTCCGGTGAAACCACCAGTTTATGTTGACAAATAGAACCACTTCTTCCCCAATCAAAGTTGACACACTCTTGTATTGTCCAAACAAGTTGACATTCCCCTTTTCTTGGATTCTAAACTATTATACCACAGAGATGAATCATTTAATCATCATCTACATCCATCTTTGGATTATTCTTGGACATCTTAAATTATCTTGATTCTTGTACCTTCTGGATATCTTTGAGCATTAACTTCTAGAACCCTGCTTCCTTTGATATAGTTGTACTCCTGATGAGTGCCGAAGTACCATGTATGTATATCAGAATTGGAAATGGGATGACGGACTTTTGGGTCTTCAGATTGTCTCTTGATTTAATGCCAGTGCATATGGGGCAGATCCAGTCCCAGGAGGAGCACCCGAATATGTTTAATCTGCGCAGAGCAGTATGGATCTCCAGGGTGTTTGGCATGACACCACTACAAGCTAGATTGGTCTACATTTCCATGAATTATGTTGAAACATGTTTGTTTATTACTTGCTTGAGGAGTGGACATGGCATCTCTATACATACACTGTCTTTATTTCCTTCTGAATTATTGACTATATATACACTCGTGCTTTACTACTTCATTGATGAACACCTTATGTTAGTTCATTGGCATACTACTTCTTGCTTGATACTATTTGATAATCATGGTTAACTTCATTTATGATCTGATTTGTATCATTTTTCCATTACTTCTACTCAGTCCTTATTACCTTCTTGTACCCCAATTATTCTTGATTCATGTAAACCTTTATATTCTTGATTTTGGAGGATAAATCCTACTGAGCAAGAATGCTCATACCTACTTTTTCTCAGGTAATCTATAGTACTAGAAGGCGGGACATCGGGATTTGTGTGCTGAGTGATCAACCTTTGCAGCGTCTATCTTTGAGTTGTAAATTGAAAATCATGTAATATCTGTAGAATGACAGTTAATTATTTTTATTTAGTGAAGCCCTGAGCAATTTTCTGCTCATTTAGTTCAAAATTTACGCTTGATTTCTTATTCGTTCACATTCTGTCATTTATAGATATATTAAATGTCGGGACATGACAAGCCATGTGGTGGTCATGATGAGCAGTCGTACGAAGTTTTCGACCGTGCTGTACTTCCGTACCGTTGCTAGCTAGTAGCTTTGCTTCCACACTTTCTTTCGTAGGTAGAAGATATAACCGTTGTTATTTAATTAAGTACATAGTTTTGACTACCTGTTAGAGCTAGTAGGAGATTAGTAGTCCCTACTAAGCTTCTGTTGTGAAGCTTATCCCTCCTTTTTCCTAGGTGAGACTTCTCGGCAGCGGCAGGGTGCACGCCAGGCGGAGGAGACGGGGCAGTAGTCATGGTCCCCATAGCTAACAGTGGTTCCCCCTCTCAGTGTATGTCACCCTCGGGGTATGCCCCTAAGGGACTTGTTATTCCCCTGCCTTTACTTGTACTAGTTGTGTGTGTTGGGACTGTACCTAGAACGATATGCAACGGTCTCGCTCTTCTTTCTGCTTCTGCGTGTGTGCTCCTAGTTAGCAGTTGACATTTATTTCCTTTACATATTCTGTTAGACTTACATTATAGCCCTTCCAGATCTCTGGATCCGTGGGTGGCGACCGTGAAAATCGAGTCCTCGGCGTGGGCCGAGGGTCGGGTTCTCGGGGTCGTTACAGTTGGTATCAGAGTGAGAGTCTGACAGAACTTGTAGGGGATTTAAACTACGACAGAAAGTCCCAACAGTAGTACAAGTACACTGCTAGCCGTCTGAGTTGGTATTGTTAACCCTGTTGGTTGTGTGCTGCATAGGATATGGCTCCGCGCAGGTGTAGGTAGGCCAAAGAGCTGATAGAGTAGTTGGATGAGTCGGATATGCCCACGCAGGGGCAGGTCTAGGAGGAGGTGTTAGCAGAGGAGTCTGTGGCATAGCCTCAGGGTGCAGCGGCAGTAGCAGCAGTAGGCGGGCAGTAGTAGCAGGAGCACCAGCCTCAGCCGCAACAGTACGCAGATTGGTTTCCCCTGGCTGAGCAGTTCTTCAGGAACCTGTACCAGGGAGCATGGCAGCCTGGGCAGATGGCAGCAGGTGTTTAGCCTTCAGTACCTCCCTCAGTAGTGCCGGAGCAGTAGGAAGATCTGGAGGTAGAGCAGCCAGTGATTCAGCAGGCATTGGGTACTGAGAGTACCCTGGCCGGTCGGCGGAGGATGGCTGTCACTGAGGACAGGACCGCCCTATTGGAGAGGTTCTTGCATCTCTGACTACTGATGTTCCTTAGTGAGTATGATCCAGACAAGGCAGAGAGTTGGACGCATGAGATGGAGCGCACGTTTGAGACTATGGAGTGTGCCGAGGAGGACCAGGTTAGACTGGCAGTGTATCAGCTCAAGGGGCCAGCCCATGAGTGGTGGAGAGTTCAGCGGCAGACTCACTTCCAGGGACAGCGTTTGGATCAGATCACTTGGAAGCAGTTTTTGGGGGTCTTTCACGGCTTTCCTGACTACGCTCGACGTGAGAGACAAGACCAGTTCCACGAGTTGGTTCAGGGTGATCTCACAGTACTGAGTACCACCAGAGGTTCATCTAGTTGTTGAGGCATGTTCCTCATGTTTCCAGCAGTGAGCAGGCTTGTGCAAGGTTCATCGTGTTGGTCCTCTTTTGATACGGCAGCAAGCTAACCTAGAGGGGGCGTGAATAGGTTTTTCTGAAATCTAAAATAGAAACTTAAACACAAAAAATTAACACTTGAAAGTTTGGTTAGCTTAGTGTGATAAAGAGTAGCAGTGCGGAAGCAAATAAACAATCACACAAATGAGACAAGGAATTTATCTTGGTTCGGCCCTTCCCACATGGAAGTCCTACGTCCAGTCCCTGAGCAATATCTCAGGATTTCACTACCCAAGGGTACAGTCCCCCTTATAGACCCTTACACACCCAGCTGTAGCAGGTCTTCTCTTCACAACCTGAAGAGGAATTACAACACCCTAGATCCCACCAGGTCTTCTTCTCTTTCCCGGGCAAGAAGGCAGCCCACTTCTTTTACAGGCTCAGAAGCAAACCTCCTGGTACAAACCCCAGTGCGGTTCTGCTAGACACAAACCCCTAGCTAGGTTCTACACTGTATATAGTCCTACAGCTGGATAGAAATCTTTCTTAGAAAAGAAAGATCAAAGCTGAGAGTTGGAACAAATGAAATCCAACTAAAAGAACTCTCAGCGAAAAGACTCTCTCCCCCAGATTACAAGATGCACACAAAGAGAGTGGAAGAGAGGAGAAGGAGCTTGAATGCTTGAGTGCTTCAATTGCTTGAACACTTCTTTTTGGCTCAGGCTCTTTCTCTCTTTTCCTTTGAGTGTATGTGGCATTGAGGTTCCTCACTGGTTGTACACTCCTTCAAAGATCTCCAGGAAAGCTCTTTTGTTGGTCCTCTTTTGATACGGTAGCAAGCTAACCTAGAGGGGGGGGGGGTGAATAGGTTTTTCTGAAATAGAAACTAGCAGTGCGGAAGCAAATAAACAATCACACAAATGAGACAAGGAATTTATCCTGGTTCGGCCCTTCCCACATAGAAGTCCTACGTCCAGTCCCTGAGCAATATCTCAGGATTTCACTACCCAAGAGTACAGTCCCTCTTATGGACCCTTACACACCCAGCCGCAGCTGGACTTCTCTTCACAACTCGAAGAAGAATTACAACACCCTAGATTCCACCAGGTCTTCTTCTCTTTCCCGGGCAAGAAGGCAGCCCACTTCTTTTACAGGCTCAGAAGCAAACCTCCTGGTACAAACCCCAGTGCGGTTCTGCAAGACACAAACCCCTAGCTAGGTTCTACATTGTATGCAGTCCTACAGCTGGACAGAAATCTTTCTTAGAAAAGAAAGATCAAAGCTGAGAGTTGGAACAAATGAAATCCAACTAAAAGAACTCTCAGCGAAAAGACTCTCTCCCCCAGATTACAAGATGCACACAAAGAGAGTGGAAGAGAGGAGAAGGAGCTTGAATGCTTGAGTGCTTCAATTGCTTGAACACTTCTTTTTGGCTCAGGCTCTTTCTCTCTTTTCCTTTGAGTGTATGTGGCATTGAGGTTCCTCACTGGTTGTACACTCCTTCAAAGATCTCCAGGAAAGCTCTTTTGTTGGTCCTCTTTTGATACGGTAGCAAGCTAACCTAGAGGGGGGGGGGGTGAATAGGTTTTTCTGAAATAGAAACTAGCAGTGCGGAAGCAAATAAACAATCACACAAATGAGACAAGGAATTTATCCTGGTTCGGCCCTTCCCACATAGAAGTCCTACGTCCAGTCCCTGAGCAATATCTCAAGATTTCACTACCCAAGAGTACAGTCCCTCTTATGGACCCTTACACACCCAGCCGCAGCTGGACTTCTCTTCACAACTCGAAGAAGAATTACAACACCCTAGATTCCACCAGGTCTTCTTCTCTTTCCCGGGCAAGAAGGCAGCCCACTTCTTTTACAGGCTCAGAAGCAAACCTCCTGGTACAAACCCCAGTGCGGTTCTGTAAGACACAAACCCCTAGCTAGGTTCTACATTGTATGCAGTCCTACAGCTGGACAGAAATCTTTCTTAGAAAAGAAAGATCAAAGCTGAGAGTTGGAACAAATGAAATCCAACTAAAAGAACTCTCAGCGAAAAGACTCTCTCCCCCAGATTACAAGATGCACACAGAGAGAGTGAAGAGAGAAAGAGCTTGAATGCTTGAGTGCTTCAATTGCTTGAACACTTCCTTTTGGCTCAGGCTCTTTCTCTCTTTTCCTTTGAGTGTATGTGGCGTTGAGGTTCCTCATTGGTTGTACACTCCTTCAAAGATCTTCAGGAAAGCTCTTTTGTTGATCTTCAGCCATGCTTCATCTTTTATATGAGCGGCTTTTGAATAGATATGTTGAAGAGATCCGTTGGAGCTCTTCTAGTCGTTGCTGATCTTTCTATTCTTTTTCTTCTTCAGATGGTCAGCCACTTGGTGGTCTTCGAGGTCTGCAAGCATATAAGAAGGAGTTTAGCTAAAACAGTGTTTCTGTCAAAAAGCTTATACCTCTATGTTTCCTGTTGTCTTCCATAAATGGTAGGTAACCTCTTTTTTGTTCTGACAAGAAAGAAGAGATCTAGAAAGATAAGTAAAAATATCTCCTGTCAGAAAGATAGAAGAACGCAAATCAATAATATATGACTTTTTTACTAAATGCCAAACATTTGAAACATCTGAGAATATAAAGGAAATCGATGTTTTAAGATGAAATTGTTGTTGGCTCAAATCGTTCTTTAAGGAAGGCAAATCGATGATTCACTTATCAAATCGTTACAACCATCGAATCATTGTTTTCTCTTATCGAATCGTTATAGAGACCAAATCGATGTGACATTTATGAAATCGTTGTGAGACCAAATCGTTGTTCTCACTTAACAAATCGATGTGAGACCAAATCGATGTGAGACCAAATCGATGTTCTCACTTAGCAAATCGTTGTGAGAGGCAAATTAATGTGACGATAAAATCGTTATGGCACTTATTGAATCATTGTGAGAACCAAATCGTTGTTTCTCACTTACCAAATCGATGTTCTCACTTACCAAATCATTGTGAGAGCAAATCGTTGTTCTCACTTATCAAATCGTTATACGGTCAAATCGATGTTTCACTTAACGAATTGTTACACAATCAAATCGTTGTGTAACTTATCAAATCGTTTGTTAGTGAAATCGATGTGGCATTTTGAATAGAAATTGATGTATATTGAATGAACATCGATTAAGCATTTTAGTGCACAGTATACAACGGTAATTCTAATAAATTTATATTTATTAGGAAATAATGATATTAAATATATTTGATAATATTAATCATAAATTTTGTTATCATCAAAATGTAAGAGTAAAATATAAGAGTGGTTCAACACATCGCAGGTCTAAGGCCAGATTTGTGGTGGGGCATGATTGCTTACTTGTGTGCCACCTTGGGAGAGGCCGTGGCTAAGGCCACCGCCTTGGAGAGAGAGACCTGGCAGTCCCAGTAGTAGCAGCAGCAGTAGCAGGGAGGAGCCTCTAATAGGTCCTCGCCGTACCAGCGTCCCGCAGGTAGTCGCGGTAGCATGACTTCTTCTTCTTCGGGCTCAGGCAGTTCAGGTAGTTCCAGGATGCGCTCAATGTTCAGGCAGTTGTCTACTCACGGGGGTGGACAGAGTTGGCAGCAGAGGTGTCAGTCGAGGTTTGTGGAGCAGTCAGTCCAGCAGGGAGCTGAGCAGGGTAGACAGGAGGCAGTCTGTTACACTTGTGGTTTGCCGGGCCACTTTAGGAGGCATTGCCCGATGGGGCAAGTCCAGCAGCCGCAGTAGCCAGTGCAGTACGCGCAGCAACTACCGCAGTACTAGTTCCGTCCCCAGCAGCAGGCACCCCGGCAGCAGCAGCAGGGGAAGTACCAGCAGCAGCCTCAGCAGTTCCAGCAGCCTTAGCAGTTCTAGCCGTACCACCAGCAGCAACAGTTTCCACAGCACCAGCAGCCGCCGCAGCAGTAGCAGCCCCAGCAGGCGTCACAGCGTGGGCGTGGACGTGGTCATGTGATGGTGCTTACCAGGGAGCAGGCCAAGGCGTCGAACCTGGTTATAGGTACCCTGCCTATCATTGGTAGAGCTGCTCGTGTTTTGGTTGATTCCAGTGCTTCTCTTTGTTTTGCTTCCGAGGAGTTTTATGAGTCTCTGGTTCATCACACCCCTGAGAGGCAGTGTGATGTTATGGTCGATCTCCCGTCCGGTGATTATATGCATTCTTTCGGTTACCTGCAGGGCGTCACAGTTGAGGTCCAGGGACACCAGTTGCCGGCCAGGTTGTATGCGTTGCAGCTTCGTGACTTTGACGTCGTCCTGGGCATGGACTGGTTGGAGGCTCACTCAGCTATGGTGGATTGTCAGCAAAAGACTGTTCAGTTTGAGATACTTGGAGCGCGTGTTCTCTACTTCCGAGGTATCAAGTCTAGTTGTCGACCTTTTATTTCCTTTTGTAGAGCTCGTCGTTTGATCTGCGATGGCTGTGTAGCATATCTTGCTTATGTTTGTTCCTTGGAGCCTAGCAGGTCGTCAGTTTTTGATGTGCCTATTGTTTGTGAGTTCTCTGATGTTTTCCCGGAGGATCTACCTGGGTTACCGCTTGAGCAGGAGGTAGAGTTCTTCATTGAGCTTTTGCCTGGTACCTTACCGGATGGCTCCGACTAAGTTGCGCGAGTTGAAGCACCAGTTGCAGGAGTTGCTTGAGCTGGGCTTCATTCATCCGAGTCGTTTGCTGTGGGGAGCGCCCGTGCTGTTCGTGAGGAAGAAGGATGGCAGTTTTAGGTTGTGCATCAATTACAGGCAGTTGAACTAGGTAATAGTAAAGAACAAGTACCCGTTGCCGAGGATCGATGATTTGTTTGACTAGTTGCAGTCAGCCAGAGTGTTCTCAAAGATTGACTAGAGGTCCGCTTACTACCAGTTGAGGATCAGAGAGTCAGATGTTGGCCTGATAGCTTTCCATTCGAGGGATGGTCACTTTGAGTTCGTTGTGATGTTGTTTGGGCTCACGAACGCACCCCAAGCGTTTATGGATTTGATGCATAGGGTGTTCAGTGAGTACCTGGATTGGTTCATGGTCATCTTTATAGATGACATTTTGGTCTGCTCGGCTTCTAAGGAGGAGCACGAGGAGCATCTGAGGATCGTGCTAGAGACATTGCAGAGTCACCAAGTTTATGCCAAGTTCGACAAGTGTGAATTTTGGCTGAGGGAGGTGAACTTTCTCGGGCACGTGATCTCAGGTTCTAGTGTGGCAGTGGACCCTGTCAAGGTTGAGGCAGTGTTGTCTTGGGATCAGCCCACTTTAGTGTCAAAGGTTCACAGCTTTCTGGGTTTGGCAGACTATTACAGGAGGTTCATCCAAGATTTTTCCAGGATTGCAGGGCTGTTGGCCAAATTGACGAGACTTGATGCCAGATTTTTTGGTCCGAGGACTGCGAGTAGAGCTTTCTGGTGCTGAAGATGAGGTTTACTTCAGTGCCAGTGTTGGTCTTGCCATCATGTAGCAGAGGTTTTGTGGTCTACACCAATGCGTCGAGGTCAGGTTTGGGTGCAGTGCTGATGTAGCATAGTGGGGTCGTTGCCTATGCTTCTCGGCAGCTGAAGAAGCATGAGGAGAACTACTCTACCCATGACTTAGAGTTGGCAGCAGTGGTGTTCGCTCTGAAGTTGTGGAGTCACTATTTGTACGGCGAGGCGTTCGAAATTTTCACTGACCATTAGAGGTTGCAGTACATTTTTCACTCAGAGGGATTTGAACTTGAGGCAGCATAGATGGATTGAGTATTTGAAGGACTACGACCTTACCCTCTCCTATCACCCAGGAAGGGCTAACGTCGTGGCAGATGCTTTGAGCAGGCATGTTCGCTTGAGTTCGTTGATGGTCAGAGAGTGGATTCTGTTTGAGGATATGTCCCAGGGAGTTTTATACCCTTCGAGGCGCAGAGACCGTGCAGTGATGACCAGCTTGTCAGTTCGTTCGTCAGTGTACCGTCAGTTGTTAGAGGCACAGCAGGCAGACTCAGAGTTGGCAGATATTTTGCAGATGCCAGAAGTTGAGCTAGGCGAGGACAGTGAGGTCTGATTTAGAGACAGATTGTATGTTCCCGATGATGCACGCCAAGCGCTATTGTCAGAGTCACACCGGTCGAGGTACGCTGTTCATCCTAGTTCCACTAAGATGTACCATTGTTGAGCAACTACCCCAAGGAATTTAAGTGAGAAACAACGATTTGGTTCTCATAACGATTTCATAAGTGAGAAACAACGTTTTAGCTCTCACATCGATTTCATAAGTGAGAACAACGATTTGCTCTCATATCGATTTGGTTCTCATAACGATTTCATAAGTGAGAACAACGATTTGCTCTCATATCGATTTGGTTCTCATATCGATTTCATAAGTGAGAACAACGATTTGCTCTCATATCGATTTGGTTCTCATAACGATTTCATAAGTGAGAACAACAATTTACTGTCACATCGATTTGGTTCTCATAATGATTCGATAAGTGCCACAACGATTTGATAAGATTCATAACGATTTGGTTGCCACATCGACTCAATAAGTTAAACATTGATTTGCCCATCGATTTGCCTATCTTATAATAATGATTTATTTTCACTTAAACATCATTTTTGTCCAATCATCGACTTCATGTAAACATCGATTTCCTTTATATTCAGATGTTTCAAATATGTTTGGCGCCTAATGAATGTTGAGCAACTACCCCAAGGAATTTAAGATTTTCTTAAATTAATATATATCTGTTGTTTTTCTATGACAAAACTCTTGAAATAGACCTTTTACAAAGCAAATATATTAGTTACATATCACAAAAATCATACAGATATATTACAGGACTATACCTCCATCTCAGAAATTTTTCTAAGTCCACAGCTCTCTCTATGTCCTACTGACTTCGACTGTTATCTTCGACTGTTAACTTCGACTCCCTCAGAAATGAAGTCAAATAACCTTGAATATTTTCTAAGTCCACAACTTTATATGTAATTCGACTGATGACTCCGACTGGTACAGTCGAATGCCTTACAAAATCCAACTCTTGATTCGACTATCATCTTTAACTACCATAGTCGAATGCCTCAGAAATCGATCTATATAGTATTCGACTGCTATAGTCGAATAGCCTTGTTTTTTCTCAGAAGTCGAATTACCTTATTAGAGTCGAATTACTTCTACTTCTTCAGTCGAATTGTATGTTCTTATAAATTCGACTTCTCTATCAGTTCTGAACTTAAACCTTTCTTAAAGTAAGTCTGATAAACTCCAATCTAATCATGTTCTTAATCATCCTGGACACAATTGTTATTAAGATCTTCATTGTTTGGATATTTTATTAGTCCATAAAAAATGACATTATTTTATTATTTCTCTGACAGGACAAGAAACATTATACTTAAAATATTTATCTAAATCTTGTGCAGACTGCAGACTACTTCTGAAATATTTTTTTGAGTTTAGCCTCATGGTCTTCATGTCTTTGCTCCGAATTTTTCTGGATACAATAGATACATTGCATTTATGTATTTTCAGGTGCATGGCATCTGACAAGACTCACCTACCACTGACAGACCCATACTTTGCCTTTTTAGCATATCTGTCTGTCTACTCCTTCTGTCTGAAAGATTGTGCATACGAGGTTTCCATACCTTCTTTCTGTATTTTTCTGACTCACCTACCTCAAGGTATGGAGATACTCTTCTCTTTTGTCTTGTCCCCTGTGCAGGCATTTATTGGAGCATGTTTTTAGCATGTCTCTTCCACAGTTCACTCTGAAGAGAAAGAGCTTATCTTCTAGCTATAAAGACCACACCTCCTTCGGAAAATCTAGGAAAGAAGCAAAACTGAAAGACTTCTAGATAACAAACACTTCAAGACCCAAAGGATCCTAGAGATCTCTTCAAACGGTCAGATTGCAAATAGCCACAAATTCCAACGACTATCTTTCAAACGGCTATATTTTGAAGTGTATAAAAGGAACTCAAGTTTGAAAAGAACAACAACAAGCGCAAACAAGCCTTTACTCTTCTTGAAAGCATCATTCGAATCCTTCAAGTTTTCTCAAGCTTTCCTGCAAGCCACAAGTCTGAGAGCTTTACTTCAGAAAATATTCTCTAAAGTTCTTTTGAAGTTCTGTGTTGGGTGGCAACTGTAATTGCTTATTTTCTTCTAGTCCACCCTTGCATTTTCAGATAGGATTCAAGTCTCATTTCTGATCTATTAATCCTTCTGAAGTCTGTATGTGTTTGTGCTAAGATCTGAGGCAAACACACAAGTGTTTCTTTATTATTCTTGTGTAATTTCTACAAAAGTTTGTTTCTGCATTGCCCCTCTTGTGTAGGGAAGGCCATTGTGAAAGGCAGTTGTTGTACCCTGTTTAGGGAAGACTTGCTTGGGAGCAAGTAGGTTTGTAATTCCTCTCAAGGGTGAGAGAAGGCCAATTTATTGGCAGATAGTGGAAATCTCAAGTGGTTGGCTTGAGGACTGGATGTAGGACTTCTATGTGGGAAGAGCCGAACCAAGATAAACTCTTGTGCATTTCTGTGTGATTGTTTTTCCGCCAAGTTCACACTTGAATCACACACCACACACTAAGTACTAACTCATCTATTTAGTGTTGTGCATTTCAGAAGAAAATTTTAAGAGTTAAGAAGTCCTATTCACCCCCCCCTCTAGGACATCTAGTTTGCCATTTCGATCCAACAAGTGGTATCAGAGCGTGGTCTTCTCAGAAGAATCCAAGAAGATTTGAGAAGAAATGGCATTCGAAGCTCACAACTATGAAGGCCAATCTGTCACAAGGCCACCATTCTTTGATGGTGAAGATTACCAATACTGGAAGATGCGAATGGAGTGCTTCATCAGAGGTACTAATTTTGATTTATGGCAGGTAATAGAACAAGGTGATTATCAAATTCTTGGTGAAACTTCCTCTTCTGGTCTTTCCATAGCAGATAAGAGAAATATGTCATTAAATTACAAGGCAAAAAATTATTTTTGCTGTGCTTTGTCTAAAAGAGAATTTAACAGACTTTCAACATGTAAAACAGCTAAGGAAATGTGGGATAAGCTTCAAGTAACCTATGAAGGTACAGATGGGGTTAAACAAACAAGGATAGATATACTTGTATCCCAATATGAACAGTTCAAAATGCTCCCTAATGAAAATACAACTCAAATGTATAACAGATTTTCAAACATAATTGTCGGACTAAGTTCTTTAGGAAAAGTCCTAACTAATGAAGAAATAGTTAGAAAAATCCTAAGATCTCTAACTAATGTATGGACCCCTAAAGTTACAGCCATAGAGGAAGCTCATGACTTAACACACTTGTCTATTGATAAATTAATAGGATCCCTTATGTCTCATGAAATTAATATGGAAAGATTCTCTGAAAATTCTTCGAAAGAAAAAATCAAATGCTTTGTAGATTGCAGATTCCTCTTCATCTGAAGATTCTAAAGAAAAATCAGATGACAGTGATGATGAGGCAATGCTCTCAAGAAAGTTGCAGAGAATTCGAGCAAAGAAAAAGAAATTTGGCTCAAAAAGGTTCTTCAAGAGAGATAAGAAGAAAGCGCAGACCTGCTATGAGTGTAATAAGTCAGGACACTACAAATCTGAATGTCCCAAGCTTAAGAAGAAGGATCAAGTTGACAGATCAGACAAGAAGAAAGGCAAGGAAAAGAAATATAGAAAATTCAAGAAAAAGGCAATGGCAGCAACATGGGACAATGAAGAAGGAACCAGTTCAGAATCATCCAACTCAGAATCCGAAGAAGAAGAGAAGGCAAATCTAGCCCTCATGGCAGGACTAGAGTAGGTAAACTCAGAAACCTCCTTTACTTCATGTTCTGAATCTGATTCTGATAGCCTTGAAGATGCTTTTAATGAACTTTATGAAAGATAGTAGTAAAACAAATGAAAATAGTGAAACTAAATCTATTGAACCAAGAAAAGGCTAACACCTTTCTTAAAAATGAAATAGAAAGGTTAAACAAAAGTTCAAGTGAAACTAAAAGAACTAATGAACTGCTGTGCAAAGACTTGAAAAATAAAAATAGCAAGATTTTGGAAATAGAATCAAATCTTAAGGATCTTAAAAATGAAGAAAAGTTGCTAGAGGAAAATAATTATCTAAAAGCCACCATAGAAAAGATTTCTAAATGCAAAACTTCTATATTCGTCAATATAAAAGGTTCTAAAGTAGGAAAGAAGAAATATAGATTAGGATACACACCTCCTCCAAATGAAGAAGATATTATTCATCTTAAAGTGTATGCAACCCCTAAATTGTGGCAGAAAAAGAAATCAAAAATACTAAGAAGGTAAATCAGCATATGTACAAACAAAAATAGAAATCTAACAATTTTGCATATATGAAGAATCCTTTTGATTTATGTTGTAGTCATTGTAACCAATTAGGACACACAGTAAGCACATGCACCTCTAGACACTAGAGATGGATTCCTAAAACTAACCATCAAGGACCCAAGAAAATTTGGGTACCAAAAGTTACAACTTAATTTTGTTTGCAGGATCGGTTGAGGGCATCAAAATGGTATTTGGATAGTGGATGCTCAAGGCACATGACAGGAGATAGGAAGCTATTCACAACATTTAGAAATGAAGTTGGTCAAGTAACTTATGGTGATAATGGAAAAGGAAATATATTAGGGTGTGGAATAGTTGGTACTAAAAAAAAGAACCTAATTGAAGATGTCATGTATGTAGAAGGTCTGAAGCATAATCTGATAAGTATTAGTCAGTTATGCGATAAAGAGCATTCAGTAAATGTTTAGAATGATAAGTGTATTATTCTGGAAGGTAACAAGATTGTGTTCGAAGCTCAAAGAATAAAGAATTTATATACATTGCAACTAGCAGAATTAAAGGAAGTAAACTTATGTCTTGTAACCACCAAAAGTGAAGAGTCTGATTTGTGGCATAGAAGACTTGGTCATGCAAGCACCTAAGTAATCAAGAAATTAATGAAGCATGTTCTGGTTGAAGGTCTTCCCAAGATGAAAGTCAAGAAGTCTAGAATTTGTTTAGCTTGTGCAAAAGGAAAACAAACCAAGACCTCATTTCAGTCCAAGACAATTTTTACAACTTCCAAGCCTTTGGAATTAATTCACATGGATTTGTTTGGACCTATGAGGATAGTTAGTCTTGGAGGAAAAGTCTATGGCTATGTATTAGTTGATGACTACTCAAGGTACACTTGGGTATCTTTTCTAGAAGCCAAATCTGAAGCCTTTCAAGCATTTCTGAAGTTCAGCAAAATAGTTTAGAAAAATCAGAAATTTCAGATTACAAGCATTAGATCTGATTATGGAGGTGAATTCAAGAATGAAGAAGTCATGAAGTTCTGTGAAGAAAATGGGGTTGAGGACAACTTCTCAGCACCAAGAATACCTCAACAAAATGGAGTAGCAGAAAGAAAGAATAGAACACTGCTGGATATGACCAGAACAATGTTGAATGAGTATAATTTGCCAAAATATTTCTGGGCAGAGGCAGTCAATACAGCCTGATACATTATCAACAGATGCATGATCAGACCCATTCTAAAAAAGACTCCATATGAACTCTACAAGGGAAAGAAGCCCAACATCAGTCATCTTCGACCTTTTGGCTGTAAGTGCTTTATTTTAAATAATGGTAAGGACAAATTAGGAAAATTAGATGCTAAGAGTGATGAAAGTTTCCTGTTAGGATACATTTCAAAACCTAGAGGTTATAAAGTATTCAATAGGAAAACATTAACTATAGAACAATCTGTGCATGTCTTATTTGATAAAACTAACCCTTCTATCAAAAGGATAGAAGAAGAAGAAGAAGAAAAGTGTGTTGATAATCTATGCAGGGATCTAGAAAAGACTTCTCTTGAAGAAGAAGGAAAAGATGAAGAAATGGAAGATCCCCCATTAGAAGATCTTCAACAACAAGAAGAACCACAAGAAGGGCTACCTAGAGAATTAAGGTATCACCGGAATCATCCAAGAGAAAACATTATAGGTGATCCTGAAGATAGGGTAAGAATAAGAAGTATGCAAATTCCTTGTGATTTTTCTGCCTTAGTTTCACAAATTGAGCCTAAGACAATCAATGATGCACTGGGTGATGAATCTTGGATCTTTGCTATGCAAGAGGAACTTAATCAGTTCCAACGCAGTGAGGTTTGGACTCTTGTACCTAGACCTACTGACCATCCAGTTATTGGAACCAGATGGGTTTTCAGAAACAAGATGGATGAATAAGGAGTAATCACTAGGAACAAAGCCAGACTTGTAGCTCAAGGATATTCCCAAGAGGAAGGCATAGATTTTGATGAAACCTATGCTGCAGTAGCTAGATTAGAGGCAATCAGAATTTTGCTAGCATATGCATGTTCTCTTAACATAAATTTGTTCCAAATGGATGTTAAAAGTGCATTTCTGAATGGTTTTATTAAAGAAGAAGTATATGTTGAGCAACCACCTGGTTTTGAAGTTACTACTAATCCTAATCATGTTTTCCGTTTAAAGAAAGCA
Source organism: Colocasia esculenta (assembly GCA_014218235.1). Taxonomy (NCBI): domain Eukaryota; kingdom Viridiplantae; phylum Streptophyta; class Magnoliopsida; order Alismatales; family Araceae; genus Colocasia; species Colocasia esculenta. The sequence goes on from CM024757.1 coordinate 54,043,445, forward strand.
CTGTATGGTCTGAAACAAGCTCCAAGAGCTTAGTATGAAAGATTAAGTGCTTATCTTATATCACATGTTTTTATAAGAGGTAAAGTAGATAGCATATTATTTATAAAGAAATTTTCAGATGGAATCTTAATTGTGCAAATCTATGTTGATGACATTATCTTTGGTTCTACTAATGAATCACTTTGCAAATTCTTTGAAAATCTGATGCAAAGTGAATTTGAAAAGAGCATGATGGGTGAACTAAATTATTTTTCTTGGATTGCAAATTAAGCAAACCAAGGAAGGAACTCACATTTGTCAAACCAAGTACATTTCAGATTTACTTTCTAATTATGGTTTTGACAAATGTAAGCCACTAGGAACGCCCATGAGCTCAGGCATTAAGTTAGATGGTGATCCCCTTGGTAAAAAGGTAGATCAAAAGATCTATAGAGGAATGATAGGATCACTGCTCTATCTTACTGCAAGTAGACCAGATATAATGTTCAGTGTTTGTTTATGTGCAAGATTCCAAGATGATCCAAAAGAATCACATGTTCATGCTGTTAGAAGAATTTTTAGATATCTTATAAATACCAGTAAGTTAGGCTTATGGTATCCCAGATGTTTAGATTTCAAGTTAATTGGATATAGTGATGCTGACTATGCTGGATGCAAAATAGATAGGAAAAGCACCAGTGACACTTGTCAAATTCTTGCAGGGTGCTTGATATCTTGGTCTTCCAGGAAGCAGAACTCAGTAGCTTTGTCAACCACAGTAGTTGAATACATTGCAGCTAGAAGTTGCTGTACTCAACTCTTGTGGATCAAGCATTAATTGGAAGACTATGGTCATCGGCTCCAAGAAATTCCAATGCTATGTGACAACACAAGCACAATAAATTTGACCAAGAATCCTATCCAGTACTCAATAACAAAGCATATTGAGGTTAGACATCACTTCATCAGGGACCATGTAAGTAATGTCAATATTTCACTTGAATTTGTTTCTATAGAAAATCAACTTGCAAATATTTTTACAAAATCTCTTCCTGAGGATAGATTCACATCTATAAGAAGAGAAATAGGTATATGTAATCCTGATTAACTCATCAAAGCAAAATGATGTTTGAATTTTATAAATACTGCTGTTTGAACTATCTGTGAAACCATCCTGAAAAATTCGAAGTCCCAGACATTCGACTTATGTAGAAACAGTGCATTCGAATCATGTTAAAATCTTGCATTCGACTGATGCAGTCGAATACACAATTTGACTTACTGTAAAATCTTTGAAAAGGTGCCATCGATAAAATCCTGTTAAATGTATTATTTTTTGTCAATGGTCAAATCACTTGATCCCGACCGTTCATCTTGAAATCTCGGGTCAGTTATCTTTTTTCCTTCTTATATAAGAAAACCCCTTTTCCTTTATAAGATACCCTAAATGCCATGGGTTGGACCAAGTTGTGTTAGATTTCAGAACTAATAGCTGAGAATGCAGTTAGAGCTTTTTATGTTTCCATGGAAATTTCATCTGGAAATACTGTGTTTGGTTATGTCAAAGGAACCAAGATTACCATATCTGAAGATCTATTGGTTGAAATTTTGGAATGTCCGAACTCTGGACATAAGCTTAATGAAGTTATACCCTTGGAAAAGCAGAAATTGGGTATTGTTGGTAATTTGGCCACTATTAGCAAGAAAGGTCTGTCTGTAAATGAGCTGTCAGCCGAGAAGAGGCTGATCCATTATGTGATATCCAACATTGTGACTCCTAGAGCAGGAACCTACTCATCTATCACCTCTAGAGATGGAAATCTGCTATTTTGGGCTATTTAGAGGCACAAAGTGAATTTGGCTGGAATTATTTTGGAAAGAATGATAGCTGCAAAGAATTTGCAAGAGTCCTTTCCCTATGGATCCTTGCTCACTCTGATCTTTAAAAGATTCTCAGTTGATTTTTCTGGAGAAATCTCTGTTGGCATCAAGGAGAAAATTGGCATTATTACCTTAAGAAGAAGCCACTACTCTTTCGTCAATAAGAAGCAAAATCTTTGGGTAAAAGATTTAGTGCATGAATGTGATCATGAAACTTTTCTTGATGAACCCTACTTTTCTTCAGTCTCTCAAGAAGTTCAACAAGAAATAGAGCCACAAGAACAAGTTAGATCTGAAGTCCCAGTTTAGACCCAAGAGCAATTAGATCAAGTTCTTGTTTCCTCCTCACTTCCTGAACCAGATGCTCATGAGGAAACCATTAATGAAGTACTAAGAGATATAAAAGGAAAAGGAATAGCAACTGATGATATTCCTGTAGATACAGATGTTGAAGAAAGAGAACATCACTTTTCCCCTTCTCATTTTGAGAACCGGCCAAGGTCTCAGGGGGAGAGTAGCAACAGCCTCCATACCATTTTGGACTTGCTAGGCAAGCAACAAGAAAATTTGTCAGTTCTTCATATGCAAGTTGAATTTATTGATGTCAAGTTTGATAGTCTAATTGATGAGGTTAAGCAGATGAAAGATTTACTGCTTCAGTTAGTGTGCCAGCAGGGCACTTCTCGGCCATCAGGGCCCTCTTCCTCTCAGCAGAAAGAATTAGAGCAAGAGGCACAATTAGCAATGGTGGTGTTTCAACCACAAGTTGAGCATCAACTAGTGCCTGTGTTGTAAAAGCAGTAAGCAGGAGTGGCAGCAGCAGTAGAGGAGTCCCAGCAAGAGAAGAAATCTAGGATGGAGTCCAAAGCCAAGAGACCCCTTGTGTCCTCTCCTCAAATCCAAACCTTCAAGAGGAAAGTGAAGCGAAGACTTGTCAAAAATGGTGATCCTATCTTCCCTTCTAGACCAACTCCTCCTACACTAGCTCCATCTGTTAAGCCTCCTCTAGAGACCACTCCAACTACAACTCAGTCCACTGCACCCACAACACTAACTCCTGAAAATCCTTCACATTCCACTTCTTCGGATCCTCCTCCACTTGCAACTATTCCTATGGATCCATTTTATCAAGATATCAAATTCTCCATCTATCTCACCAAGTATCAATTCAAGCCTCCCAAAGCAACTTCTCTACATCTTTCCACTCAACCCCCTCATTACCTTTCTTGTCTTCCTTCAGCCTCCAAAACAGATTCCAAGAAAACACTCCTTCATCTAGCTGAAATACTTCCTAGTATCCAGCTTTCTTCCACCAGTAGACCCAACTTGGGAGACAGTCCTTCAAAACTCCTTCCACCATTTTGGTATAGTTTTGTCAATCACTCTGAACAATTTTTTTTTTGGGGAACTATATAGTTTATAAACAATTTCTGTTATGATTTTTAGCTCTTTGTTATGTAATTTCTGACTTTCTGGTATGTTTTCTTAAATGAATGCAATTTTCGGCTAAATACCATATCTTATAATGGAATCCTTTCTGTTAATGCCACAAAGGGGGAGAGACATTAGTCAAGAAAAAGAAGCATATGCATACTCATATTTCAAATATTTGCCTTTTTTCACTGTCTATTTAAAGATTTTTGTCATTAACAAAAAGGGGGAGATTTGTTGAGCAACTATCCCAAGGAATTTAAGTGAGAAACAATGATTTGGTTCTCATAACGATTTCATAAGTGAGAAACAACATTCTAGCTCTCACATCGATTTCATAAGTGAGAACAACGATTTGCTCTCATATCGATTTGGTTCTCATAACAATTTCATAAGTGAGAACAACGATTTGCTCTCATATCGATTTGGTTCTCATATCGATTTCAAAAGTGAGAACAACAATTTGCTCTCATATCGATTTGGTTCTCATAACAATTTCATAAGTGAGAACAACGATTTGCTCTCATATCGATTTGGTTCTCATAACGATTTCATAAGTGAGAACGACGATTTCCTCTCATATCAATTTGGTTCTCATAACGTTTCGATAAGTGCCACAACGATTTAATAAGATTCATAACGATTTGGTTGCCACATCGACTCAATAAGTTAAACATTGATTTGCCCATCGATTTGCCTATCTTATAATAACGATTTACTTTCACTTAAACATCGTTTTTTGTCCAAACATCAACTTCATGTAAACATCGATTTCCTTTAAATTCAAATGTTTCAAATAAGTTTGGCGCCTAATGAATGTTGAGCAACTACGCCAAGGAATTTAAGATTTTCTTAAATTAATATATATCTGTTGTTTTCTATGACAAAAATCTTGAAATAGACCTTTTAAAAAGCAAATATATTAGTTATATATCACAAAAATCATACAAATATATTACAGGACTATACCTCCATCTCAGAAATTTTTCTAAGTCCACAGCTCTCTCTATGTCCTACTGACTTCGACTGTTATCTTCGACTGTTAACTTCGACTCCCTCAGAAACGAAGTCAAATAACCTTCAATATTTTCTGAGTCCACAACTTTATATGTAATTCGACTGATGACTCCGACTGGTACAGTCGAATGCCTTACAAAATCCAACTCTTGATTCGACTGTCATCTTCAACTACCACAGTCGAATGCCTCAGAAATCGATCTATATACTGCTATAGTCAAATAGCCTTGTTTTTTCTCAGACGTCAAATTACCTTGTTAGAGTCGAATCACTTCTACTCCTTCAGTCGAATTGTATGTTCTTATAAATTCGACTTCTCTATCAGTTCTGAACTTAAACCTTTCTTAAAGTAAGTCTGATAAACTCCAATCTAATCATGTTCTTAATCATCTTGGACACAATTGTTATTAAGATCTTCATTGTTTGGATATTTTATTAGTCCATAAAAAATGACATTATTTTATTATTTCTCTGACAGGACAAGAAACATTATACTTAAAATATTTATCTAAATCCTATGCAGACTGCATACTACTTTTGAAATATTTTTTTGAGTTTAGCCTCATGGTCTTCATGTCTTTGCTCCGAATTTTCCTGGATACAATAGATGCAGTGCATTTATGTATTTTCAAGCGCATGGCATCTGACATGACTCACCTACCACTGACAGACCCATACTTTGCCTTTTTAGCATATCTGTCTGTCTACTCCTTCTGTCTGAAAGATTGTGCATACGAGGTTTCCATGCCTTCTTTTTGTATTTTTCTGACTCACCTACCTCAAAGGTATGGAGATACTCTTCTCTTTTGTCTTGTCCCCTGTGCAGACATTTATTGGAGCACGTTTTTAGCATGTCTCTTCCACAGTTCACTCGGAAGAGAAGAGCTTATCTTCTAGCTGTAAAGACCACACCTCCTTCTGAAGATCTTGGAAAGAAGGAAAACTGAAAGACTGATGGATAACAAACACTTCATGACCCAAAAGATCCTAGAGATCTCTTCAAACGGTCAGATTGCAAACAACCACAAATTCCAACGGCTATCTTTCAAACGGCTATATTCTGAAGTGTATAAAAGGAACTCAAGTTTGAAAAGAACAATAACAAGTGCAAACAAGCCTTTACTCTTCTTGAAAGCATCATTCGAATCCTTCAAGTTTTCTCAAGCTTTCCTGCAAGCCACAAGTCTGAGAGCTTTACTTCAGAAAATATTCTGTGAAGTTCTTCTGAAGTTCTGTGTTGGGTGGCAACTGTAATTGCTTATTTTCTTCAAGTCCACCCTTGCATTTTCAGATAGGATTCAAGTCTCATTTCTGATCTATTAATCCTTCTGAAGTCTGTATGTGTTTATGTTCAGATCTGAGGCAAACACACAAGTGTTTCTTTATTATTCTTGTGTAATTTCTGCAGAAGTCTGTTTCTGCATTGCTCCTCCTGTGTAGGGAAGGCTTTTGTGAAAGGCAGTTGTTGTACCCCTGTTTAGGGAAGACTTGCTTGGGAGCAAGTGGGTTTATAATTCCTCTCAAGGGTGAGAGAAGGCCAATTTATTGGCAGATAGTGGAAATCTCAAGTGGTTGGCTTGAGGACTAGATGTAGGACTTCTATGTGGGAAGGGCCGAACTAGGATAAACTCTTGTGCATTTCTGTGTGATTATTTTTCCGCCAAGTTCACACTTGAATCACACGCCACACACTAAGTACTAACTCATCTATTTAGTGATGTGCATTTCACAAGAAAATTTTAAGAGTTAAGAAGTCCTATTCACCCCCCCTCTAGGACATCTAGTTTGCCATTTCGATCCAACAACCATAACTTGAGGAGGTTCTTCTGGTGGCCAGGGATGAAGAGGGGCATGGCAGAGTATGTCGCTTGGTGCCTTACCTGTCAGCAAGTGAAGGCTGAGCATCATCGACCTGGTGGTGAGCTACAGTCGTTGCCCATTCCCGAGTGGAAGTGGGATGCCATCACCATGAACTTTGTGGTTGGTTTGCCCCGTACTCCGCAGAGGCATGATGGCATCTGGGTGATCGTGGATCGATTGACCAAGTCAGCGCACTTCCTTCCAGTCAGGATGTCTTGGTCAGTGGATAGGGTCGTCAGGCTGTACGTGGACCGAGTTGTTTCGTTGCACGAAACCCCAGCTTCGATTGTTTCTAACAGAGATCCGAGGTTCACTTCTGGATTTTGGCACAGTTTACAGAGTGCTCTTGGTACAGAGTTGAGGTTCACGTCAGAAAGGACCATTCAGACTTTGGAGGATATGCTGTGAGTGTGCTGTTTGGACTGGAGTGGCACCTGGGAGTCGCACCTTCCGATGGTAGAGTTTGCATATAACAACAGTTATCACTCGAGCATTGGAATGGCACCATACGAGGCTTTGTATGGTCGGCCAAGCAGGACACCACTTCACTGGTTCGAGGTTGGTGAGAGGCAGCTTTCGGGACCCGAGATGGTGTAGCTGTGTGTAGACACAGTCAGTCTAGTAAGGCAGAGGCTTCAGGCAGCACAGAGCAGACAGAAGAGATATGTAGATGTCCACAGGAGGTCGTTTCAGTTCAGTGTGGGTGACCTTGTGTTCTTGCAGGTTTTGCCGACCAAGGGCGTCATGAGGTTTGGCAAGAGGGGAAAGCTCAGTCCCAGGTATATTGGGCCTTTCCGTATCATAGAGAGGGTGGATGAGGTGGCTTACAGGTTGAGTCTTCCGACAAAGTTGGCAGACGTGCATAGTGTTTTCCACGTTTTGCAGCTCAGGAAGTACATTACAGATCCGTCGCACGTGTTGGACTACTCGCAGCTTGAGGTAGCGCCAGACTTGTCAGTTCCAGAGTACTCGGTCAATGTTGTTGACCGCAGAGTGCAGCAGTTGCGCCGAAGGTAGATTCCGCTGGTCCAGGTCATTTGGGAGAACCGCGTTGGTGGCAAGGCCACCAGGGTGCGTGAGAATGAGATGAGAGAGCAGTTCCCATATTTGTTTGATTGATTGGTATGTTGATCTTATCTGTGCTGCTTTCCGATTTGAGACTATGTTTCTTTTAATTTCGAGGATGAAATTTCTTAAGGAGGGTGGGATGTAAGACTCGGCCCTCTTGGGCCCTTGGCCTTGTCCTCAGGGTCGCGATAGGCACCACCCTGGTTGCTACATGGTCGCACCAGGGGAGCCCATCTCGACATGGTTTGTGTGGCGACACACCTGGCCGTCGTGACATGGTCACGATGGGGGTGGGCATCGCGTTCTTATCGCGGCATCTGGTGGCGTCGTGACTGCTTTCCTGACAGACTTGACCACTGTCCTATCTGTCAGAACGGTCGTGTCGGGTGTCAGGTGCGTACAATGTTGACGCGACCTGGTCAGCCGTCGCGTTTTGGTTTCTCGATCTTCAAGGTTTGACCACCTTTTAGGGTCACGCTGGGGGTGGCCGTCGCTACATGGTCGTTGTCGCGTCGGGCCGACCCATCGCATCTTGGGACCCATCGATTTAAAACCGAGGGCTGTGCCCCATTTCCCCCTCTCGCCCTTTTCTTCCCCTTCTTCTTCCTTCTTCCTCTCTCGAGGTCCCTTGTGATTCTTCGATGGTTCTTGGTGCTTGTGGTGCTCGTGTTGAGGTGGTGTCACCCCGTTTGTGCAGGGGACGTGCTCGTGGTGCTTGGAGCAAGGAGGAGGTGACCATTCCGACGTGAAGGCCCCAACGGGTCGGCTCTACTCTTGGAGGTAGGGACCCTTGACTCCTCTCACCCTAGCATGCTCCCTCTCCCCTTGAGATCGTGGTTTCTCCGTGGTTTGGGTTGTGGGAGTGTGAGGATTCATGCTCGTATGAGTGAGGTTTTCCATCAAGTGTAGATTCATTGTAAATCCATGTTTGTCGGGTTTTGAGGGTGGTTTGGCTTGATTAGAAGTTCCTATGGTGTTTAGCATGCTCCCCTCCCCCTCATGGAATGATTGTACCACGTTTTGGGGTGGTCTCTGTGAGGACTGCTCCAAAACCCCCCCAGCTGAGAACGTGACCGCTATAGAGGTCGCGATGATGTCGCAACCGATAGGGCCACCGCAACATCATCGTGACTCTCTTGGGTGTCACGACAAGGTCGCGACAGCTTGGGCCGCCGCGATAGTGTCATGACAGGTCTGGGCGTCACGACAAGGTCATGACGGCCAGACGCATCGTGACTACAGCACAGATAGGTAGGTCTTGCGAAATTCTGTGTTTTTGTGGAGTCTTTGCCATTTCCGCTTCTTACTGTACCCGTGGCACCAGTGCTAGTTCCCTAGTACGGTCCTACACTAGTCGTTTTCCCGGTGCTCAGCACCTGAGGGCTTGTCCCATGAGAGGTTGTTACCATTGCCTAGGACCCCCGTCCTCGCGCACCTGTTGAGGGAGTACTCCGGGCGGCGAGCGTGCTCGAGTCACAGACTTTGGAGCAGAGGGGTAAATGGTGGTTTGGACAGCGGCATTGAGTCATTTACAGAGCTCTCATGGTTGGTCTGGGACGCCGAGGTCATTTTGGGAGTTCTTTCTGGTGCAGTCTAGCTAGTTCTTTTCTCACTGCCTCGCTCATTGTGGCCCCGGAGCCACCTAGAGAGGCCAGGCGTGGGACCGTAGTCCGGCCAAACTATGACAGTTACTGTTGTGTACTTTGTGTCCTGCCTCACTCTGACGAGACGTGGAGGTTTGGACCTGGGTCAAGGATAAGACGTCAGTGGACGCACCTGACCAGTTGACTAGTGGTAGTGCTTTCCATAGCTAGTGTTTCTTGTCCAGGCAGGGTTTTCTCTATCTGTATTGCTAGCCGTATGGTGGTCATGATGAGCAGTCATACGGAGTTTCCGACCGTGCTGTACTTCCGTACCGTTGCTAGCTAGTAGCTTTGCTTCCTCACTTTCTTTCGTAGGTAGAAGATATAACTGCTGTCATTTAATTAAGTACATGGTTTTGACTACCTATTAGAGCTAGTAGGAGATTGGTAGTCCCTACTGAGCTTCTGTTGTGAAGCTCATCCCTCCTTTTTCTCAGGTGAGACTTCTTAGTAGCGGCAGGGCGCGCACTGGGCGGAGGAGATGGGGCGGTAGTCGTGGTCCCCGTAGCTAGCAGTGGTTCCCCCTCTTAGTGTACATCACCCTCGGGGTATGCCCCTAAGGGACTTGTTGTTCCCCTGCCTTTACTTGTACTAGTTGTGTGTGCTGGGACTGTACCTAGAACGATACGCAGTGGTCTCACTCTTCTTTTTGCATCCGCATGTGTGCTCCTAGTTAGCAGTTGACATTTATTTCCTTTACATATTCTGTTAGACCTACATTGTAGCCCTTCCAGATCTTCGGATCAGTGGGCGGCGACTGCAAAAACTGGGTCCTCGGCGTGGGCCGAGGGTCGGGTTCTCGGGGTCGTTACAGTGTTTATATGAACGCAATGGCCAGGAAGGCCACATTCTGAACGCAACAAGTAGCCTCGACACTTTCTCAAACCTAAGGTTTTTATTCTTTGTTTATCGGTTAAATAGGGAAACTGTTCTATTCAGCTGAAGTGAGCTTCCCATAGGTATCCTGTGGTGATTTCGATCTGAGAGCTCATGTTTTGGCATTGTTTCCACGCGAGGAGGGCGTCTGGAGCGTGCAAACACCAATCGAGCATCATTTTTCACGTTCTTCGCATTGGTAGGGAATTCTCTCTCTCTCTTGTGTTGTTTATATAGTTAAATGAATGGGAAATGTTTTGTTGGAATGCTTGAGTGATTTCCTATCGAAATAGTTGATTATAGTGGACTGAAACATGTGAAAATGGTGTTTTCCCTAAGGTTTTCTTAGTAGAAATGAGGGTTCTGTGTTCTATCTAAGAACGCCACGGGTCAGGTGGTCGCGTTCAGGTCCCAGCCTTTGACCCCAACGCATTCTCATTGTGAACGATGCTTATTGGGCCTTCGCATTCTTAACGTGGTTGTCTCGACCACATTTTGTTCCCCGAATTGTTTAGCTTTCTTAACTGTAATGTGGGTCCAGTAGGGGCCTGATTTGGTGTTCTCTTACTAGTTTAGTGTATTCGAGCATTTTTAATGTTATTTAGATGTGGCTTATTGCAATTGAGTAAGTCATTAATAGTTAGAAGCTATTGTGTATCATGTAAGTGATTTCAATGAAGGTAATGGGTAAGTTGGTTTATGAATGAAAGGTTTAAAAGTTGTGAATGTAGGATTTAAATGTTTGTTTAGTAACAGATAGTGATTAGTTATGAATTATCATGGTTTGTCGAGTTTGGTGGTTCGACTCTTAATCTAGAATGCTTCTTCAGTCAGGTACTCTGGGTTCTATGTGAGCCAGGCACGTTTGTGCTCGATATTTGTCCCAATACTGTATGTACCGTCGAGGTCTGTGTTGTCTTCTTGGACACTCTCACTCACGTGTCGAGTAGCCCGTCTGACTGAGAGAAAGACGACAGTGGGGCAACGACTTGTGGTGTATTATTCTTTCTATTCGGTCGCTAGTAGTGCTCTCGTGGTTAGGGGAAAGACACCAATAAATGTACTGGTCCCCAACTAGTCCCATGTTGCCACAGCCTCACTCTAAGGGCCCCAGACCCTTTAGAGGTGTGTCAGGTGTGGGTCTACAATTTGGTTGTCTGCAGGTGATGTTGGTTTGTCTCCACAGTTTCTTGTACTTGTAGAGGTAGAGCCGCAGTTGAACCTTTCATCAGTAACTGTGAGGCTAAGAGGTGTTTTCATGTGTTGACTTGTTCGAGTCAAATACTAGTGTCATGAACCAATAGTTGTGACTTAAGTGTTAGCATCGCTCTTTCCAACTTTGCTTGTTGGTTTACTTCGTAGTGTGTGAAGTGGAGCTCGATAAAGTACTATTTGTTTGTACCATTGGTCTATAGTTTCTTTAATTTTCTTTTAGTAGCTTAGTTCTAGTGTCTATCTGGTTTAAGTAGCTCTTAGATGACAATTTATTCTGAATAATTATAGTTCTACTGATATTTTTGTTAATTATGGATATTGTTGGTAGTTAACTGTTTACCTATTTAATTAGAAAGCATGCATAGTTTCTAGCTCTTCCTAAGTTTCCTTTTAATAACTATATGTAAGCCGTCGGTGAGATTGTGTTATTTGTGTTGTCCTTCTGTTACACGTGGATTATATATGTTGTTGTTTTGAGGAGTTTCCCTATTAAGCCTATGACTTTGTGAGGTTCACACCCTTACACGCCCTCCCCCCCTTTCAGGTGCTTTAACGGGCGTGGTTTCTTGGAGGTGAATCCGTACCACCAACAGTAGTGTAAGCTTTGCTCTTATCGTACACCTCGAGGTATGCCCTAGGTAGTTATACTTTTCTTTTGGATATGTAATAATGTATTGAGACAATGTAATTCTTTAAATGTGTATAAGATCATGTATTTTACCATGCATCTCTATACCAGTGTGTTTGTCTTTTATATTTTTATTGGACACGTGTGTGATATCCCTTGTGAAATTTTGGTATGTTCGCAGGAGACGGATCTGGATATGGAGTCTTTTTGGACATAAGTATCCAGGGCTGCTACAAGAAATATTTAATGTATTTTGCACGAATGCACTTGATGCATTTGCATGGTGATATGGTAGTCCACATGGCTGGGTTAAATGGCATGTGGGTTGGCAAGCAACATGAGGCGATGACAGGGGCAGATGTAGGTGGCAGAGATATAAGATTAGCGACTGACGGTGAATGACAAAGGCGGACAAGTTGCAGTGGATTTAGAAATTAAAAATTGGGGCTCAGAAATATAAATTTTAGATTTTTAAAATATTACCTTTATGATTTAAAAATATTGACATTATTTTTAATAATAATTTAGGCTCTTAAATACTATCTTTGAACTAGGGCTGCAACCGAGTCGAGTTCGGAACAGGAAACACATATTCTGATTCTGATTCCAATAATTGAAATATAGTACCGATTCCGATTTTGATAAAATCAGAATGGTTAATTCCGATTCCGTTCTGATTTTGATAACATTATCAGAACCGAAATTCCGATAAGCTAAAGTGCTTACTATGACTTTGCCTTTTGAGTTTATGGATAGTTTATCGAAATAACTAATTCCAATTCTGATTATTTTTCAATTCCGATTCCGATAACTTATCGGAATATCTAATATTCATTCTGATAAGTTATCGGTATCATTTTTCAATTCTAAAATCGATAATTTTTATCAAAATCGGGTCAAAATATCAGGTTTCATTTATAGCCCTACTTTGAACTCAAAAATATAACTCTAGGGTTAAATTTATCAATTGGACTTGTATAGTAATAAATTTAGACTCATAAATACTACTTTGGAGTCAAAAATACTTCTCTTAAGGCTTAAAAACTATAGATTGAGGTTTTAATAGTTATTTTGAACTCATAAATAGTGATTTTGAACTTCAAAATGGTAACTTTAGATTAAGAGTAATCATTTGCCACTATTTGCAAGCTCACATGGCACCTAGTGTAGAATCATATGGGCTGCCATATCATGCGTAAGTGCAACAAATGTATTTGCATAAATGTTATAAAATCTTCTCATTCAACCTACCAACAATTTATCTAGAATTTTGGTGCGATCACCTTTGTCTCATTCAGCTATTCTACCTTGTCAAATGGACTATCCACCGTCAAATTGCAAGATGATAGGGTATACTAACAAAAAATCTCATGTAAACAAATATTTTCGAAGAAAAAGTCATATAATGACCTATTTGGTATCCCTAAAAAATTAATCCATAAAAATCTTTTACCTAAAATTTGTAAATTTTGGCATCCTTGATGAGACCCTATAAATAATTTTTTTTTCTATTTCTCTTTCATATACGATTTTCATGAGCAAGACTACAGTTTATGCTCTCATTCTTAATATCTGATGCTCAGAGCCTGGTGCCCGACACCAGATGCCCAGTGGCTGGCACTCAGCTCTTGTTGCCTGATGATCAATGTTCGGAGCCCTGTAGTCGATGACAGCCGACGATGATAAGCAACAACAGTGGTGATGTCGGAAAACTGGTGGCATGCACCTGGTAGCCGGCTCCCAATGATCGACTCTTGTTGGTCGACGCCCAGCCTCTGGCAGTCAGCGCCTAGTGCCTGGTGCCAATGATCGACAGTCGGCCAGCGCTCGGAGCCCTGCATGAGCAGTGACAGCCTCCAACCGATAGCAACCCCCATGGTCTGTGGTGACCGGCTCCCGATGCCCGACGGCGACACCAGTGGCCGATGTTCAACACTCAATGATTGACACCAACGATCTGCATCGGTCTTGAGATAATATATATCAATTAAGATTTATCAAACGTCACCTAAACCTACAACCATTGTGTTCAAGATTTTTTAAATGTTTTAAATTTTTTATTTTTAGAAATTATTTTACTAGAAAATAAATATCGAAAAGTCTTTTCAGAGAAATCATTTACCTGGGTATCAAATAAGTAATTATACTTTTTATTTTTCTATAAATACTCTTTCTTGAAAAAAAATACTTATGAATATATTTACAACCAATTAAACGGACACTTAATGAATAAGTAAGATAAATCAGCCGCACTAGCAGTGAATATGTACTATTCTAATGGATAAGTCTATTCCATCAATACCTTAAAATTTAGAGTTATATTTATTGCACGTCATAGAGATAGTGTGCCTGCATACTACCCTCCCCATGGTGAGGGTTCTAATTCTAAACACAATAGGGTCGGATTTAATAGAATTTAAATGAAAGTTGTATGAACAAATTAATGTAGGTAGTCCTCAAAAAATATTTCATAAAGTTTTATGGCTCCTTTTGAAAAGAAAATAGCTTGCAAACTGTCACGTCCCGACATTTAATATATCTATAAATGTCGAAACATGAGTGAATAAGAAATCAAGAGTAAAATTTGAGCTTTTCGAGTAGAAATTGCTCGGGAGCTTCACTAAATAAAAATTAATTAACTGTCATTCTTTAGGTATTACATGATTCTCAATTTACAATTCAAAGGTAGACGCCGCAAGGGTTGATCTCTCAGCACACAAAACCCGATGTCCCGCCTTCTAGAGCTGTAAAGTACCTGGGAAAAAGTAGGTATGAGCAATCTTGCCCAGTAGGATTTATCCTCCAAAATCAAGGAATATAATAGTTTACATGAGTCAAAGATAATTGTGGTACAGGAATGTAATAAGTATTGAATACAAGTAACGGAGAATGATACAAATCAGATCGTAGATAAAGTGAACTATGATTATCAAACAGTAACAAGGATGTATTAATATGCCAATGAACTGACATATAGTAACCATTAGTGAAATAGCAAAGCATGCGTGTATAAACAATAGTTCAGAAGAAATTAGAGAAAGGGTATGTGTAGAGATGCCCTGACCACTCCTCAAGCAAGCAATAAACATTCATGTCTCAACATAATTCATGGAAATGTCGACCAATTTAGAATATAGTGGTGTCATGCCAAACACCCTGGAGATCCATACTGCTATGCGCAGATTAAACAAATTTGGGTGCTCCTCCCGAGACTGGATCTACCCCATTTGCACTGGCATCAGTCCATGAGAGTCCGAAGACCCAAAAGTACGTCATCCCATTTCCATTTCTGATATACATACATGGTACTTGGGCACTCATTAGGAGTAAAACAATATCGCAGGAAATAGGATTCTAGGAGTTAATGCTCAAACCTATCCAGAAGGTATAAGAATCAAAATCATTTAGGATGTCCAAGAATAATCCAAAGATGGATGTAGATGATGATTAAATGATTCATCTCAGTGGTATAATAGTTTAGAATCCAAGAAAATGGGAAAGGCAACTTGTTTGTACAATACAAGAGTGTGACAACATTGATTGAGGAAAAATGGTTCTTGTTGACAACATCAACTGATGGTTGTCGACAACCACAGGTTGGCTGTCGACAGCTACTAGTTCATCCAGAACTGTATTTTGTAATCTGGCCTTTAGCTGTCGACAGGCTACAGGTAGTTGTCGATAGATGGTTGTTGATAGATGTGTTTTGTCTGTCGACATCCACTAGTGATTCTGGGTGGGTTCTGGAAGTAAGGTTACTTGTCGACAGATATGTTCTGTCTATCAACAGCTGCAGGTCTTTCTTTCTAGAATGGTTTAAAATCAACATAGGAGACTCTTCTAAGAGTTTCTACTATTCCATGAAGGATCAAACAACATCTTGTGGATCTTAAGTACATTTCTTTACACATCCTTCATGATGAAAAGAATAGAACAAAGAGAGGAGATCTTTAGAGTATGGGTGGCGTGGGAAAAACATATGGAATAAAGGAAATTGCTTATATACAAATCCTTCGTGAGAATCTTTCTCAAATTTGGAAGAAAACTCACATCAAGTACATGAATCAATAACTAAAGACATGAACTTCAACTAAAGATATGAACAAAGTGAGAGAGGAAGACATTCCTAATAGCTTTATTGAACTCAAGTCAAGGTAAGGCTAGAGGTAGATGCTATGTCTTAGAGATTCTAACAGAAGGAGAAAAATTATAAGAAGAGACATAAAATTGTAGATTAAAGAACTAATAGAAAGCACCTACAAAGCATGGAACTAAGCAACTAAGGAGGAAACGTAGGGAGGAACGTACATGACTCAGGAGAAATGGAGATCCTCCTCTTCTCCTTAACAAGGGAACCGGCAGTAGCAGCAGCAGCAGTTGTAGCAGTAGTTGTAACGACCCCGAGAACTCGACCCCCGGCCCACGTCGAGGACCCGATTTTCGCGGTCGCCGCCCACAGATCCGGAGACCCAGAAGGGCTATTATATAAATCTAACAGGTTATGTAGCAGAAGTAAACATCAACTGCTAAGCTAGAAGCGCATACGCGTAAACAGAAAAAAGAGCGAGACCGCTGCATGCCACTCTAAGTACAGTCCCAACACCGCACAACTAGTACAAGTAAAAGCAGGGGATAACAAATCCTTTAGGGTCATACCCCGAGGGTGACGTTCACTGAGAGGGGGAAGACCACTGCTAGCTACGGGGACCACGACTATCTCCCCGTCTCCTCCACCCGGTGCGTGCCCTGCCGCTGCTGAGAAGTCTCACCTGGGAAAAAGGAGGGATGAGCTTCATAACCGAAGCTCAGTAGGGACTACCAATCTCCTACTGGCTCTAACAGGCAGAAGAATATAAATATAATCAATTAAATGACAACAGTTATATCTTCTACCTACGAACAGAAGTGCGGAAGCAAAACTACTAACTAGCAATGGTACGGAAGTACTACACGGTCGAAAACTCCGTACGATTGCTCGTCATGACCACCACACAGCTAGTAAACACAGACATGGGGAAACCCTGCCTGAACAAGAAACACTAGCTACGGAAAGCACTACCACTAGTCAACCGGTCAGGTGCGTCCACTGACGTCTTATCCTCGACCCAGATCCTGACCCCCACGTCTCGTCAGAGCGAGGTAGGACACAAAGTACACCACAGTAACTGCCGTAGTCTGGCCGGACTACGGTCCCACGTCTGACCTCCCCAAGCGGTTTTGGGGCCATAAGGAGCAAGGCAGTAAGAAAGGACTAGCTGGACTGCACTGGGAAGAACTCCTCAAAATGACCTTGGCGTCCCAGACCAACTACGAGAGCTCTGCAAACGACTCAATGTCGTTGTCCTAACCACCATTTTCCCCTCTACTCCAGAGTCCGCCTACTCGGCTGCCAACTCGAGCACGCTTGTAGCCCCGAGTACTCCCTCAACAGGCTCCCGAGGATGGGTGTCCCAGGCAACGGTAACAACCTCTCTACGGGACAAGCCCTCAAGTGCTGAGCACCAGATGACGACTAGTGTAGGACCGTACTAGGGAACTAGCACAGGTGCCACGGGTACAATAAAAGCGGAAACGACGAAGACTCCACAAAACATGGAACTTCGCAAGACCATAACCTATCTCTTGGCTGTAGTCGCGACGCATCGGGCCGTCGCGACCTTGTCGCGATGCCCTACCCTGTCGCGACACTGTTGCGGCGGCCCAAGTCGACGCAACCAGGTCGCGACGCCCAAGAGCGCCGCGATCATGTCGCGACCGACCAGACCGTCGCGACAAGATCGCGACCTCTATAGTGGTCGCATCTTCAGTCGGGGGGGGGGGGGGGGTTGTAGACTGGTCCTCCCTGGAACCACCCCAAAAACACGATACACGCATTCCACAAGGTGGAGGGGAGCATGTTCAACATGTATGAAAGCTGTAAATCACTCAAGCACCCTTAAAACCCCACAAACATGGATTCACGAGAATCTACGCTCGATGGAAACCTCACTCAAGCACGAGCATGATCCGCACACTCCCACAACCCCAAACCACGAGGAAACACCGTCTCTAGAGGGAGGGGAGCATGCTTAGGGCGAGATGATCAAGGGTCCCTACCTCCACAAGAAGAGCCGAAAAGTTGGGGCCTTCACGTCGGAATGGCCACCTCCTCCTCGCTTCAAGCACCACGACCACGTCCCTTGCACGAACGGGACGCCACCACCTCAGCACGATCACCATGAGCAAGAAGAACGTGCGAGAAACCGCAAGGGAGCTCGAAAGGGAAAGAAGGGGGAAGGAGGGAAAGAGAGGGCGAGAGGGGGAGAATGGGGCGCCCCTTCAGTTTTAAGCCGACGGCCCCCAAAACGCGACAGGTCGACCTGGCGCGACAACACCATTGTCACGATGCCCCTAGGCGTCGCGACTCTGTCACGACGGCCACCCCTGGTGGGACCCTAAAAGCAGTCAATCCTCAAAGACGGGGAAAAGCAAATGCGACGGCTGGCCAGAACGCGTCAACGCTGTACGCTCCTGCCACCAGACACGACCGTTCTGACAAACAGGACAGCACTCACGTCTGTCAGAAAAGCAGTCGCGATGCTGTCAGACACCGCGACAAGGACGTGACGGCTACCCTCGTCGTGACAAGAATGCGACGGCTAGGTGTGGCGCGTCACCAATCCCGTTGTGGTAGACCACTGTGGCGCGACCATGTCGTGACCAGAGCACCTGTCGCGACTCTGAAGACAGGGCCAAAGGGCCCAAGGGGGTCAAGTCTTACATCCCACCCACCTTAAGACATTTCGTCCTCGAAATGAAAACAACTTGGTCTCATCCCAGAAAGCCGTACAGGGAAAGATGACATACCAATCAATCAAACAAATAGGGTAATTGCTCACGCATCTCATCCTTGCGCTCTCAGGTGGCCTCACCACCCACGCAGTTCTCCAAGAGAACCTTCACTAGCGGAATCTATCTGTGGCACAACTGCTGCACTCTGTGGTTGATAACTCTGACCGGGTACTCTGGCACTGACAAGTCTGGCGCTACCTCAACCTGTGAGTAGTCCAACACGTGCGAAGGATGTGCAACGTACCTCCTGAGCTACGAAACGTGGAAAACACTGTGCACACCTGTCAGCTCTGCCGAAAGACTCAATCTGTAAGCCACCTCGCCGATCCTCTCTGAAATAGGGAAAGGCCCAATGTACCTAGAACTGAGCTTTCCCATCCTGCCAAATCTCATAACACCCTTGGTCGGCGAGACCCGTAAGAACACAAGGTCACCCACACTGAACTGTAACGGCCTCCTGCGGACGTCAGCGTAGCTCTTCTGTCTGCTCTGCACTGTTTGAAGCCTCTGCCTGACAAGTCTGACTGTGTCTGCACACTGCTGCACCATCTATGGTCCCAAAAGCTGCTTCTCTCCGACCTCGAACCAGTGAAGTGGTGTTTTGCACGGGCGACCATACAAAGCCTCGTATGGTGCCATTCCGATGCTCGAGTGATAACTGTTGTTGTAGGAGAACTCTACCATCGGAAGGTGCGACTCCCAGGTGCCACTCCAGTCCAAACAGCATGCTCTCAGCATATCCTCCAGTGTCTGAATTGTCCGCTCTGACTGCCCATCCGACTGTGGATGATACGCTGTGCTCAGCCTCAACTCTGTGCTAAGAGCCCTCTGTAAACTGTGCTAGAATCCAGAAGTAAACCTCGGATCTCTGTCGGAGACGATCAAAACTGGGGTTCCGTACAACAGAACAACTCTGTTCACGTACAGCCTGGCTAACCTGTCCACTGACTACGACATTCTGACTGGAAGAAAATGTGTTGTCTTGGTCAACCGATCAACGATCACCCAGATACCATCATTCCTCTACGGAGTACGGGGCAACCCAAATACAAAGTCCATGGTGATGTCGTCCCACTTCCACTCAGGAATGGGCAACGACTGCAGCTCACCACCAGGACGCTGATGCTCCGCCTTCAGCTGCTAACTGGTAAGGCACCGAGCGACAAACTCTGCCACGCCCCTCTTCATCCCTGGCCACCAGAAGAACCTCCTCAAGCTATGCTACATCTTGGTGGAACCAGGATGAACAACATACCTCAACCTGTGAGCCTCTGACAATGGCGCCTGGTGCGCCTTCTCGGGAATGTACAAGCGGCCTCTGAACCTGACCTTGCTGTCCTCGTCCAACTCAACATCTGGCATCTGCAAAACGTCTGCCAACTCTGAGTCTGCCTGTTGTGCCTGCAACACGTGCCTGTACACTGACGGACGGACTGACAAGCTGGTCATCACTGCATGATCTCTGCATCTCGAAGGGTAGAACACTCCCTGGGATAGATCCTCAAACAACCTCCACTCTCAGACCATCAGTGAACTCAAGCGAACACGCCTGCTCAAAGCATCGGCTACGACGTTAGCCCTTCCTGGGTGATAGGAGAGGGTAAGGTCGTAGTCCTTCAAATACTCCATCCATCTGCGCTGCCTTGAGTTCAAATCCCTCTGAGTGAAAATGTACTGCAAACTCTGATGGTCGGTGAAGATCTCGAATGCCTCTCCGTACAGATAGTGCTTCCACAACTTCAGAGCGAACACCACTGCTGCCAACTCTAATTCGTGGGTAGGGTAGTTCTCCTCATGCTTCTTGAGCTACCGAGAAGCATAGGCAATGACCCACCTTGTTGCATCAGTAGGGCACCCAAACCTGATCTCGGCGCATCGGTGTAGACCACGAACCCTCCGCTGCCCGACGACAAGACCAACACTGGCACTGAAGTCAACCTCGTCTTTAGCTCCTGGAAACTCCGCTCACAGTCCTCTGACCAAACAAACCTGACGTCTAGCCTCATCAACCTGGTCAACGGTTCTGCAATCCTGGCAAAATCCTGGATAAATCTCCTGTAGTAACCTGCCAGACCCAAGAAGCTACAAACCTCTGACACTGATGTGGGCTACTCCCACAACAACACTGCCTCCACCTTGGCAGGGTCCACTGCCACACCAGAACATGAGATCATGTGCCCGAGAAAGTGCACCTCTCACAGTGAAAATTCACACTTGTCGAATTTGGCATACAGTCGGTGACTCTGCAGGGTCTCTAGCACGATTCCTAGGTGCTCCTCGTGCTCCCCCTTAGAAGCCGAGTAGACTAAGATGTCATCAACAAAGATGACCACGAACCGATCTAGGTACTCACTGAACACCCTATGCATCAAATCCATGAATGCTGCAGGTGCGTTCGTCAGCCCAAATGGCATCACGATGAACTTGAAGTGACCATACCTGAAACAGAAAGCCATCAAGCCAATATCAGACTCTCTGATCCTCAAATGGTAGTAACCAGATCTCAAGTCAATGTTCGAGAACAGCCTGGCTGACTGCAACTGGTCGAACAAATCATCGATCCTCGGCAACGGATATTTGTTCTTCACTGTAACCTGGTTCAGCTGCCGATAATCGATACACAAATGTAGACTACCATCATTCTTCCTCACAAACAGAATAGGTGCTCCCCACGGTGAACGGTTCGGACGAATGAAGCCCAGCTCAAGCAACTCCTGCAACTGGCGTTTCAACTCGCGCAACTCCGCCGGAGCCATCCGGTAAGGTGCTTATACACAAATCCTTCGTGAGAATCTTTCTTGAATTTGGAAGAAAACTCACATCAAGTACATGAATCAATAACTAAAGACATGAACTTCAACTAAAGATATGAACAAAGTGAGAGAGGAAGACATTCCTAATAGCTTTACTGAACTCAAGTCAAGGTAAGGCTAGAGGTAGATGCTATGTCTTAGAGATTCTAACAGAAGGAGAAAAATTATAGGAAGAGACATAAAATTATAGATTAAAGAACTAATAGAAAGCACCTACAAAGCATGGAACTAAGTAACTAAGGAGGAAACATAGGGAGGAACCTACATGACTCACGAGAAATGGAGATCCTCCTCTTCTCCTTAACAAGGGAACCGATAGTAGCAGCAGCAGCAGTTGTAGCAGTAGCTATAACGACCCCGAGAACCCGACCCTCGGCCCACACCGAGGACCCAATTTTTGCGGTCGCCGCCCATGGATCCGGAGACCCGGAAGGGCTATAATATAAATCTAACAGTATTTGTATTGGAAGTAAACATCAAATGCTAAGCTAGAAGCACACACGCGGAAACAGAAAAAAGAGCGAGACCGCTGCGTGCCACTCTAAGTACAGTCCCAACACTACACAACTAGTACAAGTAAAAGCAGGGGATAACAAATCCTTTAGGGGCATACCCCGAGGGTGACATACACTGAGACGGGGAAGACCACAGCTAGCTACAGGGACCACGGCTACCTCCCCGTCTCCTCCGCCCGGCGCGCACCCTGCTGCTGTTGAGAAGTCTCACCTGGGAAAAGGGAGGGATGAGCTTCACAACAGAAGCTCAGTAGGGACTACCAATCTCCTACTGGCTCTAACAGGCAGAAGAATATATATATAATCAATTAATTGACAGCAGTTATATCTTCTACCTACGAACAAAAGTGCGGAAGCAAAACTACTAACTAGCAACGGTACGGAAGTACTACACGGTCGGAAACTCTATACGACTACTCGTCATGACCACCACGCAGCTAGTAAACACAGACAGGGGGAAGCCCTGTCTGGACAAGAAACACTAGCTACAGAAAGCACTACCACTAGTCAACCGGTCAGGTGCATCTACTGACTTCTTATCCTCGACCCAGGTCTTGACCCCCATGTCTCGTCAGAGCGAGGTGGGACACAAAGTACACCACAGTAACCACCGTAGTCTATCCGGACTACGGTCCCACGTCTGACCTCCCCAAGTGGTTCCGGGGCCACAAGGAGCGAGGCAGTGAGAAAGGACTAGCTGGACTGCACCGGGAAGAACTCCTCAAAATGACCTCGGCGTCCCAGACCAACTACGAGAGCTCTCCAAATGACTCAATGCCGCTATCCTAACCACCGTTTTCCCCTATGCTCTAGAGTCTGCCTACTCGGCTATGAACTCGAGCACGCTCGTAGCCCAGAGTACTCCCTCAACAGGCTCCCGAGGACGGGGGTCCTAGGCAACGGTAACAACCTCTCTACGGGACAAGTCCTCAAATGCTGAGCACCAGGCGACGAATAGTGTAGGACCATACTAGGGAACTAGCACAGGTGCCATGGGTACAGTAAAAGTGGAAACGGCGAAGACTCCATAAAACACGGGACTTCGCAAGACCATAACCATTCTCTCGGCTGTAGTCATGACGCATTGGGCCATCACGACCTTGTCGCAATGCCCTACCCTGTCGCAACACTGTCGTGGTGGCCCAAGCCGACGCGACCAGGTCGCGACGCCCACGAGCGCCGCGATCATATCACGATCGACCAGGCCGTCGCGACAAGATCGCGACCTCTATAGTGGCCACGTCTTCAGCCGAGGGGGGGTTCCGAAGCAGTCCTCCTGGGAACCACCCCAAAAAAACGATACACACATTCCACAAGGGGGAGGGGAGCATGTTCAACATGTACGAAAGCTGTAAATCACTCAAGCACCCTTAAAACCCCACGAACATGGATTCATGTGATTCTACGCTCGATGGAAACCTCACTCAAGCACGAGCATGATCCTCACACTCCCACAACCCCAAACCACGAGGAAACACCATCTCTAGAGGGAGTGGATCATGCTTAGGGTGAGAGGATCAAGGGTCCCTACCTCCACAAGAAGAGCCGACCCGTTGGGGACTTCATGTTGGAATGGCCACCTCCTCCTTGCTCCAAGCACCACGACCACGTCCCCTGCACGAACGGGATGCCACCACCTCACCACGAGCACCACGAGCAAGAAGAACAGGCGAGAAACCGCAAGGGAGCTCGAGAGGGAAAGAAGGGGGAAGGAGGGGAAGAGAGAGGGCGAGAGGGGGAGAATGGGGCGCGCCTTCGGTTTTAAACCGACGACCCCCAAAACGTGACGGGTCGACCCGGGGCGACAACACCATTGTCGCGATGCCCCTAGGCGTCGCGACCCTGTCGCGACGGCCACCTCCGGCACGACCCCAAAAGCAGTCATACTTCGAAGACCGGGAAAAGCAAACGCGACGATTGTCCAAGTCGCGTCAACGCTGTACGCTCTTGCCACACAACACGACCATTTTGATAGACAGGATAGTGGTCATGTCTGTCAGAAAAGCAGTCGAGATGTCATCAGATGCCACGACAAGGATGTGACGGCCACCCCCGTCGTGATAACAACACGACAGCCGGGTACAGCGCGTCACCAAGCCCGTCGCAGTAGGCCACTTTGGCGCGACCATGTCATGAACAAAGTGCCTGTCGCGACCCTGAGGACGGGGCCAAGGGGCCCAAAGGGGCCGGGTCTTACAGTAGCAGCTACAACAATAGCAGCAGGAGAAGTCGTAGCAGTAGCAGCCATAGCAATAGCAAATAGCAGGAATTGTAGCAGTGGCAACAGCTTCAACAACAATCGTAACAACAGCAAGGCAGGAGTATGGGATGATGAACAGGTTGGTAAACATCACACGAGAGTGGACAAAGAAGGGTATATATAAAGGTCCAGGTTTCATGCATGTATGGCACGTAGCCATACACTTGCTGCCGTAAAACCTTGTTTTCTTACAACACAACCACGTTTACAGAAATGTTTTACCCTTCTAACACGTACTATGGTACATGTAACCCATTTGTACCAGTTAGATGTCTTACATAGCCAAGGCTACGTAAGTAAAGAATTTCCAAGAAAATGGGTTACGTAAATGGATAATAATTCATCTAGTCCCTTTGTTCTTATGTTTTTATATCCAAATAATGTCCAATCAAGTTGAA
Source organism: Colocasia esculenta (assembly GCA_014218235.1). Lineage (NCBI taxonomy): Eukaryota > Viridiplantae > Streptophyta > Magnoliopsida > Alismatales > Araceae > Colocasia > Colocasia esculenta. The sequence goes on from CM024757.1 coordinate 54,067,860, forward strand.
AATTTAAACATAATCTAATTGAAAGGTTTTACAAATTATGGTGATTTTAGTTTAATTTTTAGAATTAATTTTTCATCCAGCAAAAATTACCCAGAAAATTATTGTGTCGACTTAATCTTGATAGCCGTGCGTCAACAATTCAGGATATTTATGTTTCTAGAATCAACACATTTTTTTTGAGAATTATGGTATTTTCATATTTCAATTCTGTTACCGAATTCTGGTGACGCCCTGTCGGAGTGCGCATTTTCGAAGATAATATCGGGGTCACTTTACTAATATAGAAATATCTCTAATGTAAAGATAATCAAGTTTCTAGTAAATATTTATGTGTTTTATGAAAATAAAAAATTTTCTAATAATTTATATCATATTATTATTTTGGTATTAAATTTTGGGGTGTTACACAAACTCTCCAGGCTACTCAGACAAGAGGGATCGTCATCTGTGACAAAAAATACGCGGTCGACAATTTTGTGTAGCAATATGAAAAAATAAGACGTACGAGTAAATTTTAAATCATATATAAGTCATCGCTTAAATGATTAGGGAACTAAAATAAGAGTTACACATGTAAATTGGGTTAATTATTGAAGAGACGTAATTTAAGTGTGCCTCTTAAGAGATATTGCCCCCATGTTTGGGGTTTTGTCCTTTAAAAGGGTCGTCTTTAGAGAAAAGGTGAGGCTCTTGCTGAAACGCACACGCTTGTTCTCACTATATTTTAATGTGGGACTAAAATATGTCTCTACACAGCCCCTAGTGAGGATAAGGGTATGTAGATCTCATGAAGATGAGACATTCGGGTAGGGCGCATGGCCTCTCGTTCATCCCCACAGATGGTACCAATAAAGAGACATGATTTAAGTCTGCCTCTCAAGCAGTATTATCCCCATATTTGGGATTTTGTTCTTTAAAAGGAGCCTCTTGGGAGAAGAGATGAGGCTCTTGTTGATAAGCACACACTTGTTCTCACTATCTTTCAATGTTGGACTACAGTATACCTCTACACAACATGAAGAGACATGATTTAAGTGTGCCTTTCAAGAGATATTGTCCCCATGTTTAGGGTTTTCTCTTTTAAAATGTCTCTCTTCGGAGAAGAGGTGAGACTCTTACTAATAAGTACACACTTGTTCTCACTATTTTTTAATAAACTAAAATATATCGCTACACAACTCCTCTATTAAGGATAAAGGTGTGTATGTCTCATGAAGATGAGACGCTCGGGTAAGGCGCATGGCCTCTTGTTTATTCCCATAGATGGCATCAATGAAGAGACATGATTTAAGTGTGCCTCCTAAGAGCTATTGTCCCCATGTTTGGGGTTTTGTCCTTTAAAATGGCCCTCTTAGGAGAAGAGGTGAGATTCTTGCTGATAAACACATACTTGTTCTCATTATCTTTTAATGTGAGACTAAAGTGTTGAGCAACTATTTATAAATTTCTATGAATATTATTTTTGGCATGATAAATCTTTAAATATGTGTTTTATACCAAATATATCACAAAATTCTATACAGATAAAATAATTTTGTGAACACTCAAAAGTTTCTAAGGCCACAGAATCCGAATCTGTAGCCTACTGAATCCGACTGATGTCTTTGACTGCAAAATCCGACTCCTTCAGAAACTTAGTCACAAGTCTTGTAAATTTGGTTAAGTCCACAATTTTACATAACATTCGACTCACACAGTCGAATGTCCTTTACATTGTATTCGATTCATAACATTCGACTCACACAGTCGAATGTCCTTCACACTGTATTCGATTCATAACATTCGACTCACACAGTCGAATGTCCTTTACATTGTATTCGACTCACGACTTCAACTCATACAGACGAATGTTGCCTTACACTACATTCGATTGATGTCTTCACTATTATAGTCGAATTACCTTATTCTTCTTGATTCGAATCATGCCTATTTCTTGAGTCGAATCACCTGTTCTATTGCATTCGACTTCACTGTCAGTTTTGTACTTATACTTTGTCAATTCTATCTGTCTTGGAATATATTTGTCTCTAAGTTTATAAAATCCTTTTCTGATTCTTAAACTTCTTAGACATAATTTGGCAAATTGCCTATTGCCTAAAATCTTAGAAGATTATTATTTTAATATATTTCTCTGACAGAACATAGTATATTCAAATTATTCATCTCTGCAAAACATTTCTCTAAAATATCTTTTTGAGTCTTACAGTCTTGATGTCCTTTACTTCAGTTTATATCCTTCATAAGACTCAAAGTATTTATGAAAAATCTCAGACGCATGGCATCTAACCATCTCACCTACCACTGACAGACCCATACTTTAACTTTTTATCTGTCTGCTCTATCTTCTGAAAAGGTTGAGAATACTAGGTTCCATACTGTTTGTTGTACTCAAACTGACCCTCCTACCACAAAGGTATAGAGATATGCTTGTCCTTGTCTTGTCTTTGCAACAGGCATTAATTGGAGCACATGTTTAGCATGGGTTGTTCCCAGCTCAGTCTACAAGAGCTTATCTTCTAGATGTGACAACTGCTCCTATTCTGAAGACCTTGGAAACATGCAAATTTCAAGACCTTCTGGACAAAGCTTTCAAGATCCAAAGGATCCCAGAATTCCTCCTCAAACAGCTATATTGCAAACGACTACAAAGCTCCAACGATCATCCTCTCAAACGGCCATATTTTTGAAGATTATAAAAGGAGCTCAAGAGGAATAGATAAAGACACAGAGAGATACAGATAAATCATCCTTGAAGTGAGAATCCAAAAAGTGCATTCAAGTCCCATTCTCCTGAAAGAGCCATTCGAATTCCTCAAGCTCTCTAAAGTCTTCATGCTTGACTTCCTCTGAGAGCTTCCTTGTGTTTATAAAATTATGTGGAGAATTTCTGTTTGTGGCTGGCAATTGTACTCAGTTTCAATTCTCTCTAGTCCACCCCTTTCACTTCAAATAGGATTTAGAATCAATTCTATTTCTATTATATCCATCTGAAGTCTGTGTGTTTTGTGCTTAACTTTGAGGCAAACACATCACTGTCAAATTTCCTTGTATTTGTGCAGAAATCTGTCTCTGCACTTTGCCCCTCTTGTGTAGGGAAGGCCTTGGTGAAAAGGCATTTCTGTACCCCTGTTTAGGGAAGACTTGCTTGGGAGCAAGTGGGTTTTGTAATTCCTCTCAAGGGTGAGAGAAGGCCAAGTTGGTGGCAGTTTAGTGAAATGTCAAGTGGTTGACTTGAGGACTGGATGTAGGACTTCCATGTGGGAAGGGCCGAACCAGGATAAATCCCTTGTGCATTTATTTGTATGATTGTTCCACCAATTTTACACTTGAATCACACACATCACACTTAGTACTAACATATCTATTTAGTGCTGTGATTTTCAGAAGAAATTTTAAAACAGATAAAGTCCTATTCACCCCCCCTCTAGGACTATTTCTCAGCCATTTCGATCCAACAAGTGGTATCAGAGCGAGGTCTTCTCAGAAGAAACTAAGAGTTTTGAGACGAAATGGCATCCGAAGCCCACAACTATGAAGGCCAATCAGTTATAAGGCCGCCATTCTTTGATGGTGAAGATTACCAATATTGGAAGATGCGGATGGAATGCTTCATCAGAGGTACTGACTTCGACCTATGGCAGGTAATTGAACAAGGTGATTTTCAAGTCCTTGCGGAATCCTCTTCTGGTGCTCTTTTAATTGCAGACAAAAGAAATATGTCCTTAAATAACAAAGTAAAAAATTATCTTTGCTGTGCTTTATCTAAAAGAGAGTTTAATAGACTTGCAGCTTGTAAAACAGCAAACGAAATGTGGGATAAATTACAAATAACATATGAAGGTACAGATAGGGTTAAACAAACAAGAATAGACATACTTGTATCTCAATATGAACAGTTTAAAATGCTCCCAAATGAAAATATAACTCAAATGTACAATAGATTTTGAAATATAATTGTAGGATTAAGTGCTTTAGGGAAAGTCCTAACCAATGAAGAAACAGTAAGAAAAATCTTAAGATCTCTAACAAATGTCTGGACTCCTAAAGTTACAGGCATAGAGGAAGCCCATGATTTAACGCAATTATCTATTGACAAATTAATATGATCCCTCGTGGCACATGAAATAAACATGGAAAGATTTTCTGAAAGCTCTTTGAAAAAGAAATTTTCAAATGCTTTAAATATTGCAGATTCTTCTTCATCTGAAGACTCCAAAGAAAAATCAGATGACAGTGATGATGAGGCTATGCTCTCAAGAAAATTACAGAGAATTTTGGCCAAGAAGAAAAAGTTTGGCTCAAGAAAATTCTTCAAGAAAGATAAGAAGAAGGAACCTACTTTCTATGAGTGCAATCAGCCAGGACATTACAAGTCTGAATGTCCTAGACTCAAGAAGAAGGATCAAGCAGAAAAATCAGATAAGAAGAAGGGCAAAGAAAAGAAGTTTAGAAAGTTCAAAAAGAAGGCTATGGCAGCAACTTGGGACAATGAAGATGCTACCAGCTCAGACTCTTCTAGCTCAGAATCCGAAGAAGAAGAAAAGGCTAATCTAGCCCTCATGGCAGGACTAGAATAGGTAAACTCAGAAACCTCCTTTACTTCATGTTCTGAATACGATTCTGATAGCCTTGAAGATGCTTTTAATGAACTTTATGAAAAATATAAGACAGTAGTAAAACAAATAAAAGTAGTTAAGCTAAATCTACTGAACCAAGAAAAAACTAACACCTTTCTTAAAAATGAAACAGAAAGGTTAAGCAAAAGTTTGAGTGAAACCAAAAGAGCTAATGAATTGCTGTGTGAAGATTTAAAAAAAAAAACAGTAAAATATTAGAATTAGAATCAAACTTGAAAGAACTTAAGAATGAAGAAAAATTACAAGAGGAAAATAGTTATCTAAGAGCTACCCTGGAAAAGATTTCTACATGCAAAACCTATTTATTTGTAAATATCAAAGGTGCTAGAAAATGGAAAAAGAAATATGGAGTAGGATACACACCCCTACAAAATGAGGAACACATTATTCATCCAAAAGTCTATCCAACTCCCAAATTTGTAGCAGAAGAAGACATAAAAAATACCAAAAAGGTAAATCAACATGTCTACAAACAAAAACAGAAATTCAGTAACAATACACACAAGAAAAACACTTTTGATTTGTGCTGCACTCATTGTAACCAACTAGGACACAGTGTTAGCACATGTACTACTAGACACTTGAGATGGATTCCTAAAACTAACCATCAAGGACCCAAGAAAATTTGGGTACCAAAAGTTACAGTTTAGCTTTGTTTGCAGGGTCGGCTGAGGGCATCCAAATGGTATTTGGATAGTGGATGCTCAAGGCACATGACAGGAGATAAGAAGCTATTCACAAGTTTTAAAGAAGAATCTGGTCAAGTTACTTATGGTGATAATGGAAAAGGAAAAGTTCTAGGAAGTGGTACAATTGGTACTAAGGAAAAAAGACTTAATTAAAGATGTCATGTATGTAGAAGGTCTCAAGCACAATCTGATAAGTATTAGTCAGCTATGTGATAAAGGGCATTTAGTAAAATTTCAGAATGATAAGTGTATAATTCTGAAGGATAACAAGACAGTTTTTGAGGCACAAAGAGTGAAGAATTTGTATACATTGCAACTAGAAGAATTAAAAGAAGTAAACTTATGTTTGGCTACTACCAAAAGTGAAGAGTCTGATTTGTGGCATAGAAGACTTGGTCATGCAAGCACTTCAGTGATCAATAAATTAATAAAGCATGACCTGGTTGAAGGTCTTCCTAAGATAAAAATCAAGAAGTCTAGAATTTGCTCAGCCTGTGCAAAAGGAAAACAGACCAAGACCTCATTTCAGTCCAAAACAATTGTTACAACTTCTAAGCCCTTAGAATTGATTCACATGGATTTATTTGGACCTATGAGGACAATCAGTCTTGGAGGAAAGATCTATGGCTATGTATTAGTTGATGACTACTCAAGGTACACTTCAGTGTCTTTTCTAGAAGCCAAATCTGAAGCATTTCAAGCTTTTCTGAAATTCAGCAAGATAGTTTAGAAAAATCAAAAAATTCAGATTACCAGTATCAGATCTGATCATGGTGGTGAATTCAAAAATGATGATTTCCTGGAGTACTGTGAAGAAAATGGAATTGAACACAACTTCTCAGCTCCAAGAACACCTCAGCAGAATGGAGTAGTAGAAAGAAAGAATAGAACACTGTTGGATATGGCCAGAACAATGCTGAATGAGTACAATCTACCAAAGTACTTCTGGGCAGAGGCAGTAAATACAGCATGCTACGTCATCAATCGATGCATGATCAGACCCATTCTGAAGAAGACACCATATGAATTGTACAAGGATAAAAAGCCCAATATCAGTCATCTCCGACCTTTTGGTTGTAAGTGTTTTATCTTAAATAATGGTAAAGATAATTTAGGAAAATTAGATGCTAAAAGTGATGAAGTTTTTCTGTTAGGATATATTTCAAAACCTAGAGGTTATAAAGTGTTCAATAGAAGAACATTAACCATAGAACAATCAGTTCATATACTATTTGATGAAGCTAACCCTTCTATCAAAAGGATAGAAGAAGAAGAATGTGTTGATGATCTCTGCAGGAATCTTGAAAAGACTTCTCTTGAAGAAGAAAAAGATGAAGAAGTGGAAGATCCTCCATTAGAAGATCTTCAACAACAAGAAGAACCACAAGAAGGGCTACCTAGAGAATTGAGGTACCACCGGGACCATCCTAGAGAAAACATAATAGGTAATCTCCAAGATAGGATAAGAACAAGAGGTATGCAAATTCCTTGTGATTTCTCTGCCTTAGTTTCACAAATTGAGCCTAAGACAATCAATGATACACTGAGTGATGAGTCTTGGATCCTTGCTATGCAAGAGGAACTCAATCAGTTCCAACGCAGTGAAGTTTGGACCCTTGTGCCTAGACCTACTGATCATCCAATTATTGGAACCAGATGGGTTTTTAGAAATAAGATGGATGAATCAGGGGTGATCACTAGGAACAAAGCCAGACTGGTAGCTCAAGGATACTCCCAAGAGGAAGGCATAGATTTTGATGAAACCTATGCTCTAGTGGCTAGATTAGAGGCAATTAGAATCTTATTAGCATATGCTTGCTCTCTTAATATTAATCTATTTCAGATGGATGTTAAAAGTGCTTTTCTAAATGGTTTCATTAAAGAAGAAGTATATGTTGAGCAACCTCCTGGATTTGAAGACACTAAGCATCCTAATCATGTTTTCCGTTTAAAGAAAGCACTATATGGCTTGAAACAAGCTCCAAGAGCTTGGTATGAAAGACTAAGTGCTTATCTTATGTCTCATGATTTTATAAGAGGAAAAGTAGATAGTACTTTATTTATGAAGAAATTTTCAGATGAAATCCTAATTGTACAAATTTATGTTGATGATATTATTTTTGGTTCTACTAATGAATCACTCTGCAAATTCTTTGAAAATTTGATGCAAAGTGAGTTTGAAATGAGCATGATGGGTGAACTTAATTATTTTCTTGGATTGCAAATCAAGCAAACCAAAGAAGGAACTCACATCTATCAAACCAAATACATTTCAGATCTACTGACTAAGTATGGTTTTGACAAATGTAAGCCTTTAGGAACACCCATGAGCTCAGGAATTAAGTTAGATAGTGATCCCCTTGGTAAAAAGGTAGATCAAAAGATCTATAGAGGAATGATAGGATCACTGCTCTATCTTACTGCAAGTAGACCAGATATAATGTTCAGTGTTTGTTTATGTGCAAGATTCCAAGCTGATCCAAAAGTATCTCACGTTAATGCAGTTAAAAGAATCTTTAGATATCTTATAAATACCAGTAATTTAGGTCTATGGTATCCTAGATGTTCAGAATTTAAATTAATTGGATATAGTGATGCTGACTATGTTGGATGCAAATTAGATAGAAAAAGCACCAGTGGCACTTGTCAAATTCTTGCAGGGTGTTTAATATCTTGGTCTTCCAGAAAGCAGAACTCAGTAGCTTTATCCACGACAGAAGCTGAATACATTGCAGCCGGAAGTTGCTGTACTCAACTCCTATGGATCAAGCATCAATTGGAAGACTATGGTCATCAGCTCCAAGAAATTCCAATGCTTTGTGATAACACAAGTGCAATCAATTTGACCAAGAACCCAATCCAGCACTCAAGAACAAAGCATATTGAGGTTAGACATCACTTCATCAGGGACCATGTAAGTAATGGAAATATTTCTCTTGAATTTGTTTCTACAGAAAATCAACTTGCAGATATTTTCACAAAACCTCTACCTGAAGATAGATTTACATCTAATAGAAGAGAAATAGGTATGTGCAACCCTGATTAAAAATTACCCAATTAAAATCTTGCTTGAATAATGTATATATGTATTGACTATGAAAAGTCATCCTGAAAATTTTCTAAGTCCCAAACATTAGACTCATGCATTCGATTCATAAAGAATCGATGCATTCGATTCATGTTAAAACCTTGCATTCGACTAATGTAGTCGAATACTTAATTCACCTCATTAAGACATCCTGAAACGACGCTTAAAAATTTCGTAACTGACACCTCATTAAGGCGCGTCCCTTCATGACTTAACGGTCACATCATTCAATCGCGTCCGTTCAGCCTGAGATCAAGGGACAATTTCTTTCCAGCCTTTATTTAAACAAACTCCTTCACCCTTTAGAAGACACCCTTTTAAAATCCCTTTTCGACTCTCCTGTCTTCCTCAGCTCTTCGCGCCTTCACTGTTTTCCGGCGAAGGACCTCCCAGGAACCATCTGCAAACTCCACTATTCAAGAAAAAGGTAGGATCTTTCATCTTCTCTGTGTATATCCTCCTCTCCTTTGGTGGTTCCCTGAACTTTTTCTACTTCTATCTTCTAGATGGCATCTCCTAGGTTTCAAGAGTTCGTTCAGCTAACCCCTGACCAACTCCAGCGCTTGGCTAAGATCCCCATATGTTCTGGAAAATAAGTAGAGTTCTCTTATTTGAATGGCAGTCTTTCTTGGGTAGAAGAAACCCTTTATGCCATGGGTTGGATCAAACTATGTCAAATTTCCGAGCCCTTTGTAGCCAATGCTATTAGATCTTTTTATGCTTCTCTCCAAGTGTCATCGGGCAATACTATAGTTGGATATGTCAAGGGCACCAAGATTACCATATCTAAAGAGCTTTTGGTAGAATTGTTGGATTGCCCAAATTCTGGTCATTGTCTTAGTGAGTTTATTCCCCTTGAAAAGCAAAAATTGGGGATTATTCGAAGTTTGGGGACCCTTTGTAAAAGAGGACTTCAAGTCAATGAGTTATCTGCTGAGAAGAGATTGATCCACTCAATAATCACCAACATCATCACCCCTAGAGCAGGTACTCACTCCTCCATTACTGCAAGAGATGGGAACCTCTTGTCTTGGGCAGTTCAGAGACACAAGGTGAATCTGCCAGCAGTAATTTTGGAAAAGATGATTGCTTCAAAGGATTTGCAGGAATCCCTCCCTTATGGATCCCTGCTTACTGTTATTTTCCAGAAATTTTTAGTAGATCTGTCTGGTGAATTGTTTGTTGGCACAAAAGAGAAAATTGGCATCTTTACTCTTAGAAGGAGTCACTACTCCTTGGTGGGTAAGAAACAAAATCTATGGTTTAAAGACTCTGTGCCTGAGTGTGAGCATGAGATTTTCCCTGATGAACCCCTTGTTTCTCTACTCACACAAGATGTTCCAGCACCAAATTTCAGAATTGAAGCCCCTGCAGTACCAGTGATCCCTGAGGTTCCAGTTCAGTTGACTGAGCAAGTAGTTCAGCAAGAAGCCCAAAAAGTTTCTCATCAAGTTGTTCAGCCAGAAGTTCAGAATATTGCTTCCTCTTCTCTTCCAGAGTCAGATGCTCCTTCAGATACAATAAATGTAGTCTTAAGAGACCTCAGACGCAAAGGAGTTGTATCTGAAGATGTTCCAGTCTCTCCCATGGAGCATATTTTTTAGGAAAGAGAGCCTTCCTTCTCCCCTTCTCAGTTTGAGACCCGGCCAAGGTCTCATGGGGAGAGCAGTAATAGCTTAGCACCCTCTTAGAGCTTGTTAGAAATCAGCATGAGAACTTATCTGTTCTCCAGATGCAAGTGGAATTAATTGATGTGAAGTTTGATAGTTTGGCTGATGAGGTTAAGCAGATCAAGGATCTTATGCTTCAGTTTGTGTGCCAACAGGGCTCTTCCAAGCCATCAGGGCCAGCTTCCTCTCAGCAGCAGTAGCAGCAAGAAGAAGAAGAAGCTCCTGCTCAAGACCCACAACACCCTGATGAATCCCATGTTCCAGTTCCTTAAGATCTAGTGCTTGAGCAGTCTGTTGAGAAAGAACCTGAGAATCCGGTTGTGCAGCAACCTATGTCAGTTGAGTCCCAGCAGCAGAAAGATGAGCAACCTACTGAGCAGCAGGCCCATCTAGCAATAGTAGTTTTTGAACCTCCAGTTGAGCAGCAGCAAGCGCCCAAATTGAAAAGCAGCCAGAAGAAGTGGCAGCAGCTGTAGAAGGTTCTAGCCTTGAGGATCAGTCAACCCAGAAGGAATCTGCAGCCAAGAGAACTCTTGAGCCCTCTCAAGATATCCAGATCTTTAAGAGAAAGGTGAAGAGAAGACTAGTCAAGAATGGTGCACCTGTCCTCCCTTCTCCTTCTTCTAGGGCTAGTTCTCCACCATTTATTCCTCCTTCTCAGGTCACTCCAGCAGCAACCCAAACCAATGCACCCTCAGCATCAACCCCTCTACAGCCTTCACACTCCTCTCCTCCTCCTCCTGCAGGCATTTCATTAGACGCAAAATTTTCCATCTACCCCATGAAATTCCAAGCCAAACCGCTTAAAGAGTTCACCATGACCCTTTCCACTCAACCCCCACACCACTATTCCTCTCTTCCCACTGCCTCCAAGTCTGACTCCAAGAAAACTCTACTTCATTTAGTTGAGATACTTCCTAGTATCCAACTGTCAGCTTCTAGTGGACCCAAATTAGGAGACAAACCCTCCTTACTGCTTCCTCTATTCTGGTATGCCTTTATCCATCACTCTAAACTCAACATGAATCTGTTAAGAGAATATCTTCAAATAAGAGCATTTCTTGAAGTACATGGATTGCCAGGGTTCACTTTTGAACATTGGCTTCCTGTTTTGATCAAAACCTCCCAACTTCCCATTTCAGATCTTCAACTCATCTCTCAGAAGAGCCACTGCCTCACACCCCAAGAATTTGTTGATCTTTATCCTGATGAGGCAGCTAGGTTTCAAGAGAACCAATCCAGGACCCCTTTCTTGACAGTTGGACATCACCTTTCCCTAAGGTTCCATGCTTTATTTGCAGAACATCTCAGGGCATCTCAGGCCAAGTACCTTGCAATGAGAACCTTCAACTATGAAAGGTTCAAACTGGGATTGCCTGATGTATCCAAAGGGCAGTATGAGAATTGCTAAGAGGGAAAAGAGAAATTGTTCCATCTATGTCAGTGGCTATGCCATCAGGTCTTCACCCTCCCCTTGTAGGAGCCGTTTCCTACAGAGGCGCCTTTGCTGAAGCAATCTTCAACAGATTCATACGGATTTCCACCAGATTCAAGATCAAGTACAAATTCAAGCTAAGCTTCCAAAGGTTCATCTTTCTCCAGTTATCCAAGAACTCTCATCATCTTCTAGACATTCAGTTAAGTTTTGCTGAATCTGAACGATTCACCCCTGAGCAATGGCAAGCATCTTATCCATCCTATCACTCCCAATGTCTGAAGATGAAACTTTCCCTAAATGATTTCCACTCTAAGAGTCTCTTGGATTTTCGTAAAAACATTGGTTATATATGGGCTCAAAGGTACCTTGTCTACTATCAAGCCAAGGATATAGCTATCTCCAATGGTCTCTACTGGAATATCACCCTAAATGAATTCCTCCATCTGGCAGCCACCAAACAGTTTGTTCCCCTTAGAATGAGAGTCGACATAGACAAATTTCATCACAGAGTTGCTTGGTTCAGGAGGCGCCACATCAAGTCTATCAAGAAATTACCCTCCACCAATCCAACTTACAATGTTGATGGTGAACTGTTTGACAACTCCTTTGTCAAAAATGAGCAAAAGCTCTGGGAACTCCTCTAACCTTTCTTAGCAAAAATCCCTGCCTCTCTGTAATTACCTTGTTCAGCTAGAGTCTGAACTTTGTTTGCCTTAAAACTTTGCATTTCTGAAACTTTTATATAGATGCAATTTCTTCCTCCTTTTTTGTTCTTCTGAGTTTTATCCTTTATGTTAATGTCACAGAGGGGGAGAAAAGGTATAAAAGAATAGTTTGCCTAATCTATTTAAAGATTTTTGTCATTAACAAAAAGGGGGAGAATTGTTGAGCAACTATTTATAAATTTCTATGAATATTATTTTTGGTATGAAAAATCTTTAAATATGTGTTTTATACCAAATATCTCCAAAATTCTATACAGATAAAATAATTTTGTGAACACTCAAAAGTTTCTAAGGCCACAGAATCCGAATCTATAGCCTACTGAATCTGACTGATGTCTTTGACTGCAAAATCCGACTCCTTCAGAAACTCAGTCACAAGTCTTGTAAATTTTGTTAAGTCCACAATTTTACAAAACATCCGACTCACACAGTCGAATGTCCTTTACACTGTATTCGATTCATAACATTCGACTCACACAGTCGAATGTCATTTACACTGTATTCGATTCATAATGTTCGACTCACACAGTCGAATGTCCTTTACATTGTATTCGACTCACGACTTCAACTCATACAGCCAAATGTTGCCTTACACTACATTCGATTGATGTCTTCACTACTATAGTCAAATTAACTTATTCTTCTTGAATTCGAATCATGCCTATTTCTTGAGTCGAATCACCTGTTCTATTGCATTCAACTTCACTGTCAGTTTTGTGCTTATACTTTGTCAATTCTATCTGTCTTGGAATATATTTGTCTCTAAGTTTATAAAATCCTTTTCTGATTCTTAAACTTCTTAGACATAATTTGGCAAATTGCCTATTGCCTAAAATCTTAGAAGATTATTATTTTAATATATTTCTCTGACAGAACATAGTATATTCAAATTATTCATCTCTGCAAAACATTTCTCTAAAATATCTTTTTGAGTCTTACAGTCTTGATGTCCATTACTTCAGTTTATATCCTTCATAAGACTCAAAGCATTTATGAAAAATCTCAGACGCATGGCATCTGACCATCTCACCTACCACTGACAGACCCATACTTTAACTTTTTGTCTGTCTGCTCTATCTTCTGAAAAGGTTGAGAATACTAAGTTCCATACTGTCTGTTGTACTCAAACTGACCCTCCTACCACAAAGGTATAGAGATATGCTTGTCCTTCTCTTGTCTTTGCAACATGCATTAATTGGAGCACATGTTTAGCATGGGTTGTTCCCAGCTCAGTCTACAAGAGCTTATCTTCTAGCTGTGACAACTGCTCCTATTCTGAAGACCTTGGAAACATGCAAATTTCAAGACCTTCTGGACAAAGCTTTCAAGATCCAAAGGATCCCAGAATTCCTCCTCAAATGGATATATTGCAAACGACCACAAAGCTCCAACGGTCATCCTCTCAAACGGTCATATTTTTGAAGATTATAAAAGGAGCTCAAGAGGAACAGATAAAGACACAGAGGGATACAAATAGATCATCCTTGAAGTGAGAATCCAAAAAGTGCATTCAAGTCCCATTCTCCTGAAAGAGCCATTCGAATTCCTCAAGCTCTCTAAAGTCTTCATGCTTGACTTCCTCTGAGAGCTTCCTTGTGTTCATAAAATTCTGTGGAGAATTTCTGTTTGTGGCTGGCAATTGTACTCAGTTTCAATTCTCTTTAGTCCACCCCTTTCACTTCAGATGGGATTTAGAATCAATTCTATATCTGTTATATCCATCTGAAGTCTGTGTGTTTTGTGCTCAACTTTGAGGCAAACACACCACTGTCAAATTTCCTTGTATTTGTGCAGAAATCTGTCTCTGCACTTTGCCCCTCTTGTGTAGGGAAGGCCTTGGTGAAAAGGCATTTCTGTACCCCTGTTTAGGGAAGACTTGCTTGGGAGCAAGTGTGTTTTGTAATTCCTCTCAAGGGTGAGAGAAGGCCAAGTTGGTGGCAGTTTAGTGAAATGTCAAGTGGTTGGCTTGAGGACTGGATGTAGGACTTCCATGTGGGAAGGGCCGAACTAGGATAAATCTCTTGTGCATTTATTTGTGTGATTGTTCCGCCAATTTTACACTTGAATCACACACATCACACTTAGTACTAACATATCTATTTAGTGCTGTGATTTTCAGAAGAAATTTTAAAACAGAGAAAGTCCTATTCACCCCCCCTCTAGGACTATTTCTCAGCCATTTCGATCCAACATAAAGTATATCTCTACAATTATAAAGTTGGGCTTAAAAGAAAAGAAATTCTTAGAAATCATAATAATTCGAACTCATTATTTAGATGGGCTAATTAAGCCTAAACCTAAGCTTAAGTGGGCCATAAGTGGAACCTAAACCATAATGCACTGAGAGAAGGCCAAATTTGTGTAAAATCCTAATTAACCTAATCAGGTTGAAAAGGGAAGGAAGCGTTGATTTAGATGAGGATGAGATAAAATCGGGGTTAAATCCTATTTCTTAGAAAAGAGCAAATCACACCCTTAAAGAATCGTAGACCTTTAAATAAGACCATAAAACCATACTAGCCAACGTTACTCATCTCTAGAAGGGTGTTGGGTGTGGAGATCATGCGAGATTAGAGGAGAAATTGAAAGATCTTTATGTGTGTTCATGTTCCTCGTGTTCTTTGTCCTCTACTTTCATAAAACAATTTAAAAATAGATTTTTTGTTAAGTTAAATCTAACTAATCTTGCATACATGATGTCTAACATGTCTAACTTCGTTTAGGAAGTACTTTTTCCAATTTCTATTGTGTATTTTTCATAGATTTCACATTTTTATAAAGAGGTATTATCATTTTCATATCTTCCTATGGGAAAAAGGGTTTTTCTGCCTAGTATTGTTACTGTTGCGGGATCTGCATCTCGAAATGTAGATGCACGAAAAACCATCTTCCAGAACATTGCTTATCTGGCAACGGTAGCTCAAGGGTTTTGAATATCGCTCCCTGAGAGACCACATTCAGATTGTGGTTCCCAAGGAAGTCGTATTTTGAAGGTAGCTCCCCAACGGACTACATTCATGAATACAGTGCTCTAGGAGTCCATTTTCATATATCAGACGAGTCATTTGGTCAGACCATGATCTTCATTGCGGCCCTTGTCCAAACTACATTTTTACTATTTTCTGAGACCTATCTTCTTAAATAGTACCCGAAAAGTTAAAGGTCATGTTGTTGGAGCATGATTTAACACTAGTCAAGTCATGGCACTATGATGAGCATGAGACAAACTACATAAAAATGATTTGGAGAATAGATCTAATCATCCTAATAATAAGCATGCTTAGTTCCTTTCTCACATCCATTATCATACTTCATGTTCCAAATGTTCCTTAATCTAATGTATTTAAAATGATAAATAGGTTTAATCTATGTGGTCTATCCTTAAGATAAGCCTTGTTTTAAATACTTTAATCGAAATGATTAATGTTAATGGTACATAATCAAGTGATCGATGTTTTAAACGAAACCATGCGACCTTCTAATAACATGCTTCAATTGCTCTTGTTTCTGTGAACACCTTCTTAGTGATATTAGAACCTTCTGTCGGGTACACTTCTTGATGGATTGGAACTTCTTTCACGAAGGTTTCTATAAGTCTTCGCTGACGATGAATTCTCATAGAGCCGTCGAGCTAGTTGTACTAAAAACCCTAAAGACCCCTAAAGATCTTGTCTTACTGCTATAAGAAATGGTTCAACCAGCCCTTGGAATTAGGAATCATGATGTTGTTTTGTCTATCTGAACACGGCACAACCGAGACTGCATCCAACATAAGTTTTTCCTAGAAGCGGCATTCCCTAAGACCGCATTCCATTAGAAGTGTCATTGAAGGTGGCTGCATGATACATTGCTTCTAGTCCTTAAGATAGCAGTTGTGACCCTAACTGTGTTAATCCCAATTTTGTGCATGCACCTATGTGCCTGACTGCATTTGTGAACACATCTCTATGATTAATCGCATTCTATCAAACTCTAGTTTTGAGAGAATTAGATGTCTTGATCTATGCATAGATCATGAATACCCTTCATATAAGCTTGGTCTCATCCAATATTCAATTCTTTCATAATCATATATTTTTCTAAAATTCTATATCTTTACGTGAGCTTACTTATTGAAACTATAATCGACTATTATTATTACATAAAATTATTTGGATATTTAAATGAAAGTATGGTCCACTGACCCTAATGTCTATGCATATAGGGCTCTGTCTGGTCCTGGGATGAGTGCCCAAATTACTTATAACCATGGGAATAAAATGACTTGTGGTGTGTAATTGTACTAAAACAAATTGTTATTCAGTTCTAGATAATTTAACATGTTCCATGAATGATAATGATATGATTATTTTCTTTGACCCATTAGATATTTCATTCATATGGTCAATCTTAATACGTTCTTTGACATTGTCTATTATTATAAATCTTGAATGACTTACTTGAGCTTGTTACTTCAATTCCAGCCATTGAATTACTTGATCCTTTATTCTTGGCTCACGGTAGAACAACAGAGGGGAGGTGAATGAGTGCTGCAAAGATTAACACTTAAAAACAAAAAAAATTAATATGGAAGCGTTAGTTAGAAAATAAGCGCAATAAATAAAATAAGCAGCAGACAATCTTAAGGAGAATCAAATGACACAAAAGATTTATCCTGGTTTGCCAGTTCCCACCAATGAAAGTCCTACGTCCATACCCTAAGCAATCTTTTGAGCTTACACTAACTCGGGGTACAGTCCCCCAAATGGACATATAACACCCAGCTTCCTGTTGGTCTTCCCTTCAACACAAGAGGCACACTAAGTAGACTCCCTCAGTCAGAAACAATACCCAGCACCCTAGCTAGTCTTCCCTTCTACACAAGGGGATAGCTAAGTATAGTCTCTCAGTTGGACACAAGTCACACAACACCCAACACCCTAGCTGTTTTTCTCTTATACACAAGGGGAAAGCTTAGTACAGTCTCTCAACTGAACAACCAAGTCTTTCTTTAAGATAAGAAAGACCACCTAGTCGAGACGAAGTTCAAGAATGATGAACTTGACTGGTTGATCTCGACAACAATTTGAGAGCTACAGAAATGAACCAGAGAATCTCTCAAGCTTAAACTCTCTCTCTCTCAGACGTACAATGAAACACAGAGAAAGAAAGAAAGAATGTAGGCTTGAACGCTTAGAATGCTTGAGCAGAAAAGTTATAACTTTTTCGTGTGTGCTCCTGTCCCCTTAATGCTTCAATGCCTTTGACTCTTTATAAAGCATCTGAAGAAGACCGTTGATATAATTGTTTAAGGCTTCATTTTCTTCTCATTGCTCCTTTTCTTCTTCTTCTTCTTCTTCCTCCTCGTCTTCTTCTTCTTCTTCTTCTTCTTCTTCTTCTTCTTCTTCTTCTTCTGTTCTCTTAATATCTAATGTCTTCTTCTTGTGTCTAACTAACATTAAGGACAGAAGAGAGTCTTCTTTAGCTTATGCATATTTTCAAGGTCGTTGATAGCAAGTCCAACATTGAGATTGTGTGTATACGAAAGCCTGCATGCAATAAATGCTATGATAGGAAACATCTATCAGTCCATACCTTATTTGCCTTTAGTCCACAAGTTTGGCTGACAAAGCTACCATACAATGTAGTCCCTTTTTACCTACTAGGAAAAGATAAAAAGTACGTAGCATGCAGAAAGTAGGATTTAGTCTGAATGGATTTCTTGGAGACAACTGTATTTTAAGAAGGCGTGCTTACAATAAACATATTTTGAGACTTTGAATGCACGTGAAACAATGTGTTGTAGAGAGAGATTTGAAATATGCTTGGCATTATACATTAAAATAATTGTGAAATAATTGAACATTATTTGAATAGAATATATCACTAATCGTTGTGAGAATCATGAGTGAGATTTCAATCATCAGTCCATCAAAAGCATTTAAAATAATTTATTCACTAATCATTGTAAAACATCAATAATCGGAAAGATGTTATGCTAATCAAAATGTTTGTTCACAAAACGCAAGCTTCTAAAGGTAATCAAAACATCGATAACTTATTTTATTTGAATACATATTGTTTGACAAAGTACTTGATCATAAATGATGAAGTGCGTCTTTGCATATGATGAAGTGAGCTTTGTGCATGACGAAGTGAACTTCGAAGTGAGCTTCGTATATGACGAAGTGAACTTCATAAATGTCGAAGTAAACTTCATGCATGATGAAGTGAACTTCATCACAAATGAGAAGGGCCAAGAATGATTGAGTGCATCAAGAGTTACTAGAAGATCATTTGAATTTTCTTGAGTATAGATTAGTTAGCATGAGAGACTTAGGCATGATGTAATTTTAAGGAATTCAGTTAGTTGAGTCGCCAAGAAGTCAATGTAATAGCACTGTATTTTGAATTATTAATAAAATTATGTTCTTGCTCCTTTTGAGGTTATTGGAATTGATTGTCCACATTTTAGATGTTTTATTTCTTCTTGCTTTGATTAATATGAACAATATAATTGTTGTGTTCTTATATTCTACATTGGGATGCAACAATTTTGTGACACCAGTTAGTTCGCATATGTTCAAGATTGGATATATATATATATATATATATATATATATATATATATATATATATATTGTAAAATTTTCTATTTAGGAATTGTTGTGGGACCTAACATTCTCTATGGATAACAAAAGCTTGTCTCTCTCTCTCTCTCTCTCTCTCTCTCTCTCTCTCTCTCTCTCTCTCTCTCTCCACCCCCTTCTTTTGTCTACTGAAAAAGATGGGCTATAGAGAGACTCAATCTCGGATCTGTAGTGGACTATTAGAGTGGGGGCCTGCAAGGAGAAGTCGAGGATCAATGAGTCTTGGGAGCAACATCTCAGGAAAAATCCTTCGATGCCTAATCTAGATCCCAACAAGAGCACAAAAGAACAAGGTGAATGATTCGAGATCGCTTCCCACAGTTTTGGTGGATTTGGAATAGCTTGGCATCATATAGTATGACCTACCTCTCATCAAAGAGTTTTCTCAAGATTTTATGGACCTTGAGCCTCCCTCTGGTCTCATGCGTTTTGACTGTAAGTGTGACGGTCCACACCGTTCAGGCCTGTTAACCCAATAACGTGCCCGACACGACACCGCCTCCCGCGATCGGGCCGGAGCCTCGCAAGGGATATCAAACACACATATCCGTAAAAATATGAAAGAACATGCTGAACACATATAAGCTTTTATTTCTCACACATATCCACATGAAATGTACATATTCAGTTTTATACATAGTCATTAACAAAGCACAACAGCCCGGGACAAACCCCCAAGGCTCCACAAGTAAAGACATTACTCTGCTAGTGGCGAGGGCCCGACTCCACTATGGCATTGACTGGAACTAGAGGAGGGACGTGAATCCTCCTGCTCTCCTTCACCTGGAAGAAGAAGGGGTGAGCCTCGCAAGTCATTGGCTCAGTAGGGAAACTCCCCTAAAGCCAAGAAACATAATTTATAATAAAGCTGTAAAGCATTTAAAAAATTTAAACACCTACACATGATGCTACAGCTGTAAGTAGGTAGACGGAAAATCACGTACATGTGTACAAGCTACAGAAGGGCACGCCGCACACGAGTCACGAGTACTATTTCGCGACACTAGCCACTGACCCGGACAACAACACAAGGACACCTCTCAACCTCACAGCCACAGACGAAAGGTCCAGCTACGGCTTCACCTCAACAAGTCAAGAACCGTGGAGACAAACCAACACCACACCTGCAGACTGCACTGTAGCAAGCCCAAGCCTGACACCTTTAGGGACTCCGGCCGAGAACCCTAAAGTGAGGCACTAGAAAGAGGACTAGCTGGGGACCAGTATGTATACCGGTGTCCGTCCCCCAACCAAGAGCTCACTACAAACAGCCGCTTACCCACAAACACGAGCTGCTGTCCCCTGTCATCTTTCTCTTAGCCAGACGTACAACTCAAACTCAGGAGTGAGGGTGTCTAGGAAGATGACACAAACCTTGACGGTACTCCTGTACTGGGACAAGCCCTGAGCACCCGGTGCTAGGGTAACCAACTGGAGAGGCAAGTACGGAAGGTGTGACACCCAACTCGCTATGCACACAATTCCACGCAAAACGCCTCGATAACATTCACTACATGAGTCAACATGACCCACACAGACCCTACATTGCCTTGCCAACTCAGCCCAGGCAATGTGGGATGAAAACCAAACAGATTGGCCAGAGAACCCCAGAGCTCGGGTGGCCACTTTCTAAAATGCGTCCAACACAGTGGACGTCATCATATGACTGAATCACGTCTAACTTACCTGATGCCTTAAAGGTTGAATCGTGTCGACCATGGCCGACGCGTTCACCGAAACACGTTGGCTATATCGGACGCCTTTCAACCTCCAGAAACACAACCTGAAACCTGTTCCAGAAATCACACCACCCAGTCCCACATACATGTAAAGCTGGAAATAACAGTACCTATGAGTTCCTACTCATGCTCACTATCATGCCCATGCAATCCCCATATTAGAAATTCACAATTCGTAACCTACTCATCTCATACAGTAGAAAACAAGGTAGTAACCAGGGTAGAATTCCCCTACCCACAAAAGAGACACAAATCCAACGACACCAAGGGATTCCTCGCGCTTTGAGGCTCGTCCTCGTGCCGGAATCACGCCGATCGGACTCCGAATCCTCCAGAATCACCCAAATCCACCTTCAAAACTGCAAGAGCATCTCCCCCAGCTGAACAGTGTGAATGCATTGTTTGGCCAAGGCTGAGAGCTCACAACATAGAGGGTCTAAATCACGCCGGGCCTTCCTGCCGCATTTATAAATCCGTCCGACCTAGGTGACGCATTTAAACACGGACGTCCCTGCATACGCCATGTGGCGCGCATGCAGCGATGCCCACGTAAAAGCGGTGGAAAAATTCATCCGGACAGATAGACGCGACCTTATTCAAGTCACGTCGACTAAGGTGGATGCGTTCACCAAAGAGAATCGCGTCGTCTATATACGATGCGTTCTCAATGAACCCACCAGAGGCTGGTTTGGGCTGGGATGCCCAAACCTTCAGCCTCCCACCTGTTGCCAAAGACCTGTAAAAACATACATAGACCCACATGGTCTACCAAATGGGCCTTACATTGGCCCCCAAACCCGATAAACCTCGATCCGAACATACCGGTTATTACATTACTACCACCTAAAAAGAATTTTGTCCTCGATATTAAAAAGGGTAAATATAAACAACAGTTCTATACATATGCAACTATCACCCAAAAAGAGAATAACGCTTACTCAAACAACTATGGATACATCTTGAACATTTCATCGGCCAACTCCCAAGTATCCTTACCACCCTGCCTATTCTGCCATCGAATCTTTACCAGCTCAATGTCTTTATTCCTTAATTTTTGTGTTCGCTTGCCTGTAATCATTACTAGATATTCCGGCATGGATATATCTGGCATCAAATCATCACGTGTGTAGCTAACAAGTTGAGAAGGATCCTGAATGTACCTTCTTAACATTGAGACATGGAACACATCGTGAGCATCCATGAAGTCTGCTGGAAGCTCCAACCTGTAAGCTATTTCTCTGATCTTATCCAAAATTTGAAACAGACCCACAAACCTGGGACTCAACTTGCCTTTCTTGCTGAACCTTAGAACACCCTTAGTTGGAGAAACCCTAAAAAACACGTAGTCTCCTACCTCAAACTATAGGGGCCTATGCCGAGTATCTGCATAACTCTTTTGCCTACTTTGCGTCGTTTGAAGCTTTTCTTTAATGAACTTTATCATTTCTGCACACTGCTGCACCAATTCTGGTCCCATTACCTGCCTTTCACCCAGTTCATGCCAATTTAATGGAGTCCTGCAAGGTCTTCCATAAAGTGCCTCATATGGTGCCATGCCGATGCTTGTGTGATAGCTATTGTTATAGGAAAATTCAACCATGCCAAGGTGCTGCTCCCATCCGCCTCCCCAAACCAAACAACCTGCCCAAAGCATATCCTCAATAGTCTGGATTGTCCTCTCCGTCTACCCATCGGTCTGGGGATGGTATGCTGAACTATACTTCAATTGTGTACCCACAACCCTCTGCAAACTCCTCCAAAAGTCGGATGTAAACCTGGGATCCCTGTCATAAACAATAGTGACCGGTATTCCATGCAAAGGTACAATCCTCTCAACATACAATCTTGCCAATCGGTCCATTGCCCATGACATACTAACTGCTAGCAACCTGCATACCTTTGTCAACTTGTCAACAAAGACCCATATGCCGTTGTGACCTGACGCTGTTCTGGGCAAACCTACAACAAAATCCATAGAGATATCATCCCACTTCCATTACGGTATCGGTAAGGGCTGCAACAAACCTCCTGGCCTTTCGTGCTCTGCTTTTACTTGCTGGCATACTGCACATCTTGCTATGAACTCTGCTATCTCCCTCTTCATACTTGGCCACCAGAAATATTTTTTCAAATCTTGGTACATTTTGGTGCTTCCTGGGTGTATGGTGTACGTGGACCAATGTGCTTCTTCTAACACTTTTTGTTTCACACCTGCTTCACTTGGAACATACAACCTGTGCCTGAATCGGACCACATAATCATCATCTATGGTGACATCCTCCATCTTCACAATATCGGCCAAGTGCCATCTATCTTTTGTGCTCCTATAATCTGCCAATATAAATATGGCTCCATGGTGCTACTAGCTAACACGGCTCTATGCTGGCTACTTGGAACAAACAAGGAATTTTCTACCACATCTTCATATAGCTTCCATTCCCTCATCATCATATGACTCATAATTGCTTTCCTGCTCAAAGCATCTGCTACCACATTTGCTTTACCTGGGTGATATGCCAAACTAAAATCATAATCCTTGAGATTTTCCATCCACCTACACTGCCTCAAATTCAAATCCTTTTGTGAGAAGATGTACTTCAAGCTTTTATGATCCATAATATCTCAAACCTCTCTCCATACAAGTAATATCGCCATATCTTCAATGCAAATATAACCGCTGCCAACTCTAAATCATGGGTGGGGTAATTTTCTTCATGTCGCTTCAATTGCCTGGATGCATACGCCATCACCTTTCCATGTTGCATAAGCATTGCCCCAAGTCCTCTCTTGGATGCATCTGTGTAAATCACATAACCACCTTGGCCTGACGGTATCACTAATATTGGTGCTGAAGTGAGCCGCTTCTTCAACTCCATGAAGTTGCGCCTGCAATCGGATGACCATGCAAATAATACTCCTTTTCTGGTAAGCCTTGTCATCGGTGCTGCAATCTTGGAGAAGCCTTGGATAAACCGCCTGTAATACCCTGCCATACCAAGGAAGCTTCTGATTTCTAACACTGTCTTTGGCTCTTCCCATTTCATAACTGCTTCCACCTTTGCCGGATCAACTGCAACACCTTCACCTGAAATGACATGCCCCAAAAACTGTATTTCTTTCAACCAAAACTCACACTTACTGAATTTTGCATAAAGCTGGTGATCTCTCAACGTCTACAATGTAACCCTCAAGTGACCTGCATGTTCTTCTTCTGAGGCTGAATACACTAGAATATCATCTATAAACACCACAATAAATCGGTCCAGATATGGATGGAAAATTCTATTCATCAAATTCATGAATGCCGTCGGTGCATTGGTTAGCCCAAATGGCATAACCACAAACTCATAATGCCCATACCTTGTTCTAAAGGCCGTCTTGTCAATGTCTTCCTCCCGGATTCTCAATTGATGGTACCCCGATCTCAAATCTATCTTGGAGAACACCCTTGCTGATTGCAATTGATCAAACAAATCATCAATACGTGGAAGTGGATACCTGTTCTTTATGGTGACCTGATTCAACTGGCGGTAATCAATACACATCCTCATGCTGCCATCTTTCTTCCTTACAAACAAAACTGGTGCTTCCCACGGTGAATGGCTCAGCCGAATAAAACCTTTCTCAAGTAATTTTTGCAATTGCTTCTTTAGCTCCTTCAGTTTTGCAGGTGCCATCCTATATGGTGCCTTGGAAATGGGCATATTGCCCGGCTGCAACTCAACAGTGAAGTCCACCTCCCTGTGCGGTGCCAAACTTGGTAGCTCATCCGGAAACACATCCATAAACTCTCTAGCAACTGGTACCATATCCACTGTCTTACTTGCCTCAACCAAGCTAATAGATGCCAAATAGGCTACACACCCTACATTAATCAATTTCCTAGCCTTAAGGGCAGAAATGATAAATTTATGGGTATAGAATGGCATACCTTGGAACTCAAACGTATCCCCTTTTGGATGGCTGAACCTCACTCTCTTCTACCTACAATCAACAACTGCCTCATATGCTTCCAAACAATCCATGCCCAATATCATATCATTGTGGATACCGCTTTTCCTCTCCCCCCTCTTTTCCCACTTCTGCGAGGTCCCTTCGAAGCCCTCGGAGAAGAAAAGAGAGGAGGAAAGAGAGACGGTGGCCCACAAAGAGGGGGGAAATAAAAGAAAATGGGGACAGGGGTGGAAAAGTAGAAAAGGACAGAAAATAAAAAGACCGTGATCGCCAATCTGTGGATACCGCTTTTCCGCTCCCCCCTCTTTTCCCACTTCCGCGAGGTCCCTTCAGAGCCCTCGGAGAAGAAAAGAAAAGAGAGGAGGAAAGAGAGACGATGGCCCACAAAGAGGGGGGAAATAAAAGAAAATGGGGACAGGGGTGGAAAAGCAGAAAAGGACAGAAAATAAAAAGATCGTGATTGCCCGGCACGCGAGGGTGCTGAATGGAGAATGCACAGCGAGGGGTGCGGGTGGAAGAAGTGATCGCAGAGAATACCTATTGGAGTGTGGGGAGATTGCGCGGGGGTGTCGTGGTAGAGGGCACTTCCTCGTTTGATTACCCTGACAAAATAGACAAAGAAGAAAAGGGGATTAGCCACGGGCGTGTAGTATACAGTCCTAAAAAAAGGGAATAACATAAATAAAGAATGGGAGAAGTCACCGTGTGGTGGCTTTTAAACCCCTAAAAATAGGTGTGTGTGTGTGTAAAGAAGGAGTATGGGGGCCACGTGGGGCCCGAAGGAGTTAAAATGTAAATAAAAGGGAGAAAGGGGAGGGGGTACTTCCCCAAAAGTGAATGGCGCGGAGGCGTTGCCGGAATGGACGGAGAGGAGAGGAGGGAGGCATTCCCGCTTTGCTCAGAAGTGCGTGGAGGAAGACGTGGAAGGAGCGCTTCTCCGCCTTGCTCCGATTGGATGGACGGGATGGCTCAGATGGCGTGGCAGGCCTACTTGGTCCGGAGTCGAGGCGGAAATCCAGTAGGGCTTCGCCATTCTGAGTGGACCCCTCCTCTACAAATAACCCTCGGGGGTCTATTTATAGGCATCACAGACTCAAATTGCGTCCGGCATAGCAGACATGACCTTAAGAGCGAAATGCGTCTGGGCGGCAGGCCGCGATTAGAAACGCGTCGGGCTTGGAGGCCGCGACTTGGGTTGGATCGCGTCCGGGTGGCAACCCGCGATTCGCAAGGTCGGTTTGATGAGACAGGCGCACGATTTCCGCCATGCTTCTGAATTGCGTCCTGTTAGAACGCCGTGATAAGGAACATAATCGCGTCCGCCAGGGTTGCCGTGACTTGAAACACGGTGGCCAAGGCCGACGCGATTATGTTAGGGGCAATTTCGAGGCATGGGGCTTACATGCACTGTCTCTTGACGTGGCATTTTTATTTGACCTCTCTGAATCGCGTCTGCTGATAAGGATGCGATTACAGGATTTTCTCATGATTACAGGCCTGGGCGCGACAACTTTTTGGGCCTCAGCCGACTTTGAATCATGTCTTGGAGGCATGACGCGACTATGCATATCCGACCTTTAAATAGCATCTGGAAGGAGGGACATGACTATAAACTGAATTGCGTCGGCATCGCACGACGCGATAAGGTTTTCGAATTTTATTTATGAAAATGTTGCCAAAAGTGGAATTGGGATCACGTCGCCCATGGCGGACGTGTTCATGAAGAAGGTAGTTTTCGTAAATAAATTGTGAATTCATTGTCGCATCGTGCAGGGCCGACGCGTTAAGTGCCTAGTTGCGGCCGACTTGCCCGTCGCATTAAGGTAGCGCCCATCAAAGCCATCGCGTTAAGCCAGGGTATCCTGAATCGCGTCCGGTTACTGGACGCCTTTAGAGAGGCGGCTGCCATACCCGTCATGACTTGAAATTTATGCCTATAATTTTCGAGGGGCCCTAGAAATGAAGGGGAAGCACCGGGGAAGAATGGGGGTGATCTAGAATGATGGGGAAAACACTCTTGCAAGGCAAAAAGAGGGCCATTTATGGCATTACAGCGTAACATGAAATTTGCCCGCGGTGGAGCCAAATTTGCATGTCTACAATCACATTCCTTCAACTGTAGTGCATATAATCTGGCCGACAATTGATTACCTTATACCATAATGGGAACCTCATCCAAGTAACATGTAGTAAGCATGAAATCCCAAGATGGTACCTCTACCATAAGCTCACACTGCCTCTCCTCAAATGGGTGCACCATACTATCAAGAAAGTCTTCGGAAATAAAAGAATGTGATGCACCCGGATCAATTAGTGTTCTAGCAGAAAATTCAAAAAGTGGTATAATACCTTCAATCAAATTTGACGCCTCCGCTTGAGCCCTTGTGATTGCCATAACCCATCCTCGTCCTCCTCCCCTTTGGTAAGGTGTGCCTCTACCTCGCTCAACTGAAGGCTGTTGCTGCTGCTGGGGTGCCCCTCTACCATAGCTACCTCTCCTTGGATATGGACAATTCCTTGCCAAATTCCCCGGCTGATCACAATTATAACACCAGAATTCTGCGGGTTGTCTTGCTGTGCTTTGTTGAGATTCTTCCGCCTCCATCTTGCAGCCTCGCCCTTGCTGAAATCCTTGGTGCTTGCTACCTCCTTGACCCCTGAATATCTTCTTTAGCTTGTTTCCCCACTTACCAAAACCTGAAGAAGAAGCTCCTCCTGAAGGTGCTTTGCCTTTGCTAACACCCGCCGATTGTTGTGGAAGTCAGAAGCGACCACCACTTGATCCGGATTTGCTGGATTGCCTGGCTTGTATGGTTCTTTCAAGTATTGCTACTCTTTGGGCTGCCTCTTCCACTGTACCACACATCAATGGGGTCACTGCATCTTGCAACTCGGGCCTCAACCCCTGGATAAAGTACTCAACCATCATTGCATTGTTGCTAACTACATACGGTGCATACCTACTCAAAGCCATAAACCTCATTTGATACTCCAACACCAACAAGTTTCCTTGCTGAAATGTTCTAAATTGTTCTCTCTTTGCTTGCTGAATTTGTACCGGCAAAAAGGTGTTGTTGAATGCTTCAAGAAACTCCGGCCATGTGATGGTATCCTCCGCTCTTCCCGCGAACACAGTTTGCATCTTGAGTCTCCACCACTCCTGTGCAAATGCACTCAACTGGTATGTAGCCAAAATCACTCTATCAGCTGGAGGACATCTCATTGTAACAAATACTCGCTCAATCTCATGTATCCAATGCTCCGTTGTGTCTGGATTCGTACCTCTTGAATATGTGGGTGCTACAAATGCAGAAACCTCTCCACTAACATCGTGGACTCCTCCATAGTAGTTGGCGTCACTGGTACCACTGGAGGTAAAGGTACTACAAGAGGTACCTCTACTCCGAATGGTGGTACTAGTGGTGCCGGTACTCTCTCCTCTACCACGGGTGGTACTGCTGCGGCTGGCTGAACTGGCAGCTGTTGGTCCAACCGTGTCCGAATCTGAGTGATGTTATCCCACAACCTTTCTATCATCTGTTGTGTCATCTCTCCTGGCTCATCATCATCACCTCCACCTCCCCAATCCCTCCTATCAGCCATTTATGAACCTGCACACACAACATTCCATCCACACAACATACAAGTATCTCATTACAAAAATAGGGCCAACTACCTGCAGAAGACCATAGTAAGGAGCAAACTATGTACATTTCCCGTTCCTTCATATTTACACGGACCTTGCTCTGATACCAACTGTGACGGTTCACACCGTTTAGGCCCGTTAACCCAATAACGTGCCCGGCACGACATCGCCTCCCGCAATCGGGCCAGAGCCTCGCAAGGGATATCAAACACACATGTCCACGAAAATATAAAAGAACACGATGAACACATATAACCTTTTATTTCTCACACATATCCACATGAAATGTACATATTCAGTTTTATACATAGTCATTAACAAAGCACAACAGCCCGGAACAAACCCCCAAGGCTCGACAAATAAAGACATTACTCTGCTGGTGGCGAGGGCCCGACTCCACTACGGCGTTGACTGGAACTAGAGGAGGGACGTGAATCCTCCTACTCTCCTTCACCTGGAAGAAGAAGGGGTGAGCCTCGCAAGTCATTAGCTCAGTAGGGCAACTCCCCTAAAAGCCAATAAACACAATTTATAATAAAGTTGTAAAGCATTTAAAAGATTTAAACACCTACGCATGATGCTACAACTGTAAGTAATTATATGGAAAATCACGTACATGTGTACAAGCTACAAAAGGGCACGCCGCACACGAGTCACGAGTACTGGTTCGCGACACTAGCCACTGACCCAGACAATAACACAAGTACACCTCTCACCCTCGCAGCCACGGATGAAAGGTTTAGCTGCCGCTCCACCTCAGCAAGTCTAGAACCGTGGAGACAAACCAGCAACACACCTACAGACTACACTGCAACAAGCCTAAGCCTAACACCTTTAGGGACTCTGGCCGAGAAACGTAAAGTGAGGCACTGGAAATAGGACTAGCTGGGGACCAGTATGTCTACCGGTGTCCGTCCCCCAACCAAGAGTGCACTACAAACAGCCGCACACCCATAAACACGAGCCGTTGTCCCCTGTCGTCTTTCCCCAGCCGGACGTACAACTCAAACTCAGGAGTGAGGGTGTCTAGGAAGACGACACAAACCCTGACGGTACTCCCGTACTAGGACAAGCCTTGAGCACCTGGTGCTAGGGTAACCAACTGGAGAGGCAACTACAGAAGGCGTGACACCCAACTCGCTATGCACACAATTCCACGCAAAAGACCTCGATAACATTCACTACATGAGTCAACATGACCCACACAAACCCTACATTCCCTTGCCAACTCAGCCCAGGCAATGTGGGATGAAAACCAAACAGACTGGCTAGAGAACCCAGAGCTCGGGTGGCCACTTTCTAAAACGCGTCCAA
Organism: Colocasia esculenta; assembly: GCA_014218235.1. NCBI lineage: Eukaryota > Viridiplantae > Streptophyta > Magnoliopsida > Alismatales > Araceae > Colocasia > Colocasia esculenta. The sequence continues at coordinate 54,097,389 of CM024757.1, forward strand.
CACAGTGGACGTCTTCATATGACTGAATCGCGTCTAACTTACCTGATGCCTTGAAGGTTGAATCGCGTCGACCATGGTCGACGCATTTACCGAAACATGTCGGCTGTATCGGATGCCTTTCAACCTCCAGAAACACAACCTAAAACCTATTTCAGAAATGACACCACCCAGTCCCACAGACATATAAAGCTGGAAATAACAGTACCTATGAGTTCCTACTCATGCTCACTATCATGCCCATGCAATCCCCATATTAGAAATTCACAATTCATAACCTACTCATCTCATACAGTTGAAAATAAGGTAGTAACTTGGGTAGAATTCCTCTACCCATAGAGGAGACGCAAATCCGACGACACCAAGGGATTCCTCGCGCTCTGAGGCTCATCCTCGCGCCAGAATCATGCCAGTCGGACTCCGAATCCTCTAGAATCGCCCAAATCCACCTTCAAAACCACAAGAGCATCTCCCCCAGCTGAACAGCGCGAATGCACTCTTTGGCCAAGGCCGAGAGCTCACAACACAGAGGGTCTAAATCGCGTCAGGCCTTCTCGCCGCATTTATAAACACGTACGACCTAGGTGATGCCTTTAAACCCCGACGTCCCTGCATCCGCCACGCTATGCGCATGCAGCGACGCCCACGTAAAAGCGGTGGAAAAACGCATCCGGACAGATAGACGTGACCTTATTCAAGTTGCGTCGGCTAAGGTGGACGCGTTCACCAAAGTGAATCGCGTCGTCTGTATACGACGCGTTCTCAATGAACCCTCTAGAGGCTGGTTTGGGCTGGGATGCCCAAACCTCCAGCCTCCCACCTGTTGCCAAAGACCTGTAAAAACATACATAGACCCACATTGTCTACTAAATGGGCCTCACATTGGCCCGCAAACCCAATAAACCTCGATCTGAACATACCAGTTATTACAGTAATCATGTCCATGACTTTGAGCTTTTAACCTAATCATGATGGAGCTTTCCATACGTAGGACTTGGCAACTCTCTGTCAGCCATGCGTAGGCCATCTCATTGGCTATGAGTAGGGATGCCCTTAAGTCAACTATCCATATGCACATCATGTCACGCCCCAACGCGGAATATCGGAGCGCGAAGGCAGTTGCAAGAAAAGGTATAGAGCAAGTACTAGACATCAAACCATTGCACATTGAATAATGCTAAAGTAAATCTTTCTCATTAATAACTTTTCTGTGTCTAGTTACAACCACTAATATCAGAGCCATTCTACAGGGCCCAATTACATTGCAATAAAAGAAAATAACTAACTAGAACTCTAAGATAACATAATGACTCAAGGGTACTCCTGGCTTCACTCTTGGTCATTCCCTTCCTCGTGAGTGTATGTGTCATCCTCGGTCTCACCTGAAAACACAACATCAAATAACGTAGGGTGAGCGATAACGCCCAGTAGGACTTAAATCTCAGGCTCAAGCAGGCTTTAAATAATTAACGCATTTAATGGCAGAGTGTCTAGAGATAGCAGGTACAAGAGAGTCAAATATAGTAAGAGATAGCACAACAGGTAACAAGATAGCACAATAGCACGAGATCGCGTATAGTTTCCAAAATAGCACAAGTACCGAGTATAGCACGAATAGCAGAATGGCCATAGCACAACTGGCACAAGTATAGTAATAGCACGACGAATATAGCACTTGTTTGTCATTCTAGACATCGAGAGAGTATAGCACGTTTGTGTTTTTGATTGTCATATAGATAGTCGAGATAGATAGCACTTGAGTGTAATGCCAAACACTCTGATCATTTAACTCCCATGGGCACTAGCACTTTCGGGCGCACATCCCAGGACCAGATCGGGCCCTTTATTTATTGCCAGGCATTAGTTATATTGTTTATCTTTAGACAATCAGTCAATGGCCAGTATAGAGTACCAAGAAATAGATAAGAGCACTAGATGAATAGACGAGATAGTGGAGTGAACGTGAGTAGGTGAGCGAGTAGAGTATAGATGAGAGATAATGGACATTGCACGTAATACGTCGAGTAATCAGGCGATAGTAACAGTTGCACAACACGCGCACTTGGTGTTGGCAGTCAGGTGGAACTCACGACCCTACCACTGGCCTTGTTATGCACAGGTCCAGAGGTCCGGCGTGATTTAAGACGAGAGTGAATCTCTAATAGCCGTTTGGATCATATAGATCCCTAAAGGGTATCGTAGGTATTAGGGTACAACCGGCTCGTCGACCATGTGGGAATCCATGATCAGAGGAGACTTATGGAGGCCTTGTGCAAGAGTTCACTAGTCCGGCGAAAGGAATATCCGACGGAGAGTTCACCACAAGCCAAGTAAAGTGTGTATATAAAACATGTGCTCGACGTTCTAGAGGAATTCTAGAACAGTGGAGCGTCGATATCGGTATATAAACAACGCAAGAAACGAATACAAGTCCTTTAAAATAGGGCAATTACTATACTTTATTTCGGTAATTTACCAGATACATTATGAGATATTTTCTGCAAGATTTCAGCCATAAATGGATGGTTCAAGTGTGTGCAAGTGCAAGAGAAATCATAGATAGAAATAAGTCGTGAACATGTATTTTAAATCATTCAATATAGCATCCTTTTTAAGTAGGGTTTTTACTGGGGGTATAACGGTAAGAAGGCGACATAAAATATTTTTCATGGGTTTTCAGGCAAAACTCTGAGAAGGCGACATAGGCCTGTATAGAAGGCGACAGGAGAAGAGCAGATCGCGACAGGGGGTTACACAGCAGGCGACAGAGCTGTCTTGCTCAGGCGGCCAGAACGCGACGGGTGTCCTGTCGCGTTGAGAACGCGACAAGAAGGGCGTCGCGACGGGTTTGAGAAGGCGACGTGTCGGGCAGTCGCTTTCTCAGGTCCGTGGCCTGGGTCTGACAGAGTTCTGCTCTGTCTTGGATTGCGGTCCAGAAACTTGCCTTTTTGACATAGGGTAGTTCAGAAAATCATAACTAATGGTATACATGATGAAAAATCATGAAATCAGGGGCAAATGAAACTAGACATGCGAGAGTACTTCCAGTAAATAGGAATTCGAGAGAGAGCATGGTTTGAACATGGTTTGAGGACGAACAAGAACAAGTAACATAGAACATGCTACAGGGAGTAAGATCGATTTAATTCGAGTAACATGCTCAACAGAATTTAGGGCTTTTAGGGGCAAAAGATGCCTATCATGCATCAGTATCTCCCATAAAAATATGGAGGCATGAGATAGAGTATGCAAGGAGATATGAATTAAGCATGAAGGTTCGGGGTCATAAGAGTTGCAGAACATGAAAAATCAAGAACTAAAGATATACTCGATGGAAAATTATGAAACTTGAGGGTTTCGTTCCTGATAGATGATACATCCTACAAAAAAGTTTCATGGTTTATGCTTGTGAGAATGCCTACCTTTGACTCAATTTATCTTCTAGGGCTAGAACTTGAAGAACGGGGTTGAGAGCTTGAAAGCTTCTTCTTCCCACGAAATCTCCTCCTCCTTGGCCTCTCCTCCTGGTCCAGGAATCCTTTGGCACGAGCTTGGGTCGGCCATGAGGGTTTTAGGAGAGTATTTAAGCTTCTCCTCTTTCTATTTCCTAATAGGACTCTAACTCCTATTAAATTCCGAATTTCCTCTTTCCTAACCTCCTTCCAAGCTTTCCAATCCCTATTTAGACTTGGAAGAGATCCAAATTCGTGCTAATCCATATGGGGTAGGTTTAGGAATCCAACTCCTACTCAAACTTCCTATTTAATGCATTAAATACCTCTTTTCTATTTAGGTAATAATTTAGTTACGAATTTAGGGTATTTTCCTATTATTCTCTTTTATAAATTCTTATTTTTGACCCAATAATTTCTAGAAGATCCATTAAGCAAAGCCCATTACTCTTTTCCATCTAATGGGTTTTATTTAATGCTCTGTTTAAATATCCATTTAGCCAGGTTTTAAATTCTTTATTTAAATTTTTATTTTTTGTAAAAATTCAGGTTGCTACACATCATGCCCTTGTGTTGACATCGAGGGAGTGGAGGTGACATGGGTCGTGTCGCTTTTGCACATGCAAGGAGAGGTACTCAACATAGATAGACATCACAGGGCTCAAAAACTCTTACGTTTCACTGGTATGCGACCAACTAATTAGGTCCAGAGTGTCAACCGCTTCTCCACTGAGGTAATGCTTTGCCGATTTGAGAGTTGACTGGGTAAAAGAACTCTCTGAGTCATAGACTGTCGTGCTGTTGGCCAGGCTAAGACCTACTAATGTGCACGTGGAGTGGGCCAAACTAATTTTCTGCCATTGCACATTCAAATACATTTAACTCGGGTGCTGTCCTCTATTGCTTGGATTGTCTTTTTGGTGTCGACACCAAGAGAAGGGATCCTTCCCATGGGATCAGTAGATCAAGTGCTTGTTGATGCTTTTTTGGGCTCTATTTAACAACTAACTTTATCAGGCAGGCCCAGTTTGGTTCTTTGACTTTCGTCGAGTGCGCTCTATTTGATAACTGGGCTTTCTCTGGCTAGCCCATTCTGTTTCTAGACTTTCACCGAATGTGCCTCATTTAATAATGAGATTTTCTCTCTTACCCAGAACAATGTGATATGCCAAATCTGGAAGGGGAGTTGAATATATTTGTCGTGGAAAGCTTAAATAATTAAAAATTATTTCAGATTAAAAATCTATTCAATCAAATCTTACTTATTAGATGAACTTGTGTGATTAAAGTGCGTGAGTGTGGGATGTGTAGTTGAAATTTCTCAGCATGCATCTAACACAAGAACACAAGCAAAACACAATGCATATGAGATTTTTAGGTGGTTAGGACTGCACACAAGTGCATCCTATGTCCACCCCTCACCCAGTGAGGCACACACTACTCAAAACTTGATTACATCACACACGAGCACTCAGGCTCAATCCACGCACACACAAGCTAGATGAACCAACTTGTCATAAATCAAAGCTTTCAGCTAAGGTGAGATCTTACACAAACACACATGGTGACAAACACATGGTCTGCACTGTAAGACTCGGCCCTTTTGGTCCCCTGGCCCTATCCTCATTGTCGCGACATGCACCTTGGTTGCGACATGATAGCCCGTCGCGACATGGCTTTGGTCGCGGCACCCCTGTCTGTCGCGACATGGTCGCGACGGGGGCGGGCGTCGCATTCTTGTCGTGGCGTCTGGTGGTGTCGCGACTGCTTTTCTGACAGACTTGACCGTTCTCCTGTCTGTCAGAACGGTCGTGTCAGATGTCAGTTTGCATACAACGTTGTCGCGACCTGGTCAGCTTTCGCCTTCTAGTTTCCCAGTCTTCGAGGTTTGACCACTTTTGGGGTCGCGTCGGGGCAGGCAGTCGTGACAGGGTCACGACGCCTTGGGGTGTCGCGACATGGTTAGTGTCGCGCCATCCCGACCGGTCGCATCTTGGGGCTGTCGATTTAAAACCGAGGCCTGTGCCCCATTTCTTCCTCTCTCCCTTTCCTTCCCCTTCTTCTTTCCTCTTCTTCCTCCTTCAAGCTCTCTCTTCTCCGGTGGTTTCTCGGCGTTCTTGAGGTGCTAGTGGTGGGAGGTGACGCCCCGTTTGTGTAGGTGGCGCGATCGTGGAGCTTGGAGCGAGGAGGAGGTGGAAATTCCGACGTGAAGGCCCCAATGGGTTGGCTCTACTCTTGGAGGTAGGGGCCCTTGACTCCTCTCGTCCTAGCATGCTCCCTTCCCCCTTGAGATAGTAGTTTTCCTTGTGGTTTGGGGTGTGGGAGTGTGAGAATCATGCTCGTGTTGAGTGAGGTTTCCATCGAGCGTAGATTCCTTGCAATCCATCTTTTATAGGGTTTTGAGGGTGGTTTGTATGGTTTAAAGGCATTCCTATATGTTTAGCATGCTCCCCTCCCCCTTGTGGTGGTTTGTACCCATTTTTGGGGTGGTCTCTGGAAGGACTGCACCGGGACCCCCCTCGGCTGAGAATGCGACCTGTATAACTGCCACGACATCATCGCGACACTCTATTACGTCGCGACCTTATCGCGATAGGTTGGTCCGTCGCGACAGTGTCACGACAACTCTAGCATCGCGACATGGTCGTGTTGGGTTGAGTGTGTTTTGGAATTTCCTAAAGTTGTATTTTAATGATGACCAATGAACATCACTCATACTTTGATTTTGATGATGACATATTGTGATTTTAATGATGACATACTTTGATTTTGATGGTGACATATTGTGATTTTAATGATGGCATATTGTGATTTTGATGATGACATATTGTGATTTTAATGATGACGTATTGTGATTTTAATGATGACATATTGTGATTTTAATGATGACATATTGTGATTTTGATGATGACATGTTGAACATGTTATACATTTTATACATATCACAATAATGCTTAGACAACATGTTTTTGATGTTTAATATCTCATATTTTAATGATAATATCTTGTATTAATTATTTACACTTTATATTTTCAGGTTTACACAAATTTGTCTCAAGTGGTGTCGACACAGTCCACCTGTGTGTTGACATGGTCTGCCTGTGTGTTGACACGGTCTGCCTGTGTGTTGACACAGTCTGCCAGTCGTGTCGACACACTCAATGGTCAGGTCGACACTAGTCCCAGATTCCAGAAGACCTGGTTGCCAGACTGGGACAGTGTGTCGACACAGCCAGTGAGTGTGTCGACACTAGACCCAGTTTCCAAAAGACCAGTTTTGTGCAAATGGGACAGTGTGTCGACACACTCTCTGGTGGTGTCGACACAGTCCACCTGAAACTAAAAAATGCGAATTTTTCTGGACACATGGCTGCTTGGGAATTAGCGGATTTGACCTAGGTTTCCATGCCCATGCACCTCAAGGCACTTTATGGACATATGGGGCTATAAATACCCATATTCCTTATACCCCAAAGGCAAGAGAGCCCATACACTTCCTGAAGAAGCTTTTTGGTGGCCAAAGGGGGCTTTCCAGATCTTGCTCCATCTCCATAAGTTGCAGGCCATCCTTTCAAGAGGAAGGACGTGGCAATCAAGGGGAATCTCTGGAGAGAAGCTTGTTGTGCTAGGCAAGGGAGTAGATCCAACTGAAGAGGCGCAGGAGAAGAAGGATTTCTGGCATTTCAGATGCCATCAAACCAGAGCATCACCAATTGAGGAGAATCTCCATCGATTTCCATCAAGGCTCCTCTATTGAAGCATCTGCAAGGCCTCTTTATTGAAGAACACTCATTCTACATCCATTTCTCACTTCAGAGTTTGTTCTTCTTTATTTCGTCTATGAGATTTGTGCATGAAGTTCTGCACAAATTTCTGTGTACGAATTTGTCTTGAATCAGATCATTGCTAGAGGATCTGATTTCTGTTGTCTTTGATCTAGCTTGTGCTTTAGGAGCCATCGAGCTCTGGTTTATGAGTCGTCACACTCACGGTGTGGTTTGAGCCGTCGTGCTTAATTTGGAGTTGTCGTGCTCTGGTTGTTGTTTGAGCTGTCGTGCTCAGTTTGTATGTCGTTGAACTCAAGGTTGTTTGGATTCGTCGTGCTCCGGTGTGTGTTGTACTCTTTTGAGTAGTGGAGCCCCACTATGTGAGGGGTGGATGTAGGAATCACATGGTGTGATTTCCGAACCACCTAAAAATCCTATGTGCAATGGTTTGATCTTCTTTTCTGCGCTAGATGCTTGCATAGGATTTTGCACTAACACTATTTGTTGAATTGCTTCACACATCATCTACACACACTCACACTTCAGATCAATAAATTGTTTGGATGAATTGATCTCTGATTCGAAGCATTTTTTTTTAAATTGCTTGAGCTTCCGCATTAATCGGTGTCAGATCTATTCAACCCCCCCTTCTAGATCTGATCCATCCACCCATTCGATCCTACAATTGGTATTAGAGTGGGTTAATATCTGTTTCTGATCAGATTTGATTGCTTCTGTTTGATCTTTGTGTTAATTACTTGAATTGTTTGCTTGCCCTTTCATTATCTTATTTTAATTGTATTCTCAAGGTTTTATTGCTGAAGGCCATTCCATCAATAGGCCATCATTCTTCAATGGGACTGACTAGTCCTATTGGAAGAATCGCATGCAAGTCTTCCTTAGAGCCCAGAACTATGAGATTTGGAGGGTAGTTGAGGTAGATCCCTATCAAAACCAGGGAGAAGAGGAAACTTGGACCAGGGAGCAAATTAGGAGGGCCACCCTAAACTACAGTGCCATGAACATGGTTCAATGTGCAGTCCACCCAAAGGAGTACTCAAGAATCTCCATGTGCAAATCTGCCAAAGAGATGTGGGATAAGCTTGAGTTGCCTTATGAGAGAACATCTCAAGTTAAAGAAACCAAAGCAAATATTCTCGTCTCTGAATATGAATTATTCATGATGAAATCTGATGACTCAATCTCGGAAATGTTTGCTAGGTTCATGATTATTGTAAATGGACTGAAGGCTCTAGGTAAGGACTACACTGATGCTGATTTGGTAAGAAAAATCTTGCGCTCTCTATCATCCAATTGGCACACAAAGGCTACAGTAATTGAAGATTCTAAGGATTTATCCAAAATCTCTTTGGATGAACTCATAGGATCTTTAATGACTTATGAAATAAATCTGAAGAGAAGTGAAGAACACATGCTTAAGGCTAAACCAGTAGCACTTAAGGCTTCATCAAGCAACAAAGAGAAAAATCAAGTTCTGATGAGTCTAAGTCTAATGAGGATGAACTTGCCATCATGACTAGGCAATTCAGAAAAATTTTAAAATCAAGAAGAGGAAAATTTAATGGAAAGAAAAAATATTCTTCTAGTAAAAGGAATGCTTCTTCTTGAAATTTTAATGCTAGCAGAAATAAAAAAACTGATGAAGATATTGTTTGCTACAGGTACAACAAGATAGGACACATGAAGTGTGAGTGTCCTGAGATCAAAAAGGACAAATACAAGAAGAACAACAAATTGAAGAAGCCAAAAGCCATGATTGCAACTTGGTCGGATGAAGACCAAAGTGAGGATGAAGAAGAGAACTCTTCAAGTTCAGCAAATGAGGAGTTATGCTTTATGGCCAACAGCAGTGATGGAAAGGATTCACAAAGAAAAGGAGCAAAAGAAATTCACAAGCACTTAATGGCAAAAAAGAGCTTCAATGAATCCAGAAAATCAACAATTCAAAAGACTTTGGCTCTAACAGCACATTCCATGAGCTCAGAGTATTCTGCATCCTCTTCAGAACACAAGAATTCAAATGGGTCTACAAGGTCAGGTAAATCAATTCCACATCCATTTATGTATTCTAATTTTGATTCTGATGCAGATGAAAGCATGTCTTATGTTGAATTGATTGAATTCTGTGAAAAGATGCAAAATCTTAATGCAAAGCTGAACACTAAAAATAAGGATTTGACAAAGATTTTAAAACATTGCCACAAAAAAAGTGAAAAATTGAAAAATACACTTGAATTGCTCCAGAACAATGATAAAGATCCTTCACGAGAAATTGAGAATTTGAAAATTGAACTTCAGAAATTGAATTCTGAAAAAGAAAGTCTGAAAGATAAAATCAAAATTTGTGAAAACAAGTTGTCCAAGTTAAAAGAAGATCATGATCAATTGGAATTTGAAAATCTTAATTTGAAAGATGAAAATGAAAAATTGATTGATCTCAATGAAAACTTCAAACTTGACAATGATCAATTAAACAAACAGATTTCTAACATGGCTTATCATCATCAAATAAATGAAAGATGCAAACAACTTGTTGAAGAAAATAGTCATCTAAAAATGAAGATTGAATGTTTGTTGCATGACAAACCATTGGACAATGATTGTAGCAATTTGAGTAATAAAATTGCTAATTTGGAAAAACAAATTGCTCAATTTGAAAATGAAAAGAACAAGATGAAAAATGGTTTGGATGTCATGCTAGATAAACTTCAAATTTCAGAAAAAGAAGTTGTTGCATTAAAAGCTGAAAAACAGAAGCTTCAACATGAATTGAAAAATACTAAATACACAAGTCTTGCCTCTGTGAGAGATAAGAAAAATGAAAATAAAACAAAATTATCATTTGTTAAAGCTGCTGCGAACAAGAACTCGGTTAATTCTAATGAAAAACTTGTGAAAGTTCTTGTTCAGAAACAGACAGAGAAAAAGAAGAATGCTACTGTCAAGAAGATTCTTCTACTTCCTCCATCAGTTCAAAAAGCTCCAAGGCATGTTCCAAATTCACATCATGCCAAGAGCCACCAAAAGGTACCTCCTTCTCTTCATGGTAAGCCTCCTCACATGAAAAGGAGATTCCAGCAATTGCATACATGCCGAGGTAAGTACCAGGTAAGAAATGATCTCATTTACTTTAATTGTAATAAACCTGGTCATTTAGCCAAAATTTGCTAGAATAGAGATCAACATTTCCATAAATATGTCAAATCAGTCCAGTGCTTCACATGTCATAAATTTGGGCATACTTCTAGGGAATGTTGGCATAGAATTGATAATCTTGTGCATGCTCCCATGTTTCATGTTAATGTACATAAGAATAAAGATCATGTTCATGCTAAAAATACTCAGAAATTCTATGTGCATGAAAAAGGAATTGTTGCACAAAAGATCTCTTCTGAATTCCATGTTAAAAATCTCAATGATAAAATTCTGAAAAATAGAAAACAAAATGTTCAGTATGTCAGGGGTGCATTCTATACCAATAGCTCTAAGATTAGAAACAAAGATTCCAGTGTTTCTAGTCTTCAGAAAAATGCACCCAATATCAAATCCTTTTGGATTCAAAAATCATTGTTGCAAATTCATGGAAGATCCTTAGGACCCAAACAAGTTTGGGTTCTAAAATGTGCTGCTTGAATGTTGGATGTAGGGATCCCTGTAGTCAATCTCAAATTGAAGGCTTCATGACTAAGGCTACAAGGAAAGTAACTGAAGAGAATGAAAGAAAATGAAAATCTCACAAGGTAAATACTTCTAAGAGACTCCCTGCTAAATAAAAACTGAAATCAATTGGGACTCTTATGCAATGATCAATCAGTATATTAAATGGTGAACTGTGGAAGGACAAGTCAGGCTTGTCTGGAAATGTAAGGCCCTCGAATTTTGTTGTATTATTTTATTTCGTGTAAATAATTCATGTTTCTGTATGCATAGATGTACATATCTACGTATGTATTAACTAGTTATACGTATGGGTGCATGTGTATAATTAGTTGTAAATAATGTATGAGTTGCATGGTGGTAGTGTCTACATGTAATACATATGTATGGCATGTACATAGGTAAGTTAAGCATGGTTTCTGCATGTTTTGAGTTTTGGCCGAAGGACCCAATTGGTGTCCACATGGATGACGCCCATTCTGAGTCAGCGTCCACCTCGATGGACGCCAAGACTTAAGCCAACGTCCATGGATCTGGACGTTAAGATCTCTGACCTGCATACGTTGCAGACCCCGATACTCCGGGGGCAAGCAAGCCCAGCCATTAGGGAGAAGTCCCCAACAGCTATCAGGCCATCCCATCACCTCTCCAGGGTTCCCCAAACCCCTCTCCTATAAACTAAACCCTTGCTGCACCAGAAAACCTCTCTTGACTCTTTGCAAAGAGGAGAGAAAACCCTAGCTCGGAGCTGCACAAAGACTGAACTTTGGAGGCTTCAATCCGGCGGTTCAAGGCTTCATCCGGAGACCTACTGCTTCAGCAGGGTAGCTGGAACATCGGGGAAGACTTCCCCAACCGCGGTTCAGCTTCTACACCAACCTAGAACCCAGAGGAGAGCAATTGTGGAGGCTTCTTGGGACTGCCCAAGGAGAGCTTCACCACCATCTAAATCCATTTGGAGACTTGTTTAAAGGCAAGTAACCCTCACATTTCATCCATGTAGATGTCTAGTGGGGTTTTGTTATTTTTACAGATTTTAAATCGAGTCCTGGAACCCCCATTCTTCTTGTCTTTTGGAGCTCGGGTCTGTATTTCTGCATAGACCTGAACTTGACGGCAAGATCCCTTGCCGCCAAGTTCTTCATTAATGGCCAACGATGTTGCCGTTAAGCTCCATTAACGGCCAGACTATGCCGTTAAGATCATCAGGATAGAACAGTGAGTTGTTCACTCCTTCTATATGATAAAATTTTCAAGGTTCTCGCATTAGGATATATGGTAACCGTACTATGTTATGTATTATGAATGGTGGTATGTGTGGTGAGGTCCTTACAATTTCTGAAATTGGTATGAAGGGTGTCATTTATGAAAAATGCATGTATGATAAAAATCCTAGATCATGTTAGTTTATGTTTGTGCAACTCGTGAGGAATTTGGGTGCCCTAAATTTTATGAACCATGTGTGTAGGGGTCAGTCTGTGCCCTGCAATTTCTGAAATTTCTCCATGCTAGTATGATTTACTGTAATTTCTGTTCTGAAAATAGAAAACACGCGTAGGGTTTGTGAAATTTCCAGTAAATTGTATGTTGGGTAATAAATCCGGGGAAAATTCCTGTGATAAGGTATATGTTGGGTTCAGGGTTGAGGTCTGTTGAATCTGCTATTCATGTTGTGTTCGGTGTGGAATTGAATTATGGATAATATGAGGCTGAATGTTTCAATTACTGAAAATATGTGTTAACTCTGAAAAATCCGGAAAATTTCATGTAAGATTATAAACCTGAAATGAGTATGTGGTTAAATTTTCATGCTATTCTGATGACTACAAAGTGTGTTATAAAAATTTCATGTGAAAAATGTGATAAATGCATGTTATCATGAATATGACTTAATGATGTGTTTTTCCAACCTGATTAATGCAAGTTAGTGAATGTTAATCCCTGTAATCAGTAGCATCATGCTAGGAAAAAAAAACAGAGCCATGTGTGTGAGAGAGAGAATGAAAAGGGTATGAGGATGTCTTGTGTAAATGTGTACTAAAATCTGTATATGTAATGTGTAAGACTGTGCCAAGTGTGGCACTGCTTCCATAGAGAGCCGTGGAACCGTATCATGGAAAAGTCCCCATGAGAAGGTTCAATGTGTTAAATCCTATGGGCATTAGGATGAAATCCTGGAGGTGGACAAGTACCACTGGTTACGGTGGAGACTTGTTCTCCCGATCTGCGCAGTCCAAGAGTCGTCACTGTATTGTCCAGGTGGCGTCTATGTGTATGTGTCCTTCTAATGGTGGTTTGGACTATGTGTCATAGCACTAAAGTGTAAAAAATGTGAATGTGTACATGTGTCGGTCATGCAATGTGAACATGTGTAAATGTGCAATGTGTAAAAAAGTGAACTATGTGAATGAGGAAATTGTGCAAATATGTGAAACTAATGTGTTAGATGATGAAATGGTGATCCATGATATGTTAATGTTAAACTTGTGTCATAACAGAAACCTAATTGTAGTTCTGAAATGTTTTACATTGTACAAATGCATAGAATCCATGCTAGTAGCATTTCTTGCTTATGTGTAAACATTTCCATGTTTAAGCGCCACCATGATATAGTTAATTGAGATTGTAGCTCTCATGTGATTGGTTGTGAGTTTCTAATTCATGTCAAAACAGCAAGCTAAAAGTGTATAAAACGACAATGTGCATGTGCGAGAATGTGTAGAAATCATGATAGGAAGATCTCCTTTCATGTATGTAAGCACACCATGTTTGGTTGCTCTCATGTTTTGCTCAATTGGAGGTAAAAACTTTTATGTGATGGAATAATTAGAAAGCATGTGATAGGACGTTTTATTTTGGAAAATCTAAATTCATGAATCATGTGTTTAATTTGGTAGAATTTCCATGATAAGTTGTCTCTTATTGATGTCAAGTATGCGACATGTTTTGTCTTGTGACTTGAGATAAAAACCTGCTATGATATATGCATGTATGATATGTGTGGTGTTATTTGCTAAGTACTTTAGACTCATTACTTGCTTCGGCGTACATGTTTAGTTGGTGACGCTACACTGTTAGAGGAGGCAGTGGAGAGCGACTCCGAGTGTGGAGACTAGCTCTTTGGAGTTCACTTGTGACATTTTGTGATTTCATAGTATGTATTGTAAGGCAGTGTATTAGAATTATCATGTAATCATAGACAAACTATGTATTTTATTTTAGCACTTCTTTTATGTGGATTATGTGGACTTTAGATCTGTAAATTGTTACATGAATCACGTATGTTAAATGTGGATAATGAGATGAATGAAATGAAGACAGTGGTTCTTTTCTTCCGCTACTCTGTATCTATATTTGTGTGTATCTCAATCATGTGATAGCGTTTGGGTAAATGCCCCACTGTGATAACGTTCACTATACCGACGTGGGTTGGTATAACCGTACCGGTATAATGAGGGTCGTCGCAGGGATTGGTATCAGAGCGACTGATTGAGATTATACATAAATATACATGCATCATCATCTTCATTACATGCTAAGTCTACATAGACTATCCACATGTGTAGAATTGATTAATAATGAATGAAAAATAGATAAGAAAATGGTTAGGAAATAAATTAACGTAGCTCTAATAGTGGCTGAAATTTATTGCAGCCATGGCTTCGAGAGGTAGGCGTGGCGGAGCGCTAGCCCCAGCAGCGGTAGCGGCAGCAGCGCCAGCTACAGAAAGACCAGGAAGGCCTCGAGCCCAGGCTCGAGTGTTCGCTTTAGCGCGCGAGGACGCCGAGCAGGCGGAGCATGTCACTGAAGGTGCGGTTTTACTTCTAGGTGTGCACGCTTGGGTTTTGTTTGATACGGGTGCTACTCACTCGTTCATTTCCGAGCGGTTCGCTAGGCAGTTAGCCCTAGAGTCAGGCATAGAGTCTAAGGATTTAGAGGTCCCTTTGTCTGTGCACACCCCTGCGGGTACGGTATCGACTAGGAAGTGCATTCCGTCGTTACCTGTGTGCATTGAGGATAGAATCCTAGAAGGGTGTTTCTTCTTACTAAAGATGAAGGACTATGATGCTATTCTTGGTCTGGATTGGCTAGAGGAGCACTATGCGTTAGTAGATTGTCGTGGAAAGAGGATTGTTTTCCGCATTCCTGGTGAGGACGAGTTCTCTCATCCCTTGCCAAGGAACTTGGTGGGAAAGATGGTCATCTCTGCCATGAAGGCGATGCGCATGGTAAACAAGGGTTGTGATGCTTTTCTTGCCAGCGTGGTATTAGTACCAGAGGCTGATGAGTCACCTACTCTTGCAGAGATTGATGTGGTGCAGGACTTTCCAGATGTCTTTCCTGATGATTTGTCTGGTTTGCCACCGGATAGAGAGATAGAGTTTACCATAGAGTTGCTTCCGGGCACCTCTCCTATCTCAAAGGCTCCATATCGGATGGCACCTGTGGAGTTAGCCAAGTTAAGGAGGCAGTTGCAAGAGTTGCTAGATAAGGGATTTATTCGCCCTAGTGTTTCCCCTTGGGGCGCACCTGTATTATTCGTCAAGAAGAAAGACGGGTCACTTAGGTTATGCATTGACTACAGAAAGCTGAACCAAGTGACTGTGAAGAACAGGTATCCCTTACCTCGTATTGATGATTTGTTTGACCAGTTGCAAGATGCATCAGTCTTTTCTAAGATTGATTTGCGATCTGGTTATCATCAGTTGAGGATTCGGAGTGAGGATGTGTCCAAGACGGCATTCAGATCCCGTTATGGACATTATGAGTTTTTGGTTCTTCGTTTCGGATTGACCAACGCCCTTGCAGCGTTCATGGATCTCATGAATAGGGTGTTTAGGCCGTATCTAGATAGCTTTGTTGTGGTGTTTATTGATGATGTGCTGGTCTACTCTTCGGACGAGGCCACACACCGTCAGCATTTGAGGGTAGTATTAGAGGTTCTCCGTGAGCACAAGCTGTATGCTAAGTTCAGCAAGTGCGATTTCTGGTTGTGCGAGGTTCATTTCCTCGGGCATGTTATCTCCGGTGCTGGTGTTGCAGTTGATCCAGCAAAGGTCTAGGTAGTTATGGATTGGGAGACTCTCAAGACCCCTTCGGAGATTCGTAGTTTTCTGGGTTTGGCTGGTTACTATCGGCGATTTATTGAGGGATTTTCATCCATCGCCGCCCCATTGACTCAGCTCACCAGAAAGGGAGTGAAGTTTGACTGGTCCGAGAAGTGTGAGAGTAGTTTTCAATTATTGAAGACTAAGCTCACGTCAGCTCCGGTGTTAGTCTTACCGAGCGGTGTAGAGGGTTTTGCTATCTACACAGATGCGTCTCGGATTGGCTTAGGCTATGTGCTAATGCAGCAAGGAAGGATAGTGGCTTATGCTTCTCGTCAGTTAAAGGAGCATGAGAAGAACTATCCGACTCATGATTTGGAGCTCGCAATAGTGGTTCATGCACTAAAGATCTGGAGGCACTATCTTTATGGTGTCAGATTCGAGGTGTTTACCGACCACAAGAGCTTGAAGTATCTTTTCTCCCAAAAGGAATTAAACCTAAGGCAGAGAAGATGGATTGAGTTCTTGAAGGACTATGACTTTGACCTTCAGTATCACCCTGGGAAGGCGAATGTCATAGCGGATGCTCTGAGTAGAAAGAGGCCATCTCTCCAGCAGGATTGGAAGATGTTGGAGGATGCGGCTTGCGCGTTGACTGAGTTAGAGCCATCGCTATGCTAGGATTTTGTAGCTCAGTTATCTCTTAGGTCCTCGGTTTTGGATGAGGTGATCGAGCAACAGAAAGTCGACCCTAGACTCTTAGAGTTAGTGGGCAAGGCGGGCATTGCTCGTGATGAGGACGGTGTGATTAGATTCCATCACCGTGTTTGTGTCCCTGATTTGGTAGATGTCCGTGAGCATGTGTTAGTAGAGGCTCACAGGTCGAGATTCTCTATTCATCCGGGTAACACTAAGATGTAACATGATTTAAAGAGGTCCTTTTGGTGGTCTGGCATGAAGAGGGATGTAGCGGATTATGTATCCCGGTGTTTAGTATGCCAGCAAGTAAAGGTCGAGCGACAGCGACCATCCGGCCTTATGCAAAGGATGGAGATCCTAGTGTGGAAGTGGGAAGCTGTCACTATGGACTTTGTTTCGGGTTTGCCTCGATCTAGAAGGGGCAATGACTCGATTTGGGTGGTTGTAGATAGATTCTCGAAGACTGCGCATTTCTTACCTATGAAGAAGAAGCAGTCGATTGAGAGTTTAGCTAGATTGTATGTTAGTAGTGTGGTTAGATTGCATGGTGTGCCAAAGTCGATCATTTCGAATCGAGATCCGAGATTTACTTTGAGGTTGTGGAAGGGTCTTCAGCATGCGTTAGGTTCGGAGCTGAAGCTCAGTTCAGCGTTTCATCCCCAGACTGATGGACAGTCCGAGAGGACTATCCAGACGCTCGAGGATATGTTGAGAGCGTGTGTACTGGATTGGAAGGATGATTGGGAGCGTCATTTACCTGTAGTGGAGTTCGCATACAACAACAGCTTTCATGCGAGTATTGGTATGGCTCCATTTGAGGTGTTGTATGGTAGGCCTTGCAGATCTCCTTTATGTTGGGAGGAGACCGGTGATAGGTAGCTGATCGGTCCAGAGTTAGTTCAGGAGACTTCGGATAAGGTCCAGCTTATCAGGAAGAGGCTTGTTGCGGCGCAGGATAGGCAGAAGAGCTACGCCGACAACAGAAGGAAGGATTTAGAGTTCGAGGTGGGTGAACATGTCTTCTTGAAGATATCACCTACTCGTGGTGTCGTCAGATTTGGCAGGCATAGTAAGTTGAGCCCTAGATTCATTGGCCCGTATGAGATTCTCAGACGATTGGGCAGCGTGGCATATGAGCTAGCGTTACCCCCAGCTTTAGCTAGTGTTCATCCTGTTTTCCACGTTTCTATGCTCAGGAAGTATGTCCGAGATCATCTCATGTGATTAGTCATGAGCCAGTAGAGATTCAGCCAGATTTGTCATATGTGGAGCAACCAGTAGCTATTCTTAACCGGAAGGTTCAGCATCTCCGGAACAAGGGTATTGCGTCGGTGAAAGTTCTATGGCGGAACTTCTCGCGAGAGGAGGCTACTTGGGAGCTTGAGGATGTGATGAAGAAGAAGTATCCCGGTTTGTTTGAGTAGTTTTGATTAAACATCGAGGACGAAGTTTCCTTAAGGGGGAGAGGGTGTAAGGCCCTCGAATTTTGTTGTATTATTTTATTTCTTGTAAATAATTCATGTTTATGTATGCATAGATGTACATATCTATGTATGTATTAACTAGTTATACGTATGGGTGCATGTGTATAATTAGTTGTAAATAATGTATGAGTTGCATGGTGGTAGTGTGTACATGATAATACATATGTATGGCATGTACATAGGTAAGTTAAGCATGGTTTCTGCATGTTTTGAGTTCTGGCCGAAGGACCCAATTGGCGTCCACATGGATGGACGCCCATTCTGAGTCAGCATCCACCTCGATGGACGCCAAGACTTAAGCCAACGTCCATGGATGTGGACGTTAAGATCTCTGACCTACATGCGTTGCAGACCCCGAAACTCTGGGGGCAAGCAAGCCCAGCCATTGGGGAGAAGTCCCCAACGGCTGTCAGGCCATCCCATCACCTCTCCGGGGTTCCCCAAACCCCTCTCCTATAAACTAAACCCTTGCTGCACCAGAAAAGCCTCTCTTGACTCTTTGCAAAGAGGAGAGAAAACCCTAGCTCGGAGCTGCACAAAGACTGAACTTTGGAGGCTTCAATCCGGCGGTTCAAGGCTTCATCCGGCGACCTACTGCTTCAGGAGGGTAGCTGGAACATCGGGGAAGACTTCCCCAACCGCGGTTCAGCTTCTACACCAACCTAGAACCCGGAGGAGAGCAATTGTGGAGGCTTCTTGGGACTGCCCAAGGAGAGCTTCACCACCATCTAAATCCCTTTGGAGACTTGTTTAAAGGCAAGTAACCCTCACATTTCGTCCATGTAGATGTCTAGTGGGGTTTTGTTATTTTTACAGATTTTAAATCGAGTCCTGGAACCCTCATTCTTCTTGTCTTTTGGAGCTCGGGTCTGTATTTCTGCACAGACCTGAACTTGACGGCAAGATCCCTTGCCGCCAAGTTCTTCATTAACGGCCAACGATGTTGCCGTTAAGCTCCATTAACGGCCAGACTATGCCGTTAAGATCATCAGGACAGAACAGTGAGCTGTTCTCTCCTTCTATATGATAAATTTTTCGAGGTTCTCGCATGAGGATATATGGTAACCGTACTATGTTATGTATTATGAATGGTGGTATGTGTGGTGAGGTCCTTACAATTTCTGAAATTGGTATGAAGGGTGTCATTTATGAAAAATGCATGTATGATAACAATCCTAGATCATGTTAGTTTATGTTTGTGCAACTCGTGAGGAATTTGGGTGCCCTAAATTTTATGAACCATGTGTGTAGGGGTCAGTCTATGCCCTGCAATTTCTGAAATTTCTCCATGCTAGTATGATTTACTGTAATTTCTGTTCTGAAAATAGAAAACACGCGTAGGGTTTGTGAAATTTCCAGTAAATTGTATGTTGGGTAATAAATCCGGGGAAAATTCTTGTGATAAGGTATATGTTGGGTTCAGGGTTGAGGTCTGTTGAATCTACTATTCATGTTGTGTTCGGTGTGGAATTGAATTATGGATAATATGAGGCTGAATGTTTCAATTACTGAAAATATGTGTTAACTCTGAAAAATCCGGAAAATTTCATGTAAGATTATACACCTGAAATGAGTATGTGGTTAAATTTTCATGCTATTCTGATGACTGCAAAGTGTGTTATGAAAATTTCATGTGAAAAATGTGATAAATGCATGTTATCATGAATATGACTTAATGATGTGTTTTTCCAACCTGATTAATGCAAGTTAGTGAATGTTAATCCCTGTAATCAGTAGCATCATGCTAGGAAAAAAAAATAGAGCCATGTGTGTGAGAGAGAGAATGAAAAGGGTATGAGGATGTCTTGTGTAAATGTGTACTAAAATCGGTATATGTAATGTGTAAGACTGTGCCAAGTGTGACACTGCGTCCATAGAGGGCCGTGGAACCTTATCATGGAAAAGTCCCCATGAGAAGGTTCAATGTGTTAAATCCTATGGGCATTAGGATGAAATCCTGGAGGTGGACAAGTACCACTAGTTAGGGTGGAGACTTGTTCTCCCGGTCTGTGCAGTCCAAGAGTCGTCACTGTATTGCCTAGGTGGCGTCTATGTGTATGTGTCCTTCTAATGGTGGTTTGGACTATGTGTCATGGCACTAAAGTGTGAAAAATGTGAAAGTGTACATGTGTAAGTCATGTAATGTGAACATGTGTAAATGTGCAATGTGTAAAAAAGTGAACTATGTGAATGAGGAAATTGTGCAAATATGTGAAACTAATGTGTTAGATGATGAAATGGTGATCCATGATATGTTAATGTTAAACTTGTGTCATAACAGCAACCTAATTGTAGTTCTGAAATGTTTTACATGTGTACAAATGCATAGAATCCATGCTAGTAGCATTTCTTGCTTATGTGTAAACGTTTCCATGTTTAAGCGCCACCATGATATAGTTAATTGAGATTGTAGCTCTCATGTGATTGGTTGTGAGTTTCTAATTCATGTCAAAACAACAAGCTAAAAGTGTATAAAATGACAATGTGCTTGTGCGAGAATGTGTAGAAATCATGATAGGAAGATCTCCTTTCATGTACGTAAGCACACCATGTTTGGTTGCTCTCATGTTTTGCTCAATTGGAGGTAAAAACTTTTATGTGATGGAATAAGTAGAAAGCATGTGATAGGATGTTTTATTTTGAAAAATCTGAATTCATGAACCATGTGTTTAATTTGGTAGAATTTTCATGATAAGTTGTCTCTTATTGATGTCAAGCATGCTACATGTTTTGTCTTGTGACTTGAGATAAAAACCTGCTATGATATATGCATGTATGATATGTGTGGTGTTATTTGCTGAGTCCTTTAGACTCATTACTTGCTTCGGCGTACAGGTTTAGTTGGTGACGCTACACCGTTAGAGGAGGCAGTGGAGAGCGACTCCGAGCGTGGAGACTAGCACTTTGGAGTTCACTTGTGACATTTTGTGATTTCATAGTATGTATTGTAAGGCAGTGTATTAGAATTATCATGTAATCATGGACAAACTATGTATTTTATTTTAGCACTTCTTTTATGTGGATTATGTGGACTTTAGATCTTTAAATTGTTACATGAATCACGTATGTTAAATGTGGATGATGAGATGAATGAAATGAAGACAGTGGTTCTTTTCTTCCACTACTCTGTATCTATATTTGTGTGTATCTCAATCATGTGATAGCGTTTGGGTAAATGCCCCACTGTGATAACGTTCACTATACCGACGTGGGTTGGTGTAACCGTACCGGTATAATGAGGGTCGTCGCAGGAAACTATCATTCTGTGTGAGGAATAACCTCCGCCAAGTACCAATGATCTTTCTTGTGTAAGAGTCATTAATTAAAAAAAAAAAATTGGTTGCGATTGAAACATGACTGCTTTTTTATTTCATTTCATCCATGATGATTTTGGCTTGAATTACTTGCAAAAGTTTTCACATTATTCACATTTAACTAAGAATCATGATTTTGTTGAAAATGCTCAGAAACTCCATGTGAAAATAAATTGAACACTTCATGAAAACATAGATGCATTGAGCAAGGCAAAAAGAAAATTTGGATGGGGAATCTGAAGACTTATCGGACTGATATGCTATATACTCTATTTCTCCTTTGATTTCTGGTCTGTTTGCCCGAATGAACATTGTACGTTGGACCCCTCTGCGTAGGGTGTCACAGGTTATGCTCCGGCCCACGATCTATGTACCCCCTTACCCCTTACTTTTGTACTTCTTATTTTCAGCAATATATTAAAAAAAACAGATAGGCAGTGGAGGTTCCTCCTCTGTCATATCCATTAAAAAAAAAAGAAGAAAATTTGAACTAATTCTGCTCATAGTTCTTTCAATGAAAGAAATACATCTATACTAAAAATAAAATCATTTTGGATTCAACAATCTTTATTGCACTCTAACATTGATTTCATTGCAGGACCCAAGTAAGTGTGGGTCCCACAACCAGCTTAATCATCAAGCTGAGGAGACTTGTAGACATACATTGTAAATGGACTCAATATATTGGCTATGCAAGGCAAGAAATGATTGGAGAACACAGGTAAAATCTTTGAAAAGCAATTGAAGTCCATTTAGGTAAAACTTCTTTATCATTTCAAATTTGAATTGCCTGAATTGAAATGATGTTTGATTTTGTATCTGAACAATGAAAAATGTGTTCTGATGCTACTCCCAACAATAACCTTGTATCATAACAATTGGAATCATGCTTGTATTATCATGCTTGCTTAACTGTGCCCATGATTCTATGTACATATCAACTGCTTTGACTTTTTTGGTATATCAAATGATGACATGTGGAAAAACAAGTTATGCTTGTTTGGAAGCTATCATTATGCATGAGTAAAATACTCCGCCAAGTACCAAAAGTTATGTTATGCTTAAAGCTAATTGTGTTCATAATCATGTGTAAATTGCTTGCTAGCTTTTTCATTCCATGCACATATTAAGGGGGAGTAAATTTGAAAAAGTGCAAAAAATGTTCTTGAAAATGCAATGAATTTCATGCTAAAACTAAAGAATAATTGACCTTTTTGCAGTGACTATGTGGTACATCAAATGGTGAAATGTGTAAGGACAAATTAGGCTTGTCTGGAAACTCTCATCATGCGTGATAAAAACTCTCCGCCAAGTATCAATAGTTTTTTTTATGCATAAAAGGTCATCAAGAAAAATGAAAATCTCAAAAACTTTATTTTAAGTCTTTGAAACTTTTCTCCTTCAATAAATTGCATGTTAATACATGCTTGATAATGTTCATATTCTTTCTGTGCAAACTACTTTGAATGAACATATCTGAATTGCCTAAATGATCATTTCATATCATGCATATCTTATGGGGAAGTGAGCTAAAAGAATCTTTGAGTGAAATGTTGAAGAAATATTCTTTCATATCTGATTTATCATCAACTCCCATTCAGTTTGTTGACAAATGTTCCTGCAAATGAATTCCTCACTCTCACATTGCATTGGCATTCTTGGTATATCAAATGGTGATTTGAAGAAAGACAAGTCAGGCTTGTCTGGACACTTTCACTATGCATGAGTATATGTCTCCACCAAGTATCAAGAGTCTTGTATGCAATTGTTGAGGGGGAGTCCTTGTCTTTCAAATAAAACATTCACGTTCATTCTGTTTTCCCTATTTCTTCAATATTCTTTATGTTCACCTTGTAAGGGGGAGATACATGAAAGGGGGAGTCATTGTCATATCTCTTGAACTTACTTGTCTATTTTAAACCCCAAAGTCATTAGAATTTTTGAGTCCTTGTGCTATTTTCTTATGAGAGAATTAAAATATTGAAACTAAACTCATTGTGCATTTAGTTTAATTTCAAAGATTCAGTATCATTTCAAGGTTAAGCAATCTTAATACTGAATGTTTTAAAAATGATTTGCAAAACACTATTATAGGCACATGAGTGACTTTAATATTTCACATGTGTATGTTTAAGCTTCATTTTTACCACATGTTAAGAATAATTTTTCTAAATTCGTAGTCATGAATTTTCTGGTCAAAGCAAACATATTCCTGCAAAATATCAAAAGAAAATGATCAAAATGATCAACAATCTGGAAAGATACAAGCAGAGCAATGTAAATTTTTGAACTGCTGAGTAACTGGACCATTTCACCTAAAAAGTGATTTGTTTCACGTCAAAAAGTGGAAATCAAAATTTTCAACTCTGTATAAGATAATGAAAGTTAAACCACTGAGTAATCAGGAGGTCTTGCATCTAATCAATGTGATCTCTTGCACTGCAAAGTGAGATTTAACTAACTTATTTTTGTATTCTTTCCAAGCCAAAATTCAAGAAAATCAAAAGACAGATAGAAAAGTTTAAGATCTTAATCAAGTTCATGTATATTGAGTTTAGACCTATTATTCTACATTGTGTTAAACTTAAAGCTCCTAACATCCTTGTTAAATATTTCTGCTCATTTATATAGGTCACTTTACTTCACATTTGCATCATTATTTTAACTACATTCTGATCATTACATTTTTGCTATACCTTGTGTTGAGTGTGTCTTTGTGATTAAACTTTATGGCACAATACCAAAAACACAATCATTTCTCTCATTTGACAATATCACTTTGCCTCACTTATTTTGATTAGTTCTGACCATTCATTTCCTACATTTCATTTCTTGATCTCCTACAATCTTTGTTTCTCCCTCTTGTCTAACTTTTTGTTGCTGTCAAAAAGGGGGAGAAAGTTCCTTAAAGGAAGAGAAAGTAAAAGTTTCTAGGGGGAGAAAGTTCTTTATGGGGAGAAAGTTCAAAGGGTGTATATGGTCAAGGGGAGTTATTGCAGTCAAGGGAGTCAAGTTATTGGGAGACTGTGCATATGTTTTGTCATCATCAAAAATGGGTGTATATGGTTAAGGGGAGTTATTGCAGTCAAGGGAGTCAGGTTATTGGGAGACTGTGCATATGTTTTGTCATCATCAAAAAGGGGAGATTGTTGGGTTGAGTGTGTTTTGAAATTTCCTAAAGTTGTATTTTAATGATGACCAATGAACATCACTCATACTTTGATTTTGATGATGACATATTGTGATTTTAATGATGACATACTTTGATTTTGATGATGACATATTGTGATTTTAATGATGACATATCATGATTTTGATGATGACATATTGTGATTTTAATGATGACATATTGTGATTTTAATGATGACATATTGTGATTTTGATGATGACATGTTGAACATGTTATACATTTTATACATATCACAATAATGCTTAGACAACATGTTTTTGATGTTTAATATCTCATATTTTAATGATAATATCTTGTTTTAATTATTTACACTTTATATTTTCAGGTTTATACAAATTTGTCTCAAGTGGTGTCGACACAGTCCACCTGTGTGTTCACACGGTCTGCCTGTGTGTTGACACAGTCTGCCAGTCGTGTCGACACACTCAATGGTCAGGTCGACACTAGTCCCAGATTTTAGAAGACCTAGTTGCCAGACTGGGACAGTGTGTCGACACAGCCAGTGAGTGTGTCGACACTAGACCCAGTTCCCAGAAGACCAATTTTGCACAAATGGGACAGTGTGTCGACACACTCCCTAGTGGTGTCGACACAGTCCACCTGAAACTCAAAAATGCAAATTTTTCTAGACACGTGGCTGCTTGGGAATTAGGGGATTTGACCTAGGTTTCCGTGCCCATGCACCCCAAGGCACTTTATGGACATATGGGGCTATAAATACCCATGTTCCTTGTACCCCAAAGGCAAGAGAGCCCATACACTTCCAGAAGAAGCTTTTTGGCGGCCAAAGGGGGCTTTCCAGATCTTGCTCCATGTCCAGAAGTTGCAGGCCATCCTTTCAAGAGGAAGGACGTGGGAATCAAGGGGAATCTCTGGAGAGAAGCTTGTTGTGCTAGGCAAGGGAGTAGATCCAACTGAAGAGGCGCAGGAGAAGAAGGATTTCTAGCATTTCAGATGCCATCAAACTAGAGCATCGCCAATTGAGGAGAATCTCCATCGATTTCCATCAAGGCTCCTCAATTGAAGCGTCTGCAAGGCCTCTTCATCGAAGAACACTCATTCTACATCCATTTCTCACTTCAGAGTTTGTTCTTCTTTATTTCGTCTATGAGATTTGTGCATGAAGTTCTGCACAGATTTCTGTGTACGAATTTGTCTTGAATCAGATCATTGCTAGAGGATCTGATTTCTGTTGTCTTTGATCTAGCTTGTGCTTTGGGAGCCGTTGAGCTCTGGTTTATGATTCATCTCACTCACGGTGTGGTTTGAGTCGTCGTGCTCAATTTGGAGTCGTCGTGCTCCAGTTGTTGTTTGAGCCGTCGTGCTCAGTTTGTGAGTCGTTGAACTCAAGATTGTTTGGAGTTGTCGTGCTCCAGTGTGTGTTGTACTCTTTTGAGTAGTGGAGCCTCACTGTGTGAGGGGTGGATGTAGGAATCACATGGTGTGATTTCCGAACCACCTAAAAATCCTATGTGCAATGGTTTGATCTTCTTGTCTGTGCTAGATGTTTGCATAGGATTTTTCACTAACACTATTTGTTGAATTGCTTCACACATCATCTACACACACTCACACTTCAGATCAGTAATTTTTTTGGGTGAATTGATCTCTGATTCGAAGCATTTTTTTTTAAATTACTTGAGCTTCCGCATTAATTGGTGTTAGATCTATTCAACCCCCCCTTCTAGATCTGATCCATCCACCCATTCGATCCTACAGGTCGCGACGGCCTGATACGTCGTGACTACAATAGAGACATGTAGTTCTTGCGGAGTTCCATTTTTTTGTGGAGTATTCACCATTTCCGCTTCTTACTGTACCCGTGGCACCAGTGCTAGTTCCTAGTACGGTCCTACACTAGTTGTTCGCTCGGTGCTCGGCACTTGAGGGCTAGTCCCGTGAGAGAGGTTGTTACCGTTGCCTGGCACCCCCATCCCCGCGTGCCTGTTGTGGGAGTACTTGGGCGGTGGGCATGCTCGAGTCACGGACTCTGGAGTGGAGGGAAAAATGGTGGATAGGACAGCAGTGTTGAGTCGTTTGCAGAGCTCTCGTGGTTGGTCTGGGACGCCGAGGTCGTTTAGAGTCCTTTCCGGCGCAGGCCAGTCAGTCCTTTTTTTCACTGCCTCGCTCTTTGTGGCCCGGGAACCACCTAGAGAGGCCAGGCGTGGGACCGTAGTCATGCCAGACTATGGCGGTTACTGTTGTGCTGCATTGTGTTCCTACCTCACTCTGACGAGACGTGGAGGTTTAGACCTGGGTCAAGGATAAGACGTCAGTGGATGCACCTAACCGGTTGACTAGTGGTAGTGCTTTCTATAGCTAGTGTTTTTTGTCCAGGCAGGGTTCACCTTGTCTGTGTTACCAGCCGTGTGGTGGTCACGACGTACAGACATACGAAGTTACCGACCGTGTTGTACTTTCGTACTGTTGCTAGTTAGTAGCTTTGCTTCCACACTTCTTTTGTAGGGTAGAAGATATAACTGCTGTTATTTAAATCATTTATATATTCTTCTGCCTATTAGAGCTAGTAGGAGATTAGTAGTCCCTACTAAGCTTCTTTTGTGAAACTCCTCCGTTCCTTTTCCCAGGTGAGATGTAAGACCCTCGAATTTCCGTAGTATTTCTTTCGTATTTATGTGTGTATATTGTGCTTGTGTATGTATGTACGTACTTACGTAGGTATTAAAATAGTATAATTACGTGTACATGTGTTTATATTAAACGTAAATAAGGTATGTATTGCATGGTGATAGTATGAATATAATACCATGTACATATTGCATGTATGGAAGCTTGGTATGCATGGTTTTCTGCATAGTTAGGGTTCTGGCCGAAGGCCTTATTGGCGTCAACCCCTGGCCGCTGAGGTGGTGTCAGCGTCCAACCCTGGACGCCAACACTCACTCCGGCGTCCAGCGATCTGGACGTCAACTTCTCTGCCCTGCATGCGCAGCAGAGCTGCTGTCTTCTGAAACAAGGCATGGCAACCATTGGGGGATGTCCCCCAACGGCTCCAAAACTGTCAGATCGGCATGGTGAGTGGGTGAAGGCCTCCCCTACTTCCTGAAACCGAAATGGCCTCTCCCCACTACCCATTTTCACACTTGCAAGAAGAGAGAAGAGGAGAGAAAACCCTAGAGCTTCCTGTGAGAAAACCTGAAGTTTGGAGGCTTTGATCCGGCGATCCAAGGCTTCTTCTGGAGATCTACTTCGACAAGGAGGAAGACAACATAACCGGCTACACATCCCCGGCCCTGGATTTCAGAGGGGAGCATCACAGAAGCCGGAGTGGAGGCATCTTGGAGGCTTCTTGGGACTGCCCAAGGAGAGCTTCTCCAACTAATTTGATCCCTTTAGGAGTTTTCCAAAGGCAAGTACCCCTTTCACATTGTCCATGTATGTGTCTAGGAGGTTTTTATCATTTTTATAGATTTTCCTCGTGTCCTGGATCCCCTACATTCCCCATTATTCAGAGCTCGGACTGTGTTTTTACACAGGTCCGAACTTGACGGCAAGACCCATTGACGTTGAGATCTTGAGTCAGCGGCCAACGATGTTGCCGCCAACTCTTGTAAACGTCCGTAGTATGCCGTTTAGTTCTTCTTGACAGAACAGTGAACTGTTCTGCCCTATATCTTTAATTTCCGGGTTTCTACGCATGAGGATATAATGTAAATTTTATATGTTATGTAAAATAGGTAATGTGATGTGTGTGGAATTTCCTGTATTTTTCTGTAGATGGCATAATTTATTAGAATTATTGAAAAGCATGTGTAGGAAAGAGGTTATGCTTGGTTAATTTGTTTTTCCATGATTTCTGAGGAGTTAAATGCTGTAGAATTTTATGAACCATGTTTATATGTATCAGTCCATGCCCTGCAAATTTGGGAATTTTCCCATATCCATGTGAATTCTTATAATTCCTACAATGAGAAATAGAAAGCATGTGTAGACCTTGTGAAAATTCTAGTAAATCATATGTTGGGAAATAAATTCGGGAAAAATTTCTGTGCTAACATGTATGTGTGGTTCATGACTGTGCATGATCAAATCTGAAATCCATGTCATGTTCTATGTGGACTTAGTTTAAGAATGGCATGAAACTGAATGTTTTAATTTCTATAAATGCATGTGAATTCAGAAAAATGTGAAAATTTGTATGTGTGTTATTATACCCGAAAACAGCATGTGGTAAAATTTTCGGGAAAATTTGATAACAGTAGCCTACACTATGAGATTTTCATGTGAAAATGAGTATAAACACATGTATCATGATTAAGGTTAGATAAGGTGTGTTCCAATTAATCCATGAGAGCTACTAAATGCTTGAATTCTGTTATTAGTAGCATCATGCTAGGGATGAACAGAACCATGTGCATAAACAAGAAAGTGTGAAAATCATATGTGAAACATGTGTTGAATCGGAATGTGTAATGTGTAAAATGTGCCGTGTGTGACACTGCTTCCATAGAGGGCTGTGGAACTGTATCATGGAAAAGTCCCCATGAGAAGGTTCAATGTGTTAAGATATCCTAAGGGCATTAGGATGAAATCCTGGAGGTGGACAAGTACCACTGGTTAGGGTGGAGACGTGTTCTCCCGGTCTGCGCAGTGCCAAGAGTCATCACTGTATTGCCTAGGTGATGTGCTATGTGTTATGTGTATGTGATGTGTCCTTCTAGTGGTGGTTTGGACTATGTGTCACGGCAAATAAATTGTGAAATGTGTATATGTGAACATGTGTAAATTGTGTGTATATATGTGAGCATGCAAATGTGAAATGTGAAATCATGTGAACCATTTATGTTAGAATGTGAACATATGTACAGGTGAAATGCTTGAAAAATGAACCATGTGAAATATGGGAATGTGTAACCATGTGAAGTGAATGTGTTAGGATATGTTACGTAAATTCATGCTATGATATTTCTAATCCCATATAAATTGCTATCATGTTATAGTCAAATTGGAAGTGTAGTCTTCATGTGATTATATGAGTAGAAAGCATGTGATAGGAAGTGTTATTTGAAACATCTTAAACCATGTACCATGTGTTTTGATTTTGTAGAAATACCATGATAGGTTGTCTCTCATAAATGTTCAAGCATGCTATATGTTGCCTTGCAAATTGAAATAGTAGACCCTACTATGATGTATGCATGAATGATGTGTATGGAGCTACTTGCTGAGTCCTTTAGACTCACTCCTTGCTTCGGCGTACAGGTGTAGTTGGTGACACACCTTTGGAGGAGACAGTGGAGAGCGACTCCGAGCGTGGAGATTAGCGGGTGGAGTTGACGTAGTGTCCCTTTTTGGTTTCATAGTATGTGAATTGTAGCTTGTATTAGAGTTATCATTATGTAATTGTGGACAAACTATGTATTAAATGTAGAACTTTAATTTTGTGGACAATGTAGCTTGGTTTAATTTCAATTATGAAAGTTTAGTCTTTTATTTTGTTATATGGATCATGTATGATAAATGTGGATGATGGAATGTGATGACAGTTAGTCCTTTACTTCCGCGACTCTGTATCTATATTTGTGTATATCTCAATCATGTGATAGTGTTGGGTAAATGTCCCACTGTGATAACCTTTACTATACCGACGTGGGTTGGTATAACCGTACCGGTATAATGAGGGTCGTCACAGAGATTGGTATCAGAGAAACCGATTGAGATCTTACATAAATATACATGAATCATCATCCTCATTGCATGCTAAATCTTTATAGATTGTCCACATGGGTAGAAATGACTAATAATGATTGGAAGATAGATAAGAAAATGGATAGAAAACTTAGTAACCTAACCTAATGGTGGCTGAAATTTTCTTACAGCCATGGCTTCCCGTGGACGACGTGGAGGTGCGCCAGCTCGCGACGACGAGCAGAGGCGTGATGGTCAGGCGGAGCAACAGGCCCCAGCACCACGAGGCCCTGTGCTTCCCCCACCGCCGCCTGTGGACTATGGAGTGTTCATGCAAGGTCTGGTGCAGGCCATGCAGACCCAGGCACACACTCAGGCAGCACTTCAGGCCCAGTTGGAGGCCCAGGTAAATTAATAGAATAACTAAGTAGTCTGCTATTTGAATTGTATGCTATTGTGTTTATTGTATATCGTTTGTTGTTTAATGTAGCAGGCTCAGGCCCCAGCTCAGGACCATGGTGGACCTTCCATCATGGAAAGATTCAAGAGGATGCAGCCACCCTCTTTTAAGGGGGAGAGCGATCCGTTGCTAGCAGAGAGTTGGATGAGGGAGATCGAGAAAATCTTCGGGCCATCAGGTGTGTGGATGAGGACAAGGTTACCTTAGCCACCTACATGCTACAGGTATGTGTTAGTTATGTGTTTCCTATTCCCTGTTAAGTTGAAGTTGTTTAGCGGTGCTCATGAAGGTTATGTTGCAGGAGAGAGCTGATGTGTGGTGGGCTTCGTTACTACGTACGCGGTTTGAGGATGGTGCGATTGATGTCGCTTGGGACGAGTTCGTGAGGCTCTTTCGGGCCAAGTTCGTCCCCGAGCACATCCAGGACAGGATGGAGCAGGAGTTCCTCACTTTGACTCAGGGCTCCATGACCGTACTTGAGTATGAGGCCAGGTTTGCAGAACTATCTAAGTATGCACCCCATATTGTGGCGGATGAGCGCAGGAAGGCGAAGAAGTTCGTGATGGGTCTCAAACCATCACTGAGGACGAGGCTCGTGGCGTTCGACCACCGCACGCTAGACGAGGCTCTCAGCGCAGCCTGCAGACAGGAAGGCGAAATGGAGCAATACTTGGAGGAGAAGAAGGCTTCGCAGAAGAGGCCGGCAGCAGCTTTCCAGAGGCAAGATAAGAGGAAGACGGTGTACCAGACACCGCAGAAATCATCGACAACCAGCAGCTATCAGGTACCTTCTGTACGTTCCTCTGGTGACAAGAAGGAGTGCCCTCATTGCGGAAGGGCACATGGTGGTACGGAATGTTGGATGATAGCGGGCAAATGCCTAAAGTGTGGGAGCAGCGACCACAAAATCAAGGACTGCCCTAGGCTTCAGCAGGGAGCTCAGCGAGGAGCGCCAGTACCAGCAGTGGCGGCAGCCGCGCCAGCGACAGGGCGACCAGGAAGGCCTCGAGCCCCGGCTCGAGTGTTTGCGTTAGCTCGTGAGGACGCCGAGCAGGCGGAGCATGTCACCGAAGGTACAGTCTTACTTTTCGGTGTGCACGCTCGGGTTTTGTTTGATACGGGTGCTACTCACTCGTTCATTTCCGAGCGGTTCGCTAGGCAGTTAGCCCTAGAGTCAGGCATAGAGTCTGAGGAGTTAGAGGTTCCTTTGTCTGTGCACACCCCTGCGGGTACGGTATCGACTAGGAAGTGTATTCCGTCGTTACCTGTGTGCATTGAGGATAGATTCCTAGATGGGTGTTTCTTCTTGCTAAAGATGAAGGACTATGATTGCATTCTTGGTCTGGATTGGCTAGAGGAGCATTATGCGCTAGTAGATTGTCGTAAGAAGAAGATTGTTTTCCGCATTCCTGGCGAGGACGAGTTCTCTCATCCCTTGCCAAAGAACTTAGCGGGAAAGTTAGTTATCTCTGCCATGAAGGCGATGCGTATGGTGAACAAGGGATGTGACGCATTTCTTGCCAGCGTTATGCTAGTACCCGATGCTAGTCCGTCACGGACTCTTGCAGAGATCGATGTGGTGCAGGACTTTCCAGATGTCTTTCCCGATGACTTGTCTGGATTGCCACCGGATAGGGAGATAGAGTTCACTATAGAGTTGCTTCCAGGCACCTCTCCTATCTCAAAGGCCCCATATCGGATGGCACCTGCAGAATTAGCCGAGTTGAGGAAGCAATTGCAAGAATTGCTTGATAAGGGATTTATTCGCCCTAGCGTTTCCCCTTGGGGAGCACCTGTATTGTTCGTCAAGAAGAAAGACGGGTCACTTCGGTTGTGCATCGATTATAGGAAGCTAAACCAGGTGACTGTGAAGAACAGGTATCCCTTACCTCGCATTGATGATCTGTTTGACCAGTTGCGAGAGGCATCAGTCTTTTCCAAGATTGACTTGCGATCTGGTTATCATCAGTTGAGGATTAGGAGTGAGGATGTGTCCAAGACGGCGTTTAGAACCCGTTATGGACATTATGAGTTTTTGGTTCTTCCCTTCGGATTGACCAACGCCCCTGCAGCGTTCATGGATCTCATGAACCGGGTGTTTAGTCCGTATTTAGATAGCTTTGTTGTTGTGTTTATTGACGATGTATTGGTCTATTCTCCGGATGAGGCCACGCACCGTCAGCATTTGAGGTTAGTCTTAGAGGTTCTCCGTGAGCACAAGCTGTATGCGAAGTTCAGCAAGTGCGATTTTTGGTTGCGCGAGGTTCATTTCCTCGGGCATGTTATCTCCGGCGCTGGTGTAGCTGTTGACCCAGCGAAGGTCCAGGCAGTTATGGATTGGGAAGTTCCCAGGACCCCTTCGGAGATTCGTAGCTTTATTGGGTTAGCTGGTTATTATCGGCGATTCATTGAGGGTTTCTCATCCATCGCCGCCCCCTTGACAAAGCTGACTCGAAAGGTGAGAAGTTCGTGTGGTCTGAGGCATGTGAGCGTAGCTTTCAGCTATTGAAGGCTAAGCTTACTTCTGCTCCGGTATTGGTATTGCCTAGTGGTCTAGAGGGCTTTGCCATTTATACGGATGCATCTCAGATTGGTTTAGGCTGTGTGCTCATGCAACAAGAGAGGGTAGTAGCTTATGCTTCTCGTCAGTTGAAGGAGCATGAGAGGAACTATCCGACTCATGATTTGGAGTTAGCAGCTGTGGTTCATGCACTAAAGATCTGGAGGCACTACCTTTATGGTGTCAGATTTGAGGTGTTTACCGACCACAAGAGCTTGAGGTATCTTTTCTCCCAAAAGGAATTAAACCTGAGGCAGAGAAGATGGATTGAGTTCTTGAAGGACTATGACTTCGACCTTCAGTATCATCCTGGAAAGGCGAACGTCGTAGCGGATGCTCTTAGTAGAAAGAGGTCTTCGCTCCAGCAGGATTGGAAGATGTTGGAGGATGCAGCGTGCTCTATGACCGAGTTAGAGCCATCGTTGTGTCAGGCTTTTGTAGCTCAGCTATCCCTTAGATCCTCAGTCTTGGATGAGGTGATTGAGCAGCAGAAAGCCGATCCTAGATTGTTAGAGTTAGTAGGTAAGGCGGGCATTGCTCGTGATGAGGACGGTGTGATTAGATTTCAGCACCGTGTTTGTGTCCCCGATGTAGTAGATGTCCGTGAGCATGTGTTAGCGGAGGCTCATAGATCGCGATTCTCTATTCATCCGGGTAACACTAAGATGTATCAGGATTTGAAGAGATCATTTTGGTGGTCCGGCATGAAGAAGGATGTTGCGGATTATGTGTCTAGATGTCTAGTATGTCAGCAGGTGAAAGCCGAGCGGCAGCGACCATCCGGCCTTATGCAAAGGATGGATATCCCCGTATGGAAGTGGGAAGCTGTCACTATGGATTTCGTATCGGGTTTGCCTCGATCTAGAAGGGGCAATGACTCGATTTGGGTAGTTGTAGATAGATTCTCGAAGACTGCTCATTTCTTGCCTATGAAGAAGAAGCAGTCAGTAGAGAGCTTAGCTAGATTGTATGTTAGTGGTATCGTTAGGTTGCATGGTGTGCCGAAGTCGATCATTTCGGATCGAGATCCGAGATTTACTTCGAGGTTGTGGAAGGGTCTTCAGGATGCGTTAGGTTCGGAGCTTAAGCTCAGTTCGGCGTTTCATCCCCAGACCGATGGACAGTCCGAGAGGACTATCCAGACGCTCGAGGATATGTTGAGAGCGTGTGTTCTGGATTGGAAGGATGATTGGGAGCGTCATTTACCTCTTGTGGAGTTCGCATACAACAACAGCTTTCATGCTAGCATTGGAATGGCTCCATTCGAGGCGTTGTATGGTAGGCCCTGCAGATCTCCTTTATGTTGGGAGGAGACTGGTGATAGGCAGTTGATCGGACCGGAGTTGGTTCAGGAAACTTCGGATAAGATCCAGCTTATCAGAAAGAGGCTTGTTGCGGCACAGGATAGGCAGAAGAGTTATGCCGACAACAGGAGAAAGGATTTGGAGTTCGAGGTTGGCGATCATGTCTTCTTGAAGATATCGCCTACTCGAGGTGTTGTCAGGTTTGGCAGGCATAGCAAGCTAAGCCCCAGATTCATTGGCCCGTATGAGATTCTCAGACGTTTGGGCAACGTGGCGTACGAGCTAGCATTACCCCCAGCTTTGGCTAGCGTTCACCCGGTATTCCACGTATCTATGCTCAGGAAGTATGTCCGAGATCCGTCTCATGTGATTAGTCACGAGCCAGTGGAGATCCAGCCAGATCTTTCGTATGTCGAGCAACCGGTAGCCATTCTTGACCGGAAGGTGCAGCATCTCCGGAACAAGAGTATCGCGTCGGTGAAAGTTCTATGGCGGAACTTCTCACGTGAGGAGGCTACGTGGGAGCTTGAGGATGCGATGAAGAAGAAGTATCCCCTTTTGTTTGAGTAGTGTCGTTCTAACTTCGAGGACGAAGTTTTCTTTAAGGGGGAGAGGGTGTAAGACCCTCGAATTTCCGTAGTATTTCTTTCGTATTTATGTGTGTATATTGTGCTTGTGTATGTATGTACGTACTTACGTAGGTATTAAAATAGTATAATTACGTGTACATGTGTTTATATTAAACGTAAATAAGGTATGTATTGCATGGTGATAGTATGAATATAATACCATGTACATATTGCATGTATAGAAGCTTGGTATGCATGGTTTTCTGCATAATTAGGGTTCTGGCCGAAGGCCTTATTGGCGTCAACCCCTGGCCGCTGAGGTGGTGTCAGCGTCCAACCCTGGACGCCAACACTCACTCCGGCGTCCAGCGATCTGGACGTCAACTTCTCTGCCCTGCATGCGCAGCAGAGCTGCTGTCTTCTGAAACAAGGCATGGCAACCATTGGGGGATGTCCCCCAACGGCTCCAAAACTGTCAGATCGGCATGGTGAGTGGGTGAAGGCCTCCCTACTTCCTGAAACCGAAATGGCCTCTCCCCACTACCCATTTTCACACTTGCAAGAAGAGAGAAGAGGAGAGAAAACCCTAGAGCTTCCTGTGAGAAAACCTGAAGTTTGGAGGCTTTGATCCGGCGATCCAAGGCTTCTTCTGGAGATCTACTTCGACAAGGAGGAAGACAACATAACCGGCTACACATCCCCGGCCCTGGATTTCAGAGGGGAGCATCACAGAAGCCGGAGTGGAGGCATCTTGGAGGCTTCTTGGGACTGCCCAAGGAGAGCTTCTCCAACTAATTTGATCCCTTTAGGAGTTTTCCAAAGGCAAGTACCCCTTTCACATTGTCCATGTATGTGTCTAGGAGGTTTTTATCATTTTTATAGATTTTCCTCGTGTCCTGGATCCCCTACATTCACCATTATTCAGAGCTCGGACTGTGTTTTTACACAGGTCCGAACTTGACGGCAAGACCCATTGACGTTGAGATCTTGAGTCAGCGGCCAACGATGTTGCCGCCAACTCTTGTAAACGTCCGTAGTATGCCGTTTAGTTCTTCTTGACAGAACAGTGAACTGTTCTGCCCTATATCTTTAATTTCCGGGTTTCTACGCATGAGGATATAATGTAAATTTTATATGTTATGTAAAATAGGTAATGTGATGTGTGTGGAATTTCCTGTATTTTTCTGTAGATGGCATAATTTATTAGAATTATTGAAAAGCATGTGTAGGAAAGAGGTTATGCTTGGTTAATTTGTGTTTTCCATGATTTCTGAGGAGTTAAATGCTGTAGAATTTTATGAACCATGTTTATATGTATCAGTCCATGCCCTGCAAATTTGGGAATTTTCCCATATCCATGTGAATTCTTATAATTCCTACAATGAGAAATAGAAAGCATGTGTAGACCTTGTGAAAATTCTAGTAAATCATATGTTGGGAAATAAATTCGGGAAAAATTTTGTGCTAACATGTATGTGTGGTTCATGACTGTGCATGATCAAATCTGAAATCCATGTCATGTTCTATGTGGACTTAGTTTAAGAATGGCATGAAACTGAATGTTTTAATTTCTATAAATGCATGTGAATTCAGAAAAATGTGAAAATTTGTATGTGTGTTATTATACCCGAAAACAGCATGTGGTAAAATTTTCGGGAAAATTTGATAACAGTAGCCTACACTATGAGATTTTCATGTGAAAATGAGTATAAACACATGTATCATGATTAAGGTTAGATAAGGTGTGTTCCAATTAATCCATGAGAGCTACTAAATGCTTGAATTCTGTTATTAGTAGCATCATGCTAGGGATGAACAGAACCATGTGCATAAACAAGAAAGTGTGAAAATCATATGTGAAACATGTGTTGAATCGGAATGTGTAATGTGTAAAATGTGCCGTGTGTGACACTGCTTCCATAGAGGGCTGTGGAACTGTATCATGGAAAAGTCCCCATGAGAAGGTTCAATGTGTTAAGATATCCTAAGGGCATTAGGATGAAATCCTGGAGGTGGACAAGTACCACTGGTTAGGGTGGAGACGTGTTCTCCCGGTCTGCGCAGTGCCAAGAGTCATCACTGTATTGCCTAGGTGATGTGCTATGTGTTATGTGTATGTGATGTGTCCTTCTAGTGGTGGTTTGGACTATGTGTCACGGCAAATAAATTGTGAAATGTGTATATGTGAACATGTGTAAATTGTGTGTATATATGTGAGCATGCAAATGTGAAATGTGAAATCATGTGAACCATTTATGTTAGAATGTGAACATATGTACATGTGAAATGCTTGAAAAATGAACCATGTGAAATATGGGAATGTGTAACCATGTGAAGTGAATGTGTTAGGATATGTTACGTAAATTCATGCTATGATATTTCTAATCCCATATAAATTGCTATCATGTTATAGTCAAATTGGAAGTGTAGTCTTCATGTGATTAATGAGTAGAAAGCATGTGATAGGAAGTGTTATTTGAAACATCTTAAACCATGTACCATGTGTTTTGATTTTGTAGAAATACCATGATAGGTTGTCTCTCATAAATGTTCAAGCATGCTATATGTTGCCTTGCAAATTGAAATAGTAGACCCTACTATGATGTATGCATGAATGATGTGTATGGAGCTACTTGCTGAGTCCTTTAGACTCACTCCTTGCTTCGGCGTACAGGTGTAGTTGGTGACACACCTTTGGAGGAGACAGTGGAGAGCGACTCCGAGCGTGGAGATTAGCGGGTGGAGTTGACGTAGTGTCCCTTTTTGGTTTCATAGTATGTGAATTGTAGCTTGTATTAGAGTTATCATTATGTAATTGTGGACAAACTATGTATTAAATGTAGAACTTTAATTTTGTGGACAATGTAGCTTGGTTTAATTTCAATTATGAAAGTTTAGTCTTTTATTTTGTTATATGGATCATGTATGATAAATGTGGATGATGGAATGTGATGACAGTTAGTCCTTTACTTCCGCGACTTTGTATCTATATTTGTGTATATCTCAATCATGTGATAGTGTTGGTAAATGTCCCACTGTGATAACCTTTACTATACCGACGTGGGTTGGTATAACCGTACCGGTATAATGAGGGTCGTCACATGAGACTTCTCAACAACGCCAGGGTGCGCGGCGGGCGGACGAGACGGGGCGGTAGTCGTCGTCCCGGTAGCTAGAAGTGGTTCCCCCTTTTAGTTGTACGTCACCCTTGGGGTATGCCCCTCAGGAGTTGTTCTTTCCCTATCTTTACTTGTACTAGTTGTGTGTTGGGACTGTACCTAGAGCGATACACAGCGGTCTCGCTCTTCCTTCTACTTCTGCGTGTGTGCTCCTAGTTAGCAGTTGATGTTTACCTCCTTTACATATTCTGTTAGACTTGTATTTATTGCCCTTCCGAGTCCCCAGATCCGTGGGCGGCGACCACTAAAATCGGGTCCTCAGCTTGGGCCGAGGGTCGGGTTCTCGAGGTCGTTACAATTGGTATCAGAGCGAGAGTCTAACAAGAATTGTAGCGAATTTAAACTGCAACAGAAAGTCCCAACAGTAGTACAAGTACACTACTAGCCACCCGAGTTGGTGTTGTTAAACTTGTTGGTTGTGTCCCGTGCAGGATATGGCTCTGCGCAGGCGTAGGCAGGCTAGAGAGCTAATAGAGCAGCAGGATGAATCGGATATGCCCGCGTAGGGGTAGGTCCAGGAGGAGGTGTCAGTAGAGGAGTCTGTGGCACAACCTCAGGGAGCAGCGGCAGCAGCAGCAGCAGGTGGGCAGCAGTAGCAAGAGTACCAGCCTCATCCACAGCAGTACGCGGACTGGTTTCCTTTGGCCGAGCAGTTCTTCCAGACCCTGTACCAAGGAGCGTGGAAGACTGGACAGGCGGCAGTGGGAGGTCAGCCTCTAATACCTCCCTCAGTAGTACCGGAGTAGTAGGCAGATCCGAAGGTGGAGCAGCCAGCAGTTTAGTAGGCGTCGGGTACTAGGAGTACGCGAGTGGGTCGGAGGAGGACGGCTGTCACTGAGGACAAGACTGCCCTCTTGGAGAGGTTCTTACATCTCCGACCGCTGATGTTCTTCAGTGAGTATGATCTAGACAAGGCAGAGAGTTGGATGCACGAGTTGGAGTGCACGTTCTAGACCATGGAGTGCTCTGAGGAGGACCAGGTCAGACTGGTAGTGTATCAGCTCAAGGGACCAGCCTATGAGTGGTGGAGAGTTCAGCGGCAGACCCACTTTCCAGGGTAGCATTTGGATCAGATCACATGGCAGCAGTTTTTGGGGGTCTTTCACGGTGAGTATTTCCGTGATTATGCTCGACGTGAGAGACGAGACTAGTTCCACGAGTTGGTTCAGGGCGATCTTACAGTTACTCAATACCACCAGAGGTTCGTCCGGTTGTTGAGGCATGTTCCTCATGTCGCCAGTAGTGAGCAGGCTTGTGCAGAAAGGTTTATTGCAGGACTGAGGCTAGATTTAAGGTGGGGCGTGACTGCTCACATGTGTGCCACTTTAGAGAGGCCGTGGCTAAGGCCACCGCCTTGGAGAGAGAGACCTAGCAGCCCCAGCAGCAACAACAACAGTAGCAGGGAGGAGCCTCTTCCAGGTCCTCGCTGTACCAGCATCCCGCAAGTAGTCGCGGCAGTGCGACTTCTTCTTCTTCGGGCTCAGGCAGTTTGGGCAGTTCTGGATTGCGCTCGAAGTTCAGGCAGATGTCTACTCACGGAGGTGAACGGAGTCGGCAGTAGAAGCGTCAGTCGAGGTTTGCAGTCCAGTAGGGAGCTGAGCAGGGTAGGCAGGAGGTAGTCTATTACACTTGTGGTTTGCCGGGCCACTTCAGGAGGGATTGCCCAATGGGGCAAGTCTAGCAGCCACGACAACTAATGTAGTGCGCACAACAGCTACCGCAGTACCAGTACCCTCCTCAGCAGCAGGCACCCCGGCAGCAGCATCAGGGGCAGTATCATTTACAACCTCAGCAGTTTCAGCAGCATCAGCAACCTCAGCAGTTCCAGCCATAACAATAGTAGCAGCAGTTTCCGTAGCACCAGTAGCCGCCACAGCAGCAGCAGCCCCAACAGGCGCCGCAGCGTGGGCGTGGACGTGGTCGTGTGATGGCACTTACCCGAAAGCAGGCCGAGGCGTCGAACCTGGTTATAGGTACCTTGCCTATCTTGGGTAGAGCTGCTCGTGTTTTGGTTGACCCCGGTGCTTCCCTTTGTTTTGCTTCCGAGGAGTTTTACGAGTTTCTGATTCATCACACCCCTGAGAGGCAGTGTGATGTGATGGTCGATCTCCCGTCCGGTGATTACATGCATTCTTTCGGTTACCTGGATGGTGTCACAGTTGAGGTCCAGGGACACTAGTTGCTGGCTAGGTTGTACGCGTTGCAGCTTCATGACTTTGACGTCATCATGGGCATGGACTGGTTGGAGGCTCACTCAACTGTGGTGGATTGTCAGCGGAAGACCATTCGGTTTAAGATGCATGGAGTGCCTGTTCTCTGCCTCCGAGGTATCCGGTCTGCCTGTCAACTTTTTATTTCCTTCTGTAGAGCTCGTCATTTGATGTGCGATGGCTGTGTAGCATATCTTGCTTCTGTTTGTTCTTTGGAGCCTAGTGGATTGTCGGTTTTTGATGTGCCAGTTGTTTGTGATTCTCTGATGTTTTCCTGGAGGATCTACCTGGATTACCGCCTAAGCGGGAGGTAGATTTCTCCATTGAGCTTTTGCCTGGTACGATGCCTTTGTCTAAGGCACCATACCGGATGGCTCTGGCTGAGTTGCACGAGTTGAAGCTCCAGTTGCAGGAGTTACTTGAGCTAGGTTTCATCCGTTCGAGTCGTTCATCGTGGGGAGCACCAGTGTTGTTCGTGAGGACGAAAGATGGCAGTTTGAGGTTGTACATCGATTATAGACAGCTGAACTAGGTAATAGTGAAGAACAAGTATCCATTGCCGAGGATCGATGACTTGTTTGATCAGCTGTAGTCAGCCAAGGTGTTTTCGAAGATTGACTTGAGATCAGACTACTACCAGTTGAGGATCAGAGAATCAGATATTGGTCTGACAGCTTTTTGTTCGAGGTACGGTCACTTTAAGTTCGTCGTGATGCCATTTGGGCTCACGAATGCACCCGCAGCTTTTATGGATTTGATGCTTAGGGTGTTCAGTGAGTACCTGGACAAGTTTGTGGTCATCTTTGTAGATGACATTTTAGTCTACTCGGCTTCTGAGGAGGAGCAGGAGGAGCATCTGAGGATCGTGCTAGAGACATTGCAGAGTCACCAACTTTATGCCAAATTCGACAAGTGCGAATTTTGGCTGAGGGAGGTGCACTTTCTCGGGCACGTGATCTCTGGTTCTGCTGTGGCAGTGGACCCTGCCAAGGTTGAGGCAGTGTTGTCTTCGGAGCAGCCCACTTCAGTGTCAGAGGTTCGCAGCTTTCTAGGTTTGGCAGGCTATTACAGGAGGTTCATCCAGGATTTTTCTAGGATTGCAGAGCCATTGACTAGATTGACCAGACTTGAGGCCAGATTTGTTTGGACGAAGGACTATAAGCAGAGTTTTCGGGAGCTGAAGACGAGGTTGACTTCAGCACTAGTGTTGGT
Source organism: Colocasia esculenta (assembly GCA_014218235.1). Lineage (NCBI taxonomy): Eukaryota > Viridiplantae > Streptophyta > Magnoliopsida > Alismatales > Araceae > Colocasia > Colocasia esculenta. Next base: position 54,139,161 of record CM024757.1, read on the forward strand.
CTTGCCATCAGGTAGCAGAGGTTTTGTGGTCTACACCGACGCGTCGAGGTCAGGTTTGGGTGCAATGCTGATGCAGCATGGTGGGGTCGTTGCCTATGCTTCCCAGCAGCTGAAGAAGCATGAGGAGAACTACCCTACCCACGACTTAGAGTTTGCAGCTATGGTGTTCGCTCTGAAGTTGTGGAGGTATTATTTGTACGGCGAGGCATTCGAGATCTTTACCAACCATCAGAGTTTGCTGTACATTTTCACTCAAAGGGATCTGAACTTGAGGTAGCGCAGATGGATAGAGTACTTGAAGGATTACGACCTTACCCTTTCCTATCACCCAGGAAGGGCTAACGTCGTGGCAGATGCTTTGAGCAGGCATGTTCGCTTGAGTTCATTGATGGTCAGAGAGTGGAGGCTGTTTGAGGATCTATCTAAGGGAGTTTTCTACCCTTTAAGGCGTAGAGACCGTGCAGTGATGACTAGTTTGTCAGTTCGTCTGTCATTGTACCATCAGGTGTTGGAGGCATAGCAGGCAGACTCAGAGTTGGCAGATATTTTGCTAATGCCAAATGTTGAGCTGGACGAGGACAGTGAGGTCACGTTCAGAGGCAGATTGTACGTTCCCTGTGGTGCGCACCAGGCGCTGTTGTTAGAGGCACACCGGTCGAGGTATGCTGTTCATCCTGATTCCACTAAGATGTACCATAACTTGAGGAGGTTCTTCTGATGGCCAGGGATGAAGAGGGGCGTCGGAGAGTTTGTCGCTCGGTGCTTTACCTGTCAGCAGGTGAAGGCTGAGCATCAACGTCCTGGTGGTGAGCTGCAGTCGTTACCCATTGCCGAGTGGAAGTGGGACGACATCACCATAGACTTCGTGGTTGGTTTGCCCCATACTCCACAGAGGCGTGATGGTATTTGGGTGATTGTGGATCGGTTGACCAAGTCTGGTCACTTTCTTCCAGTCAGGATGTCTTAGTCACTGGACAGGCTCGCCAGGCTGTACGTGGACCGAGTTGTTCTATTGCACGTAACCCTAGTTTCGATTGTTTCTAACAGAGATCCGAGGTTCACTTCTGGGTTTTGGCGTAGTTTGCAGAGAGCTCTTGGTACAGAGTTGAGGATGAGTTCAGCATATCACCTGTAGTCAGATGGTCAATCAAAGAGGACTATTCAGACTTTAGAGGATATGTTGAGAGCTTGTTGCTTCGATTGGGGAGGCACCTAAGAGTCCCACCTTCTGATGGTAGAGTTTACATGCAACAACAATTATCACTTGAGCATTAGAATGGCACCATACGAGGCTTTGTATGGTCGGCCGTGCAGGACACCACTTCACTGGTTCGTGGTTGGTGAGAGGCAGCTTTTGGGACTAGAGATGGTACAGCAGTGTGCAGACACAGTCACTTTAGTCAGGTAGAGGCTTCAGGTAGCGCAGAGCAGACAGAAGAGCTATGTAGACATCCGCAGGAGGCCGTTGCAGTTCAGCGTAGGTGACCTTGTGTTTTTGTAGGTTTCGCCGACCAAGGGTGTTATGAGATTTGGTAGGAAGGGAAAGCTCAGTCTTGGCTTACAGGTTGAGTCTTCCGGCAGAGTTGGCAAGTGTGCACAGTGTTCTTCACGTTTCTCAGCTCAGAAGGTACGTTGCAGATCCGTCACACATGTTGGATTACTCGCAGCTTGATGTAGCACCAGATCTGTCAGTGCCAGAGTACCCGGTCAGAGTTGTGGACCGCAGAGTGCAGCATTTGCACCAGAGGCAGATTCTGCTGGTCAAGGTCATTTGGGAGAATCGCGTCGGTGGCGAGACCACCTGGGAGTGCGAGGACGAGATGAGAGAGCAGTTCCCATATTTGTTTGAATGATCGGTATGTTGTCTTTTTCCTGTATTGCTTTCCATTTGAAACTGAGTTTCTTTTAATTTCGAGGATGAAATTTCTTAAGGAGGGTGGGATGTAAGACCTGGCCCTCTTGGGCCCTTGGCCCTATCCTCAAGATTGCGACATGCACCTTGGTTGCGACATGGTCGCGCCAGGATAGCCTGTCGGGACATGGCTTTAGTCGCGGCACCCCTGGTTCTTATCACGGTGTCTGGTGGCATCGCGACTGCTTTTCTGGCAGACTTGACCACTGTCTTGTCTGTCAGAACGGTCTTGTTGGATGTCAGGTGCGTATAGCATTGACGTGACCTGGTCAGCCGTCGCATTGTAGTTTCCCGGTCTTCAAGATTTGACCACTTTTGGGATTGCGCCGGGGCAGGCGGTCGCGACAGGGGGCGTCATGACATGGTTAGTGTTGCGCCTGCCCGACCGATCGCGTCTTGGGGTCGTCGGTTTAAAACCGAGGCCTGTGCCTCATTTCCCCCTCTCTCCCTTTTCTTCCCCTTCTTCTTTCCTCTTCTTCCTCCTCCGAGCCCTCTCTTCTCCGGTGGTTTCTCAGAGTTCTTGAGGTGCTCGTGGTGGGAGGTGACGCTTCGTTCATGTAGGTGGCGTGATCGTGGAGCTCGGAGCGAGGAGGAGGTGGCCATTCCGACGTGAAGGCCCCAATGGGTCGGCTCTACTCTTGGAGGTAGGGACCCTTGACTCCGCTCGTCCTAGCATGCTCCCTTCCCCCTTGAGATAGTAGTTGTCCCCGTGGTTTGGGGTGTGGGAGTGTGAGAATCATGCTCGTGTTGAGTGAGGTTTCCATCGAGCATAGATTCCTTGCAATCCATGTTTTATGGGGTTTTGAGGGTGGTTTGTATGGTTTAAAGGCTTTCCTATATGTTTAGCATGCTCCCCTTTCCCTTGTGGTTGTTTGTACCCGTTTTTGGGGTGGTCTCCTGGAGGACTGCACTGGGACCCCCCTCGTCTGAGAACGCGACCTGTGTAGAGGTCGCGATGATGTTGCGACTGGCTAGGCCACCGCGACATCATCGCGACGCTCTATTGCGTCGCGACCTTGTCGCGGCAGGTTGGTCCGACGCGACAGTGTCGCGATAGCTCTGGGCGTCGAGACATGGTCGCGACGGCCCGATACGTCGCGACTATAGTAGAGACAGGTAGTTCTTGTGGAGTTCCATTTTCAATGGAGTCTTCGCCGTTTCCACTTCTTACTGTACCCGTGGCACCAGTGCTAGTTCCCTAGTACGATCCTACACTAGTCGTTCGCCCAGTGCTCGGCACTTGAGGGCTTGTCCCGTGAGAGAGGTTGTTGCCGTTGCCTGGGACCCGCATCCCCGCGCGTCTGTTGAGGGAATACTCTGGGCGGCGGGCGTGCTCGAGTCGCGGACTCTGGAGTGGAGGGGAAAATGGTGGTTAGGACAGCGGTGTTGAGTCGTTTGCAGAGCTCTCATGGTTGGTCTGGGATGCCGAGGTCATTTGGAGTCCTTCCGGTGTAGGCCAGTCAGTCCTTTTTCTCACTACCTCCTCTTTGTGGCCCCAGAACCACCTAGAGAGGCCAGGCGTGGGACCGTAGTCTGGCCAGACTACGGCAGTTACTATTGTGCTACTTTGTGTTCCTGCCTCACTCTGGCGAGACATGGAGGTTTAGACCAGGGTCGAGGATAAGATGTCAGTGGACGCACCTGACCGGTTGACTAGTGGTAGAGCTTTTCTGTAGCTAGTGTTTCTTGTCCAAGCAGGGTTCGCCCTGTCTGTGTTTCCAGCCGCGTGGTGGTCATGACGTGCAAACGTACGGAGTTTCCGACCATGTTGTACTTGTAAGGAAACGATCAGAGCGCAGCGGAAAACGCGAATCCCTCTAGTGTGTATCGTTGTCGGCCGTCGGAATCGAACTAAAGCGGTAAACCCGCGCATAGGCAGATCTCATCTTTACCTTTGCGGGGTTGCGTAACTCCCGAATCTGGGGAGGAGGTGGCGCAGGAGGCGCCGGTGCTTCAAGCCGTTCAAGTGTCCGGCCTCTATACGTATCCACGCGAGCTCCGGACGCAGACGGGATCTCCTCGTTCTCCACGCGTCTCCCAGATCTCAGCTCCACTATGTGCCGAAGAGAGGAGAGAGAGGGTGGGGGGCGCCCTGGGAGAGAGAGAGGAGGGGGGAGGCCAGGGTTAAGCCTAGAGCTTGGCCCAGGGTTTAACTCTCAGCGTATATTTATAGACACTGCGGTTTTTCATAAAAACCCAGTCATTGTCTATAAAGAACACCTTGCCCAGTCTGCTCGGAACTCTTATGCGTGTGACCCTCTAGGCCCAACTGCTAGTCCAGTTTTCAGCCCATTAAGCTCAATAACTCTTTATTGACTTATGGTAATTAATTAACATCTCATATTAATTAATTACACAATCAATTATCGTCTCACGATAATTGACCGGGCTTCCAATCAAGTTGGGTGCCAAGCAACACCACTTGATCCTGGAAAGCATTGGGGTTCAGCAACCCATTCAAGGAACCTTTTGTATCATCAGTTACCACGTGACTATAATCCTTCGCTCGTACAATGCTCCCGAGTGCACTTAGGGTATGGTCAACTGTCAAACCCTAAATTGCACACTCACTCGGTTTAGATGCCGCATAACTATATCAGAAAACTCCTTTTCTGATAAGTAGTCTTGCCCTGGCCAGGGACTATCAGGCATCCTTCCGTAGAGCATTCACTCTCCTATTACCGAGAGCGAGCGATCCCATATTGACCACACAATCACCTTCGAAGGTATTCCGCTAGATCCGAACACTTAACTGATTAAGACCTCATGGCTAGAGATCTATAAGTCAAGGTCAAAACCCAGAAGTCCACCAACAAGGTGTCCTTGGTGTCTCAGGTCTAAGGACCAATCACGCCACTGTGACAATGAATCTAGCTGGTTGACAGTTAGGTAACATTACCATCCAGCGATTCATAACGGATCAGTTCAGTGAACTCATTCTCTAATGAGCACCTACAGATTCACCTTAGTGTCCCCACACAAGTGACTATGAGACCAGCCACCCTCATCATATGAGCAGGTGCAACCTGTACTAGCCTAACCGGATATCCGATGTCCTTCTCGGATATCCTCCGACTAGGAACAATTAAGAATATACGTTTAAAGGATATTAATCTCATTGTTATGATCTCATCATAATTAATATCCATTGCGCATATTCATGGACTTCATAATGAAACGATAAACGAATTACACATAACGAATATAAAAGCCTTATTATTATTATCAAAGAACAAGATTGTACAAGTTATGATTGGCTTGAGGACATCCATAACTAACAATCTCCCACTTGGACTAAAGCCAATCACCTTTAAGTCTTAAACCCATGGACTCAAGGTGGCGCTCAAACACAATTTGAGACAGAGGCTTCGTCAATGGATCTGCAATGTTGTCGACTGAAGGAACTCTTTCCACCAGTACATCTCCTCTAGTGATTATCTCCCTGATCAGGTGAAATCGCCTCAGAATGTGCTTCGACTTCTGATGAGACCGCGGCTCTTTCGCTTGCGCAATGGCCCCATTGTTGTCACACAGCAATGGGATTGGATCAGAGTCACCTGGCACCACACCAAGGTCGGTGATGAACTTCTTCATCCACACTGCCTCCTTGGCGGCTTCAGCTGCAGCAATGTACTCAGCTTCTGTCGTCGAGTCTGCAGTGGTTTCTTGCTTGGAACTCTTCCAGCTCACTGCACCCCCGTTCAAAGTGAACACAAACCCAGATGTAGACTTGCTATCATCTGGTCTGACTGGAAACTCGAGTCAGTATATGCCCGAAGTTTCAAGTCCCCTCCTCCATAGACCAGAAATATATCCTTAGTCCTTCTCAAGTACTTAAGGATACATTTCACAGCCATCCAGTGTGTTTCACCTGGATTTGCCTGATATCTGCTCGTAACACTTAGAGCAAATGCCACATCAGGTCTTGTACATAGCATGGCATACATGATAGACCCTATAGCCGAGGCATAGGGGACTCTATCCATGGCTGCCCTCTCTTCAGGAGTCTTAGGAGACTGCTCCTTAGAGAGAATAATCCCATGTCTCATAGGTATGAGACCTCTCTTGGAATTTTCCATGCCAAACCTTTTGACAATGGTATCTATGTACATGGATTGGGTCAAGCCAAGCATCCTCTTAGATCTATCTCTATAGATACGTATTCCTAATACGTAGGATGCTTCTCCCAAATCCTTCATGGAGAAGTTCTTTGACAACCAAACCTTTACTGATGATAGCATCCCTACATCATTCCCAATGAGTAAGATGTCATCAACGTAAAGTACGAGAAAAGTGATAGCACTCCCACTGATTTTCTTATACACACATGGTTCATCTTCATTCTTAATGAAGTCATAAGATTTGATAGCCTCATCAAACCTTATGTTCCAACTACGAGAAGCTTGCTTCAATCCATAGATGGATCTTTGAAGCTTGCATACTTTGTCTGGACACTCTTTGGATGTAAAACCCTCAGGTTGTATCATATACACTTCCTCAATGTTTCCATTAAGGAAAGCGGTTTTTACATCCATATGCCAGATCTCGTAATCAAAGTATGCAGCAATGGCAAGAAGAATTCTGATCGACTTTATCATAGCAACTGGTGAGAAAGTTTCGTCATAGTCAATTCCTTGCCTTTGACGATACCCCTTTGCCACCAACCTTGCCTTATAAGTGTCGATCTGTCCATCTGCACCGATCTTTCTCTTAAAGATCCACTTGCACCCAATAGGTACAATACCTTCGGGCAAGTCTACCAAATTCCAAACTTGGTTGGTGTACATGGACTGCATCTCAGAATTCATGGCATCTCGCCATTTCCCTGACTGAGGACAATCAACAGCCTCTTGGTAGGTCTTTGGATCATCATCCTCATCATAAGACATGCCTTCACTGATATGTCCAACATATCTTTCAGGCTGTCTAGGTACTCTACCAGACCTACGCTGAATGTGTGTATATTCCTGAACAGGTTCCGGAACCGATGTTTCACCTGGTGGACTTTGCACAATTTGTGGATCTAGAACCTCTTCTAGATCTACTTTACTCCCACTGTCCTCTTGGGTAAGGTACTCCTCTTCCAAGAAGACAGCTCTCCTGGCGACAAACACTCTTTGTTCACCAGGATGGTAAAAGTAGTACCCAAACGTTTCTTTTGGGTATCCAACAAACCTGCACTTATCGGTTCTGGATTCCAGTTTATCTGGGTCATGTCTCCTCACGTGGGCAGGACAGCCCCAGATTTTAACATGTTTAAAATCAGGCTTTCTACCCTTCCATATCTCATATGGAGTGGAAGACACAGATTTACTGGGAACCCTGTTCAGCAGATATGCCGCTGACTCTAGCGCATATCCCCATAAGGAAACTGGTAACTGTGAACGGCTCATCATGGATCGCACCATGTCCAACAAGGTACGATTTCTCCTTTCCGATACACCATTCATCTGTGGTGTATAGGGAGGAGTCCATTGAGAAAGGATACCATTGTCCTTTAAGAATTGTGTGAACTCTGTACTTAAGTATTCACCTCCTCGGTCTGACCGTAGGATTTTAATACTCTTTCCAGTTTGTTTCTCAACTTCATTCTTAAATTCTTGGAATTTCCCAAAGGCTTCAGATTTGTACTTCATTAAGTAAACAAATCCGAACCTTGAGTAGTCATCCGTGAATGTAATGAAGTATGAGTAGCCACCCTTGGCTTGGGTAGACATTGGACCACATACATCCGAATGTATTAGTTCCAATATGTCCTTGGCCCTATCTCCATGTCCACTAAATGGAGATTTGGTCAACTTACCCATTAAACAGGATTCACAAGTTGCATATGATTCATAATCAAATGGATCTAAGTATCCATTCTTATGCAACTTTTGAAGCCTATTCTCGCCAATGTGACCAAGCCTACAATGCCATAAGTAGGCAGTGTTCACACTATTCTTACTTCTCTTAGGAGAAACATCAACATGGAGATTTTCATAAGAGACATCAAGCAGATACAAACCATTCACCAAACTTGCTAAAGCAACTAGTTTATTTCTCAAATAAACTGAACAACTATTGTTCTCAATGGTAAACATGTATCCAATTCTGTCTAAACAAGAAACAGAAATAATGTTCTTAATGATACTAGGCACATAGTAGCAATCATCTAATAAAAGCAAATCTCCAGAAGGTAACTTGAGCTTCACTGTCCCCACAATGTGTGCACCAACACTTGTGCCGTTTCCAAGCCTCAAGTTCACCTCGCCCTTGCTCAGCTTCCTTCTACTTGTCAGCACCTGAAGCTTCGCCAAGCTTCTGCTTCTCCTGAGCCTTCATTGCAAGATAGTCCTTGTAATTTTCTTTCCAGTGCCCCTTTTTCTTGCAGTGGAAGCACTCGCCCTTTTCTTCTCCTTTGCTTATGTCCTTCTTTTGTTTCTGCTTAGACTGCTTCTTTGCATTGCCTTTCTTAAAGGCTTGCCCTGCTCTCCTCTTCTTGTTGGACTTTCCAACCATGAGAACAGTGGGCTTTTCCTTCTTAAGGTTGCCCTTAGCAGTCTTCAGCATGTTGAGCATCTCAGCTAAACTCACCTCAATCTTGTTCATTGTGAAGTTCACAATGAACTGGGAATATGAATCTGGAAGTGACTGGAGAATGAGGTCCGTGCTTAGTTCCTTGTCAAGAGGAAAACCAAGCCCTTCGAGCCTCTCAATCCACTCTATCATCTTCAGCACATGAGATTGTACTGAAGACCCCTCTGCCATGCGAGCTCTGAACAGGGCCTTGGATATCTCATATCTCTCCACCCTGCTCTGCTCTTCAAAGAGCTCCTGCAAGTGCTGCATGATGGATCTAGCATCCATGTTCTCATGCTGCCTTTGCAACTCATTGCTCATTGAGGCAAGCATGTAGCATTGGGCCAGAGTGGAATCCTCCTTCCACTTCGCAAACTCAAGTACTTCCCCTTCAGGTGCTTCAATGGGTGGTTCAACTGGGATCTCACCCTCCAGGACATAGGCAATGCGCTTAGACCTGAGGACAATCTTCAGGTTTCTGAGCCAATCCGAGTAGTTCGGGCCTGTCAATCTGTTGGCATCCAGTATGCCACGGAGTGGGTTACCCGACGACATTTTTGCCTATAAAGGAAATGTAAACACAACTTGCAGATGTTCATAATAATAATTAAATCTAGATTAGGACTTTAATCAAGATTAGCTCCCACTATTTTCCGACAGACTGTATAACCCTCAGATATACAGAATGGGAGACACCGACGGTCTCCTAGTGGGGATCGGAATCTCACAGACTCATAGCATGATCTTGTGGATAGCACAACAAACCATACTATGATCTGAAAGCGGTCAACCCTTGACACTTGCAACTCTTGCAATATCCGATCTTATTTTGGCCCCTGAATTTTAATGACCTTGTGGATAGCACAACAAGTCATTAAATCCAGTCTAAGCAGTACCATCATTACGTAACGAGCATAGATTTGGATGTAGCCCTTGTGGATAGCACAACAAAGCTACACCGGTCCTCTACCCGTTTAAGGCATCATATGCCATAGTTTTAGTCTGTCATCAGATTTGGCAAGCCTTGTGGATAGCACAACAAACTTGCCCGATCTAATGGCAATCCTAAAACTATAATGATGGAGGGCCACGTAATTCATTCTAATGATTACGCTACGGCTTAAAGTTTGAACGAGGAGGGATTTTGACATATTTTATCTTGGTCTCTATATCTGCGTGCTATTGATATATAGAATTTGGAATATCATATATTTAATTATATATATCATAGCACATTCCACACATATCATATATATGAAGAAAAAACGATGGATGATCATGGACTTTAACCTAGAGTGGCATTACCAGAGCCAGTTGGTAATCCACAAATATGGTGAACAAATGGCAGCCCCGCATCTGATGCTTTAGCTTGATGTAACTTTATCTCCAGCAAGGTCCTGCATGGTACTCTCCTCCATCTCCGCCAATCCGCTTCTTAAAATTACAAGTAATATTTAAATTGGGCTCGCAGGCCCATAAATGTACATCAGATAATAATAAGAAACCTTGAACAAGTCAAGGGGAGTACATAATAAGAGGGAGATAGAATGTACAACCCAGATTATGGAGGGAGAGAGGGAGGCACGCAGTCCTCATAAATTACATCATTTGCCATTAACCATAACAATCATCACATGATATCTAAGTCCATGACCATCCATCCACACACATCACATGCATCAACAAGCAATTATCACATAATTACTTCTGAAATATTTTACTTCAAAAATATAATAATTATACTTTGAAAACCATTTAACTAAGCAATTTAGCTAACATGGATATCATCTAATCAACATTAGATAAACGTCATTCACCGTTACTGCATGAAGTCGCCAAGATGTACAGTTAATTAATTTAAAAATCACATTTCTAAATCAATTAACATGTCTTAATTAGATTAGAGGAAATAACTAAAACGGTTTCAGATTTCCTTTAAACTAATTAAGTAATGGGTCATTTATATGAAAATAATTTACAGAGAGTTAAAACAATTTTAAAACTCAAAAATCATTTTTTTATAGTTTTTCTAGGATTTTAAAACATTTTTCTAAATTTTAAACAATTTAAAAACATTTTAAAATTTGAAAAAGGGGAGGGGGGTGGACCGGATCCGGTCCAACCGGATCCGGTGGGGCGGGCGGGCCACCCGCGCGGGTGGCCCGGGCCCCGCCCTGAGTCCGGGTGACTTACCCGGACCCAGGGCCCGCGGGGGCGACCTGCGGGGTCGCCCCCTCCACCCGCCTGGGTTCGCCCGAGGGGCGAACCCTAGGTTGCCGCCGCCCCTTCGTGCAGGGCCGCGGGGAGTCACCGCGCTGCCCCGGGCGGCCGCGGACGGCGCCGGCGGCGCCGGACCCCGCCGCCCTTCCCCCTGGGCACCCAGAAAACCCCCAGAAAAACCCCAGAAACCTGCAAAATCACCATATCTTGGACTGTCCAAGAAGCTGCAACCTGTGCGACGGCGGCACTTTGCAGGCAGCCATACGACCTCCATAGATGGCCAAACGACGACACGAGGGGTTCTTCGCGAAGGCCTTGGTACCAGGAACACCTTCCACGTACCAAGTGGCAAGTGCACATCCCATGTGCGACCCACGAACACGTCAAACATGGCGACTCATGCACAACGCGAATCGACGAAAAAAACATGAAATATCATACACAAGATGCCGATTCCGAACGTAACAGCAACCTAGCTCTGATACCACTGTAAGGAAACAGTCAGAGTGCAGCAGAAAACGCGAATCCCTCTAGTGTGTATCGTTGCCGGCCGTCGGAATCGAACTAAAGCGGTAAACCCGCGCATAGGCAGATCTCATCTTTACCTTTGCGGGGTTGCGTAACTCCCAAATCCGGGGAGGAGGTGGCGCAGGAGGCGCCGGTGCTTCAAGCCGTTCAAGTGTCCGGCCTCTAGACGTATCCACGCGAGCTCCGGACGCAGACGGGATCTCCTCGTTCTCCACGCGTCTCCCGGATCTCAGCTCCACCATGTGCCGGAGAGAGGAGAGAGAGGGTGGGGGGCGCCCTGGGAGAGAGAGAGGAGGGGGGCGGCCAGGGTTAAGCCTGGAGCTTGGCCCAGGGTTTAACTCTCAGCGTATATTTATAGACACCGCGGTTTTTCATAAAAACCCAGTCATTGTCTATAAAGAACACCTTGCCCAGTCTGCTCGGAACTCTTATGCGTGTGACCCTCTAGGCCCAACTGCTAGTCCAGTTTTCAGCCCATTAAGCTCAATAACTCTTTATTGACTTATGGTAATTAATTAACATCTCATATTAATTAATTACACAATCAATTATCGTCTCACGATAATTGACCGGGCTTCCAATCAAGTTGGGTGCCAAGCAACACCACTTGATCCTGGAAACATTGGGGTTCAGCAACCCATTCAAGGAACCTTTTATATCATCAGTTACCACGTGACTATAATCCTTCGCTCGTACAATGCTCCCGAGTGCACTTAGGGTATGGTCAACTGTCAAACCCTAAATTGCACACTCACTCGGTTTAGATGCCGCATAACTATATAGAAAACTCCTTTTCTGATAAGTAGTCTTGCCCTGGCCAGGGACTATCAGGCATCCTTCCGTAGAGCATTCACTCTCCTATTACCGAGAGCGAGCGATCCCATATTGACCACACAATCACCTTCGAAGGTATTCCGCTAGATCCGAACACTTAACTGATTAAGACCTCATGGCTAGAGATCTATAAGTCAAGGTCAAAACCCAGAAGTCCACCAACAAGGTGTCCTTGGTGTCTCAGGTCTAAGGACCAATCACGCCACTGTGACAATGAATCTAGCTGGTTGACAGTTAGGTAACATTACCATCCAGCGATTCATAATGGATCAGTTCAGTGAACTCATTCTCTAATGAGCACCTACAGATTCACCTTAGTGTCCCCACACAAGTGACTATGAGACCAGCCACCCTCATCATATGAGCAGGTGCAACCTGTACTAGCCTAACCGGATATCCAATGTCCTTCTCGGATATCCTCTGACTAGGAACAATTAAGAATATACGTTTAAAGGATATTAATCTCATTGTTATGATCTCATCATAATTAATATCCATTGCGCATATTCATGGACTTCATAATGAAACGATAAACGAATTACACATAACGAATATAAAAGCCTTATTATTATCATCAAGAACAAGATTGTACAAGTTATGATTGGCTTGAGGACATCCATAACTAACAGTACTTCTGTACCGTTGCTAGTTAGTAGCTTTGCTTCCGCACTTCTTTTGTAGGGTAGAAGATATAACTACTGTTATTTAAATCATTTATATATTCTTCTGCCTGTTAGAGCCAGTAGGAGATTGGCAGTCCCTATTGAGCTTTTGTTGTGTAGCTCATCCCTTACTTTTCTCATGTGAGACTTCTCAGCAGCGCGGAGGGCGGAGGAGACGGGGCGGTAGTCGTCGTCCCCGTAGCTAGCAGTGGTTCCCCCTTTCAGTTGTACGTCACCCTCGGGGTATGCCCCTAAGGGACTTGTTCTTTCCTATCTTTATTTGTACTAGTTGTGTGTTGGGACTGTACCTAGATCGATACGCAGCGGTCTTGCTCTTCCTTCTGCTTCCGCGTGTGTGCTCCTAGTTAGCAGTTGACGTTTACTTCCTTTACATATTCTGTTAGACTTGTATTTACTGCCATTCTGGGTCCCCAGATCCATGGGCGGCGATCGTAAAAATCGGGTCCTCGGCTTGTACTGAGGGTCGGGTTCTCGGGATCGTTACATGCACTGTACACACAACACATAAAATAGATCAATCACACATAACACTTTGATCTATATGCAACACTACACAGATCACACTACACACATAGATTGACTCTAGATGAACAATCTAACAGAAATTGAGGTTTAGATTAGTAGATTGGATGTTCTTATGAAGATCCGATGGTGTTCTCTTAAATTAGTGCTTAACTGCTTCATCCGTTGATCAAATTCAATCTTTTTTAACTTCTCCCTTCATGGCTTTTACGCCTCTACTCACGCCTTTGCTCTTGTATCCTTCCACGCAAATATTCTTTGCTCTTGCTTCTGCTCTTTCATCCTTCCATGCAGACATTATAACACTTTAATTTTATTTATAAAAATAATTGGATAAAATTTGGTATTAGATCAAAGGAATAAATGGATTATATATATGCATATGTATATTCTTTGATTACATGATCATTTTATTGTTCACTTACTATTCACCTACATAATCCACATTACGTATAAATCTTATACGTGTTAACTTCAGGTAAGATCAATGCGACGTGGTTAAAATCTATCAATTGGGGTGATCTGAGCAATCACCATCGTCTAGCTATGATGGTGAATTCACACACACCCCTCATGTGTGAGCTCTACATAGGTTCTATTGATCCTTAGCCAAAACTCTTGGCTTCTAACTACTGCTCTTGACAAAGATTGAGATGAAGAAGAAGGTTAGAACAGCGTAGTGAGTTCAAGGAAGGACTCTGGAACTTGATTATTCTGCTTATTGTCATTTTCCTATCATGTAGGAATCTCTGTCTTCTTCTTCCCCTTCTCGCTTGCTACTCTCCAAGTGTCATTCTTCTGAATACTTGTTAAGGTTAGAGGAGACCCTCTTGTACCAGGACACAGCCCTCAAACCCTCCTCTAAACTCTCAACCCACCATTGCATAGCAGAAAGACTGCAACATCGCTTGAATCGATCGACCGACCGATCATTTCGGCCGACCGATCCCCTCCATTTTGCCTACTTGAGAGAGAAAAAGAAGAGAGATAGGGAGCCTAAAACCTGCCATTTTCCTTGAAAATTATGTACAACTATAGAATAGTCCTTACTCTTCTATTCATGATTGTTTATTTCCATTCCTAGGCCATAAAAAGTGGTGTGATTTAGACCTATGTAAATCTAGTTTTTTCCAAAATTGGTGGACTAAAACTAGATATCGGTTGATCGATCTTACCTTTTGGTCGATTGATTTTGTAATTCCAGTCGACTAACTCTACCTTACAGTAAGAACCAAATCGACTGGTTTGGCCAGTCGACCGATTTTGTTATTCCGGTCGACCGATTTCACCCTCAAATTTAGGATCAAGCTACTAGCTAGGTCGATTGACTGATCTTATCACTCCAATCAACCGATTTTCTCAAAGAACCCAGGACCAAACTACTGGCTAGGTCGGACGACTGAAATCTCTTGAACGGTCGACCCATTCTCCTATTTGTTCCAGCTTGTTCTTTTCCCCAATTTTCTTATATAATTCTATATTACTTAAACTTGGGCCAACCCAACTTGCTAGTCTTCCCCTTGTCATGCTATCCTTATACTCTTGCATTGGACTTGCTTTATTATTAATGTTACCTTGAGATTTCTCACAATTAACATCTGCCCGAACCATACTAAAAGAATGATCAAATGGAAATGGTTACACTTTGGGCCTTCAGACTCCACTGGAGCAATGTCTGTGCAAATGGAGCTGATCCAATCCCAGGAGGAGCACCCAAATTCGATTAATGGTCATACAGATCGAAAATGGATCTACTAGGTGTTTGGCATGACACCACCTACTACTAAATTTAGTTTACATTTCTATAAACTGTATTATGACATGAATTTTATTACTATTTGGTTTTGAGCAAATTTTGTTTTGATATCATTATTTTACCAACATTACAGTACAACTGTATATATCATTTTGTGTTCTTTTATTGAACGACACACACATTTTTCTTGCTATGCTACCTTCGTGCAAACTCTCCAGAGGACTGTGCACTGAGAGATCTTTAAAATTAGCAAACCAAGTTTTCTTTTTAGATTTTTAGCCATCTAGAATGTTGTATATATTAAACATTAACCCATTAGCTCATGTAATGTATTATTCTGTTGCACTGCTTGATAAATGTAATTAAAGGTTTTATCTCTCCGATAAGAAAACTTTGTTTCCGATTTCCTTTACTCACGTTACGAAATTTATAAATATATTTAAATGTTGGGATGTGACAGATATCCTTTGCTCTTCCTTCTGCTCTTTCCATGCAGATGGTTGTTGCTCACGCCTCTCCTCTTTCCGCGCAGATGGCCTCTTCTCTCTTTTTTCCCAAATAGACTTTGTGTTGTGTCCTACGCAAAATTGCCACACTCATCTCTTCCGAGATGGGTTATTTAAGGAAACTTTTGAAGCTTCTAGGTTTCTGTGCATGTACATGGTTCCCACCTTTTAATTTGCATGCTTGCACTTTTCTCCATACTCTTGCCACATCATCCATGTGTGTGTGAACTATACGCATCAGATAGCAACAGAGTGGCATCTGGTTTGACTCAACCAAACTAGGTTGAACTGGTCTTAAACTCAACCTGAACCGGTGGACTTTCCTACAACATAGCCAATCAATTAATGTGAAAAATGAAAATAGCATGTGAACATAAGCCACTGGATTGTTGAACAGGTAGCCAATCAATATGTGAACAAAAGTCAATTGATTGCTGAATAGAAATAATCGATTATTTTCATTGCAATCGGATAGTAAAAGGCAATACATATAAGATTATAAAAGCATACAGCATAAGTCGACATGTATTCTTGAAGTGTCGACACTGTGTGCCAAGTGTGTCGACATGTCAGTCATATGTGTCGACACACACTAGACGTACATCAAATGAGTAGAATCAGTGGCGGATCCTCAAACTTAATCCAGTGGGGTCACTTGAGTGTAGGAGGGTCACCTTCAAAGTCAGTGAGGTCACCTTACATAAGATTACATAAAAATTTGACTTACATAAATAAAAAAAAAAACTCTTTAAGACCCTCTTCCAAGTCAGTGGGGTCACATGACCCCACTGACTATAAAGAGGGTCCGCCACTGAGTAGAACAGATTAGCAAGTCAACTTTTGTCTTTTGACAAGTCGACTTGTGTGAAACAAAGCCTTCACATAACAAGTTATAAAAATTTATGAGTTCACAAGTTGACTTTTCAATCAGAACAAGTCGACTTCTATGAAGTCCAATTTCTTCACAGAACATGTTGTAAATAGGTGTTGAAACAGAAGTCGACTTCTGTTAGTTGACAAGTCGACTTGCCAATACAAATAAGTATGTTCAAACAATTGAGTTTAATTATCAAAGTGTCATCATCAAAATATATATTGTATCATCATCAAAACATACAATACAACATCGAATTCAATTTGAATTTTAGACTTTCACCTGTTGAACCAAACTTAGATAACCGAGTCTCACATTTTAGACCAAAGAGGCGAGATTCTCCCTCCCCGTACTATTAAAAAAATGAGAGTTAAATGACCTCTTCGGGAATGAGAATAATCATTTTTTTATTATTTTTATTTCGGACCATGTTGTTAAATAAAAGCCGGCAAGATTCCTCACCCCCGGCGATAAGATTGGACACCAAACTATATTCGTCTCGCCCACCAGTAAGACGACGCCAAAACATTCTGCGTCCTATGTACGACATCGCGAAATAATGTACCTTTTCTTATTCGAAATGAGCTATATTAACTTATTTATATAACTTTAAAAAAAATCTTTTCAACATTGACTCTGCTGGGTTTTGATTAATCTACAGCCTCTTTAAATTTTTGGTGTATACGAACAATATTAAGTATGAAATAAAGTACCTTTTAATTTAACACACGTAGGAATATATAAAAGAGTTGCCACCACGTAACGGTCGGATATCTTATTAGAGCCATTTGATCTTTTGTTCGCAGAAGCGTGCCAAAGATATGTGTTAGTAAATTATTTTTCTACACTAAATATGACGTCGTTTAAGTTTTTAGTTAAAAAGATCCAAAGTCCTTAGAAACCGTTTACCTAAACTTTTGGCTGTTTTATAACAAAAATAGAATTTCTAGAAACCAAAAAATCTATGAAAATTCAAGAGGCACCCTCCACAAAAACGACGGCAACTTATCGGTGCCAGAAGTGGATCTATATATATGGAGTTTATTGGGGTCCTATAACTTATTAATAGAGTTTAAAATTCACGTTTAAAACTTTTTTTTCAACCTAATGATTACTCTATTGATCTAATCCATATCTTTAGGACACTACTTTATAAAATTTTTATGATCATCGTGGATCACGGTTGGCCAAATCACACTGTATCGGTGCGGTTTGACGAAATCGCACTGTGCCATGGCTCGGATACACTACTTTATAAATTTTTTATGATCATCGTGAATCACGGTTGGCCAAACCGCACTGTATCGGTGTGGTTTGAGGAAATCGCACCGTACCATGGCTCAGATACACTACTTTATAAACTTTTTATAATGATCATCGTGGATCACGGTTGGCCAAACCGCACTGTATCGATACGGTTTGACCAAACCGCACCGTGCTATGGCTCATCCGGTCAACACAATGGGGTGACCAGGGCATGCCGCAGCGGCACGCCGTGGATCGGTACGGTCCTGTCCGCGGCAGGTCATTTAATCCTTTTTTTCTCTTCCCCTCTCACATTCGATGTATCTAAGAGATCTAAATGGTGTCTAATTGAGATCAAATTTCAAACATAAGCTAATTAAGAGATGATACAAATTATAGTGGTTTTATTTTATTTTTTTAATTAATTTATCGTCAAGTAAAAATTCTCTTAAAAATTATTAAGTCAACTAAATCACAACATCTAAGATTCTAAATGGTGTCTAATTGAGATGAAATTTTAAACATAGGCTAATTAAGAGATGATATAAATTATAGTAATTTTAGTTTAATTTTTTAAATTAATTTTTTGTCAAGTAAAAATTATCTCAAAAATCGTTAGGTCGACTTAATCTCAACATTTATGCATCAATAATTCTTGATATTTATATTTTTAGAATTAGTATATTTTTCTAGTAATTATGATGACTTTATTTTTAGAACCAAATGTCGTCCCGTTGAAGTGCACAGAGGGTTCGCCGCACAACGGTAAACCCTGTATGCACTTAAGGGGTCTAAATGATGTCTAATTGAGATGAAATTTCAAACATAAGCTAGTTAAGAGATGATACAAATTATGGTAATTATAGTTTAATTTTTTAAGTTAATTTTTTGTGATGTAAAAATTATCCCAAAAATCATTAGGCCGACTTAATCTCAACATCTATGTATCAATAATTCCTTATATTTTATATTTTTAGAATCATTATATTTTTTTAGTAATTATGGTGACTTCAAATTTGACTTTATTTTTAGAACCTAATGTCGTCCCATTGAATTGCACACAATCAAAGATAGTACCAAAATTATATTAACAATATGAAAATATTCTAAAATTAAAGATAATTATGTTTTATATAAGTGTTCATGTCTTACGTATAATTTACTATCTCTTTTAATTTCTTAGTATTATATTAATATTTTATTATAAATTTTAAGATGTTATAGTTTTGTTTCTGTTTTCAGATTATTGGTATTGATTTAATGGAATATATTGGTCATATCATGAACAACTTTCATGAAGAGCCCAAAGACTGGATCACCCTCATTCAGGCTGTAGAGAGGTCGCACTCATTGCTAGTTTGGATCGCGATATGAGAGAGAATGTCAAGAATAATTTATTGTATCTTTAACCACATACCTTCATTTGATGTGATTCTAATTGGAGCTCGTAGAGGAAGCCGTAGGGAACAACTTTCATGAAGAAATCTTGAAGAGATATGCCCTCGTTTGAGATGTGTAAGGCATGATAATCTTGTATATGTAGATCATAATATGAGAGAGAATGTGAAGAATAATCTGCTATAACTTTGGGCACAGACTACTAATTGAGGTGATTCCACTTCGAGGACGAAGCTGAAGAAGAGTAGAACAACTTTGATGAAGATCTCGTGAGCATATCAACCTTTTTTAAGCTGTAGAAGGCGTGATATCTCTGATAGTTTTGGAGGATATGAGAGAGAAAGGGGAGAGAGAAATGGTGCAACGTTGAGAATGACTTCTCCTCTAACTTTGGAGCGATGAGACTTGATGAGCAAAGTCTCCGTGGGTCTCTTCACATAGTGGTAGACTTTTCCTATCCTATAGGGTCCTAGGGTGTGTTTAAGAGAGAGAGAGAATATAATCTCGAGTTAGATAGAGAGTCCATGTATGAGAAGAGATGGAGAGTCTATCTTAAGTTTGGAGGAGAGTATTCTTTTGAAGTTTGCTCATTTTAAATATTCACCAAGTCATAAAATTTAAAAAAAATAAATAAAAAAAGTCATTTTCCCACTATATCTCAACGGTACGGTACGGTACCGTACCTTCCTACGTACGGAGAATGCGACACGGTCGATCCAGGCGGTACGGTGAACCTTATCGTGGATTGATGCTCTTTTGTGAGAAAGATTTATAATCTTATTAGATAAATTTTTTACATCCTTTATTGATTGGTGCCCTTTGTGGGGAAGGATTTATTGGGGGCCGTGAAAATTCTTCCTTTTCTGCAACCATTTGTGCCCTCTACGGGGAAGAACTTTGTGAGAAGCAAGCAAGGCCGGTCTTCACCACTTAACTTGAGAGATGCCCAACATTTGAGTGGAATAAAATTTTGCAATATATCCTTTCCAAAGTTAGCAATTAATGAGAGCAGTACCACTTGAGACTGCAAATTTTTTTTCTAACGAAAATTGTTCGAAAATATCCAACTTTTGTCATCTAGTTACCAGTATCTTTAACTTGTATTTAATTTTTGTGTTAAAAATGAAAGTTAAACTTAGGTTCTGATTATGGTTGGTCGTATCGTCTGAATCGACCGTGCCGCATTCTCTGTGGTACGGTACGATATCGTACCGTACTGTATCATTGAGATATGGTGGGGAAAGGGCTTGTTTAAATTTTTTTTTTTTTTAGTTTTGTGACTTGATCAATATTTAAAATGAGCAAAATTTAAAAGAAGACTCTCCATCCAAACTTAAGATAGATTTTCTATCTCTTCTCATGCATGCACCATTTCTCTCTCCCCTTTCTCTCTCATATCCTCCAAAACTATCGGGGATATCACGCTTTCTACAGCCTGAAAAGGGGTTGCTATGCTCATGAAGTCTTCATCAAAGTTGTTCTATTCTTCTTCAGCTTCGTCCTCAAAGTAGAATCAGCTCAATTGGTGGTCTATGCCCAAAGTTATAACAAATTATTCTTCACATTATCTCTCATATCATGATCTATATATACAGGATTATCATGCCTTCCACATCTCAAACGATGGCATATCTCTTCCAGACTTCTTCATGAAAGTTGTTCCCCACGACTTCCTCTACGAGCTCTAACTAGAATCACATCAAATGAAGGTTTGTGCTTAAAGATACAGTAGATTATTCTTGACCTTCTCTCTCATATCGCGATCCAAACTAGTGGTGAGTGCGGCCTCTCTACAACCTGAACGAGGGTGATCCAGTCTTTGGGTTCTTCATGAAAGTTGTTCATGATATGACCAATGTATTCTATTAGATCAACACCAAGAATCCAAAAACAGAAACAAAACTGTACGTCTTAAAATTTATAATAAAATATTAATATGACACTAAGAAATTAAAAGAAATAGTAAATTATACGTAAGACATGATCACTTATATAAAACATAATTATCTTTAATTTAAGAATATTTTTATATTATTAATATAATTCTGGTACTATCTTTGATTGTGTGCACTTCAGTGAGACGACATTCGGTTTCAAAAATAAAATCAAACCTGAAGTCATTATAATTACTAGAAAAATATATTGATTATAAAAACATAAAATATCAAAAATTATTGATGCATAGATGTTGAGATTAAGTCAACCTAATAATTTTTGGGACAATTTTTACTTGAAAAAAAATTAATTTAAAAAATTAAACTATAATTATTATAATTTGTATCATCTCTTGATTACTTTATGTTTGAAATTTCATCTCAATTAAATATCATTTAGATCCCTTAAATGCACATAGGGTTTACCGCAGTACGGCGAACCCTCTGTGCACTTCAATGGGACGACATTTGGTTCCGAAAATAAAATTAAATCTGAAGTCATCATAATTACTAGAAAAATATACTGATTCTAAATATATAAATATCCGGAGTTATTGATGCATATCTGTTGAGATTAAGTCGACCTAATGATTTTTTAGATAATTTTTACTTGACGAAAAAAATAATTAAAAATTTTAAAATAAAATTACTATAATTTGTATCATCTCTTAATTAGTTTATATTTGAAATTTTATCTCAATTAGACACCATTTAGACTCCTTAAATGTACCGGATTTGAGAGAGGAATGAAAAAATATATATATTTAGCAGACCGGACCGTACCGATCCACAGCGTGTTGTGGCATGCCGCCACCGCACGCCCGAGTCACCCCATTTGGGTGACTCGCGAGCCTAGGCATGGTACGATTCGCACGTACCGCGCGAGCCATCGTTGAGATTAAGTCGACTTAATGATTTTTGGGAGAATTTTTACTTGACAAAAAAATTTAAAAAATTTAACTAAAATTACTATAATTTGTATAATCTCTTAATTAGCTTATGTTTGAAATTTCATCTCAATTAGACACCATTTAGATCTCTTAGATGTTGTGATTAAATCGATCTAATGATTTTTTAAACAATTTTTACTTGACAAAAAATTAATTAAAAAATTAAACTAAAATTACTATAATTTGTATCATCTCTTAATTAACTTATGTTTGAAATTTTATCTCAATTAGATACCATTTAAACCCCTTAGATACACCAAATGTGAGAGGGGAAGTTAAAAAAAAATAGGCCTACCATGGACCGGACCGTACCAGTCCGTGGCATACTGCAGCATGCCACTGTGACACACTCGGATCACTCCATTAGGGTGACCCGACTATGTCATGGCTCGAATGAGTCACCGATACGGTGCGGTTTGGCCAACCGTGGTTCTGATCACACATTCTTCCAAACATATCGTTAGACATGTTCATGAAATGCCCTCTTTCAGTTCATCTCCGCATACTATGTTTCACATTAGTTAACATTTTTTGGATTTTTGGATCATTAGAGAAATATTTATTACATTTATTAATTACATTTTTATAGTTTTTTTTTACTTTTTATTAACTAAACACAATGTGTCCTTAAATAAAACAAATTAAATTATATTTAAAATTATAATTAATAAATATAATAAATATTTTTCATCAAACGCACCCACCTCCTTAAATGAGAGAGCAATATTTATTGCTCAACTAAATTACTCAACCGAACAATATAAACACTCACAATGTATGAGATCTGTTGTCATCGTGACAACGAGTCCCACACTAACATGGTGAGTGCCTTCTCTAAGTGAGAATGCCAAGGCTCTGCCCATCTCCAAATTTCTTCTTAATTACCTTGGGGACCGATAACCTATTATTGACATTGGCACCCATACATAAATTTTTTAGTCCTTTAAATTACATTCCTTAGGTTCGATCCTAAAATTGGTTATCTTTTATGTATTTGACTACATGCATATTTCATATAGTAGAAATGACATTAATGTACTGAAGACCAAAAAATTTGGTTTTGAAGGAAAATCTTAGTGAAAGTAGTCTTTTCTAAGACTAGGAGCAAACCCTCCTGAACCTCTTGTATTAATTTTGTAACTTACATTCACATGCAAGATGAGAAATGATGTATACATATACCGCAATCTCATAATTACTCATAGCATGCAGCATTCTACTTTTATCCAACTCTCTCACCTCAGCAAATTTGATATTCTCATACATTTAATTATGTGCTCATATATATATATATATATATATACGTAAGACATGATCACCAAAAAGAAGATAAAAGTCCCTGTAGGGCGGTGGCGATCGACGCGCTATCCACACGCAGCTGTCCAGCGTCGACCCTTTTAATTCCCCTCACCCCTGAGATCACCCTGGGCAAAGTGGGAGCGCAACCGGACGAGCTCCATTAATTGATGGCAGGTAAAGTTGGGACTGCCTTCTGATGCAGGACCTCTCGGTCTCCATCGATCACCTTCCTTGCACTTGGCGGCATAGTTCACCTCACCTAGTCGCATTCGGAAGTTGATGGCGCCCTCGCCCGCCTTCCTTGCTCTCTTTAATTTTCTCCTTCCCTTTTCCGTCATCTACGCGGGCTTCCTGGTGGTGGGACGGAACAGTAAGTCTCCCCTACGCCTCCGCCCATACGTTTCTGTCTACTTGTAGCTACTCTAGATCGATCGCCTCCGTCTCTCTGCCGCCGCCACCACAACTTGCATGCCATGATTACCCAGGGAGGGACGTCACTCGCCAGGGTGTATGGCGGCGCCGGCCGTGGTTTCTAATTAAGTTTTTTTTTTTTAACTTGAGAAAAATTTAATGTATTTTTTTATTGTACTTAAGTGTAATATGATTATGCACTTATTTCATGTGACACTACTCACATGGGGGTGATAAAGTGATAACTTAATAATTAAATGTCACATGAGATGAGTGTCTAATCATATTACACTTTAAGTATAATATAAAAATGTATTAAATCTTTCCCTTCGTGGCATTGGTCGCGTTGGATAATAACAGTGCAGTGGGGGCCGGCGGGGGATGACGAGAGGGCTTCTCTCGGTATTCTTGTCTTCTGTCATTAATTTATGGCTTTACCTCATATCTTCTCTTCGGCTTCTTTAATTTCGTGACGTCGCAGCAGTCACAGGTGATCGATGGTGTGGAGAAGGAAACCATCCGGGATGTCTCCTGGGGGTTTGTGCTTTCAGTGGGGATGGCGGGGAAAAAAGATGAAAAAGTAACACTGCATGTAACTATTTTTTTTTTAGATTAACTGCATGTACTCCAGGAGGGAAGAACTAAAGATCGAAAAATGCAAGCAACTAGGAATGTACGTAATCTCCATCCTCCACAAAAGATATAAAAGATGGAGTGAATGGTAATTTTTTTTCCTTGTGTGTGCGCTCTTCTTATTATCCAGAAATATATAATTATTATCCGTTTAAACAGTTAGTTTTTTTTTTGTTTTACTACGTGCATGTCTAATTTATTTGTATCTTTAATGGTTATTTGTCACTTCTCACTAAAAATGACAAATGACTGTTAAGGATGACAAATAAATTAATCTTACGGATAGTAGAGATTTCAACTTATTATCTATTCACTGTTTAGGAATTGATTTTATCGTTGTAAAAACAGTGCATGAAATTCTTGTCTGAGAAAAAATAAATAGAACCATCCTGATTCATAGATGGTCTTTTTTTCCTTTTTAATGGAATTCTGGATCAGATTTCTCTTGTTAAAATGATCAGATTTCTCTTGTTAAAAGTCAAGGAATTCAAGAACTTCAGTGTTTTTACTTATATGAAAATAGAAAGAATATCATGAAGGCTCGCTGTTTTGCATTTTTAAACGACAAATTAAATGACCCTGCACCGCAATCAACAAGTTACATGAATTAACTAGTTTATGGAGACTAATTTGGAGATGGGCAAGACTGATGTGTGGAAGTCCCATACAAATGCTAGCTTCTCCAACGAAACTGATCAGCTATGAATCTTAGATGGGATTTTGCCAGAAAATTAAGAGAGATAGGAAGTTTGACAATGCGGTTAGTCCACTGGTAGACAGATCCAATGAAGTTTAGCTACTTTTGGTGTTCAGTTTTGTATCTATTTGGAGATTTCATAAACATACAGAGTATTTTTTTTTTGGTAGACATATAATACCAAGTAAATTCATTGAATCAACTCAAAGAATGTACAAGTTACAGCTGCAGCTCATGTTACCAGAAAACGGAGACATGAACCCAGATTTTAAAAACTTCCGAGAAGTTCACACATTTAAATGCAACTAACAAATATTAAAAATTTTAAGGATTGATGTAGTTCTTCTCGATTTTTGCGGCTTCCAATGATACCCTTCAATACAGCTTTGATATCTCTGAAAATACGCAACAGAAGTTGAACTTTTGATAGCCTGACATCCTCAAAAATTCTTTGACATCTCTCCTTCCAGAGCCACTAAACAGCACAACGTAGCCCATTGTATGCTATCATAGTACCCTGTCCCTATATGGGAAAGCTTTGCAAAACAGCATTAGCTTCATAATGGAGCGTAGCCACTGTTTGCCTGTTGATCCCCAATC
This sequence comes from Colocasia esculenta, assembly GCA_014218235.1. NCBI lineage: Eukaryota > Viridiplantae > Streptophyta > Magnoliopsida > Alismatales > Araceae > Colocasia > Colocasia esculenta. The sequence continues at coordinate 54,164,724 of CM024757.1, forward strand.
TTCTGAGAATCTCCCTCCAAATCCAGGAGCTATATGAACAATTAAAGAAAAGATGATCAGCACTCTCACTATTGTTCATGCACATAACACACATGCTGGGCCCATTAATATGAAATTTCTCCAAAACATCCATAGTAGGGACTTTCCCATGAAGGGCTTGCCATAGAAACAAGGAGTGCTTTTGACTCGTTGCCCTCTTCCATATCATGTTATACCATGGAGACAGAGGATAGTGTGTGCGCATCTGATTCCAAATCGATTTAGTGGAGATTCGTCCTTGGTCATGAAGCCATATGATTTGATCCTCTCCACTATGGATAGTGACTTGGCGTATTCTTTCCCAGAGAGATGCCATCTGTGGTGATCTTGCATGAGGTAAGTTCCATTCACCTTGCTGAATAATACTACTAACAGTGGAGTTATGGTGTAGCCCAAGAAAGGATCGAATATGATCACCATACTGAAGGACAATTGGAGCTTTATCTAACCATGGATCATGCCACAATTTGAAAGTCTGATCATTTCCCACTTTGTAACAGATATGCTGGAGCAGCCAGTCCCTAGACTGCAAAATATGCTTCCAAGACCAGAAGTGGTAAGGTTGCATTTTAGCTTCCCAGATGGAACATTTTGACAAATATTTAGCATGCATCCAATCTGTCCAAAGAGATCATTTGGAAGTAATTAAATTCCAGACCTGCAACATAATGCAAGAGCTATTCCACTCTTTTAGGCTTCGAGTTCCTAGCCCACCTTCACATATAGGCCGACAAATATGGACCCAACGAACCATGTGAAACGATTTCCCATTATAGCCATTCCAATAGAAATCTCGAAGTGCCTTCTCTATAGTGGAAATGAAAGCACTAGGAATTGCAAAAGCAAGTGACAAGTACATAGAAAGTGAATTTAGAACCGATTTTATTAACTCCAATCGGCCAGCTCTAGAGAGAAATCTTGTGCGCCAAGAGTCAATTCTCCGGCACACCTTGTCAATGATGGGCATACAGTGAGATCTCTTAAGTGCAGTAGAGAATAAGGGTAACCCCAAATAAGTAACTGGAAGTGTCCCATCTTGAACATGAAGAGCCTCCAAAATTTCCTTCTTATGTTTCACTTTTTCTCCCAGGTAGACTCTACTTTTGTTACTATTTAGCTCCAAGCCAGAATAAGTATAAAATTCTTGCAGAAGTTTCTTAATATTTGCAGCAGACGAAGCATCATTCTTCAAAAAGATTCTGAGATCATCTGCAAAACAGAGATGAGACAGCTCCACATTCCCATAAGTAGGCACTTTAATATGACCAGATGTTACTTTATCATGAATCATAGTAGAAAAGCCCTCCATAGCAATGCAAAATAGATAAGGAGTTAGGGGGTCTCCTTGGTGAATTCCATTAGAGGATCTGAAAAAACCTTCTGGTGATCTATTAAGGAGTACAGAGAAGGTGGGTGTGCTGATAAGAGTTGAAATCCAGTGCAGCCACTTAGGAGAGAAACCCATCTTGGCCAACATATATATAATGAATGGCCATTTTACTGAATCAAACGCCTTCTTTAAGTCTACCTTCAAACAAATGTGGGAGCCTCTGTATTTGGAATGGAGATCTCGAAGCATGTCACTCGCCAATATAATGCTATCTTGGATGCACCGCCCTTTGATGAAAGCCGATTGGTTATAACTAATAATTTTTGGCGTCACCTTTTGCATTCTATCTGCCAGCAACTTAGCTATAATTTTATAGAAATAATTACATAGGGAAATGGGCCTGAACTGATCAAAGGAGTCAGCATTATCATTCTTGGGAATGAGAGATATAAAGGTACAATTTACTTGCTTCAGCCACTCACCACCATTCAGGAAATATAGGATAGCTTGAGATACCTCATTACCAATAATGTTCCAGCAAAATTGATAAAACTCAGCAGGGAAGCCATCCGGACCAGGGCTCTTGTTTTTTGGAGATTTCATGACAACTTCTTGGATTTCATCCGGAGTAAAGTCTGCTTCAAGGTAAGAATGATCATCTTCTGAAAGAGAGTACCTGGGTTGGAAAGAGGGTCAACCATTCAAATACTCTTTATTCAATAATTCAGTATAAAACAATCTGGCATGAATCTTGACAACATCCATATCCTCAATAATACGCCCATCAGGTAACTTGCAGCTTCGGATTGCATTGACATGTTTATGTGGAGATTTTGTAAGTTTATGAATTAGTTCATGACAAATTTATCTTTAACTATACAAACTGAGATTATGATATGAAATAAGTTTATGACAAAAGTAAACATAATTATAGTGTGCATCCAAGTGGGCCATAAGTGTTACTAATGTGCTGCTTTTGTATAATGGATCACATGGTTATTTTGGGGCCAACAATCTTTTGGTAGTGCCAAATGCGTCCGGCATGGCCAATATGTTGGACAGGCCTGAATCCTTTCGCCCCAACCAACACTCCTTCTGGTGAAAACTATTGTATAATCCTCATAAGTAAAATAATATTAATATATTACTTATTTTAATACAGTGCTTGCTTTTATTTTTGAGGAATACTAATTTAAATATTTAATGACTCCCAAGTTTAGGAACATGCTTTCATGTTATTATGTACGGTTTTTTTCCCTGTTGCATTTATTGTTTCTATGTATATATGTAAGATAAGTATTGAAGAAGTACTTGCTGCAATTTAGCAACTGCAATTGTGATATATTATCTTGTAACTTGGGCTTTCATAAATTAACATTTATATGGGACTTGTTTAGACCCATGTAACTTGTGTCCTTGGAGATAAGAACCACTTCATGTAGGGATGAAATGTAATACCCCAAATTTTTATTACTAGTTATTTATTTCAAAACAAGGATAATTAAGTTATAATACATTAATGTTATCTATAAATTGAAATAATTGACGTGTAAGTATGACCGGTGGTAATGAACATTACCCCAGTGACGCGCATCGAAATGCGTGCCTCCACAGAGCGATTCTAGAAAACGACGTCAAAATAAAAATCCGAGAACATCATAATTTCCAGAAAAATATGAAGAAATTTAATATGTAATTACATGAATTTTTCGACGTACGGATTTCAACGTACAATCGACGCGACCATTTTTTGGGTGATTTTTCACCTATTGCAAAATAAAATATAAAAATTTATTAAAAATCATCACAATTAGTAAAACCATCATATTAATGTATGGTTAAAATTTCATGATTAATGGATATCATTTGAGTATGTTTACATCAACCTTAGTGGACCAGCTGAATTACTTAGGATTTACGGAATGGCTTTTCTGGGTTAATTGTATAAGGGGTACGTGGAGGCTTTAGATGAAGACAACACTTGAGGAAACATGGTAACACCTCAGTTACCATGTGTAACTCTCTCATCTTGCATGGGCTAGGTGTCCAAGTGAGGTAAAAAGGATTCTTACCTTAACACCTACCCCCCCTACGTGTTCATGTGCATGTAACCGGTTTTGGTTCTATAAAAACCCTCCATCACCATCGTACACACCCCTTTTCTCTCTTCTAACTGGTGTGAGTGTGCTACATCAGAAGTTTCTCCACTTCCACTGCCATTCTAGTGAATTGAGCTATCAATTCTCTTTGAGGAAGCTTCAACGGTTGTTCTGGTTCATCTCCTTGGGGTGGATTGCTGTGGAACTTCTTCTTCGTGCAAGTGTGCTCTGCTTCCTTATATTTCTGTGGATTTCTGAAGCCAAGGATCTCACTCTCACTTCAACAAGGTAGGATTCTCCTCTTGATCTTTCCAATTTCTTCTACCACCTCCCTTGGATTCTCTGGGTAGTGGCATGAAGAAATCTAAGTCCAATGTGAAAATCCAGACATTTGTGAAATCTGGAAACTTGATATTGATCCTATTGTTACCAAGGTTTAGAAATCATGTTCATGATAGGAAATCAACATGTCATCATGTTTTAGCTGATCCACAAGTCATAAGTATCTACATCTTGTTGTCTTCCAACCATTCAACACAAATTAGAGTGTTGCTTCTATTGTATAGATTAGATAGAACCTCAATGATTTTCTTCTTTTAGCTAACTTAATGTGTTGAGGTATGAAAAGACTCATTAGTTGGTTCAATTCATATAAGACTCACATAGAAAGATGAGGAGAAAAGAGTTCTAAGAAGTAGTACTTCCAATTATCCTCTTTGAGTTCACTTTTAGCTAGAACACCCTTGTAAATTAAGTCCCATGATCTTCAGTTTTCAGATCATGTTACCATGAGTTTTATATTTGAAACCACACTTGTATAGGGTCCAAATCATGTTAGGAACATTAGAGTAACTTTATAGATCCATTGGAGGTCAAATGGAATGGTTTTTATGCAGTTTACATAGCCCCTGTCGACAGACGAAGGTCTGCCTGTCGACAGGAACCCCTGGCCAGAACCCAGAACTTTCAGCCTGAGTGTACCTGTCGACAGACCCATGCTGGCTGTCGACAGATACACACAGAGCTGAAAGCTAGCTCTGGCAGAGCAGCCCTGTCGACAGCAGATCAAGGCCTGTCGACAGGTCATGACCAAACCTTGTTTCTAGCCTTGTTTTGACCCCGTTCTTTCATGAAAATCATACTCTTTTGTTCTACTTGTTAGTATACCTTTAGATTATGTATTTTACTACCAAAACAACCATTTAAACCAGTCATGTACCCTTCTTTGTACCATGAGTTATTTCTCCGAAGTTCCGAACAACATGGACCTCGAAAAGTTACCAATCTTGAAATCAGTAAGAAAACATAGTTTCTTCACTCTTATGTGTAAACTTTGAATGAATCCTTGTGGTTTTACCTACTAAACTCAGTTGTGAACCTTTCATTTCATCATGAGTAATTTCTTCAAAGTTCCGAACAAAATTGTTCTTGTGAAGATTCGAAAATTCTGAACTAGTGAAGGAACATAGTTCCTTGATTCTTGTGTGTGATTCATGAGTGTATCCTTGTGTACCTTGATTCATTACAAGGATAAGTGTGTGATGATGACACTTGTGAGTCTTGGAACTCATTCGAGAAAATGCCTGGCAAATAAGGGCTGGTTCAGTCCTGGGGAGAGCACCTGAATTCGTCAGTGGCCGCGCGGGGGCGATAAGGACGTCGTGGATGTTGGCATGCATCAACTCGTGATTGATTGGTCATCATATCATGCTTGAGTGTGTGATATTGTATCTGATTTGGAATTCTAAAATCATTCTGAGTTATTGATTCTATTTCCAACTTTATACTTGTTGAATACATGATATCGAATAAACTTGTACTTCCGTTCTTGGAACACATCCTGCTAGTAATCCTTACTTGTTCTATCTTGAATATTTATCTATTTGAATCCTTATTGAAATGTTGAATCCTACTGGGCTAGTTAGCTCATTCAATTCAATATTTCAGGTGAACAAGATGGAGGAACTGCTTAAGGGGGAAATGTGTGCTGAGAGGACCACCTATATCAAGCAGTGTCGTGCAGTTATCCTTGCTTTCTTTATAGTTATAAATGAGAATGTAATAAGTTTACAAGTACTTTTGTTGGATCCTCATTCAGACTATGATGAGGAACATCATGTAATAATTCGCAAACCTAATTGATATGAACGAAATATGTATTACCCGTCATGTATATTATCTGTCAAGTTCGGTAAATGTAGTTTTGCTAGGACGTGACAGATTAAATTGGTATCAGAGCATTAGTACGATAAACCTAGGGATAACCCGTGAGTTGGGGTAGAAATTGGGAATTAGTTTATATAATCTTGTAGTTACATAAATGCTTAACTTGGCATCTGTTTCAGTATGGACATGAATGCCCAAGAAAGAATGGTGGCAGCACTGGAAATGCTACGCCAAGATTTAGAGGCATATGCCCACGCACAGCAGGAAGCTCATGTGCAACTTAAGGAGGAAGTCCTTAATCTGACCGCGGTTGCATTTCATGCCGGCAATCCTCGTGCTTCTCTGGACGTTATGACTCAAGTCATGTGCAGGTTGGACAACCTCAAGCTGGGGCAAGATATGTTGCTTCACCAGTTTGAGGGATATTGGGAAGCTCTAACCGATGCAGCCAGAGAATTATATCATGGAGCCGACGAAGTACAGCAGCCACTACCTGCTGAAGCTGTCATAGACTTGACCCAAAACTGAAAGGACTTTGGAAAACTTGTCCTTCTTTTTGTAACCTCTCCTTTTGTGTAAATGTCAGTTGTGAATATGTAATTCCCATGTGTGGGAAATGAGGGGTTAATGAAGGATGTTTTGTAATGTGGAACAGTGGAAAGTAAGAGAAGGCAGTGGGTTAGTTGTTAGCTATGATTGTACATAATGATGTAAATATTTGACTAGTGAATGAAATGGTGCGTTATGTGATTTGAAATATTTTTTATGTGATGAATGCAAGTTGGATGGATATGAAATTAATGTATGTTCTATTGGATGTTACAGATTATTATATAATCTTGTCATGGATGGAGGTGATGCTAGTTGGAAGAAAATGGAAAATTCGATGCATGATCTGACCCGAGTAATGAGGAATGTAGCAAAGAGTAATAGCCATAATGGGACAAGCCTGTTCAGGGATTTCCGAAGTTTAGATCCTCCGAGATTCTCAGGAAGTACCGATCCGGATGAAGCCGAGAATTGGCTAAAGGACATGGAAAGGATCTTTGGAGTAATTAAGTGTACTGAAGAAGAAAAGATTCGATTAGTAACTTTTCAGTTGGAACGAGATGCTAGAGCGTGGTGGGACACGGTGACATCTACATTGGAAGATCCAAGTCAAATGAGTTGGGATGAGTTTGTAGAACTGTTTAATGATCAGTATTTTTCTGAAGTTGTCCAGGAGAAGAAAGCCACTGAATTTGCTAATCTGAAACAGTTAAGGATGACTGTATCCGAATATGAGGCTCAGTTTGCTCGACTGTCGAAGTATGCTCCACATCTCATAGCCACGGATAAATTAAAAGCCAAGAGATTCATGAATGGACTACGTCCTGTCTATATTATGCAGTTAACTTCTCATCTGATTATTACGTATTCAGAAATGGTCAAAAGAGCGTTGGCTCTAGAAGCTGCTAATGATTTGGTGGATAAAATTAAAGGAAGGTCAGGAGAGGATCGAAAGAGAAAATTTGAGTCAGGAATTACCTCGAAAGTGCAGCAATCTGGAAAGAAGTTAGGGAAAGCTTCAAATGGAAACAAGGAAGTGTGTACGCATTGTCATGTTAGAGGACATAAAGCAGAGGTTTGTTGGCGTAGGTTGGGAGCATGCCTTAAGTGTGGAAGTACTCAGCATCGCATTTCGGAGTGTCCGACAATTAAGAATATGCCAGCTAAAGCAAATCCTCAAGCAAGACAAACAAAACAAGGAAGAATACAAGCAATTCAAGAAGTAGAACCTGAATCTTCGCAAGAAGGCGGACTGATTGAAGGTACACTAATAGTAAACTCAAAACTTGCACATGTACTATTTGATTCAGGAGCTACACACTCCTTTATTAGTTATAATTTTGCTAAGTCATTGGAAGTACAGCCAGTCTTATTGTCTACACAATTGGAAGTGGCAACACCTTTGAGTGAGGGTAAAAAGCTTAGAGAATATTATCCTGATAGTCAGATTTTATGTGATGGACACAATTTATATGGTGATTTGATATGCTTGGAAATGTGGGATTACGATGTGATCCTCGGAATGGATTGGTTATCTAAACACCATGCTAACTTAGATTGCCAATTAAGACGGGTCACATTTCTGGGAAAGGAAAATTGTTCTATAACTCTTGATAAACCTCATATTAGAAGAATACCGATAATCTCAGCAGTCAAGGCTTGTAAGCTTGTACGAAAAGGTTGTCAAGGTTATTTGGCATCGGTAGCAATACTAAACCAAGATATCACGGGATTGAGTGATATTCCAGTAGTAAAAGAATTTCTTGATGTTTTTCCTGAAGAGTTACCTGGCATACCACCTAATAGAGAAGTGAACTTTTCCATTGAATTAGTACCGGGAGCTACACCAATTTCAAGAACACCGTATAGAATGTCAATGGAGGAGTTGAAAGAATTGAAAAGGCAATTATTAGAACTGATAGAAAAGGGATTTATTAGACCTAGTACCTCGCCTTGGGGTGCTCCAGTGTTATTCGTGAAGAAAAAGGATGGGTCTATGCGGTTATGTATAGATTACCGACAGTTGAACCAGTTGACCATAAAGAACAAATACCCCCTTCCAAGAATTGACGATCTATTTGATCAATTGTCTGGAGCTCAGTATTTTTCTAAGATTGATTTAAGATCTGGATACCACCAACTAAGAATTCAAGAGCAAGATATTCATAAGACAGCTTTTAGAACACGGTATGGACACTATGAATTCGTGGTAATGCCATTCGGATTGACAAATGCACCTGCGGCATTTATGCGTTTGATGAATGATGTGTTCAGATCTTATTTAGATCAATTTGTGGTTGTGTTTATAGATGATATATTGATTTATTCCAAGAGCATAGAAGAACATGAGGCACATTTACGAATTACCTTGCAACTATTGAGAGATCACCAGTTATATGCAAAGTTTAGTAAATGTGAATTTTGGACAGAACAAGTGATGTTCTTGGGGCATATTATTTCAAAAGAAGGATTGTCTGTGGATTCTTCAAAAGTTGAAACCATACAGAAATGGGAACAACCAAAGAACCTCACTGAAGTTAGAAGTTTCTTGGGAATGGCTAGCTATTACCGGCGATTTGTTCAGAATTTTTCAAGAATTGCCTCGCCTCTTACACAATTGACCAGAAAAGGAACTACATTCGTTTGGAGTGAGAATTGTAAACAAGCATTTCAGTTATTAAAGGAATGTCTATCATCTGCACCAATCCTAGCTTTGCCAGTAGAAGGAAAATTATTTGAAGTTTATACTGATGCTTCAAGTATTGGACTAGGATGTGTATTGATGCAAGATAGACGAGTCATTGCTTATGCATCAAGACAATTGAAGATTCATGAGAAAAATTATCCAGTACATGATTTGGAGTTAGCCGCAGTAGTTTTTGCTCTTAAACTTTGGAGACATTATCTATATGACAATCAATTTATAGTCTATTCTGATCATAAGAGCCTTAAGTATTTGTTTTCACAGAAAGAATTGAATATGAGACAAAGAAGGTGGATGGAGTATATCAAAGATTATGATTTCAAAATTGAATACCATCCAGGGAAAGGCAATACTGTGGCTGATGCACTCAGCAGAAATCCTATAGCCAAAGTATGCCATTTACAAGTAAGGGAGTGGAAATTGCTAGAGGAATTTTCCACATTGAGCTTAAAGGTGGAATCACAAGAAGGAAAGATTGTTATTAATAACTTGACAGTTCAGTCAGAATTATTGAGGCAAATTAAAGAACAACAAGACAATGACCCTATGTTGACAGAAATCAGGGAAAAATTGATCTCTAAACCTGATTTTAATGAAGATTCCCAAGGAAATCTTCGATTTCGAGACAGGTTATGTGTGCCGGATGATTGTGAGATCAAAAAGCAAATTCTAGAAGAAGCACATCGATCATATTATACTATTCATCCTGGAGCTGTTAAGATGTATCAAGATTTAAAGAAACATTTTTGGTGGTGCAATATGAAGAAAGATATTGTAAATTTCATAGCAAGATGCTTAACATGTCAGAAAATCAAAGCTGAGCATCAGAAACCAGCAGGAAAATTAAAGCCACTAGAAGTGCCAGAGTGGAAATGGGACAGTATTGGTATGGATTTTATTGTGGGATTACCGAGAACTCGAAGTGGATTTGATGCTATATGGGTAATTATTGACCGACTTACCAAGTCAGCCCATTTCTTAGCAATCAAGACACGATGGTCAGTGGGTGTCTTAGCCGCACTTTATATGAAAGAAATTGTCAGATTACATGGAATTCCAAGGAATATAGTTTCAGATAGAGATGCCAGATTTACCTCACATTTCTGGAGGGAATTACAAGATGCATTGGGAACTAAATTGAAATTTAGTACAGCATTTCATCCTCAGACTGATGGACAAACAGAGCGAGTGAATCAGATTATCGAAGATATGTGCCGAGCTTGTATATTAGAGTTTGGAAATGACTGGAACACTCACTTGACAATTATGGAATTTGCATACAATAATAGTTACCAATCTACAATAAAAATGGCACCATTTGAAGCTTTATATGGTCGTCAATGTAGATCGCCGTTATGTTGGGTGGAACTAAAAGAAACACATATTCTTGGACCTGAAATGATTCAAGAGACCACAGAAATCATCAAGTTGGTGCAAGATAGAATGAAAGCTGCTCAAGACCGGCAGAAAAGCTATGCTGATCGTCGAAGAAGAGAATTGGAATTTCAAGAAGGTGAACATGTATTCCTTAAAGTATCTCCTCGACGTGGAATTAGAAGATTTGGAATTAAAGGAAAATTGAGTCCCAGGTACATTGGACCATTTGAGATTTTGAAAAGGATTGGAGAAGTAACATATCAATTGGCACTTCCGCCACAATTGTCCAATGTACATGATATTTTCCACGTATCGATGCTAAGAAAATATGTTTATGATCCGGAGCACATCATTGGATATCAAGATCTGGAAATACAAGAAAACTTAGCATATGAAGAAAGACCTGTACAAGTTCTTGATCGAAAAATCAAACAACTTCGGAACAAGGAAGTTCCCTTATTAAAGGTTCAATGGAATAAACGCGGACAAGAAGAGGCAACATGGGAACTTGAAGACGCCATCAGAACCAAATATCCGGAATTGTTTACAGGTCAGTAACCATACTCTTATGCAATTTAATTTGGAGGACCAAATTTCTTTTAGTGGGGGAGAGTTGTAATACCCCAAATTTTTATTACTAGTTATTTATTCCAAAACAAGGATAATTAAGTTATAATACATTAATGTTATCTATAAATTGAAATAATTGACGTGTAAGTATGACTGGTGGTAATGAACATTACCCCAGTGACGCGCATCGAAATGCGTGCCTCCACAGAGCGATTCTGGAAAACGACGTCAAAATAAAAATCCGAGAACATCATAATTTCCAGAAAAATGTGAAGAAATTTAATATGTAATTACATGAATTTTTCGACGTACGGATTTCAACGTACAATCGACGCGACCATTTTTCGGGTGATTTTTCACCTATTGCAAAATAAAATCTAAAAATTTATTAAAAATCATCACAATTAGTAAAACCATCATATTAATGTATGGTTAAAATTTCATGATTAATGGATATCATTTGAGTATGTTTACATCAACCTTAGTGGACCAGCTGAATTACTTAGGATTTACGGAATGGCTTTTCTGGGTTAATTGTATAAGGGGTACGTGGAGGCTTTAGATGAAGACAACACTTGAGGAAACATGGTAACACCTCAGTTACCATGTGTAACTCTCTCATCTTGCATGGGCTAGGTGTCCAAGTGAGGTAAAAAGGATTCTTACCTTAACACCTACCCCCCCTACGTGTTCATGTGCATGTAACCGGTTTTGGTTCTATAAAAACCCTCCATCACCATCGTACACACCCCTTTTCTCTCTTCTAACTGGTGTGAGTGTGCTACATCAGAAGTTTCTCCACTTCCACTGCCATTCTAGTGAATTGAGCTATCAATTCTCTTTGAGGAAGCTTCAACGGTTGTTCTGGTTCATCTCCTTGGGGTGGATTGCTGTGGAACTTCTTCTTCGTGCAAGTGTGCTCTGCTTCCTTATATTTCTGTGGATTTCTGAAGCCAAGGATCTCACTCTCACTTCAACAAGGTAGGATTCTCCTCTTGATCTTTCCAATTTCTTCTACCACCTCCCTTGGATTCTCTGGGTAGTGGCATGAAGAAATCTAAGTCCAATGTGAAAATCCAGACATTTGTGAAATCTGGAAACTTGATATTGATCCTATTGTTACCAAGGTTTAGAAATCATGTTCATGATAGGAAATCAACATGTCATCATGTTTTAGCTGATCCACAAGTCATAAGTATCTACATCTTGTTGTCTTCCAACCATTCAACACAAATTAGAGTGTTGCTTCTATTGTATAGATTAGATAGAACCTCAATGATTTTCTTCTTTTAGCTAACTTAATGTGTTGAGGTATGAAAAGACTCATTAGTTGGTTCAATTCATATAAGACTCACATAGAAAGATGAGGAGAAAAGAGTTCTAAGAAGTAGTACTTCCAATTATCCTCTTTGAGTTCACTTTTAGCTAGAACACCCTTGTAAATTAAGTCCCATGATCTTCAGTTTTCAGATCATGTTACCATGAGTTTTATATTTGAAACCACACTTGTATAGGGTCCAAATCATGTTAGGAACATTAGAGTAACTTTATAGATCCATTGGAGGTCAAATGGAATGGTTTTTATGCAGTTTACATAGCCCCTGTCGACAGACGAAGGTCTGCCTGTCGACAGGAACCCCTGGCCAGAACCCAGAACTTTCAGCCTGAGTGTACCTGTCGACAGACCCATGCTGGCTGTCGACAGATACACACAGAGCTGAAAGCTCAGCTCTGGCAGAGCAGCCCTGTCGACAGCAGATCAAGGCCTGTCGACAGGTCATGACCAAACCTTGTTTCTAGCCTTGTTTTGACCCCGTTCTTTCATGAAAATCATACTCTTTTGTTCTACTTGTTAGTATACCTTTAGATTATGTATTTTACTACCAAAACAACCATTTAAACCAGTCATGTACCCTTCTTTGTACCATGAGTTATTTCTCCGAAGTTCCGAACAACATGGACCTCGAAAAGTTACCAATCTTGAAATCAGTAAGAAAACATAGTTTCTTCACTCTTATGTGTAAACTTTGAATGAATCCTTGTGGTTTTACCTACTAAACTCAGTTGTGAACCTTTCATTTCATCATGAGTAATTTCTTCAAAGTTCCGAACAAAATTGTTCTTGTGAAGATTCGAAAATTCTGAACTAGTGAAGGAACATAGTTCCTTGATTCTTGTGTGTGATTCATGAGTGTATCCTTGTGTACCTTGATTCATTACAAGGATAAGTGTGTGATGATGACACTTGTGAGTCTTGGAACTCATTCGAGAAAATGCCTGGCAAATAAGGGCTGGTTCAGTCCTGGGGAGAGCACCTGAATTCGTCAGTGGCCGCGCGGGGGCGATAAGGACGTCGTGGATGTTGGCATGCATCAACTCGTGATTGATTGGTCATCATATCATGCTTGAGTGTGTGATATTGTATCTGATTTGGAATTCTAAAATCATCCTGAGTTATTGATTCTATTTCCAACTTTATACTTGTTGAATACATGATATCGAATAAACTTGTACTTCCGTTCTTGGAACACATCCTGCTAGTGATCCTTACTTGTTCTATCTTGAATATTTATCTATTTGAATCCTTATAGAAATGTTGAATCCTACTGGGCTAGTTAGCTCATTCAATTCAATATTTCAGGTGAACAAGATGGAGGAACTGCTTAAGGGGGAAATGTGTGCTGAGAGGACCACCTATATCAAGCAGTGTCGTGCAGTTATCCTTGCTTTCTTTATAGTTATAAATGAGAATGTAATAAGTTTACAAGTACTTTTGTTGGATCCTCATTCAGACTATGATGAGGAACATCATGTAATAATTTCGCAAACCTAATTGATATGAACGAAATATGTATTACCCGTCATGTATATTATCTGTCAAGTTCGGTAAATGTAGTTTTGCTAGGACGTGACATGAAAGGTGATGTACCGAAATGAAATTCCTAGTATATAAATAAATAATTTACGTACATAACAATGAAAAGTAGAGGATAAGAACGGAAAATGGATTTTTTGGCATCTAAATCATTCTGGTATCACAGATTATCATTGTTATATTTGTGTTTGCAACCACACTATAAACATTGTCAAAATTGATCCTAAAGACCTCGTAATGATCATTTCTTACAAGCTTGAGTAGTTGAGTGGGCTTTTGCAACAAAAACGTTCGTTCTTAATGACTATTTAGTCGTCCTTTTGTATGATTTTGACACTTTGTGTGTAAATACAAATGCAAAAGTAATAAATATGTAATCTTTATTTTGTTGCCCAAATTATGGAGATCTAGATGAGGATGAATTAGTCATGGTTATAAATACAAATGGAATTTGATTCATAGCATAAGAAAAAAAATGTTAACTAAGACGCAATGTAAAGGAGTATAAAGAAAATTCATGTACACTGACATTTTTATCATAGTTTGGCATTGATATGAGATTTCCACAAACAACTATTGAAACCAGCATTACTTACACTACACATTGAATAAAGACCTTTAGTCGGTCCTAACGTTCTGCTAGATATAGACATTTAGTTGATCTCCCACTGGATATAGACCTCTAGCAGATCCGCAAACACTTTCTACACTACAGATCTTCTCCTTCTACTAAAAGAGAAATCATCACACTAGATACCGACCTCTAGCTAGTTCCATTTTCTCAGTGGATGCGGATTACAGATCTCCAGCTAATTTACAAAACACCTACAACACATAGTTCTTCTCCTTCTATCTAAGGAGAAACCATACAACAGGTGTCCCCACATCTAACTATAGGTACACTTCAATACAAGAGATACAAGATATGATTACTAATGTTTTTTAAGAAGATAGATTGGCATAAACAAAAGCACACTAATTAATGACTAGCTTAAAGAAGAAAAGAACGAAACTCTTTAATGGTGATGATCTGCTTAGCACAAAAATGGAAAAAAAATACTTGTTGGTCCATATTGCTAAGCTTTGGAAGTTGTTGAAGATGATCCCTCTCAAGACTTTTCTTCTCTCAAGATTCTAATGAAGACTTGAAGATAGTGGCAGGGTTCCTATCAAGTGTTTGTTCTCAATTTTGCTATGTAGCTTGCTTCCTTACTCTCTCTTCTTCATGAATGACTACTATTTATATTTATAGCCAACTCTCTTTTTTTTTCCATAACTTTTGCCTTTAGAAAGATGAACGTTAGACTTATCATGGTGTATGTTAGTTGCAATTTTATCTCTCTTAAAAATAGAAAGATCTTCTTTTTTCTTTTCCTACTTTAAAAATCATGGTTTTCCTAGTCCAACATGTAGACATGTGAAAAATATTTTAACAAAAAACTTTTGATTATTGTCAACTCAATAAGACATATTTGATTCTCCATAAAATATTCTACACAATCTAAGCAACATAAGCACTTTATCTAACAAGATCTTTTGTGGTTGACAAGAGTTGTTCTTTTTACCATTAGCTCATATTTTCATAATGTTTGATCAAATATTTTAATGATAAAAATTTAGCTGACACATAATAATAATTAAATATTGTAATGAAATATTCAAATAACTAAAGAAGTATTCAAATAATTGTTGAGTTTTCAAGAAACAATATTTAAATAAGATGACACAAGTATTCAAATAACTTAGCATTAATCTTGGTTGATGAAACATATATTCTAATAATAGTCTAGACTATTGAGTATGATATTTCAGATATCTAAATAGGATATTCAGATAAGGAAGCAAGATATTGGATTACTTGTAACTAATATTTAGAAATCAATAAGTGATATTTAGATAATTGATTAATTATGATAATCAATTACTCAATGTGCTTTTGGATATCAAGAAGTAATATGTGATTATTGAAACATGATATTCATTATTGAATCATGATATTTGAATGATGAAATATAATATTTGAATACTAACATGATGTTTCAATATTAAGCAAAGATATTATATTATTAAAACAAGATATTCAAATATTGAAACATGATCATTGATAATTGTAACATGATATCCAAATATTGAAATAATAAAACTTGTGAGATACTAGCATAATATTAGAATAACAAAACACTTAATATGAAAACATCAGATATTCTCATGTGATATTTAGATAATTGAACAATTATAGTATGATGAAGATATTAATACGTGATATTCATGTTGGATCGAGATGGAGCTTTAGATGTCCTAGAGGGGGGGGGGGGAATAGGACTTCTTGCACTTCAAAAATTTATCTGAAATAGATAACACTAGATAGTATCGTTAGTACTTAGTGCAGTGTGTGTGAAACAAGTGAAAAGCTTGGCAGAATCAATCACACAAAGTGCACAGAGATTTATCTTGGTTCGGACCTCCTATCAATCAAGAGTCCTACGTCCAATCTCCAAGCACCCCTTGGGATTTTCCACTAATTGTCAAGAACAGTTAGCCTTTTCTCCACCTGAGAGGTATTACAACCCACTTGCACCCACACAAGTCTTCCCTTCATAGAGAGGCATTACAACCACCTACAATTGTAGGTCTTTCCTTCACAGGGGGTACTACAGGGAACAAACCCCCTACTGGTTACAACATAGAAATGAACACAGTGTGTCTACTCAGAAGGATGAACAAACATAGAAAATCAGAAAGAGTTGTACAAATAAGAATGATTGCTCTAACTCTTTCTGACTAAAGGTGGTCAGAGAAGATTTACAAACAAGTAAACATCACCCAAGAACTCAAATGCAAGAGAGCAGAGGGCTGTAGCTTGAACAGAAGGCTCTCTTTCAGATCTTGTGTGCTCTTTTCTTTCTTTCGTAAGTGTGGAGAGTTCTCTCTGTTTGTTTAGGCACCTCACATATATCTCACCACTTGTGTCTTGTATTTCAAACATCATCTTCATATATATGTTTCATTTTTTTGCTTCCCATTTGAAAGTAACCGTTTGAATTTGAATGTTGGGTCTTGAGACTTGAGATAGCTGAGATGTCCATCATCAGATCTTCAACCCTTTGAGTCTTTGAGTCTCAATGACTTCTAGGTTATGAAGGTAGCTACATGGTTCTATTTCAGATAGCTTTTCTTGGATATCTGCAAACACCATACTATGTCTTTTCCTTTTTTTCGGGGTTAGTCTTGTGAGACATAAAATAATATGAGAAGGTAAGAGACAAGTAGTTTCTAATAGATATTTATCAGTTCCAGATAGACAGTATGTCCTTTGAACAGTACAAAGGTAGGTGAGCATTCAAGAGGAATGGACACCAGCTTGGCGCGCAGTACTTCTGCAAAGGACCTTTTCCTTAAAATTTGGAAACTAGATATTCTGAACGGTACTTACACATGTCTTTGTAAGACACGTAGTATTCTGAAAAAGATAAACTATGAAACTGATATTTTAGAAGTGACAGAGAATATGTTAAACAAAAGAATAGAGAAGTACATTATACATTGGATAAATTATCGTACAGATAACAAAAAGAATGTCATAGTGAAGAGCATGTGTTCATCTATTGTTCATTAAATAATTCTATAAGAATTAAAACATTTATTGCATTAATAATACATTAATAGTTTTGCAAATATAAGTCATTCAAGAATTCAATTAAATAACATAAGTCGAAACCTAACTTCAACTCTCCAACAGTCAGAGTAGGTCAGTAATCAACAATGGATATGAATAATATAAGCAATCAATGTTCAAAACTAAAGACAATTTTATTTATAACAACAATCGATGTAGGTCATAAACAATCGATGTTTAAGTGAAACAATCGATGTCAGAGACAATCGATGTTCAAATGAAAAGCAATCGATGTTTAAGTAAACTAGAAATCGATGTAAAGTAAATGCAATTGATACAGACAATCAATATGCAATAACAACAATCAATACAATACAAAGACAATTAATAGATAGACTTCAACTATAGGGAAGTCGGAGTGAAACATCGATTGATGTTCTTTATATAAGTCAATCGATACGAAACTTCGACTTCTGGAGAGTCAGAGTAGTACAAGTTTGTTCATCAATCAATATCACACTTCAACTTTTCGGGAGTCGGAGTGGTACCAGTTTGTTCAACAATTGGTAGTACACTTCGACTTTTCTGGAGTCGCAGTGAGGCCAATTTGTTCAGCATTCGGTACAACACTTCGACTTCCCGGGAGTCGAAGTCAGTATGATATATATGTATGTATACATTGTACTTAGAAAATTTTCTTAAGTGTGTCGACACTTAGGCTGACTGTGTCAACACCAACTGACTATAAAAGTTATATAGTATAATACATGTATGCCTTTACATTAACACATTAATTTTCATACAAAATATAGTGTGGTATAATTAAATTTGTTTAAGAGATTACTAAAAGATTTTGTCATAAGCAAAAACAATGATAAAATATTTGTAAGAAATAAATGCACAACAATTCAAATATCTATCAGACACAGTATTCAAAGAGTGCTATGATATTTATCTAATTTAACAATATTTTGTTAATCACTAAAAGCTTCAAAGAATATGGCAACAATTTTCTACCTTAACAATCTTTTGTTAATCACCCAAAACCTTAAAAGAGTGTTTTGCAACAATTTTAATACTAATTTATATGAAAACGTCTCTAATAGTAATATGAATAAAATACATTGTTTATGCATGAAATTGTGGAAGGATATAGTTGACTTGGCCCATTAAGGCCTACTTGCTTGGCCTATTAAGAATGGAGATAGAGCCCAGCCACTGACCCACCTCTCAGTGTCGATCCATGTTGAAGGAAAGGAGTAAGTTTGACCCATCAAAGCCCAATCTCCAAAGCCCCTTAGACGACTATTGTCTAGGACAAAAGTAAACCTTGGACCTACTGTCTCCAAATGACTCTCTTGATCCCTCTAAGGCCAAGTCTTTGGTCCCTTCAGCCACAGTAAGACTTACCACTTTGGCACTAATGGCATGATCCACACTTGCAGCCAGGCATGCCCCTGTGGTGTCAGGGTTGGGCCTCGCTCGCCGATCATGCCTCTATGTTGTCGTGAGATGACCTTTCCACTAGCCCAACATGCCCTCCCTTATCTAGAGATCAACAACTACAACCTAGCTCTGGCCATGTCTCATGAGCAGAGTGAGATGACACTACATCCCTTGTTCAATGCTATGTCAATCTACATGAGACTGAGACCTCAATAGGGATGAAAAATATTAAAAAATTTGATTATATGATCCGATTTTGATAAAAATTAGAGTATTTGGAAAGTCTTTTAACCATTGGTAGAAATCGGATTTGGGTTCAGATATATTTGATAAGCTATCAAAATCGATAATATATTATATATTATCTATTATCCAAATATCCAATTATTTGATTTCTAAATCTGATTTTCGATAATTCGAAAAAAAAGGTTTCAGTTTTCATATCCGACTTCGACCTGTTTACACCCCTAGCCCCCAGCTACTTCTAATGGCTTGTCAACATAGGCTTGGGAGGGGAAACAGTAGGGCTGTTAATAGGTCGAATTTGAAATAAAAATGAGTGTTTCTACTTTTGCATCTTATAATAAATATTGCAAACGAAAATAAATCGAAAATGAGAGTTTTCGTTTCCACATTAATTTCCACTTTTTGATGGAAAAATAGAAACCGAATTGGATCTAAAATCGAAAGTTCAGAAGTATTTGTATTACATCAACATATGAATTAATAGATCCACATATTTAAATCATACAACTTTAAATGTAAATATATTAATCCACCTTGCAATAACATTTTGATAAATATAACAAACTCATATGAACAAATGATATATGGATGTCTTATAGATTTATAACCTCAAATCATAAAATCTTAGATTAATCTATCAATTTATGCCGCAAGAATACTCGGATAACCATCATAAATTCATAGATCCATAATGCATATAAATATTGATAGGATCCATAAACTAAAATCACACAATTTAAAATGTAAATTTATCAATCCATAAATTACATAGTCACACCACAATATGTAATATATAATAACTAATACAATATTAAATCTACCACACATCTCCATTCTCCTATCACATTCTCTCCATCTTCCATTACAATGTCCTCTACAAAATGAAACATGTGAAAATCAAATTAATATAATAAAACAATATAGCCATATATGACATGACACGTGAGTAAAAAAAAACGTCATTAAATGAACATTTTTTACCCAAATTAGAATGTGATCATTTCACCATATTATGATCGATTCTACAAAAGTAAAATACTTTACACATAAGATATAAACACAAGTGCTATATAAATAAAGAAATGAGTGAATAGAGAAATCAATTATTACCTATATAAATTTAGAGTATCATCTTCCTCATCACATAAGTTTTCATCCACTATAACCATACTTCCTACCCCTCTCTCATCACAACATTCTAAATCTATCTTCTGAATCAATAATATGATGCAAAATTTTCAACTATTATACTAGAAGGTGTAATTGACAAAGTCCAAATAAATGTAATTAGTTTTCAGAGTACAAGAATACAAAATAACAAAAAAATGTGACATCTTCTAATAATTGTCTTATCAGTCTTGACAACAAATCAAGCTTTCCACAGTAGATGGATTTAAAGAACTTCATTAAGAATCAAGATTTCTCCCTCCAGTGTTAAAAGATGACTCGAATGTAATAGTGGATATTGGAATACCTAAGATATCACAAGCCATCATAGGAAGAATACGATACTTTCTTTCATTATCTTTCCCCTAAACTAAGATATGAAAGTTCTAGTTGCATGGTTCAAGAACATGAGTATCCAAGTATGAACCCAAATTTTATTTTGATGGTTGACTTGAAGAATTCTCCTTAAGAAAAAAAATTAAAGCTCAAACAATTCACTAACAACCATAGAACAGCTAGAAAAACCTCTTATTCCAACATTTATAGAATTGCTTCCATCACCAATTGCAACATCAGAAATAGTAGATGAATCAGATCCTTTTACCATTTGATCCGCATACATAATATAAAGTTGAACAAAATAATTTTTGATATGTTAAATTCTTGTTGTAGCTTTGCTCCCTAAATCATCATTGTAAATCTTTTCCGAAATGAATTCAATTCACTTCCTTTTATATCTAGAATATAAATTGCATCCAAAAGATAACATTAAACTCAAAGTACTCCAATACTTGTTAAATTTCTCAAGCATCCAAGTGGTCATAACTTGAACAAAAGGGTGTATAGAATACAACTTTTTAAGGGTGTAGACATGTATCATTAAAATAGAGATTCACATTATGATATCTTGTTGTTGAAATTTTATTTGTCACATCATCAAACAACTGTAAATAATTTTTTTGCAATTTTTCACATTTTTCCCATCCTTCATAAGATAAAAGAACCTTTGTAATCTTTATCAATGTAAGACAAATAATCAAATGTACTGTGAAATTCATATGCAACTGTAAGCATCTTAAATGTTGAATTCCATATAGTCAAAACATCTAAAATCAATTTCTTCTTAGGAGCATTTGCTCATTCTATAGCTTTTTTAAAATGTTCCAATCATGCATGTGAACTTCTCACATTTCTTAAGTTTTTGTGATTGTTTGTAATACTGGATCCAATCCAACTTGAACAATCAAATTCAACACACAACAACAACAATGAACTTGAAACAATTTGTCATTCAAAAGTAGACAACCATGAGGTCAAAGACTATGAAAAAACTATCTTGTAAGCACATCATATGAAAAAACATGTCAAAACTATACTACAAAGTTTCCCATCTATATTCCCATCAAATAATTTTCTCTGAATGACCTTAGCAATGTTTGCACCACTATGAGATTTTAAATTTTATTTCTAGAGCTTTCATTCTTTATCAATATAATGATAAGTCAAAGCTAAATTTTAATTAGAACAAGCAGAAGTCTACAAATTAGTAGTGGTGCTAACTTAAGAAGATGTCTCTCTAAGTATGCAATACAAGTTTGTCTTCTCTTTCTCATACAGTTTCATACAATCAGCTTTAATTGATGTACATCTAATAAGCTTAAATTGTGGCTATAAATTTGTTAAAAATAGCTGGAAATAGTGTTGCTCAACGAACACAAATGGAATCTCATGCATGATCACCATTTCTGCTAAAAGATCTCAACATGTTTCTTAATCGAAGTGAACACATTCAATACTATTGTTTACATCACTATTTACACCATGAGCAAGAAACATTTGTTCTACATTAAATTATCCTTCTTTTTTTGTCCTCTTAAATGTTGAACAATGCTGCAAATGTGACGTAAGATGTGTAGTTCCCATTTTACTATTTTTAGTTAGTTCTTTTTTATAATGATGCCATTTAGCAACTACACTTCCATCTTCTTTTTGAAACTTTTTAAAATCATTCCACAGTGATGAACTTAACTTTTTTTACTTTGAAATGGAAGGATATTCAAGTGATGTTGCTGAAGGATTACTTTCAACCTCAATCTCAACACGTTTCACCATTCTGACAATAAATAAAATAGTTGAATAATTTTTGCACAACACAAATATCACAATCACTTAATCAATCAATATTTTAGAGCTTGAGTCTAAAACTATACTCTGGGATAGATGCAATTGCTTTTTTGGTTGATGTCATGATAACACTACCATGCCTATGGCGTAGGCGATGATGCCAAAGGGGGGAGTTCTCTGACATCCTGCAATGATCGAGGAGGGAGTCCACGACACTGGCCTATTGGGCCTACTCTAAGGTCACCCGTGCATGTGCTTGGCAGCGTAGAGAGGGGGGGTGGAGGGAAGATTGTGGGTTGACAAGAGGCTAAGGGGGAGATTGTAGGCAATGGGCAGCTAAGGGGAAGATTGCAAGTGGCCAACTAGTGGTGTGGGTGACTGGCGATGTGGGAGACTGGAGGCATGGGCAACCAGCCGATGAGAAGGGGGAGATTGCTAGTGCATACTAGCTAAGGGGAAGATGGTGGTTGGGTGATTGGGGCTTGGGGGAGGATCTGGAAGGTGTCGGGCGTGGGTGGCTGGGGGGAAGGGTTGCGTGCTTGCTTAGATTTTTTTTTTCTCTTCTTAATGTATTGGGTTCAAAATCAAGTATGTGCATCCCAACTCTCTCTCTCCCTTCACCCTTGTTTTAGTCAGTTTCATGACTTGATCATCAAATGATTCTCCTCCAAGATGACTCTCTAGCCCTTGATCCTTCTCATTGGCCGCAAGTACGAGTAGCACTCCTCCCATTAACAAATTCAACAGTCCATGGGGATTGAACGATGAGAGTTCATCAACCTCTTTTCAACCTTTACAAAAATATAATTTGTTTTTACAATTAATTTATGTAGAAGTACATGGAGTGGCTGATCGCTAAACCTCTAAAAGGAGAAAATCAAAATTGCATAGTTCAAACAACCCAAATATAAGCACAGGATATGTACAACTAAAGAAATATATGGAGCCAAGCTTTAGAATCGACTCCTTCCTCAAAGTGGTAGTGTTGCAAACTATGTTCTAACACTGGAGAGATTTTAGAGAGTTTGTATCCAAGTGAATATGAATAAGCGAAGGTAGGGTTGTAAAAGGATCAAATGGAGTGGATATATGGTTTCCATTTTTGATGTGAATAGTTAATCAGATAATCACGTATCCACTTGGAATAAAATTCTAATACGGGCAGATAATTTAATCAGATAATGTTCATATTCGTAGCAGAGACTGATATTATCCGCTTTGAAAACATGATTCCTAATAAGAGACATCAAGTAACATTAAAAAATGTAAAATTTAAAAAGGTATAAATGCCACAAACAATCTATAAACAAAAGATTAACACTCATACAAATAGTATAAATTGAAATTTAAACTACTACTTGATTTCAAGTAAGGAACCATTAAGGTTTCTAATATAGTATATAAACATTCATAAATTACATGTCCCATATTCAAATTGCATGTCCAAGTCAAACAAAAAATCAAGTTCTCTCAAAGATAGCAAAATCAAGTTCATAAATTAGGTGTCCCACATTCATATGATCCACAACTAATGACTTTGAGCATAAATTTTGCAAAAAAATTGTAAAATATTAATAGTATTATGAAACAAAATGTAATGATAATGAATGGAGTAATGTTGATTTTTATTCATCCATTCATCTCCAAGACAAATCTTCTACTCTCATGTCCACTATCCACTCAAAGTATAATAGTAGTATGATCTTCTAACACAAACAACACAAAATAAGTAAATGATATTACATAACATTTATATAACTATAGAACTTCTAAAAACTCACCTTTTGTTTTTTGTGAAGGTAACCAATCTTGTACGCAAATCAATGCATATATTGTTTCTAGCAACAATGATGAGTAGTTATCATTAATAACTCTTGAATCAGTACTAAAAGTCGACTTTAAAGCAACACTACTTGTGACTAGAATAGCAAAGACATCTCTTGCTATCTTTGAGAGGATATAAATTTTTTGCCATAACATTTCCACCAAGCTAACACATTAAATCCCTCCTCATCAGGAAAATGAGTCTCTTTCAAATATACATTGAACTCAATTTTTGAGACGACATGGAAGTTTGTTGACTTAAAACTTTTAAAGTTTCATTCAATTCATCTAATGTCTCATTAGATTTTGTCTCAAAAGAGGTAGATGTAGCATCTAGCTTGGAAGATAAGGCATAACTTGGTGTACTCATGTTCACTGCATACTCAGCATAAAGCTCATAAAGGATTAAATGTGCTTTTTCTATATAAATTTCTACATTTTCACTATAGATTTGTTGATAGAGGAACATAATATAATCAAACTTCCAACGAGGATCAAGAATGCAAGCTAATCACACTTCATTCTTCTCAATATTTCATATATTTCAGCAACATTGCATCAGCCATATTATGAATATAGTCATGCTCACTGTTAAACCATTCATGCAACTTAAAGTGCACGATGCAAAATCACTAAAAGACAAATTAATAGTTAAATATTTTGTCCCAGAGAGAGTCCATGTTGCATTGTAGAAGACTTTTAAATAGTCACAAATATGTAAAACTATCTCCCAATCTACAAAAGAAGGACAATCACCATAATCAAGATCAATTTCAACAAGATGAATAAATCATCTTTTTCAACTCTATGGCAGTTTGAAGCATCAAGTAAGTAGAATTCTACCTTGTTGGCACAACTAAACATAAATTTTTAGATGTTGACAAATGCACATAAAGCAATGCAATCAGCAATGTCCCGTTCTTTTTTTGGTGTCTTTCTAACATATAGAACACTTCCGCAAATTTTTTCTATAAATTTAGAAATCACATTCAAGCCATCATGTACAATCAACTTCAAAATATGAGCGCTACACTGGATATGAAAAAATCATTCCAAATAGTTGAACATAATTTCCTTTCTAGACAAAAATGTTTTTATCAAGACATTATCAACATCTTGAACACCTTTATCCAAGTTAGGAATTGTATCATTACTACTATTAGTGGGATTATTGCCACTCGAAGTATGTGCATTTGCATTAGAAGATTCAACATTGATGTCTGTTGCCCAAGCTATAGAGACCTAAAAGGGGGTGAATAGGTATTTATCATGGTATTTAAATATATTTGTTGATTTAGCAAGTTGTAAGCTTTATCTAGCTAAATAGCAGAATCCACAAATACAATTTGTTAGAGTGAGAAAATTAGATGAAGTGATTAGAAATGCAAGTCACCACGGTGGGACAAAGAAACACGCAAGCACACACTACACCACAATTTATCCTGGTTCGGTGTTGATCCACTCAACACCTACATCCAGTCTTGAAGGGTAATCACCTTGAGATTTCCACTGACCAGTTGAACCATAGCCAAGCAAATACACCCCTGGATATTGAACTCCAATAGGTCCACACTCACACCTAAACAGCTCAGGTCTTCTCCGTCAATGGAGGAACAAGCACACCAGAAACTAACCTCTTGTTGGTCACCACACTTGATCTCACAGGTCTTTACCTTACCTAGGTGGAACAACATGCTTGAACTTCAGGCCTTCACCTTCTACCCAAGGTGAAAAAAAAACTCTTCCACAAGAGTGAGCAGTGCCTAAGAAGGTGTCTATATATAGACAAGAATGACACAAAGTTAAAGCGCAGTAAAAAGCCCTAGAAAAGAACTAGCATGTAGCAAAACAGTTGGGCCTTCAGTACTCATTGGAGATGGTTCCTTGAATGATGAGTAGTTGAGCGGCAACGAGCTTCTTTTACTCCAAGTAAAGACTTCTTCAATGAGCAGTTGAGCAGTACACTTAGAAGAAGTTGGGAGGCTTTGAATGTTGGAGATTGGAATGTCTTTGTGGCGCTATGTATGTCTCTTTAGTTCTCTCAGTATTTTTCTAAGTTTTTCTCTCTTCTTTTATTATATTACATAGCTCTGGGTTTTAAACACATAATCCAAAATCTAAATGTTTACACTCATACAAGTGTATGTTAGATACATCATACAGAAGTTATCTATTGGGTCTTCGCAAGATAGGAGAATAGTAGCATGTAGACCTTACCTTTTCTAGTCCATGGTTCCTTATTTGGTGTGAACCTCGTACAGTACGTCGTGTGCAATAAATGGTCCTGCAAAAAGATATTTCAATCTGGACAAACCAGTGATTTTGTCTGATTTCCTTCTGGTTGTGATGTTAGAATAAATAGTAAACAAAGTGTTTCATTTCCAGGAGATAGACACGTATAAAGTGCTTTTCAAATTTTGAATTATACAATAATAAATGCATATCATGATCTTGTCAGTAAGCGATATGGTTATACGTAAGCCTTCAAAACAAATGTTCTTTATAGTATCAAGCAAACACATCGTAAACAATATTTAATCTCTTAGAGTAGATTATATGAAGTCATGCCATTGAATATTTTATGAATTTCTGTGCGTATACAAAATAATCAATTATTTGTTGTACATGACCAGGAAATAATCGATTAATTTAGTTAGCAAATTAACTGGTTATTTTGTAACCCTCAAATGGAATAACCGATTATTTTAGGTTCAAGCATGAAGAATAATGACTCCAGTAAGCAAAATATTATTCACTCATGAATGAACTAATTGAATATGATTTTGTTATTGATCCAAAACATAAAGAGGGTGTGCAACATTCTCCCCGTTTGTGGTGATAGACAAAACATTATATTCATTTAGTTCATTACAAGATCACATGAATAGTTAGGTAACATTTCAGTAAGAAAAACACATGGATATGCAACATATAAACAACATGTTTTTCTCCTAAACACAGAATAGCAAGAACAAAAATGAGTAACAGAAATGAGTATATACTATGTTCTCCCCCTTTTTGTCAATATTGCCAAAAAGGAATCCATCATATTAAATAGACACAAGTAGGTAAAAGAAATAAAAGAACTACCACCATAGCAGTAAAAAAAATAAAGAAAGAGGAAACCATTAGTGGGAATATTTGGAAAAGAGTAGCAAAAATATATACAACGTAAGTGTTTGCTTGATTGATGCTTAGATAATCAAATAAGGACGCAGTGAAGGATCAACTTCTGGATCATTCTCTATAGGAGGAGGTAGGTTGTAAATATAAGATGCAATAGGATGGGTTTTGAGTTTCAGGGGTTCAGATGTGTGGAATTCATGGTATGACAGATGTGGAAGATGATAAGAAGTATGTTGTATCCTCAAGAAATTGTCATACTCTACCACTAGATTGGAATTTAACTTACACTTTTGAAGGTTGATCTTTGCAAGAGTCAGAAGTTGGTTGTAAGAAATGGTTGCTCCCAACTGATGTTCTTGAATAGCTACATTCAAATCCTTCACTGCTTCATACCTTTTCTACCAAACTACATTCATTCTTTCAAACCTGCTCAAGTACCTTTCATGGACATAATTTTTTAGTTGATATATTGAGCATGTAGCTTCAGATAAAGCTAATTGTTGCAAGTATCCATCATAGAGGGGCTTGAAGAATTCACCCCAATGAGCTTCAGTGTACCTCTCAAATTGAGCAATGTAATGACCTTGCTTTCATACTGTCAGTCTTGCCTCTCTTATGCCATAGTAATAGAAAATCTAAAAGGGTAATTGTTGAGCAACTATCTCCTTAAAATATTGTTAAACATTTTAAGCATTGTGTTTTTACTATGACAAAACCTTTTAAGACTTTCCACAAACAAATCTATGAGAATATACCACAAGAAATATGACATATATGATACAGTATCTATCAGCACTATCTTATGAAATTTCTCTAAGTCCACAGCGTATACTATGTACCATACTAACTCCGACTCCTAAAAAGTCGAAGTGTTGTACCATTTGATGAAGCAACAAGTAGTACTCCGACTTCGAAAAAGTCGAAGTCTAAAAAGACTCCGACTCCTGAAATGTTGAAGTCCAGCTGAACTCTGACTTCTTAAAAGTCGAAGTTTGTCTAGAGTCCAACTCCTTAGAAGTCGAAGTATGACTTGCTATCAAATGATCCTTCACTCCGACTTTTGAAAAGTCGAAGTCCTCTCACTCTGACTCCTAAGAAGTCGAAGTCTTTTGCATCTTACTCCAACTCCTTGAAAGTCGAAGTCTATTTTTGTTTTCACTTCGACTCCCCAGAAGTCGAAGTATGACATCGATTGATGATCTCTTATCACTCCGACTTTCCCAAAGTCGAAGTTTATGATCAATGTGTAACGCCCTGGAAATTTAAAATGTTAAGAAAATAGAAATAATTTGGTTAAAATACCTTAGGGTTGTTATTAAATTGTGATAATTAAATGATAGACTTAATTAGTGGTAATGAACGTTATTCCAGTATTGTACCTCGAAGTGCGTGCCTCCACAGGGCGATACCAGAAAACGACAACGAAATAAAAATCCGAGAACATTATAATTTTCAGAAAAATGTGGAGAAATTAAATATGTAATTATCTGAATTTTTCGACGTACGGATTTCAAGGTACAGTCAACGCGACTATTTTTCGGGTGATTTTTCACCTACTGTAAAATAAATTCTAAAAATTGAATAAAAATAATCATTACTTGTAAAACCATTATATTAGTCTATGGTTAAAATTTCAATGCAAATGGACACCATTTGGATAGGTTTTCATAGGGATCTTTGGGCCAGCTGATTTAAGGGCCAATTACGGTGGCCAATTTCTGGGATTTTCTGGGTACTTACGTGTAGAGCCTTGGAGAGGCCAGCACACCTAAGGTTGGGGTAATCATAAAGGTTAACTACGTGGGAGCTTGGGAATCCTTGCATGTGCAACGTGTTAAGGTAAAAACCAAAGGGTTTCTACCATGACACCTCATGGTTGACGTGTCTTTGTGCATGAAAAAGCTTGGGGTTATAAAACTGTACCGTAAACAGCTTGCAAACCTTTCTAACGCAAGCTTCTGCTATTTTCTCTTGTTCTTGCACCCTTGTTCTTATCTTCCACTGCTCCTTGTTCCTAGAAGAGTGTGGGAGAAGCTACAGGGTCTGCTGTAGGAGGAGCTACTGGAAGTTGCAAGCTCCATCGCACTTGCAATATACTTCTACTCTTGTTTTACTACTGTAGCTGCTCTCACCTCGGTGTAAACATTACTGGAACTCCATTACCTTTGGGGAGAAGCATTTCTATTCCTGGGATAGGTTCTTTAGTTAGGAAAACGTGAAGACTTATTCTTCAGTAAGGTAGGATTCATCTCCTTTTCCCTGATCATGTTCTCCACACATGATAAATAACTCGGGTTGAGTAGTCAAGCTGATATATCTGTAATTCTATTGTGTTTCCTCTAATTTTGATGACTATTCTTACGTTAGGGAGAAAGAGATACTTGTTTTACTTCCAGATCATCTCTTCTTCTTCTTATTCTTCCACCTTTGATCCTTGTTCATGCTATAGAAGTTATAATATTTTTAGAACTGTGTGAGAACTTGTGTTTATTTGTTAGGTACTCCAAACTATGATTTAGATCTATGGAATACCTTGAGTTTTAGTATCTATCTTGTAGGAATCTTCCAATAAACCATTACTATCAAGACCACATTTCCAACACTATACTACGTCTAGTTTCTAACTAGACAAGCTTGAATTGCAAACTTCTTGTTTCACCTCGTTTGTTCGGTTTATAAACCACTATGAGAACTCCAATTAGACTCTTCCATTTGTTATAAAATATGTCTTGGTTTATAGGTTCTATAATTAGGATGTTTAGATCAGATTTACAAATCATTTCTGAAGTTCTGCAGCTACCTGTCGACAGCCAGCCCAAAGCTGTCGACAGGCGCATGTCTTCCAGAACTCCAGGATTCTGGACTGTGTGGATCTGTCAAAAGATCCCCTGGTTGCTGTCGACAGATACACACAGTCTAGCAAAACTGAGTTCTGTCTGTAGCCATCTGTCGACAGCCCCTTTCTTACCTGTCGACAGCTATGACCCTGATTCGAATTTCAACACTTATTCATGTGCAAATCATTGCTTAAACTTCACCCTATTAGCCTACCAAGTTACCCTCATATTTACTTTGATATTTACTGTCATTCTACTTTAAAGATCACCCACTTTGGATACCTTACTCATCATACAATTATCCTTGAAACTGTCAACTCCGAATGGTACTCCGTTGAGTCCATTCTCCTGTATTCGGCAACTAAGTTCATATTACTTGATGACTTGAGAGTTCAAAGGCTTGAACACCTTGTGAGATATGATAAATTTATGATGATGACATTTATTGGGTCCTTGGACCCCACCTGACTGATATGCCTGTGCAAATAGGGCTGGTCCAGTCCTGGGAGGAGCACCCGAATTCATTACGGGCCGTACGGGAGTGATAAGGATACCGGGATGTTTGGCATTGCATCACTATTTCCTGATTATGGTCATCATACTTCCTGTATTGTGTGCACTGATATATGAACCAATTCTTGAGCTATATACTTGAGCATGACCTGAGTTTTAGTATCACCGTATCAAGCTACTATTCTGAGATCTGGTATTACCTCTTTGATGTCCGTTCGATCCTTGTCTTAGAGAGATAAGGACACCAAGATGTTTGACATTGCATCACTATCTCCTGGTTATGATCATCCTACTACCTGTCCTGTGTGAATATTTATATGATTCCGAACATGAGCCTTTATATGAATTTCTGAGTATGCCTATGTTTTCATACTACTGTTATACATTCACTGACATGTTATTTGACCCTGTTCTTGATACCATTCATGTTCTTACCTAAATTATCATGTGTTCCTGATCCTTTGATTTAAGGATTTGAATTCTACTGGGCTAGTTAGCTCACCCATCCTTCCCTTTTCAGGTAATCAAGATGAGGGAGAAGTATAAAATGGGCTGTGTGCAGAGTGGACACCGATGACGAGTCAACCAACCATTTACTGCTTTAGTTGCGTACTTGTAAAATGTTATGAGTAGTAGCTACTCATCCTTACTCCTCACTTAGTGTGTAATGAGGAGCTTTATGTAATAAGACTTCCGCAGACTGCGTTATAATGAATAAACGTTAATGTTATTACTTTGTGCCTGTTTTCTGTCATTTCCCAATAAATAGCCTTTTATTAGGACGTGACAGATAATTTGGTATCAGAGCCTTAGGTCGATAAACCTAGGGATAACCTGCGAGGATGGGTAGAAAGCCTGAGGTTAAGCTAGATAAGTATAGTTGGATATAGATTGTATTGAGTATGAAATGAAAATTTAGAGGATTCCTTTTTTCTTTCATTCGTGCTTCTTATTCCTACACAAGAACTTCATAATTAAAGTGTTTACCATGTATACACACTTGAAACAACCATAGATGTGTTGTTCTATTTCTTGTAACCATGCTTTAGTTAAAGTTTATGTTATGACTCAAGCATACTATGAAACTCATCCTATTAGAAGCAAGAAAATGTTGTCAATCATGTAAAGATTCATATGAACACTTGGTAGAATTTCCTATGGTAGTTTTTCAAGATTCCTGGAAGTTTAGATCACACTGTCGACAGCCAGCATTTACCTGTCGACAGGTAACATGCTTCCAGAACCCAGAAATACAAAACTGTCAGTAATTGTCGACAGATAGCCTTGATCTGTCGACAGATGTCCTTCACCTGTCGACAGCCGACTCTGGTCTGTCGACAGATACCCTCAGAACCAGAAAAACCTTGCTCTGTCTGTTGCTATCTGTTGACAGCCACTTCCAAGCTGTCGACAGACACCAGTCTGTGATGAACTGGTCCTTCTTCAGTCAGTTAGAAGAGTCATCAGGCACTCTGTAGAACTGAAACTCATACTTTATTTACATGTAAATAAGGAAGTACCCCCCATTTGAATCCAATAAAAATATCAGAAAAATCATATCCTTACTAATAAAAAGTCAACTCTCCCACCGAAGAAGAAAAACGATTTTGGCGATTCCATCAAAATAGCGTCTTTCTAATTTCTCACAATTTGGCCTACCTAAAAATTTCATAATTCAAATAAACCTAGTAGAATGATAAAAATTCAAGGTCCGATGAAAAATGATAAACACACATATGACTTCTCCAAGGGAGCCCTCTCCTACTGAAGGAAAAGTCAAACCTGTTCATCCCTTAATTTACGTCACAATGACTTTTGCATTGATATGTTATTATATCCAACTCTAAACAAGAATTAGTAAATGAATGATTCAATCGATCATATAGATTTCATGACTATCCTCGTGATATATTCTTCCGTTAACTTTCCAATTTTCTTGGATTCTAAATTATTATACCACTGAGATAGATTATTTAATCATTATCTACATCCATTCCTTACTAAACCAAGTAAGACTCTTTAATAACTTAAATGTGTTTAACACACATAATTGATGAATCAAAATTTCAAGATTGTTTTAAATCTCACGAACCTTATGGACAAGTAGTGATGTAAAATGTTATATATCTTCTGACTGGTTAATGGAACTAGGGTGTTGTGAATCTAAAGCCTGTGCATGATGAAATTTGCATGGTTTGATTATAGAAATTGATGTATGCCTTACTGAATATCTCAGATACTCTTCCAAGTTATCTATGGACGGAAGTGACACTAACTGGAAGAATATGGAAAGTACAATGCATGACTTGACTCGAGTAATGAAAACAGTAGCCAAGAATAATAGTCATACTGGAACAAGTTTATTTAAGGATTTCCGAAGCCTGGACCCTCCGAGATTTGCAGGAAGTACGGATCCGGATGAAGCTGAGAACTGGTTGAAGGATATTGAGCGAATTTTTAAGATAATGAAATGTACAGAAGAAGAAAAAGTTTGTTTGACAACATTTCAGTTAGATCGGGATGCCCGAGCGTGGTGGGAAACTATAGAGGCTACCTTGGAGGATTCAACACAACCTAGTTGGGAGGAATTCGTAGAATTATTTAATGACCAGTACTTTTCTGAAGTAATTCAAGAAAGGAAGGCGAATGAGTTTGCCAATTTAAAGCAACTAAGGATGTCGGTATCGGAATATGAGGCACAATTTGCTCGATTGTCAAAGTATGCTCCGCATCTTATAGCTACGGAGAAATTAAAAGCCAAGAGGTTTATGAATGGGCTACGTCCCCAATTTATTATGCAGTTAACCCCTCATCTGATCACTACCTACTCAGAAATGGTTAAGAGAGCTTTAGCATTAGAGGCTGCAAATGACACTGTGGAAAAGATTAGAGGGAAATTTGGAGAAGGATCTTCTGATCATAAGAGAAAGTTTGAGTTGGGAAATACCCCGAAAGTTCAGCAAATAAATAAGAAGGAAGGAAAAACTTCTAATGGAAAGAAGGGGGTATGCCAGCATTGCCATCTTAGTGGGCATAAGGCTGAGGACTGTTGGCGTAGGTTGGGTGCTTGTCTTCGTTGCGGTAGTACTCAACATCGAATTCCGGATTGTCCGATGCCCAAGAATGCACCAACGAATCAGAACTCCCGAGGAAAGCAAGGAAGACTACATGCCATTCAGGATGTGGAACCTGAATCTCCGTAGGAAGGCGGACTGATAGAAGGTACATTGCCAGTAAACTCAAAGTCTGCGTATGTGTTGTTTAATTCAGGAGCTACGCATTCTTTTATTAGTTATGAGTTTGCTAAATCTTTAGAAGTAAAATCAGAACTATTGTCTACACAACTTGAGGTAGCAACTCCTTTGATTAGGGATAATAAACTTAAGAAATATTACCCTGCTAGTCAGATTTCAGTTAAAGGACAAAATTTACCCGGTGATTTGATATGCCTAGACAAGTGGGATTATGATGTAATGCTTGGGGTTGATTGGATATCTAGATATCATGTAAACCTAAATTGTTGATTAAGTCAAGTAACCTTTCTAGAAAAGAAAGCTATCTCCATAACTTTTGATAAACCCTGTACCAGAAATATACCTATAAATTCAGCAGTCAAAACTTATAAACTGGTGCAAAAAGGATGTTAAGGATATTTGGCTCCTGTGACCATGATAAACTAGAACATTATTGGGTTGGATGATATACTGATCTACTCTAAAAGTATGGAAGAACATGAAACACATTTACGGGTTACTTTGCAATTACTACGAGATCACAAGCTATATGCGAAGTTTAGTAAATGTGAGTTTTGGCTAAAGCAAGTAATGTACTTAGGACATGTTATCTCCAGTAAGGGATTGTCAATAGATTCCTCAAAGATTGTAACTATATAGAAATGGGAGATGGAAGATGTAATCAAGAACCTGTATCCAAAATTATTTCCAGGTGAGTAATACTCTCAGTTTATTAAAATTTGGAGGACCAAATTTCTTTTAGTGGGGGAGAGTTGTAACGCCCTGGAAATTTAAAATGTTAAGAAAATAGAAATAATTTGGTTAAAATACCTTAGGGTTGTTATTAAATTGTGATAATTAAATCATAGACTTAATTAGTGGTAATGAACGTTATTCCAGTATCGTACCTCGAAGTGCGTGCCTCCACAGGGCGATACCGGAAAACGACAACGAAATAAAAATCCGAGAACATTATAATTTCCAGAAAAATGTGGAGAAATTAAATATGTAATTATCTGAATTTTTCGACGTACGGATTTCAAGGTACAGTCAACGCGACTATTTTTCGGGTGATTTTTCACCTACTGTAAAATAAATTCTAAAAATTGAATAAAAATAATCATTACTTGTAAAACCATTATATTAGTCTATGGTTAAAATTTCAATGCAAATGAACACCATTTGGATAGGTTTTCATAGGGATCTTTGGGCCAGCTGATTTAAGGGCCAATTACGGTGGCCAATTTCTGGGATTTTCTGGGTACTTACGTGTAGAGCCTTGGAGAGGCCAGCACACCTAAGGTTGGGGTAATCATAAAGGTTAACTACGTGGGAGCTTGGGAATCCTTGCATGTGCAACGTGTTAAGGTAAAAACAAAGGGTTTCTACCATGACACCTCATGGTTGACGTGTCTTTGTGCATGAAAAAGCTTGGGGTTATAAAACCTGTACCGTAAGCAGCTTGCAAACCTTTCTAACGCAAGCTTCTGCTATTTTCTCTTGTTCTTGCACCCTTGTTCTTATCTTCCACTGCTCCTTGTTCCTAGAAGAGTGTGGGAGAAGCTACTGGGTCTGCTGTAGGAGGAGCTACTGGAAGTTGCAAGCTCCATCGCACTTGCAATATACTTCTACTCTTGTTTTACTACTGTAGCTGCTCTCACCTCGGTGTAAACATTACTGGAACTCCATTACCTTTGGGGAGAATCATTTCTATTCCTGGGATAGGTTCTTTAGTTAGGAAAACGTGAAGGCTTATTCTTCAGTAAGGTAGGATTCATCTCCTTTTCCCTGATCATGTTCTCCACACATGATAAATAACTCGGGTCGAGTAGTCAAGCTGATATATCTGTAATTCTATTGTGTTTCCTCTAATTTTGATGACTATTCTTACGTTAGGGAGAAGAGATACTTGTTTTACTTCCAGATCATCTCTTCTTCTTCTTATTCTTCCACCTTTGATCCTTGTTCATGCTATAGAAGTTATAATATTTTTAGAACTGTGTGAGAACTTGTGTTTATTTGTTAGGTACTCCAAACTATGATTTAGATCTATGGAATACCTTGAGTTTTAGTATCTATCTTGTAGGAATCTTCCAATAAACCATTACTATCAAGACCA
This sequence comes from Colocasia esculenta, assembly GCA_014218235.1. Taxonomy (NCBI): domain Eukaryota; kingdom Viridiplantae; phylum Streptophyta; class Magnoliopsida; order Alismatales; family Araceae; genus Colocasia; species Colocasia esculenta. The sequence goes on from CM024757.1 coordinate 54,200,684, forward strand.
CATTTCCAACACTATACTACGTCTAGTTTCTAACTAGACAAGCTTGAATTGCAAACTTCTTGTTTCACCTCGTTTGTTTGGTTTATAAACCACTATGAGAACTCCAATTAGACTCTTCCATTTGTTATAAAACATGTCTTGGTTTATAGGTTCTATAATTAGGATGTTTAGATCAGATTTACAAATCATTTCTGAAGTTCTGCAGCTACCTGTAGACAGCCAGCCCAAAGCTGTCGACAGGCGCATGTCTTCCAGAACTCCAGGATTCTGGACTGTGTGGATCTGTCGACAGATCCCCTGGTTGCTGTCGACAGATACACACAGTCCAGCAAACCTGGGTTCTGTCTGTAGCCATCTGTCGACAGCCCCTTTCTTACCTGTCGACAGCTATGACCCTGATTCGAATTTCAGCACTTTTTCATGTGCAAATCATTGCTTAAACTTCACCCTATTAGCCTACCATGTTACCCTCATATTTACTTTGATATTTACTGTCATTCTACTATAAAGATCACCCACTTTGGATACCTTACTCATCATACAATTATCCTTGAAACTGTCAACTCCGAATGGTACTCCGTTGAGTCCATTCTCCTGTATTCAGCAACTAAGTTCATATTACTTGATGACTTGAGAGTTCAAAGGCTTGAACACCTTGTGAGATATGATAAATTTATGATGATGACATTTATTGGGTCCTTGGACCCCACCTGACTGATATGCCTGTGCAAATAGGGCTGGTCCAGTCCTGGGAGGAGCACCCGAATTCATTACGGGCCGTACGGAAGTGATAAGGATACCAGGATGTTTGGCATTGCATCACTATTTCCTGATTATGGTCATCATACTTCCTGTATTGTGTGCACTGATATATGAACCAATTCTTGAGCTATATACTTGAGCATGACCTGAGTTTTAGTATCACTGTATCAAGCTACTATTCTGAGATCTGGTATTACCTCTTTGATGTCCGTTCGATCCTTGTCTTAGAGAGATAAGGACACCAAGATGTTTGACATTGCATCACTATCTCCTGGTTATGATCATCCTACTACCTGTCCTGTGTGAATATTTATATGATTCCAAACATGAGCCTTTATATGAATTTCTGAGTATGCCTATGTTTTCATACTACTGTTATACATTCACTGACATGTTATCTGACCCTGTTCTTGATACCATTCATGTTCTTACCTAAATTATCATGTGTTCCTGATCCTTTGATTTATGGATTTGAATTCTACTGGGCTAGTTAGCTCACCCATCCTTCCCTTTTCAGGTAATCAAGATGAGGGAGAAGTATAAAATGGGCTGTGTGCAGAGTGGACACTGATGACGAGTCAACCAACCATTTACTGCTTTAGTTGCGTACTTGTAAAATGTTATGAGTAGTAGCTACTCATCCTTACTCCTCACTTAGTGTGTAATGAGGAGCTTTATGTAATAAGACTTCCGCAGACTGCGTTATAATGAATAAACATTAATGTTATTACTTTGTGCCTGTTTTCTGTCATTTCCCAATAAATAGCCTTTTATTAGGACGTGACACAATGTCTCACTGCGACTTCTGTATAGTCGAAGTTCATCAAGCATCTCTTATCTTTGACTCCGACTTCAGAAAAGTCGAAGTAACCTATATCAACTTCTGTGTACTTGACACTTATAATTTTTTATGATAATCTGTCATTCCACAGAATCCATGAAATCTTAATCTTGTTTATTTCATGTTATTTGTTATTCCAATAGGATCCTTTACAGAATGAACAACACTTACATATCTTATAGAATAATGCTTTTCTATCTACCACCATTTAGATTTTCTGTTAATTAGGTAAAATTATATTCAAAATGACCACACAAATCATCTTTGATAAGATCTAAAACAATTATACAAAATGGTCTCTTGCTTTCTGTCAAAAGCTTAGTCCTTTCTATTTTGACAGAAGATATATGTTGGTAGGTATAAGCAGCATGGGCTATCTGTCAGAACCCACCTACCATACCTACTTTTTGTCGAAAATTCCTTATTTTCATGATACAATTGTCTGTCTGCTCTTTAATGCACTGAATATCTGTCCATCTGAGGTTCTTTGTACTTTACATATATTTCCATCTCACCTACCTCCGAAAGGACAAAGGTACCTGTGCGTCCTTACCTTGCAGACAATTAGATAACTACAGAAGCTAGTTTACAGATCATTAATAAAAGCTGTCTATCAAGCCATGAAGCTATCTACATAGCCTGAAGACGTTGGAACTCCAAAAGCTGAAAGACTGATGAATATAACAGAAGTCTCAAAGTGTCTACATCCAAGGATCAATGGCTATTCTTCAAACGGCCAGTTTTCTAACAGATAGCTTCAAATGAGAAATTAATTCTTCTGAAGCACATATATAGAAGCTGGAGTTTGAACAAGAAGACACCACCAACCCAGCAATGCACACAACTCCCATCTGATTTTGCAAGCAAGAGTCTTCACAAGTCTTCTACTGAAGTGAAAGAAAGAGAGCTGCTTCTTCATTCCACGACTTCCAAGCTACATAGTTCCTTAGAAGTCTTTTTTGTTGGGATCGGATAGGTGATTGAATCAATGTTGATTACGACTGTGTGTGTATGGCAGTGGAATTAAAAAGAGTAACACACACAAGTCAATTAGATCAAGTTGTGGTGTGTGAGAATAGAGTGAAATGAGACAACAAGCCACAATCAAACCATAGTGCACAGAGAATTTTAAGGTGGTTCGGAGAACACAACTTGTGTCTCCTACGTCCACCTCCCCACGACGGAGGAAACACTAGCACTAGTTTGAACAACCTGGAGCATGACGACTCCAACCCTTTAAGTATGACGACTCAAAGAAACACCTAGGAGATAGGCACGACGACCTACTCCATAGACCACTTGTGAGTTTAACAACTCACAAGCAATTGAGCACGACGGCTCAAACACCAGAGCACTACGGCTCCAAACCTAAGTACACTGTACTCAAAACCTTTGGACCATGAAGGATCCAAGTCTTTCTAGAACAAGCTCAACCAGAGAATAGATCCTCTAGCAAGATCTATCTCAGTATTGTTGGGTTATAATGTGAATGATGACATGTGCATAAATGTTTTTGATGATGTGTGACATAATTGATGTTGTCTTAATGTTGTAAACATGATAAATATGACAAAGACATGAATGAAATGATCAAGTATGCAAATGCCTTGATGAACACCTATGTATTCACTGTATCTCACTTATAATGTCTTTTGATGCAGGTGTGAAGACACACAAGATAAGCAACAAAATTCAAGTGCAAAAGAACAAGAAAAACACTTCAAATGGTAATGTGTCGACAGCCAGGAAGTTCCCTGTCGACAGATAGACCCACCCAGAACAAACAAGCTACTGGAAGCACAATTTAAGCAGTAGTTGTCGACAGATGAAATGTACCTATCGATAGATACAGGTTGCCTGTCGACAGCCAACAAATCACTTGTCGACAGATAAGGCCTTCCAGCAACACCATGGTTATGGAAACCAGATCTTAACAGTAGCTATCGACAGCTATGAAGTTCCTGTCGACAGATGAAGAGAAAAGTCAGATCCGATGGTCAAGATATGTTCTATATTGGGGTGATCCCTTCAAGCACGACTCTCCATACTTGGACACCCATATATATAGGTCATATGAAGGTACTTTTGCAGCAAGAAGCCACCATACCAAAACCCTAAGCAAAACCCAAGAGAAAGACTTCTCCCTGCTTCTCTGCTTCAACCCCCCATCTTGTTCGTGGAAGATCCATCTCACGAGCGGAGTTGAAGCATGTTCGTCCTCGGTTCAAGTTTCGTCTTCATCACGTGGTTGTCGATGATGTGAAGTTTGAAGTCTTCTGGAAGAACTCACTGAAGAGTTCACATCTTGGATTTGATCCTCAACTCTGAACTCTTCTTCTGTTCTACTTTTCATATCTCTGTGTGTGTGGTAGTGGTTCAAGCGTTCCTTGTGCTTGATCCACATGTGGATTGTTGTTCTAATTGCGTGTTTGCATCAGACAACGTGCGTGTGTGTGGTTGTAGAGTTGAACTCACTGATAAGCAGTCTTTCTGTGTGTGTGTGTGGACGGTGGACGTAGGATACACAAGTTGTGTACTCCGAACCACCTTAAATCTTCATGTCCTGTGGTTTGAACATTTCACGGTAGATGTTTGGTAGGCACGTTGATTATTCACACACTAGATAGGTTGGTATTCGTTCTACTCACAATCAGCACACACATCATAGTTCGAATTCAATACATATCTGATTAAGATTTTATCAAGTCAGTGTTGGATCAAAAAGAAGGTCATAGTCCCTTCTAGATTACTGCTTTAGATAATTTCGCGCATCTTTCAATTGGTATCAAAGCGAGGTTTCTCTGATTTACTGCTTTAATAGCTTGATCTCACGATCAGGAGAAATTCAGTCTCATGGAAACTAACAAGGGATTTATGGCTGAAGGGCACTCAGTGTCCAGGTCTCCCTTCTTTGATGGCACTGACTATACGTATTGGAAAAATCGTATGCAGGTTTTTCTGAGAGCTCAGGACTATGAGCTATGGAAGATCGTCAGCAAGGGGCCTTATGAGCTACCTGTTGACGAAGATACATGGACAAGAGAGCCAATCCGCAAAGGCACCTTGAATTGGAGCGCATTGAACATGATGCAGTGCGCCGTGCATCCGAAAGAATATTCGAGGGTCTCCAAATGCAAGTCAGCAAAAGAAATGTGGGACAAACTAGAGCTCATTTACGAAGGTACGTCTGAGGTAAGGGAAACTAAAGCTAGCATGTTAGTATCTGAATATGAAATGTTTAAGATGAAAAATGAAGAAACAATTTTAGATATGTTTGCTAGATTTATGATCATAATAAATGGCTTGAAAGGTCTTAAGAAAGAGTACAGTGAAAGTGACTTAGTTAGGAAGATACTTCAGTCTCTTCCATCCACTTGGCATACTAAGGCTACAGTCATTGAAGACACTAAAAACCTATCAACAATGAAATTGGATGAATTGATAGGATCCCTGATGACCTACGAGATAAATCTGAAAAGAAAAGAAATTAAGGTTAATCCTAGAAAATCCATTACTTTAAAAGCCTGTAACAAAAGTTCTTCAAGTTCCAGGAAAGAGGTTCAGGAGGAAAGTGATGAATTTGAAACGTCTAGTGATAGTGAGAATGATGAAATGGCCATGCTCACTAGACAGTTGAAAAAATTCTTCAGGTTTAAAAAGAAAGGCTCAGGTAACTTCAAAACTTTTCAAAAGAAAGATTTCTCAAATAAGTTTGAGTCTAATAAAAAATCTGACATGATTGTGTGCTATGAGTACAAGAAACCTGGGCACATGAGAGGTGAATGTCCAGAGCTCAAGAACAAGCTGAAGAAGGACAAGTTCACCTTCAAGAAAGCCAAGGCAATGATGGCGACTTGGAGTGATGAAGAAGAAGATGAGAATACACAAGGAAGCTCTGGAGATGAAGAAATTCAGTGTTTAATGGCTAGGAGTGAGGACTCCAATGAGGTAAACTCTTCCTTTGAAAATTATTATGTTGATGAATGGGAAGAAGCATACACCTTATTGTTTCAGAAATTTTATGAATACAAGTTTGAAAATAAAGCGCTGAAAAAGAAGATCACTTCACTTGTTCATAGCACATCCAATGATGAACATATTACAATTCTATCTAAAGAAGTTGAGCAACTGAAAATTGAAAAAGAAAGTTATCTTACTGAAATGGATTGCATTAAAGAAAGACTCCAGGAAAATGTAAAAGAAAAACAAGTCCTAAATACACTTGTAGAAACTCTTCAACATGATAATCAAGAGATCCAAAAAAAGATGGAAAAAGCTAAAGAGGAACTCAAAGGAAAAACAGAAGATCTCTCATGATTTGTAAAAGGAAAACAAAATCTTGTTGCAGTGTTGGGAGCTAAAACAAATGTAACAAGGCACGGGCTTGGGTTTCAACCGAAAAAACAAAAGAAACTTGGAGAAAAATTGATCACATCTTTTGTTGAATGCAGTCCAAGTACAAGTAAACAAGCTCAAACCAAAAGCAAGAATGCTCAAGTTAAAGGTAAGAAATTGCAAAACAAACAAATGCCTTCATCTGTTCAACACACTAAGAGAACTGTCGACAGACCCAAAGAGATCTGTCGACAGGCTTGAAAATTTACAGATAAAAGAATGCCAAACAAGCATCAAAAAGGCCAAAGGCAATCACAAGCTCAACACAACACAAAAAGAAATGTCTTGAGTAAAACTCTATCATGCAATTACTGTAAAAAACTTGGCCATACTGAAAAACAATGTTGGAATAATTTAAACAAATTGAAATACAAACAAGTTTGGATTCCAAAGCATTTACTTTTTGGCATGAATGAAAAATTGGGACCCAAAGTAATTTGGGTACCAAAACCTCTTGTATGATCCATCTATGCAGAAATGCCTAGTAGCTCAAAATCAAAACAAATAGTACTTGGATAGTGGCTACTGGAGGTATATGACGGGCGACAAAGAAAAATTCTGTTTGCTGGTGGAAAAAGACGGAGGTCAAGTTGTCTTTGGAGGTAACAATAAGGGCCAAATCATTGGCACAGGTAAGGTAGGTAAGTATGCCTCTAACTAAATAGACAATGTTCTGTTAGTTGATAGTCTCAATCACAATTTGCTTAGCTTCATACACACTGAAAAACAATTGGCAGATATCTTCACCAAACCCTTGTCTAAAGATAGGTTCACATCATTGAGAAGAGAATTGGGCTTATGCAAAATGCAATGAAACTAATACCAAATTTTAATGTAAATGATCTTTGTGCGTAATGACTATGTGGTATATCAAATGGTGACATGTGGAAGAATAAGTCAAGCTTGTTCGAAAACTATCATTATGCGTGAGGAAACATCCTCCGCCAAGTATCCATAGTCAATTTGCACATAAAGGTCATCAACTTCAAATGAGGTATTCAGTTTTGGCTCATTTATTTTTGAAATAGAATGAAATTCTGTGCTCATATGCTTATGAATATCTCTTCTTTATGCAAATGCTTGCCATGGATGTGAAAAACATTGCTTGAAATAATTGAATATGTTTTACACACATGCACACACTATGGGGGAGTAAGTCTAGGTAGGTTGAGTGAAATTCATGAGAGATATCATTCATACTCATTGTGTCATTATTTCTAAAAATCTTGGTCTTCATGTCACTCAATTCAGTGCCTTAAAACTCATTTTCCAAGTACCTGTCGATAGCCAGAACACCAGCTGTCGACAGATCCCCTTATCCAGAACCACAATACTTCTGTGAAACAACAGCTGTCGACAACCCCTTCTTCAGCTATCGACAGATGGGCTCTTCCAGAACACCAGTTCTTTTGTTTCTCAGTAGCTGTCGACAGCCACATTCTTGTTGTCGACAGATGCCCTTCAATTGTGAAATCTTCAAATTTTCTTAGAAATTCTTCATGAGTATGTTCAATACTTTTGTGCAAGGGGAGAATTTGGATTTATTGTTCATTACAACCTTTCATACTCACATAGTATCAAAGACATTGCCTTAATCACAATGATTTTGATATAATACTTTGTGCTTGAGTCTAGATTGTGTCATCTAGAAAATATTGAACAAATCTAATAGCTTTAACCTAACTCACTTGAATAACTCCTTTGTGGATGATCATGTTTCTAAATGGATTGACAAGTAAGAAGGTTACTGAACTTAATGTTTTTACATTGGCCTTTGACCTTAAATAACCCTTTGAACTTGATTTTCAATTTTAAATAAAAAAGGGAGAAAAGCTACCTATTTCTAAACTCAAAAGTTCAAACAAAAATTATATGAAATGGGATAAAGGCATAGCAATGTTAAGCATCACTGAGTAACCGGGGACATGGGCATCACAAATATCTGTCTTCACGTCAAAAAGTCCGTTCATTATCTCTGCACAATGGTATGATGGTCACTCACACTGAGTAACTGGGGGTACGGGCATCACAAATGTCTACCTTCACGTCAAAAGGTGAAAATGATCCTAATTACCACTTTTCCCACTTTAACTTGATAACAGAAATTGTTCAATGCTTGAAATAGAGTGAAGCCTCCATGATTTGAAATCAAGGGCAATGGGTTGTCTATTGTCAATTGTTCATGTCGACATTGCCTTCATTTACCAACTGAACATCACCCACTAAGGTATATGATTTTCTTCAATGGTTTTATTCAAAGGGGTTTTCTTAGTTTCATATGTTTTTGAATGGTGTCTTCTAAATGCCATAACTTAAGATTCCCGAAGTATTATCTCTTAACCATTGTAGAATTTTTATGTGTCTTCATACTTGTGTTTATGACACTTTGTAATGGGTATAAACTTATTCTCAACCTTAAAATCCAATTTGAACACTCATTCCCCACTTAAATTCCTCAAAATTCTATTCTGGGACAAAACTGCTTAGTAGTTGTCGACAGCTGACTGGGCGCCTGTCGACAGCCATTTTCCTGGGCGGTTCAGAAGCCCAACCGGTGCCACCTTTGGCCGACTTTTATGGGTCCCCCTTCTTTCAAACTCTTTCTAAATGTCTTTAAAAGGGAACCCACACCCCTTCACCCTCTCACCTTCCTCCAAAAGGTGCTCTCATCCTTATTTCAACCCTAAACCCTCCTTCCAGGGCACCAACACCCAGATTTCTTCTCTTCCTGCTTTCTCTTTCTCCTGTCATCCTTCCCTACCAGGATCATATCTACCATGAGCATCACCTTTTTCATGGCTCCCAAGGGCAAATGTCTCGTTCCTCGTCGGCATCCTGCCTCTTCTGAAGTCGGCGAAGGTGCCAGGGCACCAGATGAGCGCAGGAGCAAGCATCGGGATGACCATCTTTTGGAGCTCGTTGTTCCCTAGGGTTTCCACCTTACCAGGGTTCGGGGAACCTTCCAGTGCTTCATGCAACCACGCTATGTGGATTTTGTCTCCCTCGAAGACATGTTCCCAGGTCTGCAGCCCCTCTTCGATACCCAAAGCTGGACCGTCTTTTTGTACTCCCACAACCGGTATTTTCTGACCATGCATTGTGATGCAGTTCTGTAACAATTTGGGAAACTCAGCTCATGATGAGCTATACACCACGGTGAGAGGTACTCCCTTCCAGATCACACCCAACCTCATCACCTGTGCCTTGCATCGTATGATTCTACCAAGGATCATATGAAACTAAATGCCAACACCTTCCCTCCAATTCACTGTCTCATTCATCACATCTTCACCACCATGGTTGTGCCAAAGGATGGCAGTCGAAAACTTGTGACCGAAGTTCACAAGTCCCTCTTCTACTTCTTGCTCAAAGCCCAGCAGATTAATCTGCCTATTCTGATGCTTGACCCTCTCAAACAATGCTTTCTCAATCCAAAGAGGTCAATGCCCTACGCCTTCCATATCACCTCACTCTTATCCTTCATTGGCATTCCCATTTCCGATGATGAATGTATCTTTCTCAAATCCCGCAACTCCTTTGACCTTACTGCGGCCCATAGGATGGGTTACAAACTTGTTGATGGGAGAGTCACCAGGACTCTCAAGGGCAAGGAGTAGGATATTGAAGAAGAGTCAACTGAAGATGCTGAAGATGATGAAGACTCCCAACCAGAGCCTATGGATGCTCATGGAGGTGATGAAGATGCTCTTGAAGATCAAGCACCACCGGCTCAAGCACCATCTCTTCGGGATTTTCTAGCCGGTCAGATGGCCCAAATGCAGCAACGCATCACTACTGGCTTTGATCAACACAATGCCCACTTTGATCATCTGGATGCACAAGTTAACATCAGGATGGATGCACTTGCTGATTCTCATGTTCAAATTCAGCATCGGCTCACTCGGCTCTCTACTGAGTTTCATGAGTTCCGTCATCCCCCTGCTCCTCGGAATGATGATGTTTAGAGAGTCTAGGATTTAGTGTGGGGTTATCTGTTTGTTTTTTCTTTTCACTAGGATTGGGTCATGAGTTTGTTCGTTCAGTTAGTTATGTCATATCCCATCTTTTGCTTTTATTTATTTCATGTAATGGATGTCCTTGTTGTCACTGTGTGTACATAAAGTTCAATGAATGAAAACACAGTTCTTTGCTTCATTCTTATCCATGTGTGCATGAACTATCTTTTTGAATGTTGTCAAAAGGCGAAGAAACATCAATTGCAAATTTTGTCATCATAAAAAAGGGGGAGAATGTTGGGTTATAATGTGAATGATGACATGTGCATAAATGTTTTTGATGATGTGTGACATAATTGATGTTGTCTTAATGTTGGAAACATGATAAATATGACAAAGACATGAATGAAATGATCAAGTATGCAAATGCCTTGATGAACACCTATGTATTCACTGTATCTCACTTATAATGTCTTTTGATGTAGGTGTGAAGACACACAAGATAAGCCACAAAATTCAAGTGCAAAAGAACAAGAAAAACACTTCAAGTGGTCATGTGTCGACAGCCAGGAAGTTCCCTGTCGACAGATAGACGCATCCAGAATAAACAAGCTACTGGAAGCACAATTTAAGCAGTTGCTGTCGATAGATGAGATGTACCTGTCGATAGATACAGGTTGCCTGTCGACAGCCAGCAAATCGCCTGTCGACAGATAAGGCCTTCTAGCAACACCATGGTTCTGGAAACCAGTTCTGAACAGTAGCTGTCGACAGCTATGAAGTGCCTGTCGACAGACGAAGAGAAAAGTCAGATCTGATGGTCATGATATGTTCTATATTAGGGTGATCCCTTCAAACACGACTCTCCATACTTGGACACCCATATATATAGATCATATGAAGGTATTTTCGCAGCAAGAAGCCACCATACCAAAACCCTAAGCAAAACCCAAGAGAAAGGCTTCTCCCTGCCGCTCTGCTTCAACCCTCCGTCCTGTTCGTGGAAGATCCATCTCACGAGTGGAGTTGAAGCCTGTTCGTCCTCGGTTCAAGCTTCGTCTTCATCACGTGGTTGTCAACGATGTGAAGTTTGAAGTCTTCTGGATGAACTCACTTAAGAGTTCACATCTTGGATTTGATCCTCAACTCAGAACTCTTCTTCTGTTCTACTTTTCATATCTCTGTGTGTGTGGTAGTGGTTCAAGCGTTCCTTGTGCTTGATCCACGTGTGAATTGTTGTTCTGATTGCGTGTTTGCATCAGACAATGTGTGTGTGTGTGGTTGTAGAGTTAAACTCACTGATAAGCAATCTTTCTACGTGTGTGTGTGTGGACGATGGACGTAGGATACACAAGTTGTGTACTCCGGACCACCTTAAATCTTCGTGTCCTGTGGTTTGAACGTTTCACGGTAGATGTTTAGTAGGCACGTTGATTATTCACACGCTAGATAGGTTTGTATTCGTTGTACTCAGAATCAGCCCACACATCATAGTTCGAATTCAATACATATCTATTTAAGATTTTGTCTAGTCAGTATTAGATCCAAAAGAAGGTCATAGTACTTTTAATTGGTAGTAATCTATTCAACCCCCCTTCTAGATTACTGCTTTAGATAATTCCACGCATCTTTCAAGTATAGATGAAGAAAATAGAATAGACAGAATTTGATGATCTGTGTAGAATGCATATACAGATCACAGTGAAAACTAGATGAATTACAGACTCTAAGTTGATTCCAAGCTTTTCAGATCTGTCTTCATCATGAACTCCTCCTCTTATTCTCCTTCTTTTTCTCGTTCGTCTTCTTCCTGGCGGCGATGCTCTGCTCGCTTCCTGGACACAGATCCCCCTTTTCCCTCTCTCCTCCTTTTCTAGGAATTGTATGAGTTCGGTCGATTTTGGAGTACGAGGATCATGGATATTTATACCCCCATATTGTTAGGAACGGATGGGTGGAAGGATCAGATCTAGAATGGGGGGTTGAATAGATCTAATACCAATTAACGCGAAAGCTTAAGCAATTTAAAATTACTTCGAATCAGAGATCAAATCACCCAATCAATTTACTAATCTGAAGTGTGATTAGAGTGTGAGCAAATCAATTAGTAGTGTGAACGAAATCCCTATGCATGCATCTAGCGAGATACAAAGGCAAACCACAAATCAAACCAATGCACAGAGGATTTTTTAGGTGGTTCGGAAATCACCTCCAGTGACTCCTACGTCCACCCCTCACACAGTGAGGCCACACTACTCAAAACCCTGAGTACAACTCACACAGGAGCACAACGACTCCAAACACCCTTGAGCACAACGACTCAAGAAACACCTGGAGCACGACGACTCCAAACTGAGCACGACGGCTCAAATAACAACCGGAGTACGACGAATCCAAATTGAGCACGACGGCTCAAACTACACAGTAAGTACGACGACTCACAAACTACTGAGCTCGACGGCTCACAAACAACCTGCTAGAAAAACACAAGACTCAGATCCTCTAGCAACAGATCTAGTCCAACAAGAGTCAATTCATGAGACTTATGCAACAACCCATACACAATCTCAGAATTACTCAGAAGAGAAAAATAAAGATGAGAATTGTATTGATAGATTTTCTCTTCAGATGTACTCCCTTGTAGAAGGTCGAATTGTGAAGGTCTTTGATCTCTGGAAGTTCCTAGGCGATGCTCTGCAATCTGATCTTTAGGATCTTCCTTGAATTCTTCACAAGAGTCGGCTTCTACTTGATCTGCTTCCTTGAGGTGATCCAATTGCTTCTTCAACGATCAATCTCCACTTCTCATGCTTGAACAGATGAGAATTTGGCTTGAGGAAGCACCAGGAAGACAAGAACAGGGAGGAGAAACCTTCTAGCCGCCAACAAGACTTCTGGGAGGCTCTGAAAGGGTTCTTGCGTGTTGGATAGCCAATAGGAGGGTATTTATACTCCTAATAGTCCATATGTACCCTTGGGGGTCGTGGGCACACGATCCAAGGCTAATCCAACAGTTCCCTAGGGTGCCACGTGTCTAGGACAAAGTTTAAGTCACAGAGATTCCGGAGTGTGTCGACCTGCCCATGAGGTGTGTCGACACACTATCCCAGACTGGCAAATCAATTCCCTGGGAGAGGTCTCCAGTGTCGACCTGAGATGATCCAGTGTCGACACCATGTCCCAGACTGCAAAACAGGCCTTCTGGGAAGCCTCTCTAGTGTCGACCTGATATCATCTCGTGTCGACCTGCTTTGGCCATCTGACAAACAGGCCTTTTGGGAGAGCCGTCTAGTGTCGACCTGCCTGCATTTGGTGTCGACCTGCTTTAGCTTTCTGAACAACAGGCCTTCTGGGAAGGCTCTCTAGTGTCGACACTATCTGATTTAGTGTCGACCTGAGATGGAAGCCTGTTAACATATTTAACAGATCTGTCTCTAGTGTCGACCTGCCCTGGACTAGTGTTGACACTAGTTGATCTTTTCTTCACATTTCTGCCTTTGCTCTGAGCCATTGTGTCGACACCATTGATGGTTGTGTCGACACTACCTTTGCAAGAAAATGTTTGTCCCTGAGAAAATAACACATAAATCATTAGTTAAATGTATTATCATGAATATAAATGATAAATATGCTTGGAAACATGCTTTTTGAATATTGGTAATTCCGGTGATGTATTTCACATATTCCAATTTTTATGCATTAAAATCACAGCTTGTCATCATCAAAATATGAGGGGAAATGACTTGTTTTCACACTCAACCCAACAATCTCCCCCTTTTTGATGATGGCAACCTTAAAACTATATAGAAGTGAAGTTTTGATGAAAAGTGATTTTAAGCACCTTTGGTTATTTAACACTCAGTTAGAAAGGCATTGATTGATTGAGTGATGTTTTATTTCTTTTTATTCAAACTTGTCAAAGACCTTTGAACATTTTTTAGTAACATTTGAAGATCACACACATGAAAGACACAATGTTACTAGAAGTGAATTATTTGCACAAAGAAGTCAAGCAGCTTGACAAGCAATCATCACATTCACATTCATTCAAAAAAGTTTTCAATCGCATTGAAGACACAAAGATTTCTATTCATTTCATTCACAAAATATGAACATTGCAATCTTCAAAAAACACATTAAAAAACATTACAAGTTCTTGCAATCTTCTCCCCCTTTGACATCATCAAAAGAAATTACATTAATGGGGAGGAGGAGGAGGAGGAATGGGTATCAATATGGTCTCAATATCTGTCAGTCTCTTTTCCATTGAAGTTAGACTAAACTTCATTTGAGCTTGGATAGTTGAGAGTCTTGTGTGCAAAAGATGTTCCATCCTCTCTGAATTCTCTGACATTGAAGCTTGAAGTGCACTGAACTCATTTGACACTGGCTATGAAGATGAAGAAGAACCAACTGACCAACCAGGCCTATTCAAAACTTTGAATTCTCTCTTAAGTGCAGACATCTCTTCATCAATGTGAGCAGATAGATTCGTCATGCTCTCCAAGTCATCTACCAAATGTGTAAAAGATAGTCTTGTTTTTGAAATCTGAGAAAGTGTCTCCTTTGTGTTGAAGACATCAGCTTGGGAATTTGCCAAAATTCCCTTAAGAACTGTTTCCAACTTCTCTTGATGTTCTTTAAGATCAACTGAAGCACTTGCCAAAGTGCCAATCAGCCTGTTGAATCTTTGGGTTGCATGGTCAGAGGCTGCTTTCTGATCAATGAATTTGGCAGAGACAGTGTTCTCCAACCTCTGAATCCTCAACTCAAAATTTTCTGACATAGTTTGAATAGAGGTGTTCAAAGCATCAAATTTGTCATTCAAAAAGGTGTATAACTCTGGTGGAACAGAAGGTCCACCAAAGGATGAGGATGCATGAACTGGAGGTTATGGAGAAAAGGATGGAATTTCATTTTCAAGGTTCATGGAGGAGGAGGGTTGAAGTTGAGGTGAATGAGGGGCAATAAATGGTTCATCAACTTGAGCTACCACAGGAGGCTGATCCTCATTCATTGGAGGCTGGTCCTCATGCACTTGAGGCTGATCCTCTGGAGCTGGAGGCTGATCCTCTTGCACTGGAGGCTGTTCCTCTTGGACCACAGAGGCCTCTACTGCAGCTGGCCCTCTCCTCACCTGATCACCCACAATCCTAAAGCCCATAAATTTTTGAACATGCTTAAAGAAATAGATGTTGGACTTAGGAATTTTCTCAGACTTCTCATTCTCAAGAGACATACCAAAGTGTTTGAAGACTTGAGTCAAATGAGCTGCATAAGGAAGTGATCTATGCAAATCTGCCCTAGTGGTCTCAGAGATAATCTGGTACATGATGACATGGAGGTTTATCTTGATGTCCTTGCTCATACAATATGGCACAAACCTTTGAATATCTGTGAGCCTGTCCCTCCCACCACCTTGGGGTGTGATGATAGTAGTAAGCATGTGATGGGTAAGCCTCAACACAGGTGGAAAAGTGTTGGTGTTGAATTTGGTAACATGGGTTTGCTTAGGATCAGACTCATCTGCCTACAATCCAGTCAAGATGGTGTAGGCTTCATGAAGGTCAAATTCAAAGTTGTGGTAGTCTTCTCCTTCATCTGGAATTTTGAATATGGTAGCTGCTATGTCTGTTGGCATATCTATCTCAATTCCTTTGACCTTTGACTTGTACCCTTCATCAATGCATTCCAAATTCATATAAAATTCCTGGACAAGTCTAGGGTATATGATGCGAAATTCTGAGATAAAGGATTGCCAAGACTGGAATTTGAAGAAATTTATGACCTCAGGAAAAGCAGCAATCAGCTCACTGTTATCCAAGTCCACTGCCCTGGGTTTCAAGATGGTCTTCCCTGCACTAAGTGGTTTGGAAGGATTTCTCTTAGGAGGCTGGGAAGATTCTGAGGATGAAGATGTGGACTTCTCAGAGGCTTCAGGAGAAGAATCCAGGATTTTCCTCCTAGGGTACATAGACCCTCGACCTTGACTAGAAGAGGATGCCCTACCTCTCTTAGCAGATGAAGACCCTGGCTGCTCTACAGGATCATGGCGTCTCTTGGTTCTCCTCTCAGTAGGAGGATCATCATCCGCCAGAATGGGCCTTGCCGTAGCGCTTGCTCTTGCTCCACGGCAAGGGGCTTGCTTGTGTGCCATGGAAGCAATAGAGTGGAATAGGAGATGATGGAGAGAGAGGAAGGAGAGAAGACGTATGGAGATGGAATGGAGGAGGGAAGAGGTGGAAAGGGGATTCAAAATCCTGCCAGATTCCAGGAAGAAGATGACCATCGGGTCGACCTGGAGAAGAAAAAGGGGTTTTAGGATAACCTACCCCGCAGGAACAGCAAATCCTTAACCGGTACCCATGACAAAAAAGACTCTAGCAGGGGGGTCAGTGTCGACACTAGAGGAGGTGAGTGTCGACCTGAGTGAAAGTGTGTCGACACTAGATGGAGTAGTGTCGACCTGGCCTGATGAAAATTTAAGATTTGAGTGTGGGAAAAATTATGTGACCTTTGGGATATCTTTATAATGATAAGCAATGGGTGGAATAATCATTTCAAGGATTTTTAAGAGGCTAAAAAATTCAGTTGTTAAATTTTGCAATAATTCAACACAATTCAAGTTTTACACAATATCCAATAGGATATGAGCATTCAGTGACTTGAGTCATTAAAATGATGATTTGAGGGATATAATACATTTAACAATCAACTACACACTACCATATTCTTCAAGTCCAAAGAAAAAAAAAAATTCTTTTAGACTGAAGTCAAGTGTGTTGAAAATAAACAACTTTTTAAGATAACTTGATGATGGATAAGAATGATTCTTTTAAAACATTTCTCCAATGATATAAACATTTTTGTTTTTGAAACAAACTATCAAATGAGATACATCTTGTTCACTCAAGAACTAATACTTTTCACACACTATAGTCCCTGGATACTAAAGATTTATCCATTATCAAGTCTCAAAGGGGTAAATGATGACCTTTTGACATGAAAATATACGTTTTTTAGACGCCAATATTTCCAGTTACTCAGTCATCATCAAAAAGGAATAGGACATATTTATTTTGCTTTTCATTTATTTTTGATTTTGAACCCCTTGAACAGAGATAGCATTAGTGCCTCATGACATACATGGCACTTCATTCATTATGAAGGTGTGCAGTTTCTCAGCACATGTGCCATTGCTCTTTTGAATTGACAAATTTTGGAGATTTTTGATAAAAAAGACATCATCTATATCCAACATCAATTGCAAACAAAAACATGTTTAGATTCAAGGCACACATTATCCTTCAGTCTTTGAAAGAAATCTGAATTTCTATAGTTTTGAAGAATATAGGTGAGAGTTGACAAATGAATATAGTAGATCACTCAAAGGATCATTTTGAGACTCTAGACACCTGAATGAGGACATCATGCAAGGAAATTGATGTAATGCAAGAAAAGTTTTGAATTTTTCAAAAGATATGACTTGTGAATTCTCTAGCTCCCCTTGAGATGAGGATTTCAACCACTTTTCATCAGAATAAAGATATGCAAGTTTTTTTTAAAATCAGGAAAGATTCTCTTTAAACAATAAAGGCTCCCCCTCAATAATTGCATTTTTATTTCTTGGTACTTGGCGGAGACACATACTCTCGCATAGTGAAAGTGTCCAGACAAGCAGAACTTGTCCTTCTTCAAATCACCATTTGATATACCAAGAAGTTCAACACAATGTGAGTTGAAGAGTTCATTGTCAAAAAGAAATAGAAGTGAAATAAAGAGAGATATGATCAGTATGAATCAAGGAAGCAAATGAATATGATGATGCAGAGAACTCCCCCTCAGAAGATGCTTAACACTCAACCCAATCCCAATGGACATTTACAAAGACCAAGTTCTCTCCTTAAAGATGAGAATCTACTGTCAGGAAGGGGTTTGGTGAAGATGTCAGCAATTTGTTTTTCAGTTTCTATGAAGTGGAGTTCAAATGATTTCTTTGCTACCTCATTTCTCAAGAAATGATGAATCAGACATGAAGGAATCTTTCTCCAGTATTTCACTCAAAGATTCTTTTGGCTCACTTCCCATAGGATATGCATGATTTGAAATGATCATACAAGCAATTCAGATATGCTCATTCAAAGTGGTTTGTAACGAAAGAGTATGAACATGATCAATCATGTATTAACAGGCAATTTATTACAAAAAAGATATTTTTGTACTTTTTCAAATTTACTCCCCCTTAATTTGTGCATGGAATGAAAAGGTTAGCATGCAATTCACACATGATTATGAGCACACTTAGCTTTAGGCATAACAAGACTTTTGGTACGTGGCGGAGTATTTTACTCACGCATAATGATAGCTTCCAAACAAGCATAACTTATTTTTCAACATGTCATCATTTGATATATCAAGAAGTCAAAGCAGTTAGTATGCACACAGGCTCATTGGAAGAGTTAAGCATGCATGATAACATAAACATGATTCCAGTTGTTATGACATAAAGTTCATTGATGGGAGTTGCATTGAAACACATTTCTCATTGTTCAGATAAAAATTAAACATTCATTCCAATTCAAGCAATTCAAGTTTGAAATGATAAAGAAATTTTACCTGAACAGTCTTCATTTCTTTCTCAAAGATTTTACCTGTGTTCTTCAGTCATTTCTAGTCTTGCATAGCCAATATCTTGAATCCATTTACAATGTATGGCTGCAAGACTTCTCAGCTTGCTGATCAAGCTGGTTTTGGGACCCACACTTGTTTGAGTCCTGCAATGAAATCAATGTTAGATTGTAACAAAGATTTCTGAATCCAACATGCTTTTAATTTTTGTATAGATGCATTTCTTTCATTGATAGAACTATGAGTAAAATTAGTTCTAGATTTTCTTTTTGCCTTGATCAATGCATCTATGTTTTCATGAAGTTTTCTATTTTTAGACTTTTTAATATGAGCAGAAATAAAATAATTTTGTGCAACATTTTTATGCTTATACACATGGAATTTCTAAACATTTTCAGTATGAACATGATGTTTATTCCTATGCGTATGAGCATGTGCATTAAACTGGAATTTCTGAGCATGCACAACAAAATCATTTCTGTACCAACAGTACTTAGAAATATGACCAATTTTATGACAATGAAAGCATTGGACTGATTTGGCATGTTTATTGAAATTTTGATTTATATTCCAGTAAAATTTGGTAAGATGACCAGATTTATTATAATTAAAGTAAATGAGAGCATTTTTTACCTGGTACTTACCTTGGCATGTATGCATTTGCTGAAATCTCCTTTTCATGTGAGGAGGCTCACCATGAGGAGAAGGAGGTACCTTCTTGTAGCTCTTGGCATGATATGAATTTGAAATTTGCCTTGGAGCTTTTTGGATTGATGGAGGAAGTAAATGAGTCCTCTTGACAGTAGCATTCCTCTCTTTCCCTGTCTGTTTCTGAACAAGAACTTTCACTAGCTTTTCATTAGACTTAGAAGAGTTCTTGTTTACAGCAGATTTAACAAATGTTAATTTTGTTTTGTTCTTATTTTTCTTATCTTTAACAGAAGCAAGACTTGTGTTCTTTAATTCATTTTGAAGCTTCTGTTTTTCTGATTTTAATGCAATTACTTCCTTTTCTAAAATTTGAAGCTTGTTTAGCATGACATCCAAGCCATTTTTCATCTTGTTCTTTTCATTTTCAAATTGAGCAATTTGTTTTTCCAAATCGGCGATTTTATTACTCAAATTGCTGCATTCATTGTCCAATGGTTTGTCATGGTACAAGCATTCAATCTTCCTTTTTAGGTGATGATTTTCTTCAACAAGTTGTTTACATCTTTCATTTATTTGATGATCATGAGCCATATTAGAGATTTGTTTATTTAATTGATCATTATCAAATTTGAAGTTGTTATTGAGATCAGTCAATTCTTCTTTTTCATTTTCCAGATCAATGACTTTTGATTTCAATAGCTCATGGTTTTCTTTCAATCCATTCAGTTTATTTTCACAGATTTGGAGTTCATCTTCCAAATTCTCTTTTTCAGAATTTAATTTTTCAACTTCATTTTTCAAATTATCATTTTCTTCTGAAGGATTCTTATCATTATTCTGGTGCAATTCAAGTGTATTTCTCAAGTTTTCACTTTCTTTATGGCAATGTTTTAAAGTTTTTTTCAAGTCTTTATTTTTAGTGTTCAGTTGTACATTAAGACTTTGCATCTTTTCACAGAATTTAATCAACTCAGCATAAGACATACTTTCATCTTCATCAGAGTCAGAATTAGAATACACAAATGGATTTGGAGTTGATTTACTTGACCTTTTAGACCCATTTGAACTCTTGTTTTCTGAAGAGGATGAAGAATGCTCTGAGCTCTTAGAATGTGCTGTTAGAGCCAAAACCTTATGAATTGTTGATTTTCTGGATTCATTGAGGCTCCTCTTTGCCATAAAGTACTTGTGAATTTCTTTTGCTCCTTTTCTTTGTGCTTCCTTTGAAAAACTTGATGAAGGTGAGACTGGTGATTTCTCTGAAATTATAACAGGAGATTCATGCAGATTAAATAGATTTACCATTATACAAAGACTCACAAAAGACTATTAGATCTAATCACAGTGAATCAATGTGACAAGGAATTAGATCAAACAATTAAAGTGGTTAATCTGCTCTAATGCCAAAAGGAGGAATCAGAGCGATTAAGCACACAGTTCAAGTAATTAACACAGAGATCAGCCAGAAGCAATCAAATCAGATCAGTAACAGACATTAACCCGCTCTGATACCAATTGTTAGGAACGGATGGGTGGAAGGATCAGATCTAGAAGGGGGGGGGTGAATAGATCTAATACCAATTAACGCGGAAGCTTAAGCAATTTAAAATTACTTCGAATCAGAGATCAAATCACCCAATCAATTTACTAATCTGAAGTGTGATTAGAGTGTGAGCAAATCAATTAGTAGTGTGAACGAAATCCCTATGCATGCATCTAGCGAGATACAAAGGCAAACCACAAATCAAACCAATGCACAGAGGATTTTTTAGGTGGTTCGGAAATCACCTCCAGTGACTCCTACGTCCACCCCTCACACAGTGAGGCCACACTACTCAAAACCCTGAGTACAACTCACACAAGAGCACGACGACTCCAAACACCCTTGAACACGACGACTCAAGAAACACCTGGGGCACGACGACTCCAAACTGAGCACGACGGCTCAAACAACAACCGGAGTACGACGACTCCAAATTGAGCACGACGGCTCAAACCACATAGTGAGTACGACGACTCACAAACTACTAAACTTGACGGCTCACAAACAACCTGCTAGAAAAACACAAGTCTCAGATCCTCTAGCAACAGATCTAGTCCAACAAGAGTCAATTCATGAGACTTATGCAACAACCCATGCACAATCTCAGAATTACTCAGAAGAGAAAAATAAATATGAGAATTGTATTAATAGCTTTTCTCTTCAGAAGTACTCCCTTGTAGAAGGTCGAATTGTGAAGGTCTTTGATCTCTGGAAGTTCCTGAGCGATGCTCTGCAATCTGATCTTCAGGATCTTCCTTGAATTCTTCACAAGAGTCGGCTTCTACTTGATCTGCTTCCTTGAGGTGATCTAATTGCTTCTTCAACGATCAATCTCCACTTCTCATGCTTGAACAGATGAGAATTTGGCTTGAGGAAGCACCAGGAAGACAAGAACATGGAGGAGAAACCTTCTAGCCACCAACAAGACTTCTGGGAGGCTCTGAAAGGGTTCTTGCGTGTTGGATACCTAATAGGAGGGTATTTATACCCCTAATAGTCCAAATGTACCCTTGGGGGTCGTGGGCACACGATCCAAGGCTAATCCAACAGTTCCCTAGGATGCCACGTGTCTAGGACAAAGTTTAAGTCACAGAGATTCCGGAGTGTGTCGACCTGCCCATGAGGTGTGTCGACACACTATCCCAGACTGGCAAATCAATTCCCTGGGAGAGGTCTCTAGTGTCGACCTGAGATGATCCAGTGTCGACACCATGTCCCAGACTGCAAAACAGGCCTTCTGGGAAGCCTCTCTAGTGTCGACCTGATATCATCTCGTGTCGACCTGCTTTGGCCATCTGACAAACAGGCCTTCTGGGAGAGCCATCTGGTGTCGACCTGCCTACATTTGGTGTCGACCTGCTTTAGCTATTTGAACAACAGGCCTTCTGGGAAGGCTCTCTAGTGTCGACACTATCTGATTTAGTGTCGACCTGAGATGGAAGCCTGTTAACATATTTCTCTGGGATCTGTCTCTAGTGTCGACCTGCCCTGGACTAGTGTCGACACTAGTTGATCTTTTCTTCACATTTCTGCCTTTGCTCTGAGCCATTGTGTCGACACCATTGATGGTTGTGTCGACACTACCTTTGCAAGAAAATGTTTGTCCCTGAGAAAATAACAAATAAATCATTAGTTAAATGTATTATCATGAATATAAATGATAAATGTGCTTGGAAACATGCTTTTTGAATATTGGTAATTCAGGTGATGTATTTCACATGTTCCAATTTTTATGCATTAAAATCACAGCTTGTCATCATCAAAATATGAGGGGAAATGACTTGTTTTCACACTCAACCCAACACATATGTCCATGTGGAGCCTTGGGGTGCGTGGGCACAAATATGTAGGTAAGATCCCTTGATTCCCACGTAGACACATGTTCAAAAAATTCAGAATTTGAATCGTCATTCGAAGTGTGTCGACACATGATCCTTGCATTGTGTCCTGACAGTACTGAATGGTGACTTGTGTCGATACACATTTCACTTGTGTTGACACATCTGAACATAGACCAAAACCATGCTTCTAGGAGTACAGGATGTGTCGACACACAATCATCCTCTGTTGACACCACAGACTACTTGTCTTCTGACTGTTTTCTGGATGCAATAGATGAGTCGACACATAATCAACTTGTGTCGACACAACTGGCTTCATCACACTTCACTGCTTACTGAATGCATAGGATGTGTCAACACACAATCAACTTGTGTCGATACCACTGACACCTTCAGTTCTGAATAGCTTCTGTGAGCAGATGATGTGTCGACACATGATGTACCTGTGTCGACACCACTTTGACAAAATTATGTGAACATGTATATATGGAGTATTAAGTGTTTAAAGCATGTTATTTAGTCATCAGTATAATATATACAATATGTACAAAATGTCATCATCAAAATCAAATTGAGAGTGATATCAATTAGTCATAATTAAAATCATCATTAAAGGTTTCAAATAGACACTCAACACAACATTCTCCCCCTTTTTGATGATGGCAAAATAAATGCAATTACTCCCCCTTAATTCTCTGTAATTTCTCCCCCTTTTTGACAACATCAAAAAGATAGACATGAAAAGAAAACAAGAATGGTAGGAGATCAAGAATTGTAGATTTGAAAATGAAGGTTCAAGAATGATCAAAATAAGTAAGGCAAAGTGATGTTGACATATAAGAGAAATTATTGTGTTTTTGATATTGTGCAACTAAGTTTAATCACAAAGACCCACTCAACACAAAGCATAGAAAGACATAATGGTCTGAATATGGTTAAAATAAAAATGCAAATGTGAGGTAATGTGACCTATATGAGTGAGCAGAAGTATTTAACAAGGAGGTTATAAGCTTTAAGTTGAACACAATGTAGAATAATAGATCTAAACTCAGTATACATGAACTCTATTTTGGTCTTGAGCTTTTCTGACCTGACTTTTGAAATATTCTTTCATTATTACTGGAAAAGAACTACAAGGATAAATTAGTTAAATCTTACTTTTCAGTGCAAGAGATCACATTTACCAGATGCAAGATCTCTTGATTACTCAGTGCTTTAACTTTCATTATCTTAGACGGAGATATCAATTCACTTTCCACTTTTTAACGCGAGATAAATCATTTGTCAGATGAGATGGCCCGATTACTCAGTGAGTCAAGAATATGCATTGCTCTGTTTGTATCTTTCCAGATTGTTGTTTATTTTCATGTGATGTTTTGCAGGAATATATTTGCTTTGACCATAAACAAAAAATCATGGCTACAAATTTAGAGAGATTATTCTTAACATGTGGTAAAATTGAAGCTTAAACATGCACATGTTAAACATTAAAGCCACTCATGTGCCTACAAGTGTTTTGCAAAACATTTTAAAGACATTCAGAATTAAGATTGCACAACCTTGAAATGAAAATGAATTTGTGAAATTAAACTAAATGCATAATGATTTTAGTTTCAATGTCTTAAGTCTCTCATAAGAAAATAGCACATGGACTCAAAAATTCTGATAATTTGGGGTGCAAGATAGACAACTATTGTCAAGAGAAATGAATGAAGAAGTGACAATTACTTCCCCTGACAACTAGCTCCTCCTTAGAAAGTGAACATGAAGATTATGGAAGAAATAGGAATTGAATGAAGTGAGAGCAAAATTAACAAGAATGTTTTATTAAAAGACAATGACTCCCCCTCAACAATTGCATAAAAGACTCTTGATACTTGGCGGAGACATATACTCACGTATAGTGAAAGTGTCCGGACAAGCCTGACTTGCCTTTCTTCAAATCACTATTTGATATACCAAGAGTACAAATACAATTTGAGGAGGAGGAAGTTATTTGAAAAAAGAAATGAAAGATATCAAAGATGTGGAAGTTTGCACAAACCAAGCTCTCTTCTTAAGGATGAAAATATGTTTTCTGAAAGAGGCTTAGTGAAAATATCTACAATTTGTTTTTCTGTTTCAATGAAGTGGAGTTCAAAAGAGTTCTTTGAAAGTTCATCTCGAAGGAAATGATGTCTGATATCAATGTGCTTTGTGTGGGAGTGCATAATAGGATTTTTTAACAAATTTATAGCTCTTGTGTTATCACAAAGAATGGGAATGCAACCTAATGTGTGATTATAATCTAAGAGTTGATGTTTGACCCAAAGGACTTGGGTACCACAGCTACCAGCGGCAACATACTCTGCTTCTGCAGTAGAAAGAGCTATAAAATGTTGCTTTTTGGAAGCCCAAGAAATAAGACAACCACCTAGATATAATCACAACCCACTGGTGCTTTTCTTGTCAAGTTTGCACCCGACATAATCAACATCACTATATGCAATCAAATCCAATTTACATCTAGCAGGATACCAATGCCCCAGATCACATGAAGAAAGAAGATATTTAAAAATTCTTTTGACAGCGTTCATGTGACTATCTTTAGGATTTGCTTGAAATCTGGCACACATGCATACACTGAATTGAATGTCTGGTCTAGAAGTAGTCAAATAAAGAAGAGATGCAATCATACCTCTGTAGGTTTTGGCATTCACAGACTTACCAGAAGCATCAGTTTCAAGTCTTACACTTATAACCAAAGGTGTGCTGGATGGCTTGATGTGATGAAAATCAAATCTTTTGAGTAACTCCTTGACATATTTTGTTTGACTCAGAAAGATTCCTTCAGAAGTTTGATGCACTTGCAGACCTAAAAAGAATGTAAATTTACCCATTAAAGTCATCTCAAATTCAGATTGCATAAGATGGGCAAACTCACTGCACAAATTATTATTTGTTGAACTAAAGATGATATCATCAACATAAATTTGAACAGCAATGAAATGGTTATTTACAGTTTTTGTAAACAAAGTTTGATCAATTTTTTCTCTGATGTAACCTTTATTTATAAGAAATGAGCTCAACTGGTCATACCAAGCTCTTGGAGCTTGTTTGAGACCATAAAGAGCCTTATTAAGCTTAAAAACATGATCAAGAAATTTTTCATTTTCAAACCGAGGGGGTTGTTTGACAAAAGTATTTTCTTTTATGTAACCATTCAAAAATGTACTCTTTACATCTATTTGAAAAACTTTGAATTTCAAAGAGGCAGCAAATGCAAGAAATATTCGAATAGATTCAAGTCTTACTATAGGGGCATAGAACTCTTCAAAATCAATATCAAATTCTTGGTTGTACCCCTGAGCAACAAGTCTAGTTTTATTTTAAACAATTTGACCAGATTCATTCAATTTATTTCTGAAAATCCATTTTGCTCCAATGACTGTAGTTAGATCTGAGGGTTTTGGTACTAAATCCCAAACTTTATTTCTTTGAAATTGATGAAGCTCCTCATGCATAGCATATATCTTGTTTTCACAAGATAAAGCTTCATCAACAATTTTGGGCTCAATTTGGGAAAGTAGTGCCAAAGAATCCTCATCTATTACATAATGAAAAAATGAAAAATGATCTGGTTCTAATTCCATCTTCCAAATTACCAACAATGCTTTCAAGAGGATGGTCTCTTAAGAATCTGGGTTCAGAAATTACCTCATTATTTGTATGAACTTCAGGAACATGATTACCTGAATCTCTTGAAGTTGGTATTTTAGTAACCTCATGCACATTTGGCACTTCCTGTTCTTCAATATTTGTGGAAGGATGTTCAAGAAAATCATCTTCATCATCATGCATTGGAGCTCTGCAAAAAATAGGAATGTTAATCTTTATGGAATTTTCATAAAAAATGACATGTGAAGATTCTTCCACAATCTTAAAATTTCAGAGTATCCTAAGAAGATTGATTGAAAACTCTTTGCATCAAATTTATTAAGATTTTCTTTGTTGTTATTATGAACAAAATATTTACAACAAAAAATTTTAAAATATGACACACTGGGCTTTTTATCCTTTAACAATTTTTAGGGGGTTTTTCTGATCTTTGGTCTTAACAATGCACTATTTAAAATGAAATTTACTGTATTTACAGCTTCAGCCCAAAAAGATTTAGAAAGCTTACTTTCTAAGAGCATAGTTCTGGCCATTTCCACAAGTGTTTTGTTTTTGCTTTCTACAACCCCCTTTTGTTCTGGAGTTCTAGGGGAAAAAACTTATGGAGTATGTTCAGATCAGTACATGGATCAGAAAAAGATTTATTGTCAAACTCACCCCCATGATCTGTTAAAATGGATTTCAATTTGAAAGACAAACCCACTAAGGCAGAATTATAAAATTTCCTGAATTCTGAACATGCATCACTTTTATGGGATAAGAATAAAACCCATATATATCTTGTAAAGTCATCAATGTTCATAAATCCATATCTATTACCACATAGACTTTGAGTTCTGGTTGGACCAAAAAGATCCATATGAAGTAACTCAAGTGGTTTAGATGTAAGTACATCATCGAACACTTTAAGAGATTTTCTTGTTTGTTTTTCTTGAGCACATATCCCACAAACTTGATTGTCAATAATAGGGAATGATTCAGGAAGACTTTTTACAAGATTCATTCTTATGAGTTTGCTAATGGTTGAGAAACTTGCATGACCCAAATTTTTATGCCACAACCAAACAATGTCATTTTTATTTGCAATCAAACAAACATTTGAAGAAGAATTGTCACTTAAATCAATCATGTAAACATTTTTTCTCTTTTTCCAATCAATTTGATTTTCTCAGAAGAGGAATCAATTATTTTGCATGAATCAGATTCAAAAAGAATTTTGTGACCATTGTCACACAATTGACTAATACTAAGCAAGTTGTAATTCAATCCTTCAACTAACCAAACATCATCACTTAAGGTTATGCAAGACTTACCAATCTTTTCTTTGCCAATTATTTTTCCCTTATTCATACCTCTAAAGGTGACAAATCCACCTTCCTTTTCAAACAAGTAAGAAAATGTATTGTTGTCTCCCGTCATGTGCATTGAGCATCCACTGTCAAGAATCCATATGTTTGAATTGGATGCACGACATTCCTGCATACAACAAATTAGACAAGAAAAGTTTTTGGTACCCAGATGTGATTGGTACCAACATCTTAAGTCAGAAGAGAAAGCAAATCTTTTCTAACCCATATTTGAGCATTTTTCTTCACAGTGTTCTTCTGAACAAAAGATTCTAACTTTTTATTTTTCAAATTTCTGAAAAGTATACCTCTTAGCTGATTTATTCCACTGTGAAAATCTTGGCATGTAATGTTGTTGATGAGTAGGAAAATGTGAGTGATAAAAAAAAGGATTGAACCATTAGTTACCATTGTATATTTGGTTCCAAGGATTATTCCATATTGGATTGTAGGATGTGTAAACATTCTAATTTCCATGAGAAAAATGATTTTTATTGCTTTGAAGTTTTTCTGATTTTTATAAGAGGGATAGGTCGACCTATGCAGTGCTTATGTCGACCTATTAATGGGGTAGGTTGACCTGGGCAGAGAGTGTGTTGACCTATGAATAGGGTGGGTCAACCCGAGCAGAGAGTGTATCGACCTATGAATGGGGTAGGTCGACCTGGGTAGTGTGTGGGTCGATCTCACAGGTTCTTTTTGTTTTAGCATTTTACCTTTGTTTTCAGAAAGACCTGTCTTGACAATTTTATTAGAGGAATTTTTGCTGATTTTGTTTTCTTTTCAGATGATTCATTTTTCTTTGAATTTTGTGGTTCAAAACCTAAACCACGTTTATTTGAATTCATCTTCATTCCCAGTAGAGCATTTAGATTTTCTTTGCCTTATATGAAGTTCTTGATGATCTCTTCTTTTTCTTTAAGGCAATGATTGAGTTTTTCAATTTGAGTCAAATTTTCTTGATTTTCCTTCCGTTTGTCTTCAAATTTCTTGACAGAATTCATAATTTCTTTATTCAATTTTTGAATTCTCAATTTCAGATCATCAACAAAAATTAACAGCTCATCATTTTCTTTGATTTAGTCTGAAATCTAAGCTTCCAATTCAGAAATTTTTCCAGATGATCATGTGTCATGAAGAATACTGTCAATTTTTATTTTCAAATATTTATTTTCTTTTCTTATTTCAGAAAGATTTTCAACTAAGTTACCATATACTTGTTTCCAATCTTCAATGGTAAATAGTTCAAAAGATATATCTACATGTTCTTCACTGCTTCCAGCCATGAAGCAGACTTCATTTTCTTCTGAACTCGAGGATTCTTCATTGCTATCTGAGCTTTTATCCTCATCTGACCATGTAGCTACCATGGCCTTGTTCTTCTTTCTGTGAAACTCCTTCTTGTGTCTGTTAAGCTTATCTTTCTTATTCTCTGGACATTTAGCCTTCATGTGTCCATATTTGTTGCACATATAACACACAGGAAGTTCATCATTTTTCTTGTGAGCAACATGTGAGAAGAAGTGTTTCTTTTTACCAGACATGACATTTTGCTTATTTCCAAAGTTTTCATTATTGGATTTCAAAAATGCCCTAAAATTGTCTAGTTATCAAAGCAAGATTATCATTCTCAGAGTAAGATTTTTCAGATTCATAAATCTCTTTAGATTTTCCTTTACTACTTAAGGAAGCTTTAAGAGCAATGGGTTTTGTTTTCAACATGTGTTCTTCAGATCTCTTTAGATTTAGCTCATAATTCATCAAGGATCCAATGAGTTCATCCAATGTTATTTTGGATAAATCCGTTGAGTCCTCAATGACTGTAGCTTTAGTGTGCCACACAGGAGATAGAGAACGCAAGATCTTCCTTACCAAATCTTCATTTGAATATTCCTTCCCCAAGGCTCGAAGTACATTGATGATAACCATAAACCTAGCAAACATCTCAGATATGGTTTCATTAGATTTCATGATAAACAATTCATAATCAGAAACTAACATGTTTGCTTTAGTTTCCCTAACTTGAGATGTGCCCTCATATAACAACTCTAATTTATCCCACATCTCCTTAGCAGACTTACACATAGAAATTCTGGAGTATTCCTTCAGATGGATGGCACATTGCAGCATGTTCATGGCGCTGTAGTTCAGGGTAGCCTTTCTGATCTGCTCCCTTGTCCATGCATCTTCCTCCTCAGTAATTTCTACTGGTCCCTTCTCAACAATCCTCCAGACTTCATAGCTCTGCGCTCGTAGAAACACCATCATTATGTTCTTCCAGTAAGGATAATTAGTACCATAAAAAAATGGAGGTCTATTGATTGAATGACCTTCTTCTACGAAACCTCTGGAATCCATGATCAAGACATTTAGATGAAACTAGCAACACAAATTAAGCAAGTAGTTGAGTAAATCATGTTGACCAGGTTGCAAGCCCAGAGGGGGGGGGGGGTGAATGGATTGCTAAAAATTTCTTTTAGAGTATTCCTATAAATAAAAATGCTTTGACAGAAGACACTAAGTTTGATGGTTAGAGTTAGTATAAAATGAAGACACAATAAAATCAATCACACAGATAGTAGAGATTTTATCCTGGTTCAGATCTCCTATCACAAGGAGTCCTACGTCCAGTCCCCAAGTAACAACTTAGGATTTCACTAAACAAGGGTACAGTCCCCCTTAAGGACACTTACATATGCAGCCGCAGCTAGCCTTCTCTTCTCTACACGAAGTGGCACTAAACCACCTGATGCAATAGGTCTTCCTTCTTACCAAAGGGAATAGCCACCCACTCCACAGTAGGTCTTCTCTTCACAGACGAAGAGAAACACTCAGAATAAGAATGAAAGAGATGATGGCCCCTATACCAAGCTTATAGAAATTGCTTGATCTTGGGCTGAATCTGAGAGACAAAAAGATTCACACAGAATGAAGGTCTCTCAGATCTACAAGAAGCTCTCAGAAACTAGAATAGGTTGTTATGGAGAGCTAGAGCTGAAGACTGTTTAAATGATGAACGAGCTCTTCTTTCTTTCACTTCAAGGTGTCAAGGTAAGATCTGTATTTTCATGGAGACACTAGTCTTCTATTTATCTTCTTTTGAAAGATTTAGCGTTGAAGTATCCGTTGTCTCTCGTCTTCATGCACGTTGAATGTGTCTAGTCCGATGTAGGGAGCAAGAGAACCTGCAGCCATTAAATGCTGGGATAGACACATACACAAAGGAAGATTATCTTAATCTCTTCTTGCCTATGTCAGAGTGACAGATCCAATCGTTGAAACATGTGAGACCACCGGAAACCTGCATATAATTAATGCTGAAGTATAGACAACTTGAAAGTGTCTAAACTATCAGTCAACGCTAGTAGCCATGCTGTAAGAAGATATACCTCAAAGGAAATTCCATTTTGTCATCCTGTAAAGTTTTACTTTACGTGACATAAGTGTGGCAAATAGAGAGATATGTCGAGCAGAGATATTGTACCACACACAATAAATGTTTGAGTATGCAGGAGACAACTTGGTTTGTGGGAAGACTTGAAATCCATAGAGATTTGAATATATTGAATATTATGAAGGATGAAAATATATTCAAAATTATCTAGAATGATTATAATAGAAATATTCATCAACTTTCTAAAACATAATCGATATAAAGGAGTGTTGATGTTTAGAGACAATCTGTGTACAATGAGAGTCGATGTAAATATGAAATCGATGTTGAGTTATAACCATAATTCATGTGAGAATATAATCCATGTTTAAGATGAAGTCGATGTAAACATAATCCATGTTTTGAGTGAAATCAATGTTCTGGATGAAGTTGTTATTGAATTGAAGTCGATGTTTAACTGAAATTGATGTTCAGGTGAAATCGATATTCAAAGTGAAGTCGTTGTAATGAAATCGATGTTCAAATGAAATCGTTGTTTAGAACGAAGTCGTTGTTTAAGTATAGTCGATGTTCCATATGAAATCGATGTTTTAGTGAAATCGTTGTTGAACCGAAATTGTTGTTTTAAGTGAAGTCGATGTTCTACATGAAATCGATGTTTAAGTGAAATTGATGTAGAAACGAAATCGATGTTTAAGCCGAAATCGATGTTCTAATATGAAGTCGATGTAGAACTGAAATCGATGTTTTAATGAAATCGTTGTTGAAATGAAATCGATGTTTGAACCGAAATTGATGTTCTAATATGAAGTCGATGTTCTACATGAAATCGATGTTTAAGTGAAATTGTTGTAGAACCGAAATCGATGTTTGAACCGAAATCGATGTTCTGATATGAGGTTGTTGTTCTACATGAAATCGATGTTTAAGTGAAATCGATGTTATAATGAGATAGTCGTTGTTTAAGTGAAATTGATGTAGAAACAGAATAGTAATCGAAGTGAGCTTTTAATAGAAGTCGATGTATACTTAGGCAAATCATGTGCAATAGATTTCAAAGAACGTGTGTGTAGATAACTTACTGAGTTTGTTTTATTTGAGACCTGTTGACAAACCTTAGAAAATAGTGTTAGTCCATAATTTCCAGAGTTTTGTTAATCACCAAAAATACATATAATAAATAACAAATTATATGGAGATAGACTGATCATCAATCTTCCCCTTTTTGGTGATGACAAAACATAATGAGTTACATATATGAAAGAGCTGAAATAATTTTTTTGAGAATTTTTAAAGTATGTATTTCAGAATGTTTTTCTCCCCCTTTTTGTCATTAAGCAAAAAGGAATAAATAGGCAGAGGATAGAAAGAGACAAAGATAAGTGGGAGCCAAAGATGCACATCGTATTAATTAGTGAGGGTCAGAAATATAGGAGGTAGGTGACAGAAGTGAAGCATGGTGAGTGATAATCTGCCAAACTTGGACTTCCTGCTCTTCAAAAAGGTTTTTAAAGACACCCCAACTAATATTATATGAACACCCCATTTTTGGACTGAGTTTTTTGATGTGAAGCTGTCGTTGATCTTCAATAAACAGGGTGTATTCATCAGCACTAAGAGACAATCTGTAGAATCCAACAGTCCCAAAACTGGCATGCTGAAGGAACTTATATATGGAGATAGGATAATGGAGCTTATAAGCCTTCAAGTCCTTATGCATAGCTTTAAAGACCTTGTATTTCTCAACCCAAATAGAGCTGATGGAGTTGAGATCCATGAACTACTGAGGAGACAGAAGCAGTTGATGTGACTTTTCTAAGGAGGAATTGAGCTGATTCAGTTGAAGATCTGCCTGATGATAGACTTTACGCCATTCAGTGTTGAGGAATCTTTTTGATTCAGCTAACAGGGGGGCTAAGACAATAGATTTTATGTATCCCCTATGATATTCTCTGAATAGAAAGCGATGGAAGGCAAGAGGGGCTCGCTTCTGAACAAAGATCTGTGCCTTAACTCTGGCAAACCTCTCAAAGATTATGGGACCCACATCAGAGTGCACGAGTAGAAAATGCAGCTAAGGGAGAAAAGTGTGGTCAGGCATTTTCAATGTGGTAAAATCAACCTGAAGAGGTACATTCACTGGGTTTTCTATTCGGGAAGAGAGATAGCAGCCCTAAACTGACCAAGCTGAGCTTTAGGAAGGCGATTGACGAAGCAGTAGTCATTATACATTTGGAACTACCTAATAAGTTTGATCTCCTTCTAAATGAAAGGACCCCAGGAGGATCTGTGCTGACAGACAAACCATTCAGACAGAGTAAGGAGATGGTCTGAAGGTGGAAATGTGTTTGCCCTAGAGACCTCAAATTTTTTGTAGAGTGCTTTATTTGCTCTGGCCCATTGATCCTCATTCTTGGACTCAACTGAGGAAAGGATTTTGGATTGGTCAAGATTGGGCACAAGAGATATAGAGAGAATGATATTGAGATGTTCAGAGAGATTGAGATACGAGAGGCCAAAAGTTGTAGAAAATGTGTGTTTTTGGAGATATTCAGAATAAGGAGACTTTCTTCTATGGATAACTAAAAGAGAGTACCACAGAGGAGGAAAGAGAGCTTGAGAGGAAGGGAAAACAAGCTCTTTAGAGATTTTTCTTTTCTTAGAGGGACGAGTGGGAGGAGGCTGAGAATCAGTCCTGTGGATATGAGAAGAGATAGAGAGGATTGTGCGGAGAATGACCTCTTCAAATTCATCTTTGATATCTTGAACAGTATGGCGAATGATATTAGCACCCTTAGGAATGAGAGTGATGAAAGATGGTGGAGTGGGTGGATGAAGAGAGAAGATGAAGTGGGAAGAGGTTGAGTGGAGGGTCCAACAGAGGAGGGACCAGCAGAAGAGGTACCAGAAGAAGAGGCTGGAGGTGCCTCAAAGTTGGAGGAGGAATGGAAGATGAAAGAGTAGGTGAAGAAGAGGATTTAGCTGGGAAAGGAGTAGGAGAAGAAATATGTTTGGGAAGGCGTTTCTTGAATGGTTCAGGAGTAGGTGGGGCAGTGAAAGAGGTAGGTGGAGTGGAAGGGGCTGGAGTCTGAAGAATTGAAGGATCAGAGGGTCCTGGGGGCACAACAGCTTCCTGTACAATCACATGAGGCCCGGATGGCCCAACCACTGATTCCAGTTGCTCTGATGGCCCTGATGGCTCAGCTTCAACATTTTCTACCACAGATGGCCCTGATGGCCCAGATTCCTCTACAGATGGCCCTGATTCCTCTACAGATGGCCCTGATGGCCCAGATTCTTCTACTGATGACCCTATAACTGGCTCAGCTGACACTGACTGGTCTGGCTAATTTGATTGAGGAGGCACTGATGGCCCTACAACATCTTCTGGTACTGGCTCAGAAGGAATATGAGGGGCTTGAGCTGATAAGTGCTCCCTCACAAATTGTGTAAGGTCAATTACCAAATTCTTCAAACTGCTTAGATCACTTCTCATATCATGGAGCTCAAACTTGACTACTCCAATGTCCTTTGCTTGAGTGCTCTGGCTGATAAAAATTAAAGTTACTTTAGATTAGAGAGAGCACAGAATTTCTCCATGAGCATTCAACCGAACAATAACTAGGTCCAAATGAATATGGATCTTCTTCTTCCTAGATTTATTATGGGCCCTTATAGAGAGCAAGGGAATACTACTAGTAACACCCTTACCTCTTCCTCCAGGTCCAGTAGT
The DNA here is from genome assembly GCA_014218235.1 of Colocasia esculenta. Classification (NCBI taxonomy): domain Eukaryota; kingdom Viridiplantae; phylum Streptophyta; class Magnoliopsida; order Alismatales; family Araceae; genus Colocasia; species Colocasia esculenta. Next base: position 54,235,431 of record CM024757.1, read on the forward strand.
TGGTGTATCATGCTCTGCTAGAAGGATGGTGTGCTGGTGAGCACAAACATCATCATCAACTTTCTACTAGACCTTCTTGAAACTAATCTACAGGGGCGCTAGCAGCAGGCTCCCCCTGAGTAGCAGGTGTTGAACCACTCCTATATTTTACCCTTATATTTTAGTGATAACAAAATTTATGATTAATTAAATATTATTAAAAATATTTAATATCATGTTAAATTTATGGTATTTTGGTGATAACAAAACTTATGATTATTTAAATATTATTAAATATATTCAATATTATGTTTTTCTAATAAATATAAATTTATGACAGTATTGCCGTATGATTTGTGCTAAAAAGCTAAATCGATGTCCATTCAATATACATCGATTTCAGTTCACTAAGTGCCACATCGATTCGGTCTCATAAGGATTTGATAAGTGCCACATCGATTTGGTCTCATAAGGATTTGATAAGTTCCACATTGATTTGGTCTCATAAGGATTTGATAAGTGCCACATCGATTCGGTCTCAAGGATTTGATAAGTGACTCTCACATTGATTTGGTCTTATAAGGATTCGATAAGTGACTCTCACATCGATTTGGTCTCATAAGGATTCGATAAGTGACCCTCACATCGATTTGGTCTCATAAGGATTCGATAAGTGACTCTCACATCGATTTGGTCTCATAAGGACTCGATAAGTGACCCTCACATCAATTGGTCTCATAAGGATTTGATAAGTGACTCTCACATGGATTTGCTCTCATAAGGATTTGATAAGTGAAACATGGATTTGCTCTCACATCGATTTGCTCTCATAAGGATTTGATAAGTGAAACATGGATTTTCTCTCACATGGATTTGCTCCCACATCGATTTCCTCTCATAAGGATTCGATAAGTGAAACACGGATTCGCTTGAAAGAACATGGATTTCATAAGTGAAACATGGATTTGCTTGAAAACATGGATTTGATCACTTAAACATGGATTCCCTTTATCTTTCAAAATGTTTTTTGGCATCTAATGAAAAAAATCAAATATTTTTTATTGGTGTAATCTTCTATCTTTCTGATAGGAGATCTTTTTGCTTATCTCTCTAGATCTCTTTTCCTGCCAAGAAAAAGGTGGTCACTTACCACTTCTGGGAGACAATAGGAAACATAGAGGTATGAACCTTTTTGACAGAAACACTCTTTTAACTAAACACTTTCTTCTATGCTTGCAGATCTCGTACACCACAAAATATCAGAAGAAAGAGAAGATGAACAATAGCTAGAACTCTAACGGATTTGTTCAAAGTTGCTCATATAAAAGATAAAGCAAGGTTGAAGAAGAAGAAAGAGCTTTCCTGAAGATTTTAAAAAGAGTGTACATCCAGTGAAGAACCAAAAGCTCCACATACACTCAAAGGAAAAGAGAGAAAGAGCCCGAGCCTAAGAAGAAGTGTTCAAGCATCTGAAGCCCTCAAGCATTCAATCTCCTTCTCCTCTCTTCAGTCTCTCTGTGTGCATCTTTGTAATCTGGGGGAGAGAGTCTTTTCACTGAGAGTTTCTTTTAGTTGGTGTTCATCTATTCCAACTCTCAGCTTTGTTCTTTCTTTTATAAGAAAGACTTCTGTTCAGCTATAGGACTGTATACAGTATAGAACCTAGCTAGGGGTTTGTGTCTAGCAGAACCGCACTGGGGTTTGTACCAGGAGGTTGGCTTCTTGACCTATAAAAGAAGTGGGCTGCCTTCTTGCCCGACAAAGAGAAGAAGACCAGCTGGGGTGCTGGGTGTTGTATTGTCCATGAGGGGGACTGTACTGTTGGTTAGTAAAATCCCAAGAGGTTGCTTGGGGACTGGACGTAAGACTTCCATGTGGGAAGGGCTGAACCAGGATAAATTCCCTGTGTTATTTGTGTGATTGTTTATTTGCTTCCGCACTGCTACTCTCTATCACACTAAACTAACCAAATCTTCAAGTGATAATTTTCTGTGTTTAAGTTTCTATTTCAGATTTCAGAAAACCTATTCACCCCCCCCCCTCTAGGTTACCTTGCTGCCGTACCAAAAGGGCCAACAAGTGGTATCAGAGCAAGGTACTTTGATCAATCAAGAAGATGCAACGGTCTTAGAGAAGATCCATGGCAGCTCAAGGATTTGCTGAAGGCCAATCAGTCACCAGACCTCCATTCTTCAATGGAGAGGATTACCAATATTGGAAGATGCGAATGGAATGAGGCACAGACTTTGATCTGTGGCAGGTAATAGAGGTAGGTGATTATGTTATTGTTCCTATTCCAAGTACTACTACTATTACAGCAGCATATAAAATTAAATTATCCTTAAACTTTAAGGCTAAGAACTATCTATGTTGCACTTTATCTAAAAGAGAATTCAGTAGAGTATCTGCATGTAAATCTGCTAAAGAAATATGGGATAAACTGTAGATAATTATGAAGGAATAGATAAAGTAAAACAAACTAGGATATATATTATTATTTCACAGTATGAATAGTTTAAAATGCTTCCTAACGAAATATAACTCAGATGTATAATAGATTTTGAGCATAATAGTTGGTCTAAGCTCACTTGGCAAAAATCTTTCTGATGAGGAAACTGTCAGAAAAATACTTAGGTCTTTAACTCTTTCATGGACACCTAAAGTAACTGTTATTGAAGAAGCCCATGACTTAACCAAACTTTCTATTGATAACTTAATAGGTTCCCTCATGGCACATGAAATTGATATGGAGCGATTATCTGAAAGCTCATCAAAGAAAAAAATGTACTAATGCTCTTAAAGTTGTAGCTGCTCCTTCCACCTCTTCTACTTCTAGTTCTAAAAATACAGATTCTCAAGATAGTGACGTAGATGAAGTACTGCCCAACTTCAGAAAATTCTCAAGAAGAAGACAAATGGATCAAGAAGAATTCAAAAGAAAGGGAAAAAGGGAAAAGAACCAATCTGCTATGAATGCAGAAAACCTGGACATCTAAGACCAGATTGTCCTAAACTCAAGAAGACTGGTCAACCAGAAAAATCCAAGAAGCAGCACAAGAAATTCAAAAGAAAAGCTATGGCGGCTGCTTAGGAAAATGATGAAGCCACAACCTCAGAATCGGAGGAAGAGCAAGTAATTCTAGCCCTCATGGTAGGACTAGATGAGGTACATTCTAACTCATCTTTTAATTCTTGCACAGATTCAGGATCAGAATCTGAAGATTTAGAACAAGTTTTTAATGAACTTAATGATAAACACAAGGTTGTTGTAAAAGAATTAAAAAATATCAAGAGCAACCTTACTTGTTTGGAAAACACTAATATTGATCTTAAATCAGAAATAGAACATTTGGAAAAACAATTGAAGGAAAGTAAAGATAATAATTCTCTTTTGAATGAAATTTTAAGGAGCAAGGATAATGAAAAATTAGAGTTACAAGAAAAATTAAAAACTCTAACTAAAGAAAATCTCCATTTTAAAGAATCAGTTAGAAAATTAAGTAGAGGGAAAACATCTTTAGCCCTATGTTTAAAAGGGTCAAAATCTAAAAATAATAAACAAGGGCTTAGTTACATACCTCTGGAAAAAGGAAAACAAGTCATAGTTCCAGGTAAATATCCATTACCAAAATTTGTAAGAGAAACCAAGATGCCTCATAAAAAGGCCCCTATAAAAGAAAAGGTTTACAGAAATTTTATTCTAGATAGATATTACAAAGAAAATAAGATCTGCAAAATAAATTATATTCATTGTTGTTCACATTGCAATAAATTAGGATACACAGTAAACACCTGCACAACAAGGCACCTAGTATGTGTAGACGATGCTTTCGCGGTGTCCACAAAGAGGGGGGGGGATGAATAGTGGATATGTGGGTGTGTGATATGGAGTGGAAAGCGGAAAGGGCAATAAAATAAAAAGATCGTGATCGCCAGGAACGCGAGATTGCTGAATGGATATGCACTCGGAGGGTGCGGGATGGAGGAGTGATCGTGATCGTACCTTTGGCGGGGAGATTGTGCGGGGGATGATGTGAGCCCTTTCTTCCTCTACGAACACGGCCGGCCGTGGTAGAGGGAATTTCCTCATTTGATTACCCTTGCAAAAGTGGAAAAATAATAGAGGGACGGATTAGCCACATGCGTGTAGTATCAAATTCTAAAAATGAATAAACAAAATGAATAAATGGAAAGAACTTACCGCGTTGTGGTTTTAAACCCCTAAATGCAGGTGTGTGTGTGCATGCATGTGTATAAAAGAAATGAAATGGGGCACGTGGGGCCCAGAGGAGATAAATGAAAATAGAAGGAAGGGAAGGGGGGATGCTTCCCCAAATGTCGATGGCACGGCGGCGCGACGGCGTAGCCGGAGTTGATGGAGGGCATGGAGGAAGACGAGCGCTCCTCCCACCTCGTACGTGGAATGGATGGAGATGATGGCACCAGATGTCGAGGAAGAAGAATGGATCGAGGAGGAATGGGTCGGAGTCGAGGCGCTGATCCGGTAGGGCTTCGCCGCTTCTAGAATCCCCCCCCTGAACAAATGACTCTCAGGTCCAATCTATAGGCAACAAATTCTTAAATCGCGTCCAAACAGGAGGCCGCGATTATGAGTTGAATCACGTCCGGGCGGTAGGCCGTGATTAAGAAAGTCAAACTGATGGGACATACTGTAACACCCCGAAAATTTAGAAATTAGAAAATTAGAAAATTAGAAATAAATTGAAAATGATAAATTCAATATTTGTTAAATAGCAAAAATACACGTGCCACTATCGTACATACAAAAAAAAACCATTAGAAAATTTCATAAAAACCATAGTTCAACTCTAAATAATGCTCCCTAATGACCCATGAAGAAATTCGTGCAAAGAAAAATCGGATGGTCCAAGTTTAAGGTGTTTTGCGACTGAGTATCGTAATCAGAGAATAAGTCAGAAAATCATTATCACACATACTTAGATGAGTCAAAAAATTAAATAAAAATCATAGATGGACTTCAAATAATATCCTCTAATGATCTATCAAGAAATTTGGGTCAATAAAAGTCACTTGAGGTATATTTAAGAGTTAGTGTGACTTATTATCGTAATTAAGAAATAAGTTGGACAACCCATTATCAGGTGTATAAAATGAGATCATAAACTAAATGAGAAATTTATGGTGGACTCCAAACAATATGTGAGGATAGTCCATAAAAGAAATCGGATAAATGGACAACGTATGACCCATGAACAAATTCAAGTATGAAATTAGTAAATAAATAACTTCCATATTATCAGAATGATAGAACTTACGGACCACTATCGTACGTGAGAAAACACATCGAAAAATTCTGTAAAAATTATAAACCAACCCCAAATATTATCCCTAAGCGTTCCACGAAGGAATTCGAGCAACAAAAATCTGATTGGCCGAGTATATGTCACACGTGACCAAGTTACCCGAATTAGGAAACTAAGTCGAAAAATTATTAACGCGGAAAAATAACCAGACCATAAATTAAATAAACATGTTGGAGAGACTTCCAACATCATGTATTAATAACCCATTAACAAGATTGGGACAATAGAGCACATTTGGCCCAAGGATGAAAATTGGGACAAGAAAATACCCAGAAATTCGAGTATGTAATTATGCAATAATTAGGGAGGGCAATTTAGGGTTAAAATTTTGGTAATTAGTCATGTAAGGTAAGCCAAAACCGGACCCAACCCTAAGAGGTGGTTTCCTAAACCTTTTCTACCTCCTTTGGGTGAGAGAATCCCAGATTTTGGATAGTAGGAAGCAGAATTCACAACCCCCTTTCCTAGTCCCATTAGGACATGAAATAGAACCCTAAAACTATAAGAACTTCTCACAAAACGTTTAGGGAAGGGTTAACAACAAGTTGGGGTCTTGAGCAGCAAGTTTGGGGCACTGTAGGAGTGGAGAACGACTGGGGAAAACATGGTCTTCCTCAACCTCGCTCTACATCGACCCAAAAACCTGCAGGGAGTTCTTAGCATTCAAAGGTAGGTGTTCTCAGGCCAAGATTAAAGAAAACCAACACCATCATATAGATATTTGAGTCTAGGTTCATTTTCACTTGATTTGACTAATTTTTATGGAGTATACATTGTGTATTAGTAGTTTTCCCTAAGTCGCACATAGTTAGGGCTTTTTTCATTCTTCTTATCATGCATGTGATTCAAGACCGAATTGGACTAAATCCCCAAACTCAACATTCTTCTACTAGTAGTCACGATCATCTTTTATGTTGGACATTTTGTCTAAAAATCTTTATTTAGATAGTTATAAGCGTGGTAAGAGAGTCACTGCATGATACTGCGATTTCGGGCTACACTTAGCTTTATGTTCTTCCTATTTTTCATGAGATTCAAGACCGAACTAGGTTATGTCCCCAACATAAACGTTCTTCCCCTGATCGTTATGTTCATCCTTTATGTTAAATGTTTTATCTAATGTCATTAATTAGAGGGTTACAAGTTTAGTAAGAGAGTCTTTATATGATACTGCGTTTTCGGATTGCACTTAACTGTATGTTCTTCATGTTTTCAAAAAATTAGAGACCGAATTAGGTCAAGCCAACAACATCAAAGTTCTTCTAATAGACGTTCTCGTCATCTTTCATGTTACATGTTTTGTCAAAATATCAGTAGATCTCATGTTACGGGCCTGACATATAATTCGCAATGAAGTCACGTATGTTTAGGGCTTTCTTACGTTTTTCCTATGTTACACACCATTATAGACCGCATCATACCTAACCCTCAACACAAAAGTTCTTAAAATAGATGTCCTAGACAGTTTTCATGTTTAAAGTTTTATCTAAATGTTAGTAGATAGAGAGATATAGGCATTGCATGAATATCACACCCTGATTATTGTGTTTGTCTAAATGTCAGCATGTTTAGTTGTTGGGTCTGTTAGCATGTTGCATCATGTTACATAGTATGCATGGACCTAAAAGTAATCAACCCATGTGAAAATGGTAATGAACATGAATATGATTCTAATGTATGATATGTGATTTTCTCTTATGAACATTGACTATTATCTTGTGATCTAGCTTGTTATGAAATTGAAATGATAAGAATTTGATGTGAATATGTGGATGAATACATGTTAGTATGGACTCGTTAGTTAAGTTTCTATCATGATTTTCATATAAGTTTTCTTTAGCTATATGCTTTCCGATGGTTAAATTATCTGTTCATAACTTGCATACATTAGGAAAGATCCGTGACACGTCACTTACACCTTTGCACGAATAGGCACACCCTTCTTGGGGAATTGAGAGCTCTCTGTCGGTCATTCCGAATCGGAAGACTAGAGATCTTTTCCTTAAAACCTCTGTAAGTCTCCGCTCTCTATGGATTCCCACATAGAGGCAGAGCTGGTTGTACCATGAAGTACCCTGGAGATAGAGAGCACATGTTCCGCATACGATCTGTCATTAGTCATCCTCATGTCAAGACACTAACGAATTATGAAACATAAGATACGTCGTTATACTGCTCTTTTGTTCTCTTGAGCTATTGTTATACCTCGACTCTATGATGATCATGTTCTTATTACATTGAGCCTATTATTGAAACTCTGTGGTCATAATATGAATATGTTTGTTCGGCACAATCTGGGACTTAGGTCCATTTGACTAATGCCTGTGCAATAGGGGCCCTGTCTGGTCCTGGGGAAGAGCGCCCCAACGTACTTATTAACCGTGGGAGTATGGACTTTTGGTGCTTGGCATAGCACAAACAAATAAGCAAGATTTGTGGGAACGTGCCTTCGTTTGACATGATATGTTTGATATGATAAGTCTGTTCATGTGAATACATGAGATCTGTATGAATATGGCCAATTCATTTTGATATGATTCTACTCTTGAATTACCTGTCCATTGTATATGCGATTCGATATTTGATTTGATATGTCATCCATTCTATTCCTCTATTTAACTTGTTTGAAAATCATGCATTGTCGTCATGTTCATGAGCATATCTGCCTATTTAAAATGTTAATCATGTATATTAGTGCCCGCACAATATTGAGATGTAAATCCTACTGAGCTAGTTCGCTCACCCCTATCATCTTGTCCTTTTCAGGTAGTGATGAGGAACCAGAGGAGTGAGTTGGGGCAGGGCAAGAGTGATGAGCACCCGCCATATGAGGAGTTGATAGTCTAGGAATAGTTATTTGAGTTGTCGATATAATAGTGAAACATTTTTATTTGAATAATGGGCCCTTTGATTGGATCGATTGATGTAAGATTTTTAATTAGTTGAATGAATGGAATAAGGAGTACTTTTATGACAATATTATAGATTCCACTGTGTTATTATATTCAATTGTGACTCTGCACTATTCAACTGTGGTACATCTATTTGTATCGTTCATGCATCTCGGTATTTATTCTGCTGCTAAATATCAGGGCGTGACAGTTGGTATCAGAGCCTGGGCTTTTCCTAAGTCCTAGGCAATCAAGAATGATAGGATAAGTGTCATTAGAACCCTCAGCCTGTGTCAAGAACTCTATACCTACCTGGTGAGATTGGGTAGAAACATGGGTTAAGTCCAAAATTTTTTTTAGTAACTAAATATTGTAAGATTTCAAGACATTAACAAGGAGTAAAGAAGACTGACTGTGTGATAATTTATTTTGAAGGAACTTAAATAAACAGCAATGGAGAATATACCTACGCCATCTATGGATGGACAAAGATCGGTCCAAAGATTAACCAAAGCACTACGACAAGCTGCTCAACTGTTAGAGGATGCCCTAATAATGGCTAAGGGAGATACAAAGGGAAAGGAAAGGTCTATGGATGACAAAGAAGTTGGAGAAACTAATAAGAAAGAACAAATTACAACCATAGGAAACTCCAAAGCCATAGCCAGAGAGAAACGACCTAACAATAGTAACAGATCACACAAGAGAAATAAGTGCAAGAAATGCAATAAAAAAATCTCCATTGTGGTAGCCAATATCACAAGGTCAAAGATTGCCACAGGAGAAATCCAGCTCAGTAAAAAATGGCAGCAAAACCCAAAATAGGAGGTAAAGGAGAGGTATTTTTTTCTAACTCGCTTTTATTTGAGCCTGAAGGTACATCACCAATCAATAATTATATTATGAGCAATTTACAATTAAATTCTCCATAAGTCCAGCTCATAAACACATGTGAATTTGGGGACCAAATTCTTTTAAGTGGGGGAGGATGTAACACCCCGAAAATTCAGAAATTAGAAAATTAGAAATAAATCGAAAACGATAAATTCAATATTTGTGAAATAGCAAAAATGCACGTGCCACTATCGTACATACAAAAAAAACCCATTAGAAAATTTCATAAAACCATAGTTCAACTCTAAATAATGCTCCCTAATGACCCATGAAGAAATTCGTACAAAGAAAAATCAGATTGTCCAAGTTTAAGGCATTTTGCGACTGAGTATCATAATCAGAGAATAAGTCAGAAAATCATTATCACACATACTTAGATGAGTCAAAAAATTAAATAAAAATCATAGATGGACTTCAAATAATATCTTCTAATGATCCATCAAGAAATTTGGGTCAATAAAAGTCACTTGAGGTATATTTAAGAGTTAGTGTGACTTATTATCATAATTAGGAAATAAGTTGGACAACCCATTATCAGGTGTATAAAATGAGATCATAAACTAAATGAGAAATTTATGGTGGACTCCAAACGATATGTGGGGATAGTCCATAAAAGAAATCAATCAATGGACAACGTATGACCCATGAACAAATTCAAGTATGAAATTAGTAAATAAAGAACTTCCGTATTATCGGAATGATAGAACTTACGTACCACTATCGTACGTGAGAAAACAAATCAGAAAATTCTGTAAAAATTATAAACCAACCCCAAATATTATCCCTAAGAGTTCCACAAAGGAATTTGTGCAACGGAAAATCTGATTGGCTGAGTATATGTCACACGTGACCAAGTTACCTGAATTAGGAAACTAAGTCGGAAAATTGTTAATGCGGAAAAATAACCGACCATAAATTAAATAAACATGTTGGAGAGACTTCTAACATCATGTATTAATAACCCATTAACATGATTGGGCCAATAGAGCACATTTGACCCAAGGATGAAAATTGGGACAAGAAAATACCCAAAAATTCGTGTATGTAATTATGCAATTATTAGGGAGGGCAATTTAGGGTTAAAATTAGGGTAATTAGTCATGTAAGGTAAGCCAAAACCGGACCCAACCCTAATAGGTGGTTTCCTAAACCTTTGCTACCTCCTTTGGGTGAGAGAATCCCAGATTTTAGAAAGTAGGAAGTAGAATTCGCAGCCCCCTTTCCTAGTCCCATTAGGACATGAAATAGAACCCTAAAACTATAAGAACTCCTCACAAAATGTTTAGGGAAGGGTTAGCAACAAGTTGGGGTCTTGAGCAGCAAGTTTGGGGCGCTGGAGGAGTGGAGAACGGCTGGAAAAAATGTGGTCTTCCTCAACCTCGCTCTACATCGACCCAGGAACCTGCAAGGAGTTCTTAGCTTTCAAAGGTAGGTGTTCTCGGGCCAAGAATAAAGAAAAACCAATACCATCATGTAGATCTTTGATTCTAGGTTCATTTACACTTGATTTGACTAATTTTCATGGAGTATACATTGTGTATTAGTAATTTTCCCTAAGTCGGGCACAATTAGGGCTTTTTCCGTTCTTCTTATCATGCACATGATTCAAGACCGAATTAGGCTAAATCCCCAACATCAAAGTTCTTCTAATAATAGTTACGATCATCATTTATGTTGGATGTTTTATCTAAAAGTCTTTAGTTAGAGAGTTATAAGCATGGTAAGAGAGTCGCTGCATGATATTGCGATTTCGGGCTGCACTTAGCTTTATGTTATTCCTATTTTGTACGAGATTTAAGACCGAATTAGGTCAAGTCCAAAACATAGAAGTTCTTCCACTAATCTTTATGGTCGTCCTTTATGTTGAACATTTTATCTAAATGTCATTAATTAGAGAGTTACAAGCTTAGTAAGAGAGTCATTGTATGATACTGCATTTTCATATTGCATTTAACTATATGTTCTTCATGTTTTCACAAGATTAGAGACCGAATTAGGTCAAGCCACCAACATCAAAGTTCTTCTAATAGTCGTTCTAGTCATCTTCCATGTTACACGTTTTGTCTAAATATCAGTAGATCTCAAGTTACGGGCCTGACATATAAGTCGCAATGAAGTCAAGTATGTTTAGAGCTTTCTTACGTTTTTCCTATGTTACATGCCATTATAGACCGAATCAGACCTAGCCCTCAACAAAAAAGTTCTTCCAATAGCTGTCCTCGACATTTTTCATGTTTAGAGTTTTATCTAAATATCCGTAGATACAGAGATATAGGCGTTGCATGAATATCACACCCTAATTATTGTGTTTGTCTAAATGTTAGCATGTTTAGTTGTTGGGTCTGTTAGCATGTTGCATCATGTTACATAGTATGCATGGACCTAAAAGTAATCAACCCATGTGAAAATGGTAATGAACATGAATATGATTCTAATGTATGATATGTGATTTTCTCTTACGAACATTGACTATTATCTTGTGATCTAACTTGTTATGAAATTGAAATGATAAGAATTTGATGTGAATATGTAGATGAATACATGTTAGTATGGACTCGTTAGATAAGTTGCTATCATGATTTGCATATAAGTTTTCTTTAGATATATGCTTTCCGATGGTTAAATTATTTGTTCATAACTTGCATACATGTTAGGAAAGATCCGTGACACGTCACTTACACCTTTGCACGAATAGGCACACCCTTCTTGGGGAATTGAGAGCTCTCTGTCGGTCATTCTGAATCGGCAAGACTAGCGATCTTTTCCTTAAGACCTCCGTTAGTCTCCGCTCTCTATGGATTCCCACATAGAGGCCGAGCTGGTTGTACTATGAAGTACCCTTGAGATAGAGAGCACATGTTTCGCATATGATCTGTCATTAGTCATCCTCATGTCAAGACACTAACGAATTATGAAACATAAGATACATCGTTATACTACTCTTTTGTTCTCTTGAGCTATTGTTATACCTCGACTCTATGATGATCATGTTCTTATTACATTGAGCCTATTATTGAAACTTTGTGGTCATAATATGAATATGTTCGTTCGGCACAATCTGGGACTTCGGTCCATTTGACTAATGCATGTGCAATAGGGGCCCTGTCTGGTCCTGGGGAGGAGCGCCCCAACGTACTTATTAACCGCGGGAGTATGGACTTTTGGTGCTTGGCATAGCACAAACAAATAAGCAAGATTTGTGGGAACGTGCCTTCGTTTGACATGATATGTTTGATATGATAAGTCTGTTCATGTGAATACATGAGATCTGTATGAATATGGCCAATTCATTTTGATATGATTCTACTCTTGAACTACCTGTCCATCATATATGCAATTCGATATTTGATTTGATATGTCATCCGTTCTATTCCTCTATTCAACTTGTTAGAAAAGCATGCATTGTCATCATGTTCATATGCATATCTGCCTATTTAAAATGTTAATCATGTATATTAGTGCCGCACAATATTGAGATGTAAATCCTACTGAGCTAGTTCGCTCACCCCTATCATCCTATCCTTTTCAGGTAGTGATGAGGAACCGGAGGAGTTAGTTGGGGCAGGGCAAGAGTGATGAGCACCCACCATATGAGGATTTGATAGTCTAGGAATAGTTATTTGAGTAGTCGATGTAATATGAAACATTTTTATTTGAATAATGAGCCCTTTAATTGGCTCGATTGATGTAAGGTTTTTAATTAGTTGAATGAATGGAATAAGGAGTACTTTTATGACAATATTATAGTTTCCACTGTGTTATTATATTCAATTGTGACTCTGCGCTATTCAACTGTGGTACGTCTATTTGTATCGTTCATGCATCCCGGTATTTATTCCGCTGCTAAATATCGGGCCGTGACTCATACGCGCGGGGAATTGTTGCCAGTCAAATCTACGAATCGCGTTGGGGCAGGCCGCCGTGACTTGAATCACGGCGGGCCACCCGGACGCGATTACAAAATGCATGGTCCCGAGGCGATCGCTCGTAAACGCGCTATCTGCTGAGGTGACGGTTCGGATTTGACCTTCTGAATCGCGTCCACTAACACGGACGTGATTACAAGATTTTCTCGTGATTGCGACATAGGCACTCAAGTGCGGTGACTTCGAGGGGCATAGCTTTTGACTTTGAAATCGCATCTGGGGGGCAGGACAAGATACAGTCTTCCTAAAAAGGCGTCCACTATAATGGACGCGAATCAAATGAAGTTGTTCATGGGCCTTTCGATGAACTAAATTTAGCTTCCGGGGGCACTGCCCCCGGAGACCCCCGCCGGGCGCTACCCCCGAACCCCCGCGACCGAACCACCAGGGGAAGCACCAAGAAAGAAAGGGCGAGATCCAAAAATATTGAAAGTAACACTCTTGCGAGGCAAAAGATGGCCATTTGTGGCATTATGGCGCAACATGAAATTTACCCGCGGTGGAGCCAAATTCGCGTGTCTATAATCAGTAGAACCAAATATTATATCATCAACATATATTTGAACAATCAAAATATGTTTGACCTTAGATTTGACAAATAATGTACTGTCTACTTGACCTCTAGTGAAACCATGATCTAATAGAAATGCACTTAGCCGTTCATACCATGCTCTTGGTGCTTGCTTTAATCCATATAGTGCTTTGTGCAATTTAAATACATGATTTGGAAAACCAATGTCATCAAAACTTGGAGGTTGTTCCACATAAACCTCCTCTTTTATGAGACAGTTTAGAAAGGTAGACTTTACATCCATTTGAAATAATTTTATATCTAATGCAGATGCATATGCAAGTAATATTCTAATAGCCTCAAGTCTAGCTACTGGTGCATAGGTTTTATCAAAATATATGCCTTCCTCTTGGGAATAGTCTTGAGCTACCAATCTGGCCTTGTTTCTTATAATCACACCAGCTTCATCCAATTTATTTCGGAACACCCATTTGGTGCCAATCACTGGATGATCTGATGGTCCAAGAACAAGTGACCATACCTGGTTTCTCTTGAACTGATTCAGTTCATCTTGCATGGCTAAAATCCAAAATTCATCAGTGATAGCTTCATTGACTGTCCTAGGCTCTATTTGAGAGACAAAAGCTAAATAATCACATAAAATTATGTTACCTCTTGTTCTTACCCCTACAGATGGATCACCAATAATATTTTCAGGAGGGTGATCTCTCTTGTATCTCCATTCCTTTGGAAGATTCTCATGTACTATGTCCTTTTGTTGCAGGTCTTCTAGAGGTGGATCTTCCTTGTCCTCAATTGATGAGTTCTTTAGCTTCTTAGACAATTCATCTGCATCATCATTATCACTATCTTCTTCCTTTCTCAAGGAAGAGTTAGTTTCATCAATGATAATGTATACTGATTGCTCAATTAATAAAGTACGCTTATAAAATACCCTAAAGCCTTTAGGTTTAGATGCATACCCCATGAAGATGCCTTCATCTGATTTTGCATCTAACTTACCAATGTCTCTTTTGCCGTTGTTGTGGATGAAACATGGACATCCAAATGTCCTGAAGTGACTGATCTTCGGCTTCTTTCCCTTGTACAATTCATATGCTGTCTTCTTTAGGATAAACATGATCATTACTCTATTAATAATGTAACTTGCTGTGTTGACTGCTTCAGCCCAAAAATATCTTGGCAGATCATATTCTGATAGCATCGTTCTTGCCATATCCAGAAGGTTTCTATTCTTTCTCTCAGCAACTCCATTTTATTGAGGTGTCCTTGGTGCTGAGAAATTGTGCTCTATCCCTTTGTCATCACAGAATTTGGCAAATTTTTCATTCTGGAACTCTCTTTCATGATCTGATCAGATTCCAACAATGCAGTACTTCTTATTTTTCTGAACTTTTTTACTGAAACTCACAAAGCTTTCAAATGTATCATCTTTGTGTTCCAGAAAGGATACCCATGTGAATCTTGAATAGTCATCTACTATAACAAATCCAAAATTCTTTCCTCCAAGACTTGTGGTCCTCATTGGCCCAAATAAATCCATATGAAGGAGTTCTAAGGGTTTGGAGGTTGTTACCACAGTCTTTGACTTGAAGGATGACTTGGTGTGCTTTCCTTTTGCACATGATCCATAGACACCATCCATTCTTGTGCTGACCTTTGGTAGACCTTCCACCAGGCTTCTCTTGATCAGCTTTCTCATGCCATCCAAACTGCAGTGACACAATCTTCTATGCCACAACTCAGTTGACTGCTCCTTACTAGCTGCTAAACAAATATCTTGATCTTTCAGTTCTTCAAGGTAAAGTACGTACAGATTCTTTTCTCTGTTAGCTTCGAAAATTACTGCTCCATCCATCATGATGCTACACTTAGACTCTTGGAACTTGATTTGATGTCCTCTGTCACATAGCTAGCTTATGCTGATGAGATTATGCCTCAAACCTTTTACGCATAGTACATCATCAATAAATATTTTCTCTTTATTGCCAACAGATCCGCATCCTATCACTGTTCCTTTTCCATTGTCTCCATATGTCACTGTGCCTTCTTCAGCTTCTAGGTGAGAGAATAGCTTTCTATTACCTGACATATGCCTTGAGCATCCACTAGCAAAATACCATTTGGATGCTCGAAGGTTTCCATGAAATGAAAACATCAAGCTTTAGGTACCCAAGTTCGTTTGGGTCCTGGTTGTTAGTGTCATCAATGTTTCTTTTAATTATCCATTTTTTGTGTTTGGTTGGACAAGTTATTTTACTGTGACATAGTCTGTTGCAATGGCTACAGCATGTTGTTTTAGTTACTCTTTCATACGGAACATACTTAAAGTTTGATTTATATGAAGTATCTTATTGAGCTACAAATTTAGGAGTAGGATACATTTTAGGGTATACTATTGTGTCTTCATTATCTGGGGTGTATAGCCTAATCCTTGTTTTCTTTTTCCTGACCGTCTAGCACCTTTTAGTATTAAGGAATTTATTCCATTGGAGAATTTTTCTAATGTACTAGATAGTTTTTCATTTTCTTCTGTTAAAGTTTTAATTTCCCTTTTTAATTCGTCTAAGGTTTCTTGTTTTTCTAATTTTATTATTTATTTATTTTTATCTTTCAGATCTTCGCATAACAGATCATTTCTTCTTTTAAGTTCATTGATTTGCTTCTCTAGTTGTTCATTTTCAGATTTTAAGTCTGAACTTGTGTTTTCTAGGCAAACATGATTTTTCTTTGTCATTTTAGTGATTTACACACATCCTTGTATTTTTCATAAAGTTCGTTAAATGCTTCTTCCAAATTGTCGGAATCAGATTCAGTACAAGAAGTGAAGGAATCAGATGTTACCTTTTCGTCGATGTTTCCCATGAAGGCCAGGTTGGCCTTTTCTTCCTTCTCTTCACTTGAGATAGACTCGCTGTTAGAGTTGCTGCTATTGCTCCAAGCTGCTGCCATCGCTTTCCTTTTATATCTTCTGAATTTCCTAGAACTATCTTTCCTTTTGAATTCAGATTTCCTGAGCTTCGGACATTCTGCTTTGATATGTCCGGGCTTCTTACATTCATAGCATATGGGCTCAGCTTTCTTTGGATCCTTTACTTCTGGCTTCTTAAAGTCCTTAGTTTTCTTGAAATATCTTCTACCGGACTGATACTTCTTATTTTTGGCTAAGATTCATTATAGCCTCCTAGACAGCATTGTTTCTTCATCTTCGCTGTCTTCATTGCTTTCATTGTTATCTGAAAATTCTTCTGATGAGTTTTCTTCAGCTTTGAGAGCATTTGAGTGTTTCTTCCTACTCGAAGACTCTCCCAGTCTCTCCATGTTGATTTCAGGGCCATAAGGGACCCAACAAGTTTCTCCAATGACATCCTCTTCAGGTCATTGACTTCTTCTATGGCTGTTACTTTGGGAGTCTAAGAAGATGGTAGAGATCTTAGAATTTTTCATACCATGTCTCCCATTTCCTAGGTTTTTCCAAGACTGGCTAACCCATTTGTGATGTCTGTAAATCTACTGAACATTTCGGTTATTGACTCACCTGGCTACATCTGAAATCTCTCATATTGAGTCACCAGTATGTCTATCTTGGTTTCCTTGACTTTGTCAGTGCCTTCGTCCATGATCCTGAGCTTTTCTCACATTTCCATGGTGGATTTGCAGGCGGAAATTCTGTTGAATTCCTTCTTACTGAGCGCACAACATAGAATGCTTTTGGCTTTGCAGTTTAGGGAGATCTTTTTCTTGTCGTCTTCAGTCCACTCATCTCTTTCATTTGTAACCAACAAGTCTCCTTCTTCAACTATTGACCAGATTTGATAGTCGAGTCATTGTAGAAAGTACTCCATTCTAGTCTTCCAGTATGTGTAGTCTTCTCCATCGAATAGAGGTGGCCGGTTGACAGACTGACCTTCGGAGTGACCTTGGGCTGCCATCTGATCTTTTCTCTTCAGATCGTTGGATCTTCTTATTTGTCGAAGAGACTGGCTCTTATACCACTTGTTGCCCAGCTAGCAAGCCCAGGGGGGGTGAATGGGATTCTTAAAAATATTGAGTACCTTAAACCTGTTCGCAAAACAGTCACACAAAACACACTTCGATGGGTGTTAGAGTTAGTAAAGAAAGATAGTAAACGCAAAGCAAGCACACAGACAACACATGGAATTATCCTGGTTCGGACCTCCTCTCCACAGGAGTCCTACGTCTAGTCCCTGAGCAACAACTCAGGCTTTCACTACCCAAGGGTATAGTCCCCCTTATGGACCTTTACACACCCAGTCATAGCTGGTCTTCTCTTTACAACCCGAAGAGGAAATACACCACTCTGGATACCACCAGGTCTTCCTTCTACTCGAAGGGAACACACACCCTGGAACCCCCAGGTCTTCCTTCAACACAAAGGGAACACGAGAACACAATAATGTGAAATGAGATCAAGCCACTAGATCAAGCTTATACAATGCTAGATCTGAAGCTAAAACTGAGAGGGAAAGATCTACAGTGAGGGACACTCTCAATTTTTAGAAGCTCTCAAGACTAACACAATGAATACAGAGAGCTAAGAGCTAAACAATCAAAGGAGTGAGGCTTGGCTCTTCGAGATGCTCGCAGAAAAACTTATGTAAGATTGTCATTCGTATTCTCCAACTCAAAGTTATGTTCTTCTGGAGCTTCAGTCTTCTTTATATATCTTCTATTTGAAATTTGAACGTTGAAGTGCCCGTTATCTCTAAGCTTTTGTTTACGTTAGACTGCATGGTCCTGTAGAGCTTCTATTTTGTCCAATGTTGTATGACGAGTGCTGTCAGAGACCTGCACGCATTACAAGCTTAAACAATAGACATCTAAGCTATCTCTTGTTGTCAGTCAATGTTAGATTGATTTTATATAGAAATAGAAGTTCCATTCTATTCTTCTAAAAAGATGTTTACAGAATAAGCATGAGAATAGAAAATATCGTTTACATGCACTGCAGTGATATGTTCAGTCATAATAAATGCATTGTTGTCAGAGAGATATATGTGAAGACTTTGACTTTTCAATGTATTCAAAAATGAGCTCGAAAATCAAATCATTATTTTCACATGGAATCGTTATATGCATGACTTATGAAATTGTTATGTAAATGAGTTGATATTCATGTAAATCGTTGTGCACTCATAAGCAAACCGATGCACATATAAATCGTTATGCATTAATAACCAAATCGTTGTAGAGACAAATCGTTGTAACTCCATAAGTAAATCGTTATGCACAAGTCGTTATAATCAAATCGTTAAAGATAATGTGAATGAATCATTGTTTGCTGTATCAAATCGTTACAGCGACCAAGTTGTTATGTAACTTGATGAATCGTTACAATAACAGAGCCGTTATGTAACGTATCGAATCGTTACAGGAATCAAATCATTTTGAAACTTGATGAGTCGTTGTGACACTGAAATTGTTGTTCTCACTTATCAAATCGATGTAAGAGCAAATCATTGTTCTTTCTTAAGAAATCGATGTGATCACTTATCGAATCGTTATGGAAGCGAATCGTTATGAATACATAACGAATCGTGCTGAAAGCAAATTGTTGCGATCACTTAAGAAATCGTTATGAAAGCAAGTCGTTATGAACGCAAATCGTTACGATCACTTACCGAAACGTTGTGAGGGCAAATCGTTGCGATCACTTAAGAAATTGTTACGAAAGCAAGTCGTTATGAATAATTAGCAAATCGTTATGAAAGCAAATCATTGCGATCACTTACCGAATCGTTGGCAAATCGTTGCGATCACTTACCAAATCGTTGTGAGGGCAAATCGTTTGCGATCACTTAACGAATCGTTGTGAGAAATAGACTGCAATAGAATAGCAATGACTTATGAAATCGTTATAGAATCAAAATCGATGTGAATGAGGAAATCCTTATGATTCTAAGGAAATCGTTATAAACAAGAAGGGAGTCGATCTGTACTTAGAGAAATTTCATGCTTGAATTTTGAAATAGCTACAGTGTGATGAATACTTACTTGAATGGCTTGTTTTTCCTTGGTTTATTTCCTGTGCTCAAATCTTGTAGAAAGTATGTTAGATTTTACCAATATCTGAGTTTTGTTAATCACAAAAATGGATATGTAATTTATTTAAATTACATGGAGATAAACTGATCATCAATTCTCAGGCTGCCATCTTTCTTTCTAACAAATAACACTAGTGCTCCCCATGGTGAATGGCTGGGTCTGATAAAACCTTCCTTTAATAATTCCGGCAACTGCTTCTTCAATTCTTTCAACTCTACTGGTGCCATTCTTTAAGGTGCTTTTGAAATGGGCATGCTGCATGGCTGTAACTCTATTGTGAAATCTGCCTCCCTGTGTAGAACTAATCCTAGCAACTCTTCTGGGAACACATCTACAAATTCTCTAACTACAGGTACCATCTCTACAGACTTACTTGACTCAACTAAACTGACTGAAGCAAGATATGCTACGCACCCTGCATTAATCAACCTTCTAGCTCTAAGTGCAGAAATAATAAACTTAGGAGTGCAAAACGGCATACCTTGAAACTCAAACATAGCTCCACTAGGTCGACAAAATCTGACTCTCTTCTTCCTATAGTCCACCACTGTCCCATAGGCCTCTAGCCAATCCATTCCCAAAATCATATCATACTCTTTTAATTGTAGTGCATACAACCTGGCTGGCAACTGATTTCCTTATATCACTATTGGAACTTCATCGAAGTAACAAGAGGTGAGCATAAAACGACCAGAAGGAACATCCACAACTAATTCACACTGCCTCTCTTCTAAACGATGAACCATACTATCCATGAAATCCTCGGAAATAAACGAATGCGATGCACCCGGATCAATCAACATTCTAGTAGAAAATTCAAAAAGAGGTAATATACCTTCAATCATGTTGGATGCCTCTGCCTGTGCTCTGGTAACAGCCATAACTCAACCTTGTCCCCTCTGGAAAGGTGGACCTCTACCTCGCTCTGCTGCTAGTTGCTGGAATGGTGCTACTGCTACTGTGCCTCTCTGCCATAACTATATTCTCGGGGATGCAGACAATTTCTAGCTAAATGCCCTAGCTACCCACAATTATAACCTGAAACCTGGAAAAGCTACGGGCTGCCCTGCCGTGCTCTACTGTGACTCCTCTAGAACTGTCATAAAACCTTGGCCCTGCTGAAAACCCGGCTGGAAACTCTATTGCCTACCACCACCTCGTCCTCCTCTGAATATTTTCTTCAATTTGTTGCCCCACTTGTCAAATCCGGACGATAATGACGATGCTCCTGAGGGTGCCTTACCCTTGCTAATACCTGTGGATTGCCGCGGAAGCCGGAAGCTACCTGTCCCTCCTATCTATCTGGTCTGCACAGTCCTCTCCAGAATTGCTGCCCTCTGCGCTGCTTCCTCCACTGTTCTGCACATAAGGGGAATCACCGCATCCTGTAGCTCTGCTCGCAGTCTTCGAATAAAATACTCCACCATCATTGCATTATCTGTAACCACATATGGAGCGTATCTGCTCAACGCTATAAACCTCATCTTATATTCTAATACTGACAGGTTCCCTTACTGCAATGTCTTGAACTGCTCCCTCTTGGCCTGGTGTATCTGGACTGGAAAGAATGTGTCATTAAATACTCCCAAAAACTCTGGCCAAGTGATGGTGTTCTTTGTTCTTCAAGCAAACACTATCTGCATCTTCAATCTCCACCACTCCTGTGCAAATCCCCGTAGCTGGTAAGTAGCTAGAATCACCCAATCAGCCTGCGGACACCTCATAGTAACAAAAACTCTCTCTATCTCATGCACCCAGTGCTCTGCTGTATCTGGATTCGGGCCTCCAGAATAAACAGGTGGCTGCAACCATAAAAACCTCTCCACGTGTCGTAGACTCCTCTACACTGGCTGGCCGTGCTGGTACTGCTAGAAGTACGGGTACAACCGGTAGTACTTCTACTCCCGGTGGTGGTGGGGGTGGTGCCACTAGTACTACCTCCTCCATGAACTGTGGTGCCTCCGCTACTGTCTTTACCGGTGCCTGCTGATCCAATTTGGTACGGATCTCTGTAATACATTCCTATAGCCTTTCAATCAACTGATGCGTAGTCTCCTCTGGCTCATCTCCACCACCTCCCCAATCTCGCCTATCTGCCATTTCTAATCCTGCACATACATCATTCCAACCACATAACATGCAAACAAATCAATACAAAAACTAGGGTCAACTACCAGAAGTGGACTAAAGTAGAGTCTAGGCTACGTAAATTTCTGATTCCTTTATATTCACACGGACCTTGCTCTGATACCAATTGTAGCGATCCTCGCCAGTCAAACCCGTTAACCTAATAACGAGCTTGACCCGACTCCGCCTCCCGTGAATGAGTTGTAGCCTCGCAAGGGATATCATTCACATGTCCGTAGAAATATAAAGGAAACAACTCAAATATATATAAGATGCCACATCTCACAAATATTTACATGAAATATATATAGCCAGTTCTCAACCAGAGTCAAGTACAGAGTACAGCAACCTGGGGCATACCCCGAGGTCAACAGAAAGTAAAGATTACACTACTGGTGGTGCAGACCCAACTCTGTTGCAGTGCGGCTCCGAACTAGATGAAGGGCGGGAAGTCTCCTACTCTTCCTCACCTGAAAGGGGTAGGGGTGAGCCTCGCAAGTCACTGGCTCAGTAGGGAAACTCCCCCAAAAGCCGTACAAAACCAAACTCACAAAGTGCGGTAACAAGAAGCTACACTAGGCAATTATGGAACTATCTACGCATGGTATTAAAGCTGTAAATAACAACTATCACAAGCTATTAACTGAAACCATCCTTTAATAAATAAACGACAAACCTCATCCAAGTGTACGAGCTAAAGTAGAAAATGCCACACTCGGGTCATGAAGACTTGTTCGTGACACCAGCAACTAACCCGGACAAACCACACAGGACTACCTCTCAGCCTCACAGCCACGGACGAAAGGTCCAGCTACCGCTCCACCACAACAAGTCAAGAAACTATGGAGACCAACCAACACCACACCTGCAGACCACACAACTGCAGGCCTATACCTGACACCTTTAGGGACTCCGACCTGAGCTCCCTAAAGGGAGGCACTGGAAAATAGGACTAGCTAGGGCCCAGTACGTCTACTGGTGTCCGTAACCCCCAACCACGAGCGCACTACAAGTGACAAACACAAACTCACACAAGTCACTGTCCCACTGCCGTCCTTCCCTCAGCCAAACGTACAACTCTACATCAGAGTGAGGGTGTCCAGAAAGATGACACAGACCTCGGCGGTACACAAGTACCAGGACAAACCCTGAGCACTAACGTGCCTAGCTCACACAAAATCTGGGGTACCCGACTGGAGAGGTAACCACGGTAGGCATCGTACTACTCACCACACACACATAATACACGTGAACACCGTTGTCCTCAATCTCAACAAGTACCAATGCGCCACTTACCTTTGTAATGAATAATATAGTAGACCAACCGATAATCACATAACCATGCATGAACCCTTAGTCCTCGAAAGCCTGAATGCGACAGGGGCTTCTATCGCCTTCAGAATGCGACGCCTCGATACGGCGCGTTCTGAAGCAGAATGCGATGGGTCGGGCTGTCACGTTCTGAACGCGACACCTAGGTTCGTCACCTTCATAAATAGAACCTAAAACTGGGATTCCATCTCTGGAATCCCCATGCAAACCATGTTAACATGTAAATAAAGCAGTTATAAACATTCTAAATAGTGCTCTATCATGGTATCTACTGTTTACAACTCATTACATGGTTTAAACATGCTTCATGGATCATTCACAACAAGAAACAGGGTGAAATCTCCCTACCTTCATGAAGAATGCGAAGAACGACGATAACCTGGCATTTCCCCCGCTCCGTACCACATCCTCGTGGTGAGAGCATGCCAAAACAGCACCACAACCTCGAATCGCCCAAGAACCGGACGCAAGAATCCCCTCCTGGCCGAGCAGAGCTTGCTGAGCTCTATTTGGCCGACCTAGGTTAATAACCATTTAGGTTTCAGAATAGCACGGATGGCTTGCCTGAACTGGCCCAACTGCACTTCTGAAATGCTATTAAGATAGCAGTAGTCGCAGTACATTTTGTAGTGTCGGATGAACTTGATTTCCTTCTGAATGAAAGGTCCAAAAAGATTTTTATGGTGAATCTAAAACCATTCGGAGAGAGAAAGAGGAGCTTCTCTGGGTGGATATCTGGCGGCTTGAACACGACGAAATTGATTGTACAGATCTCTGTTGCTCCGATCCCACTGCTCTTCAGTTTTGGCTTCAGTCATGGAGAAAATTTTTGACTGTTGAGCCTTGGAAAGAAAGGCATAAGGAAAAATGGTATTGAGATGAGCCGAAAGATTTTGGAAGGGAAGGCCAAAGAGGTGAGCAAACACTATGTAACACCCCGGAAATTTAGTGATTTAAAATTTTAGAAATAAAGAGGGATAAATTAAATAAACAGATTTGAGAGACTTCCAATACCATGTAATAATGATCCATTAACAAGATTTGGGCCAATAGAGCACATTTGACCCACGGATGGAAACTAGGACAGGAAATTACCAGTAATTCGTGTATATAATTATGCCATAATTAGAGAGGGCAAGTTAGGGTTAAAAATTAAGGTAAATAGTCATACAAGGTAAGCCAAAATCGAACCCAACCCCAATTGGTGGTTTCCTAAACCATTGCTACCTCCCTTGGAGGAAAGAGTCCCAGATTTCTTGGAGAGTAGGAAATAAATCTCGTAGCCCCTTTCCTAGTCTCGTTAGGACTCTTAAATACAACCCAAATCTATAAGAACTCATCCTCAAACTCTTGGGGAAGGTTTAACAATGAATTGGCGTCGTTTGGAGGCAGGCTAGAGCTTCTGAGGAGAAGGAGAAAGGTTGGGAACCCGGAGTTCCATCCCCTGCATCCTCTGTTGCATCCAGAACGTCGACTGGTCTTAGATATTCATAAAGGTAGGTGTTCTCGGGCCAAGATTAAAGAAAACCAACACCATCATGTAGTTCTTTAATTCTAGGTTCATTTTCACTTGGTTTGACTAGTTTTCATGGAGTATACATTGTGTATTCGTAGTTTTCCCGAAGTCTCGCATAGTTAGGGCTTTTCTTGTTCTTCTTATTAGGCACGCGATTTGAGACCGAATTTGACTAAACTTTCTTCATGAACGTTCTTCTACATGAAGTTACTATCATCTTTAATGTTGGACATTTTATCCAAAAGTTTTTCGTTAGAGAGTTATGAGTATGGCAAGAGAGTCTCAGCATGATACAGCAATGTCGGGCTACACTTGACTTTTGTTCTTCATATATTTTATTAGGATTCAAGACTGAATTAGATCAAACCTCCAACATCAATGTTCTTCTACTAGTTATTCTCGTCATCTTTCATGTTGAACATTTTGTCTAAATGTCATTCGTTAGAGAGTTATAAGAAGGGAAAGTGAATCACTGCATGATATGTGTTTTCTGGTTACACTTGACATATGTTTTTTTTCTGGAAGGGCCACTAGTGTCGAAACTAGTTGATCTAGTGTCGACACACTGTCCTAAAACAGCCCAGAAGGTGTTCTGGGAAGCTCTCTAGTGTCGACACTACTTGAGCTAGTGTCGACACACTGTCCTAGTTTGACCCAGAAAGTGTCTGGGAGCTGATCTAGTGTCAACACTACCTGAACTAGTGTCGACACACTGTCCCATATTGGCCAGAAGGTTTTCTCGAAGCTGTCTCTAGTGTCGACACTACCTGATCTAGTGTCGACACTACTTGATCATTTTGCCTTGTATTTGAAGCATTGTGTCAACACCACTTGATCTAGTGTCGACACTACCCTTACAAAAATTGCATATTTTGAGTCTGATCATTTCATGATGTCTACTAGCATGTGCATGATGTTATATGGTATGCATGGACCTAAAATAAATCAACCCATTGAAAAATAGTAATGATATGAATACGATTCTAATGTGTAATTGTGATTGATCTTATGTCCATTGGATTATCTTGTGATCTTGCTTATTGTCAATTGATAAGATAAGAATATGATATGAATGTAGGGATGAATACATGTTAGTATGGACATGTTAGTGGTGTTAATGTTATGATTTTCTTATGAGTTTCATGATTACATGTTTTGCGGTGTTCAATTAATTATTTGTCGTATGCATACATGTTAGGGAAGCACATGTTCTACATACGATCTGTCTTTAGAAACATCCTCATGTCAAGACATTAATGAATTATGAAACATAAGATACGTCATTATCTTGCCTTGTTCTTTTGAGCTGTTTGTCATTCCTTGGTTCTATGAGTGATCTTGTTCCTTTTACTACGAGCTTGTTATTGAAACTCTGTGGCCATAATATGAATATGTTGGTTCGGCACAACGTGGGACTTCGGTCCAAATTTGATCAATGCCTGTGCAATAGGGCCCTCTCTGGTCATGGGAGGAGCACCCCAACGTACTTATTAACCGCGGGAGTATGGACTTGTGGTGCGTGGCATAGCACTGATACGATATGCAAGATTTGTGAGAATGTGCCTTTGTCTGATATGATAAGTTTGACCTGATGTGATATGATAAGATATGATATGATACGTCTGGTCATGTGAACACATGACATCTGTTTGAATATGGCCAATCTCTGTTAATACGATTCTACTCTTGAAATATCTATTCGTTGTATATGCTACTCGACATTTTGATCTGATATAATATCTGTTCTATTCTGCTATTTGATCTGTTAGTATTGCATACATTGTCATCATATTCATGTGAATATCTGCCTATTTAAAATGTTAATCATGTATATTAGTGCCCGCACGTTATTGAGATGTAAATCCTATTGAGCTAGTTCGCTCACCCCTATCATCCTGCCCTTTTTAAGGTAGTGATGAAGAACCAGTGGAGTCAGATGGGACAGGGCAAGAGTGACGAGCACCTATCATATGAATAGTTGTCAGCTTAGGAATAGAAATTTAAGTAGTCATGTATTAGAGAAACGTTGTTATTTGATTAGTAAACCTTTTCAGTTGATTCTTCTTTTGTGAGGTTGTATCTAGTTGAATGGAATGAAATAATGTATACTTTTGGTGACCATATTATAGTCTCGAATGTGTTATTACATTCAATTGTGACTCTGCGCTATTCAATTGTGATACACCGGTTTGTATCGTTCACGCCCCCCGATATTTATTCCGCTGCTAAATATTGGGGCGTGACAGTTGGTATCAGAGCCCTAAATTTTAGGGTCCAAGGGAATAGGAACATAGAATGAAACTAGATCACACGAGTCAAAACCTGTCGTACCTAATGTGAGCTTGGGTAGAGCCATGAGAGTAAAAGTCACATGTGATATAATTAGATGACTGACTTATATTATTATCTTGAAGGTAATTATTACCGCAATGGCCGCTGAACGTGCCCAGGCTAGGGACATGCAACGAACTATACAAAACTTGACTCAGGCTATTTTACAAGCCACCTAGGGTGGAGGTAACCGCGGAGCCGGTGAGCTCCATCGGAATTTTCGGAATATGGATCCGCCTAGGTTTGAAGGGAGTACTGACCCAAAAGTTGCTGAACACTGGGTTAAGGAAATTGAAAGGATATTCAGGGTTATGCAATGCACAGACCAGACCAAAGTACTACTAGCGACTTTCCAATTGGAAAAGGATGCCAGGGCATGGTGGGAGTCGGTAGAAGCAACACTAAATGGACAACAACTAACATGGGCTCAGTTCATTGAGCGATTCAACACCAAGTACTTTTTTGAGAGGGTCCAAGAACGGAAAGCAGCCGAATTTGCGGCTTTGAAGCAGAGAGGACTCAATGTGGCTGAGTATGAGGCCCAATTCTCTCGTCTGTCCCGATATGCTGTTCACTTAATTGGGACAGAAAGGATGAAGGCAAAATGCTTTCTGAATGGCTTGAGGCCCCAGCTCATCACTCAACTGGCGCCAATGGACATTCAGACCTATGCTGACACGGTAAAGAAGGCACAGTTACTGGAAGATGCCATGGAGACTGCTGAAAGAATTATGGAAAGACCCGCAAAAAGGTAGCAAGTGTCTTCCACAGGAAGGTATCAGCCGACCATTGGGAAGAAAAGGCCCAGTGGCGGGGTAAATGAACCAGCAGATAAAAAGCCAAAGGAGTTAGGAAAGCAGATAGTGGTGACGACGGGAGAAAGGTGCAAACACTGCGACAAAGCTAGTCACCGATCTGAACAATGCTGGAGAGCGCAAGGGAGATGCCTGCGCTGTGGGAGTCGTGACCATAGGATCTCGGACTACCCAATATTGAAAGAACAAGCCCCTCAGGACAAGCGTCCGAATGGATAGAAGAGGCAAGGCTGACTGCAAGCTATCCAGGAACCAGAAACTGCTGAAGAAGGAGGTATCGTGGAAGGTACACTTACTATTCTTTCCTGACCCGCATATGTTCTCTTTGATACGGGAGCTACGCATTCCTTCATATCTCAAACATTTGTTGATACCCTACCTGTGAAACCCGTCTCAATGAAATCCGGAATAGTTGTGTCAACCCCGATTGGTCCTGGCACCAATCTTACAAACCATATGCCATCCAGTGAGGTGTTGATTGAAACCCAAAACCTACCAGCAAATTTAATATGTATGGACATGGCGGGGTATGATGTGATACTGGGAGTGGACTGGATGTCTGAACATGGGGCTAGTATCAACTGCAGGAGAAGTCGGGTAACCTTTAGCCAGTACCCAAAACTAGTGTTCACAGGGATAGAAACCGCAGGAGATTGTCACTTATCTCTGCACTACAAGCCAAAAGGATGATGAGGAAAGGTTGTATGGCTTTTCTTGCTGCTGTTGTCATCGCAAAGAAGGAAGTCAAAGTTGAGGACATCCATGTTGTCAGCGAATACGATGATGTTTTCCCCGAAGACTTGCCAGGAATTCGTCCTGAGCGAGAGGTCGATTTTACCATTGAGTTGGTCCCTGGAGCAGCACCAGTATCTAGGGAACCATATAGAATGTCCCCCGCAGAACTGAAGGAATTAAAAGAGCAACTGATGGAACTGTTAGAGAAGGGTTTCATCCGACCTAGCACATCGCCATGGGGTGCACCTGTCCTCTTCGTCAAGAAGAAAGATGGGTCGATGAGGCTATGCATAGATTACATACAACTAAATCAGTTAACCATCAAGAACAAATACCCTCTGTCGAGGATTGATGAGTTGTTTGATCAATTATCTGGAGCTAGATACTTCTCTAAAATAGATCTCCGATCCGGTTATCATCAATTGAGGATCAAAGGAGAAGACATTCACAAGATTGCCTTCCGAAGCAGGTATGGGCATTATGAATTTATTGTTATGCCTTTTGGACTAACAAATGCCCCTGCAGTTTTCATGCTGTTGATGAATAGCATGTATCGCCCATATCTTGATAAATTTGTGGTGGTATTCATCGATGATATATTGATCTATTCCAAGACAAAGGAAGTGCATGAGGAGCATTTGAGGATTTCATTACAGATTTTAAGGGAGAACAAACTATATGCCAAGTTAAGTAAATGTGAATTCTGGCTTGAGGAGGTATCCTTTTTAGGGCATGTGGTAACCAAGGATGGTATCGCTGTTGATCCATCAAAGGTTGAGGCTGTGCTGAAATGGGAAAGACCGACAAGCGTCACAGAGATCAGGAGTTTTCTAGGATTAGCTGGGTACTATCGAAGGTTTATAAAGGATTTCTCAAAGATTGCAGTGCCATTGACCAAGCTGACCCGGAAGGAAAATCCATTTGTGTAGACCGATGAATGTGAGGAAAGTTTCAACAACTTGAAGAATTGTCTGACTACTGCTCCTATCCTCGCCTTACCCACTGAAGAGGGAGGATTTGAAATTTATTCAGATGCTTCTGGAACAGGACTGGGATGCGTCTTAATGCAACAAGGGAAGGTAATAGCTTATGCCTCCAGACAGTTGAAGATCCACGAAGTGAACTATTCGGTTCATGACCTGGAGTTGGCAGCTGTAGTATTCACCTTGAAAATTTGGTGGCATTATATCTATGGTGAGTAATTTAAAGTCTTTTCTGACCACAAGAGTTTGAAATACTTGTTCTCACAGAAGGAGCTGAACATGAGACAAAGAAGGAGGTTAGAGTACCTAAGGACTTTGACTTTTCCATTCAATATCACCCTGGGAAAGCCAACGTAGTGGCAGACGCTCTAAGTAGACAACCAGGAGCTATGCTAGCTAGTATGATGCTGGGCGAATGGAAGTTACTGGAGCAATTTGCAAGTTTGAACATAGACGTGGGAAAGAAGGAAAAACAAGTAATGATTTCAAATCTCCAGATACAATCCGACCTACTGACCGAAATCAAGGAGAAACAGGGAGAGGATCCATTCTTAGTTGAGATCAGGGAGAAGCTAGAGCAAAGGCCTGACTTTACTCTATTAGCGGAAGGAAGATTACTGTTCCGAGGTAGGACATGTGTCCCTGATCATGGAGGACTCAAGAAGAGGTTACTAAATGAAGCTCACCAGTCCAAGTACACGATCCACCCTGGATCAACAAAGATGTACCAAGACTTAAAAAGGTCGTACTGGTGGCCAAACATGAAGAGGGATGTGGCCGATCATGTGTCATACTGTTTAACTTGCATGAAAGTCAAGGCCGAGCATTTTCGTACAGCTGGTGGACTGCTACCACTAGAAATCCCGGAATGGAAGTGGGATAGTATCGGCATGGACTTTATCATGGGATTGCCCAAGACTAGAGGTGGTATGGATGCAATCTGGGTAATAGTTGATCGATTGACTAAGTCGGCTCATTTCTTACCGATTAAGAGCACCTGGTCTGTGGATGTATTGGCTGCACTATATGTTAAGGAAGTAGTTAGATTGCATGGGGTTCCATCTAGCATAATATCAGATCGGGACCCTAGATTTACTTCACACTTCTAGAAGGGACTGCAAGCAGCAATGGGTACTAAACTAAATTTTAGTACTGCCTTCCATCCTCAGACTGGTGGACAAACAGAAAGGACCAATCAAATTGTGGAGGATATGCTTCGTGCTCTGGTGCTAGATTTCAGAGGGCGATGGGATGATCAGTTGTACCTGATGGAGTTTGCATATAACAACAGCTATCAGGCAAGTATCAAGATGGCTCCATTTGAAGCCTTATATGGCAGGAGTTGTAGATCACCCCTTTGTTGGGAAGAGGTTGGGGAGAACCAATGGGTTGGACCCGACTTAATTGAGGCGACTGTCAGGAAGGTTCAGATTGTCAGGGAACGCCTGAAGATAGCACAATCCAGGCAGAAGAGTTATGTAGATAAGAGAAGGAGGGAACTAGAATTTCAGGTTGGCGAACATGTTTTCTTGAAGGTCTCACCTTCAAGGGGAATACAAAGATTTGGGATCAAAGGAAAACTAAGTCCCAGATTCATTGGGCCATTTGAAATTCTAGAAAGGATTGGTCAGGTGGCGTATAGACTTGCACTACCCCCGCAACTGGCAAACGTGCATAATGTGTTCCACATATCCATGCTGCGGAAGTACTTATTCAATGCCGACCATGTAATCAACCATGAGGACTTGGAGATTCGGGAGGACCTGACTTATGAAGAGAAGCCGGTTAAACTGTTGGATCGGAAGATTCAACGACTCAGGAATCGTACCATACCTATGGTGAAGGTCCAATGGAGTCGAGACAGAGTTGCTAATGCTACCAGGGAAACAGAGGAAAGAATGAAGAAAAACCACCCAAAACTATTCTCAGGTACGAACTACACCATTATGGGTAAATTTGGGGACCAAATTTCTTAAGTGGGGGAGGATGTAACACCCCGGAAATTTAGTGATTTAAAATTTTGGAAATAAAGAGGGATAAATTAAATAAACAGATTTGAGAGACTTCCAACACCATGTAATAATGATCCATTAACAAGATTTGGGCTAATGGAGCACATTTGACCCACGGATGGAAACTAGGACAAGAAGTTACCAGTAATTCGTGTATGTAATTATGCCATAATTAGAGAGGGCAAGTTAGGGTTAAAAATTAAGGTAAATAGTCATGCAAGGTAAGCCAAAACCGAACCCAACACCAATTGGTGGTTTCCTAAACCATTGCTACCTCCCTTGGAGGAAAGAGTCCCAGATTTCTTGGAGAGTAGGAAATAAATCTCGTAGCCCCTTTCCAAGTCTCGTTAGGACTCTTAAATACAACCCAAATCTATAAGAACTCATCCTCAAACTCTTGGGGAAGGTTTAACAATGAATTGGGGTCGTTTGGAGGCAGGCTAGAGCTTCTGAGGAGAAGGAGAAAGGTTGGGAACCCGGAGTTCCATCCCCTGCATCCTCTGTTGCATCCAGAACGTCGACTGGTCTTAGATCTTCATAAAGGTAGGTGTTCTTGGGCCAAGATTAAATAAAACCAACACCATCATGTAGTTCTTTGAGTCTATGTTCATTTGCACTTGGTTTGACTAGTTTTCATGGAGTATACGTTGTGTATTCGTAGTTTTCCCGAAGTCTCGCACAGTTAGGGCTTTTCCCATTCTTCTTATTAGGCAAGTGATTCGAGACCGAATTTGACTAAACATTATTCATGAACGTTATTCTACATGAAGTCACGATCATCTTTTATGTTGGACGTTTTATCCAAAAGTCTTTCGTTAGAGAGTTATGAGCATGGAAAGAGAGTCTTGGCATGATACAGCAATGTCGGGCTACACTTGACTTTTTGTTCTTCATATGTTTTCCTGGGATTCGAGACTGAATTAGATCAAACCTCCAACATCAAAGTTCTTCTACTAGTTGTCCTTGTCATCTTTCATGTTGAACGTATTGTCTAAATGTCATTCGTTAGAGAGTTATAAGAAGGGAAAATGAATCGCTGCATGATACGTGTTTTCTGGTTACACTTGACATATGTTTTTTTTCTAGAAGGGCCACTAGTGTCGACACTAGTTGATCTAGTGTCGACACACTATCCCAAAACAGCCCAGAAGGTGTTCTGGGAAGCTCTCTAGTGTCGACACTACTTGAGCTAGTGTCAACACACTGTCCCAGTTTGACCCAGAAAGTGTCTGGGAGCTGATCTAGTGTCAACACTACCTGAGCTAGTGTCGACACACTATCCCATATTGGCCAGAAGGTTTTCTGGAAGCTGTCTCTAGTGTCGACACTACCTGATCTAGTGTCGACACTACTTGATCATTTTTCCTTGTATTTGAAGCATTGTGTCGACACCACTTGATCTAGTGTCGACACTACCCTTGCAAAAATTGCATATTTTGAGTCTGATCATTTCATGATGTCTACTAGCATGTGCATGATGTTATATGGTATTCATGGACCTAAAATAAATCAACCCATTGAAAAATATTAATGATATGAATACGATTCTAATGTGTAATTGTGATTGATCTTATGTCCATTAGATTTTCTTGTGATCTTGCTTATTGTCAATTGATAAGATAAGAATATGATATGAATGTAGGGATGAATACATGTTAGTATGGACATGTTAGTGGTGTTAATGTTATGATTTGCTTATGAGTTTCATGATTACATGTTTTGCGGTGTTCAATTAATTATTTGTCGTATGCATACATGTTAGGGAAGCACATGTTCTACATACGATCTGTCTTTAGAAACATCCTCATGTCAAGACATTAATGAAATATGAAACATAAGATACGTCGTTATCCTGCCTTGTTCTTTTGAGCTGTTTGTCATTCCTTGGTTCTATGAGTGATCATGTTCCTTTTACTACGAGCTTGTTATTGAAACTCTGTGGCCATAATATGAATATGTTGGTTCGGCACAACGTGGGACTTCGGTCCAAATTTGACCAATGCCTGTGCAATAGGGCCCTCTCTGGTCTTGGGAGGAGCACCCCAACGTACTTATTAACTGCGGGAGTATGGACTTCTGGTGCGTGGCATGGCACTGATACGATATGCAAGATTTGTGAGAATGTGCCTTTGTCTGATATGATAAATTTGACCTGATGTGATATGATAAGATATGATATGATACGTCTGGTCATGTGAATGCATGACATCTGTTTGAATATGGCCAATCTCTGTCAATACGATTCTACTCTTGAAATATCTGTTCGTTGTATATGCTACTCGACATTTTGATCTGATATAATATCTGTTCTATTCTGCTATTCGATCTGTTAGTATTGCATACATTGTCATCATATTCATGTGCATATCTACCTATTTAAAATGTTAATCATGTATATTAGTGCCCGCACGTTATTGAGATGTAAATCCTACTGAGCTAGTTCGCTCACCCCTATCATCCTGCCCTTTTTCAGGTAGTGATGAAGAACCAGTGGAGTCAGATGGGACAGGGCAAGAGTGATGAGCACCTGTCATATGAATAGTTGTCAGCTTAGGAATAGAAATTTAAGTAGTCGATGTATTTGAGAAATGTTGTTATTTAATTAGTAAACCTTTTCAGTTGATTCTTCTTATGTGAGGTTGAATCTAGTTGAATGGAATGAAATAAGGTATACTTTTGGTGACCATATTATAGTCTCGAATGTGTTATTACATTCAATTGTGACTCTGTGCTATTCAACTGTGATACGCCGATTTGTATCGTTCACGTCTCCCGGTATTTATTCTGCTGCTAAATATCGATGCATGACACACTACCTTTTGAAGATATTCCTCATAGATAGATTGTTGCTTATTGGTGATAGAAAGAGAAAACCAAAGTGGAGGATAACAGGGTTCAGAAGAGACAGGATGGGTGGAAGTGAGTCTCCTCTTCTTAGGAACAGGGCTGGAAGAGCCTGTCCTGTGAGAATGGGTCCCCACAGCCAAGACTGAATGAAGTATTGCTACTTCAAATTCATCCTTGATGTCCTGGATTTCTGTGTGAGCTAATTGGGCACCCTCAGGAATAATAGTAATAAAAAAAGTAGGTGTATGTGGATGGAAGAGGGATTCAGGGGTGATGGACGGAAGATCAGATAGTCCTAAAGAAGAAGGACCACTAGAAGAGGCTCCAACTGAAGAAGATGCGGGAGGAACCTTAGTAGAAGATAAGGGTGGAGGAATGATGGTGGAGGAAGTAGGAGATGAAGGAGTTTGGGAAGAGAAAGGTGGTGGTGAGGAAATGGTTCTAGAGCGGGGTCGTTTGAAGGTGGTAGGAGTTGGAGGAGCAGTGGATGCGGTGGGTGGAGAAGGAGGGGCTGGAGTTGGAAGGGTAGGAAGGACAGAGGGCTCTGGAGCTACAGCCGGTTCTTCTTCTCTTACAGACACAGATTCCACTGGAGGTGAAGCATCCTCTGCCAGCCCTGCTGGCCCATATTCCTCAGCAACAACCACTTCTTCAATGTACTCATTCTCAACATGAATTGGCCCTGGTGGCCCTGCTGGGTTTTCAGACAAAGGCCCTGATGGCCGCTCTTCCTCTTACTGCTGCTCTGCAATGACAGGCCCTGATGGCCTAGCTTCATCATCCCCAGAAGCCTTTGAAGGTTCAGACTTATCAGCATTAATTTGCCCTGATGGCCTATCACGCTCTTCACTTGGCCCTGAAGGCCCTGCACTACTAGAAGGAGGGGCATGAGATGGTAAGTGCTCCCTCACAAAAGCTGGCAAGTCCACAAGCAATTTCCTCATACTGTCATAATCTTTTTGTAGGCTTTCAAGTTCAGATGATAGTGCCCCTAATTCACAGGCAGATGAGCTTTGACTGATAAAAATGGAGGCCATATCTGACCTCACAGAACACAAAATTTTTCCTTGCTCATCTAGGCACTCAACAATAGGTTTCAAATTGATTTTCAACTTCTTTTTCCCAGACCCCTTGTGTGACTTACTAGTGAGGAGAGGGACTTCTTTAGCCATACCTTTTCCTTTGTCTTGTCTTGCCCTAACCACGGGCTCTACAGCATCATCAGTGCCTTCTTACGCACTCTCCACGAGTCCTTCTCTGAGATGATCATCAATGGGGGCACTAGCACTGTGCTCCCCCTGAGCTGCTGCCTGCCCATCAAGAGATTGCTCCCCCTCAATAGGAGCATCTTCCACAATTATGTTGTCATGAGAAAGTTCTTGCTCCCCCTGACTGGGAGCTTCCTTCATGATGATATTCTCAGTGTGGCCTGGAGCCACATCTTCTGCCACTAGATCACCACCAACTACTGGCTCCTCCTGAGTGTCTTGGATGGAGTCCAACACATTTCTAAGTACAGATGCTACTCGGGAAGAAGGAGGAATATCCTCTGAACTATGCCCAATGGGCTCAATATCCTCTGGGGAATATCCTCAATCCTGCTGCTAGATTCTGCTGCTGCTTCCACAGATGGTGCTGCTGCTCTTTCTGCTGGTGCTGTTGCTACTTCTTCTATAGTTGGTGCTTCTACTGCTGCTGCTCCTAGTTCTGCTGCTGCCGGAACGGCTTGTTCCTCTTGAATCATAGGAATTTCTTCTACTGCTTCCTGGTCTTCTTAGGCTTCGCCAATGATGGCTTCACCCTCAGCCACAGAAGTTTTTGACCACACAATATTAACAACAGAAAATCCGATTTTCCTTAAGTTCCTGCTGCGGATTGCCTGCCCCATCTTTTCTGAAATATCCCCCACCACACTGATGCCATAATGCTGAAAAATTTTGGTCAGGAGATGGGCATAGGGTAGAGATACATTTAGCTTACTCTTTGTATCCCATACTTGTGCACTTGCAAATTTCATCCTTTCCAATATTACTTCTGCCATGTTGATACTTTGATTCTGGATAACCCAGAACATCAAGTTGGAGTCCGCCTCGGTGCAAGTGGAGAAGGTGGCACTTCTAGGGACTACTATTTGACACATAATGAAATGCAATAGTCGATTAAATGCACTCAACTGGTTGATATCTAGTTTTCCATCCTTCAATCTATATTCGGGACCAACAATCCCTAAACCTTTCGCCTGGATATCCACAGTGTGAACTCCACTGTGTCCGGAGGTAGTCATACTGAAGAGAGATGCCAATAGATCTCGTGTGACCCTAACCTGAGTTCCCTTGACCATGGAAGTCAAGGTCCCGTCGTCCTCTGTCTTCAGACATACATAGAAAGCTTTTACAAGGTCCGGATAACTTACTTCTGATAGGGTGGCAATCTTTGTCCACTTCAATCTGTCCATAGCTGCGACGATACTGCCCATTCCATTCTTCTGCAAGTCAGCCACATCCACTGCTTTGTGTCCGCAAAGCTTGGTCTTTACTGAAGCAAATCTTTCCTGCTGCTCAGCTATAAGAAATGCAGTTCCGTAACCCCCGACGCTGCTGGAAACACCAGAAGAGGCCATGGTTTTGGATGGAAAGAGTTTCTGGAGGACTGGAAAGAGAAATTGAACAAGAACCCTCAAGAAATTTCAAGTGGGAAGCAATTGGAAGCTTGAACTCTCAGGGAGTCGATGTCGGAGTCGATAGGGTATCGCCTCAGGCAGAAAGAAGAAGATGATGAAGGGATGCGAATTGTTGCTGCACAGATTTCGGGAAAAAAAATTAAAAGGAATGACCTTTAGAATTTGGAGGCACCATGATGGCAGTAAACGACAAACTGACTAGTTCGATAGGAATAAACTCTTATAAAATAACGAATCGTCAAGACAAACTTAAAAGGATAGGCAGTAATTGGAATTT
Organism: Colocasia esculenta; assembly: GCA_014218235.1. NCBI lineage: Eukaryota > Viridiplantae > Streptophyta > Magnoliopsida > Alismatales > Araceae > Colocasia > Colocasia esculenta. The sequence goes on from CM024757.1 coordinate 54,272,719, forward strand.
TGCTCAAATTTTTAGGAGGAAAAATAATTTAAATTCTGAAAATTAATATTTCAGTTTTAAACAGATAATTCTTTCACAATTTACACATGCCTAATTCTCTTCTAAGAGAAGTAAATCTCTCTTCGGGTAAGGCCTTTGTGAAGATATCTGCTAACTGATTGTTTGTATCAATAAATGAAATATCAATGTTGCCATTTACTACATAATCATGAATAAAATGATATCTAACCTCAATGTGTTTAGTCCTTGAGTGCTATACTGGATTCTTTGTTAGATTTATAGCACTGGTGTTGTCGCATAACAATAGAATTGTCTTGATATGTAACCCATAATCCTCATGCTGTTGCTTGATCCATAGGAGTTGTGTACAGCAACTTCCAGGAGCTACGTACTTAGCTTCAGCTGTTGACAGAGCTACTGAATTTTGTTTCTTTGAAGACCATGATATCAGACAACCTGCAAGGAATTGACAACAACCACTGGTGCTTTTTCTACCTATTTTGCCTCCAGCGTAGTCAGCATCAGAGCATCCTATCAAATTAATTTGACAAGATTTTGGATACCGTAAACCTAAGTCATAGGTTCTAACTAAGTATCTAAATATTCTTTTGACATTAATTACATAGGACTCTTTAGGATCTGCCTGATACCTAGCACACATACATACACTAAACAATATATTAGGTCAACTAGCAGTTAAGTACAGTAAAGATCCTATTATACCTCTGTAGATTTTTTTGATCTACATTCTTACCATCTTGTCACTGTCCATTCTTGTTGATGTGCTCATGGGTGTTGATAATGGGTTGGCATTTTCGAATCCAAACTTCTTTAAGAGTTCCTTGGTATATTTGGCTTGACATATGTGGGTGCCTTCTTTTACTTGCTTGATTTGCAATCCAAGGAAGTAGTTAAGCTCCCCCATCATGCTCATCTCGAATTCTCCCTGCATAATCTTATCAAAATACATGCAAAGAGATTCATCAGTGTAGACACGCCAATTTGACAGCACATTGAGTAAAATCCGTGTTATACCGCGATGCCTCAAAGTGGCTCTTGTCATTTAATCTCAGGAGTGATTTTCCCACTTAATCTGGATGTGTTTAGACAAAACTCCCCGAGGGTCCGTAAATTTCTTTAAATCGCGTCCCAATCAGCAGGCGCTCTTTGCAAGAGTAAGATCCACATCGGCTACGGTGGACGCGGATTATACTTGCAAAACGACACAACGGCTAGTTTTGAAACGCGCCGACTTGACTCGCCGCACTTCAGAAGTCAAACTTCTCTGCTGCACCCTGTCAGCAGCATTAAATGAACGCCACGTCAAAATGATGATGTCTCTTTAAAAATGCATTTGTATCAGACGCCGCGATTTAGAGAATGTCCAATCAATGTCAAATTCCATCAAAGATTTGATTTGATTGAGGAAGCGCGGCTGACAGAGCGGACTCATTTTATAACGTAGCTTACAGCTATGGTCATCATGAAAATGTCTAATCCCACGCAAATCAAGGATCTTATGAAGTGCGGCTTGTCAGGCGGACGCCTTTCATGTATAATAAACGTACGCTGAATTGGACGCAATTTCGGCTATAAATACAGACCCGCGAGCCCCTCATTTGGAATCCATCTCAAGTACGGAGAAGCCCTGTCGGATTCTCCCCTCAACCTCCGAACTTCAACTCTTCAACTTTTCGAGGTGGGACTCCGGCGGATTGAAGGCTTGTGTACCGGCGCCGAGGCAAGAGCGCGCACCGTCTTCGTGTCGTCTTCTTCACGCGGTGGAGTCTCCAGGCGTGGAGTGCGGCAAGAAGGACTCCACCCACGTCTTCACCGCCCTTACCATTCTCGGTCACTTGCCGGGCTGCACCAATATTTTCCCTTTCATCATCTCTACTTTTATCTTTCATTAGACACACATTGCACCCTTCTACACACACACACGCATGCATAGCATTCTTCCTACCAACTCTTAGGGGTTTAACACTGCCTCCACGAGGTGTGTTTCCCCCCATTTATATGTTTTTCTTATGTTTCATTTACTTTACATTTACTACACTCCGTAGTCTAATCTCCCCCTTCACGTGTTTGTTTTGTTGTCTATATTGTGCAAGGTAACCGGAATTGGATCTTCTTCATCGGCCGACCGATTGGGGAAGGAAGAAGAACCGGCCACAGAACTCCCGCTTCTCTTCGGGTAAGAGGTAAGTGCATCGCATTCCCTTTTTGCCCGTTACATTTGGCCCCCTCGTACGCCTGACGATCACATACACCCATCGTGCACACACGCACATTCCTATCCCCTTCTTTCCTTCTTTTCATTCTCTCCATCATATCCCGCAATCGCCCTTTCACCGTCACGAGTAGAGTTGTCCTTCCCGTCATCCACTGTCTTCGGACGCCAAATGGGAAGAACCGCATCTACATCTTGGCGATCACGGTGGGACCCTTCTTGTTCTAATTCCGATTACCTCCACTTGGCACCCGCGTGTGCCCCTCCTTCGTACCCCACGTGGTACACTTCCCTGCCTTGCCGCACTCCGCGAAGTGCCGTTTGACATTCCTGTTGTGTTGCCAAATTGTAGTTGCACTTTCCTTCATTGTTTTCTTATACTAGTCACGTGGAATTTGGATTAAAAAAAAAAAATCGCCATCTTGTTCCCCACCCCGTGCATTTATCTTTACCTGAAGAAAGCATATTTATTTGAGTTCTATTTCTTCCTCCGCCATTGTTAGAAAGCATGTTAGTTTGACTTCCTGGCTTTCTGTGTGTCCTCGGGTGCATGTTCTATTCGCGTCCAATGCAGTAGACGCTTTTATGTTCTTGCTTTGTGCGGCGGTCTACCTAGATGCTATTTTGTGATAGAGGTCTGGAGGGAGTCGCCTCGGCTCTTACAGCTTTCAAGAGCTGTCAGACCCACGGCCGACAGAACGGACGCCCTTACTGAAACGCGCCAGCTGTGCTGGACGCGATTCAGGGTGTCACAGAGCACCAATTTTTCTGCCATTGGTGTTTTCCTTTTGCATTATTTCATATTTCTGCATTGCATTTCGGCTGAGGGACCTCCTACCCTCCTCCCTTAGGATCCACACACCTTCTCGGTGAGGGCTATCTCCCCATTGGGCACTCCGTCTCATTGGGCTAGAGAATCCTCATCGGGACCTCCGTAAGTCTCTGTACCCCGTGGATTCCCTCACGGTGGACCGAGCCAGTTGTACCATCCGGTGTTCCGAGTTAGAAATCCCTGTCACGTGAGAAAGGAAGTTGCTTAGCGAACCCGGAGTTGTTCTCTCACCTATTCTAGACCCGCACCTACTTTGCAAAGATACACTATCATTAAAAACCACGTTGAAATATATTGAATACTTTAGTGGGCGTAATCATTTTCGAGTCTGTGATTTAAAAGCTGTCAACTCCTTCTCTCAAAATTGTTTGGGTAGTTGTCTGCTAGTTGCTTGCTAAATCACAGTGCATTTTTAGAACTCGTGCATGCAGCTTCATTCCGGTCGATCCCTTTCAATGGCCAAGTACGAGAACTACGAAAACATGTATGATGATGTGTATAGTCCCAACCAGCAACTCCCACAACTTCAAAATCAGGCTCCCGCTGACCTGTCCAATCCGCGTGTCGATGCGATGGACACTCATGCTCCCCACGTCTCACCAAGGCATGACACTGGGAATACCTCTCTCCCCTTTGATACATCCCGGATTGTAGACATCCTCCAGAGCCTCCTAGCCGCTCAAATCTAGGAGGTCCAGGCTGCCCTCAGGGGTAAGTCTGTTGCTGATCTAGTTCATCCCTCCCACCTGAATATGGGTGTCCATATTCAGTCTGCTCGTGACCCGATGGCCCGAGCCTCTCCTGTCCCCTTGCGGGCTCACTCTATCATCCAATCACGCCCCCACAGCCCTCTTGGGAGGCATCCTCTTCCTCATGATCAACCAAGCCACGACGCGGCGCGGCTTATCCACCAGTCCCAGATCTTGGCTCACGGTTCTGCACCTAACGGTGTCACTCATTATCCTGTTCAAGCGGATGTCCCCCACCATCTTTCTCCGGAGGCACCTCTCGGATCTTCCACCAATCAACTCACTCAAGCCCTTCTGGCGAAAGTGAGCAAACTTGAGCAGGAAGTCAAAAGGGTGTCCGCGCCCAAAGACTACGTTGACTTGGCACTGCCCTCTATGCCGGTCTTTCATCTTCCTCCAACTGAAATGCCGGTTTATCACCGTTATAACGGCACCGGCAATCCTTTTGTGCATCTCAAAAATTTCATGTATAAATCTTCTTTTTGGCAAGGTGACAATCGCGCCCTCGCTTTTCTATTCCGCTGATCCTTGGAAGGGGCTGCCCTCGAGTGGTTCTATTCCTTAGAACCTGCTGATGCCGAAGATTTTGAGACGGTACAGAGAAAGTTTTTGCAGAGGTACAGAGACAGGGTAGGTCCAACATTGTCAATTACCGATCTGGTAGCCGAGAAAATGAGGACAGATGAGGATTTCATCCACTATGCTGATAGATGGAGGAACCTGGCTGAGAGATTGAGGGATCCACTATTCGAGGCAGAGCAAGTCAAAATGATCACAGCCAATGCCACTCCACAGTTCAGACACATTCTGGCTATGAACAAGCTAACAACGATGGAAGAGCTGTATGAAAGGGCACGATACATCCAAACACAGTTAAAGGACTCTCCTATCATGGCCATGTTCGAGCCCAAAACTCAGACACTCAAGAAAGCCAGTGGTGCCCTGGTTGTTGGTCCTACGACTGAGGGGGTGATCAATAACGAGCAAGTGAGCGCTATGGGCGGCCCTAATCCTTCCACTTACCGACCCAGCACCAACATCCAACCTCCATAAACCCAACCGTCCGCACCCAGAACTAATAACCCGCCATTGTTCAGAGTGCCACCTCAGCAACCCCACCAACCCCATCAGCCCTCCAATCATCAGCCACCCCAGCTCCCACAATACCAACAACCTCTGCACCCTCAACCTCCACACAATCAGTATCGGCCACCCCCTCCTCCTCAATACCAACCTCAACAGCCTCCTCCTGCACCCCCACAATACCATCAAGTTTGTCCACCTGGCCAATACGAAGTCCAACAGCCTAGACGTCCTCCCGGCCCTAGGAGGACCCACTATTCTCCACTCCCAGAAACTCTAACGGACATCTTCAATGCCTTCATGGCCGCCGGTGCGCTCACCTTACCAAGGGAAAGGCCGCAATGGCACCCCAATGCTGACACCTCCTGATACTGTGCGTTCCACCGAGCACCGGGTCATGTTTTGGAGGCCTGTTACCATTTCAAGGACTACATTCATGATCTGAATGACAGCGGGGGCATTGACTATGCAGAAATGAAGAAGTTCATCGTGGAGATAAAAGCCAAAAGGCCGGCCAGGCAAGATCAGCAACAACAACAGCCTCAGCAACAACCGGAGATGGGCATTGTCTAGAACCCACTCCCAGAGCACCCAGTTTAGAATCATCAAGTTAATGCTTTTCGGGCGTCTCCTCGGTATGAAGTTTCCGGACAGCCGACGGAAGCGACTTCAACCTCCTCCTCCTCTTCTCAGCCCTCCTTTACTTTACCACCCTTCATCCATACACCCACTCCTGATAACCCACTGCCTCCTTTTCTACACATTCCCACCCACTTCGCACAATCCAATCAATACGCCAATTGGTCGTTCACCCGCCAATTCCCCACTGCTACAACACCTCCTCTCGCCAGCACATAAGCCCCTTTTCTATGCAACACCTCCACCACATCACCGCAACCAAATCTCACACCTTCTCTCACCACCACCGCCCCACAACCACTACTAGCCAACCCACCTCTCCTCCGCACACCCACGACTATCCCTATCATTAATCCCAACCATCGAGCCCCCTTTCTCCGTACCCCCACGCAATCACCCGGTATAACAACTATCCCATCACCACACCAAATATCCTCCGACCAGCCCTCCACCTCCTACGCATATCTTACCCCCTCGACTTCGACAATGATATCAGGAGATAGCTCCGAGGCGACCATGGTGCTCCGGAGCGGGCGCATGTTCAACAGGGTGTTTCCCCAACAATAAGAACAAACGTTGGAGCACCAGGAAGAGGAAGAAATTCAGCCAGAAGAATCCGTGCCAGGGACGCAGTATGATCTGTTAAAGCATTTGGACAAGACTCTGGCCAGAATCTCCATCCTGGAATTGATCAAGAGGTCAGCAGTTCATCAGGAAGCCCTCATGCAGTATCTACAGAAGGTAATCATGAATGAGAACATGCCAGTAAATCAGATCAGTGCCATCTTAGCACCCACAAGCACCCGCCCAGCCATTACATTTCATGAAGAAGAGATAGCACCGGGCGAGTCCCAGTGATGTGCCCTGTGCCTCGCAATCCATATTAATGGCATATGTGTGGACCATTTCTTGGTCGACTCTGGTGCATCCATCAATGTCGTGTCCCCCGACACGCTACAACTCTGCGGGGTGCTAGCTCAAGCAATTCTACCCTCTGCCATCACAGTCACAGCCTACGATAACACCAGTAGGCCACCTAAAGGGGTTGTTTCTCTGATGGTCAGTCTAGGGCCATCCTATAATGAAATGGACTTCCACGTCCTGGACATGGATCCCAACTTCCGTATGATTCTGGGGAAGCCGTTCATGAAGGCCCTTGGCGCCGTCATATCCATAGTGCATTAATGCCTCAAATTCCCGTTCAACGGATGGATTGTCAAGGTGCCCAGCACACTGATTATCGCGGAAGTGAATGCAATAATAGATGACTCAGTCCCTCCATTTGGCCCAGCAATCAGCTTCTAATGTCAATATTGGGCGTAACCAGCATGTACCGGGGGCCGAGTGGTCCAACTGTTGAAGCCGCTATAAGAGCAAGACCATCACAAAGAAGGGCTGGCACATTATGAATCAGATGGGATATCAGCCAAGCAGAGGACTGGGGACATGATTGCAAGGAAGAACGGAGGCTATAAAAAGCTGTAAGAAGAGGCCCAAAGTGGGGCTGGGCTACAAGCCAGGCATGGCCAAGCAACAATCAAAGGAACCCCTCACCTGGACCCTGCACCAACATTTCAGGAGGGGCCCATTATAGCCAGGGGACAAACGAACCTCGGCCATCACCACAGAGCCTGCACCTTAGCTACCCCGAGATGTGTACAAGGCAGTAGACAACCCTGAGCCACCTAAGCAAGCCAAGATCGGCGAGTTCGAAACAGAATGGAACAAGTGGTTCGAGACAAGTGATGTCACCACCTCCTTGGGTCATCTTTTTAGCCTGGCAGAAGCAGAACAGCCGACAGCGATCGGTGTCAGCACACAGGTAGTCCAAGGCACCGAGGCAACTCCAGCAGCCACAAGGCCCAGAACGGGCGCCGCTTCCTCAAGCATCATCCTAACCACAACTCTGGGCATCACGCCTATTTCAGGATCCACCCCGAGCATAGCACCCATCCTAACTTCCGGTCCGGGCATCATGCCCACATCCAGCTTTGTTCCGGGCATCACGCCCGCTTTAAGTTCCGCCCCGGGCATCCCGCCCATTCCAGTCCTCGCTTTGGGCATCGCGCCCTCCTCCTCCTTGTCAAGCATCCCCTCCCTTCCAAGCGACGCACCCCCCATTGTCCTTTCACCGGGCATTGCGCCTTCCCTCCTGCAGGCCGCGGTCGGGTCCCTATTCTTTTCTCTAAGCATTCCCTGGGCGCCGACGCACCACTTTACAATCTCCATACTGCCTTCCGAGCGGACGCACGCTCCCCCGCTCTCCGACCCCTCATCCTCAGAGCTTGCACTCTCCTCTCAACTTTCCCGATTGGCAGTCTCACCTCGACCTCCGTCTCCCCCGCTCTGATTCCCGTTGAGAGTTTAAACCTCTCGTCCAGCGATCTCGCCCCGCTCCTTCAAGGCAGGTCATCCGACACCTCCTTTCCTCTCTATCAATGCGTCCTCCCCCTTCCTCCTGGGCACTACACCCACCATAGCCTTCCCCAACACATTCTCCCTTGCTTTGCCGTCCTCCAAGCAACATACTGCTTTTCTCCTTCCACGGAATACTTCCAATCTCCCTCTTGCCTCCAAGGCACTGTGACTCTAGGACAAAACTTGCTTTCGATCATGCTCCTCAATCTCTCAAGCGCTTGGCACTCCCGCCTCGTTCCCTCCTTTTGCATGCATTAGCAAGGAGGGGACCCCCAGGGTCATAGCTACGCAATGGCCAATCCTGACTTTTCTTTCGAGGAAACTTCTTTCCTCACCCCCAGTTGTGTCCTAGCCCATGGGCCACTCCTCTTCGGTCCTTTGGCCGATCCCCCACCCTCTTTCGCGCAGGGGGCATTTACTGCTTCCAATAATCCTCCCCCCTCCTAGGGGAATGTCATTGTAAATTCTCCTTCATTTTTTTCATCATTTACTGCTTTCCCTAAATCCCCTGTGTGGGACCAGGCATTTACTGCTTCCAATAATCCTCCCCCCTTGCAGGGGAATGTCATTGTAAATTCTCCTTCGTAATTTTTTTCATTTACTACTTTCCCTATATCCCCTGTGCGGGACCAGGCATTTACTGCTTCCAATAATCCTCCCCCCTCGCAGGGGAATGTTACTGTAAATTCTTCTTCATCTTCCCCCTCGAGGGATCCTTCCTTTACTACTTTCCCTAATTCCCACACGCGGGACTCTGTTTTTACTACTTCTCCTCCTGTAAATTCTTCTCTATCCGCCCCCGAGTCGGGAAGTCCCTCTACTGCTTTCAGTAATTCCCTCGCGCAGGATTCTGCTTTTTCTATTCCACTTGCTGTAAATTCCTCTCCATCTCCCTCCTTGCGGGATTCCTTTACTATTGTAAATTCCCTTCCATCTTCCCCCTCACAGGATTCAACATTTACTGCTTTTCCTTCGGTTGTAGATTCCAGTAGTCGTAGCTCAAATCTAGGCAAAGGTAGTGGCAAACTAGGGGTAGCGTCAGAGAAGAAGCCCAAGGGTAGGAGGGTTCTGCACCGCTTCCTAGCAGATCTAGACCGTAGATGCAAGGCATGCTTAGCAGTCCCAGAATTTATAGAGGAGCCTTTGCAGTTGCCAGATCTAGAATATGAGCAGTCAGTGTGCTTTATTGATGATGGGTTTGGAGTTTATGAGATCATGGATGACGACGACCCAATTGAAGAAGGCGATGAAGAGTTTGAGGATGAGGCCGAAGCATTCACGAGCGGATTGAAGAGATTTGACGAACCGTCGGCTGCAGTAGATGAGGTCACCAAAGAAATCAATCTGGGAACTGAGAAAGAACCTAGGACCATCCTCATAAGCGGCAGTCTATCACCAGAAGAAGAGGAGGCAATCAGCGTGGTTCTCAGATAATACAAGGACACATTCGCATGGAGCTACAAGGATATGCCAGGCTTGGACCCCGCACTAGTTGAGCATCGTCTTACCCTTAAGCCGGGTTCCATCGCCATTAAGCAATGGTTAAGGCGTTTCCACCCCCACTTGGCTTTGAAAATGAAGAGTGAGGTCGATTAGCTCCAGAAATCCAGGTCTATTAGAGTCGTACTTTATCCTAATTGGGTGGCGAACATCGTTCCGGTTATGAAGAAAGACGGAAGAGTCAGAATTTGCATCGATTTTTGGGACCTTAATCGCGCGTTGTAACGTCGCGCATTTTTCGGATCCCCGTGGATCCAGGTTTAGCGGGTTTGGTGGCCAATGTGAGGCCCATTAGTGTTGTGTGTTTCTTATTAGATCCTTACCAGGCTTGGTTATGGGTCTGTGTTGGTGTTCAGTGTGCTGGACATCAACAGTGGGTTGGCGTCTAGGTGGGTGACGTCGACTTTGTGTTGGCGGCCATGGGTTGCCGTTAACATGTTTTTGGCGTCCATCGATGTGGACGTCTACCATTTATTTTAATGGGTTTTATTGCTTGAACTTGGCGTCGAGCGATGTGGACGCCTAGTTGTGGCGGTTTTGGTCAGCGGCGCAGGGGTTGACGTTAACCTGAGGCGCCTGTGTTTTTAGGTAATCCTGAGCCTTCTTCTTTCCTCATTTTCTCCTCTCCTCTTCCCCCACCTGTCTTCTAGTGCTTCTTCACTACTTTCGACGGTTAACGGGAGCACGTGGGAAGGCCGTGATGTGCGCAGTAGCGGCAGATCAGGCGGGGAATGACGGATTGGAGGGTGGTGTTCACGGGAAGCTCCTGGGGGTTTCGGCGTGATTTGAAGTTCTTTAGGAGTTTATTTGCGTTTCTGAGGTAGGGACGGGACCCCTTGACTTCTCTTGTTTGAATTGTCATGCTCCGTTTGCATAGATTACTTGTTAATTGTGTTTTTGGGAAAAAGGGTTACCATGCCGGGAAATTGGGTGGTTTGATCGATCCAAGTATTGGATCTTGCTTTTCTGGTTTAATTATGGTATATAGATGTAAGGGGAAGTATTTCCCCTTGTTTTTTTCTATTGTATTTATGGCTAGATTGCCCGTGCAATCGGCCTAGGGCCATTTTGTGTGTTCTAGCAGGTTCTGCAGTGAAGATCTTGGCGTCAACATCGTTTGACGCAGAGTTCTTCGTTGGGAGATTAAAGGCTAGGTAACTAGCCATTGATTGTGGATAAACGACCAAGTGGTGGTCGCTTACTTGGTGTTGACGGCAAGGGACATTGTCGTCTATATCCTTTGGACGGCAATCGATGTCGCCGCCAACCTGTGCATGTGCACAGTGTGTTTTAATGGCATTCTTGTTATAAGTGTTGCGGTGTATTAACACTTGTGGTGCTCTTGGAGCACGGGGCTTTTGAGGTCAGTTTATCGGCTATGTAGTTGTGAAATATCACAGGGTTTTGATGTCGTGCAAGTGGTTTGTATATGCACGGCACATCGTACGTTATCATGTTTATTATATATTAATTATTGTGGTGTTGCGGCGATGAGGTTCACGTCTGAACCTAGCCTCGATCTTCTAGAATATTTTATAGATTATTCTGGATGGATAATTAGTGAAATACAAGTGTGATTATTATATGATCATCGTCAGTGTTTAGTGTAACCTTCACTGTCACTTTGTGACCGATGACAGGTCGTGGTATTATTATTAATGTGGTTTATGTGTGTGACTATGTAGGTTAGCTTGTAAGTCACAGGGTGACTGGAACAAGCTATTCCTATCATATGTACCGTGATCGGTAACAGAAAGTGTTTGTGTATATATCATGGTTTGAGCTTGCCGAGTGTGGTGGTCCGGCGCCTATTCCGGAATGCCTCTCTAGTCGGGTACCCCAGGTTCTTTGTGAGCCAGGCACATGTGTTTGTTATGCTCGAGGTTTGTCCCAGTACAGTGTGGTACCGTTGAGGTCTGTGTCGTCTTCCTGGACACCCTCACTCCTATGTTTGAGTTGTACGTCCGGCTGAGGGAAAGACGACAGTAGGGCAGCGGCTTGTGTTGGTGGGTGTGCAGTCGCTTGTAGCGCGCTCGTAGTTGGGGGTACGGACACCAGTAGTCGACACTGGTCCCCAGCTAGTCCTGTTTTTCAGTGCCTCACTTTAGGGTGCTCTGGTCAGAGACCCTAGAGGTGCCAGGCATGGACCTGCAGTTGTGTGTCTGCAGGTGTGGTGTTGGTTGGTCTCCACAGTTGTTTGACTTGTTCTCGTGGAGCGGCAGTTGGACCTTTCGTCCGTGACTGCGAGACTGAGAGGTTGTTCTTGTGTTGTGTTGTCCGGGTTGGATACTGGCCTGATCAGCCAGTAGACCATTCCCGTGTGGTGGTGTCGTTCTTCCCGACTCGTGCTTTGTTAGCTCTAGTTGTGGTTGTGGTGACGTCGTTCCTTTCTGACTCGTGCTTTGCCATTGGCTGTAGCTCGTGAGTTTGTGACTCGTAGTCGAGGTTTGACTCGTTCGAGGTGTGCCCTGGTGGTGGCACTGTTGTGACTGCAGTTGTGGCTTGTGGTGTGCCCGAGTGGTGGCACCGTTTTGGTTATGGTTTGTGAGTGTTGACTCGCCAAATGTGGTTTGACTCATGTAGTATGCCTTGTCGTTGGCACAGTTGTATTATGGATTTGCCGTAATGAAGTGCCTTATGTTGGCACTGGTTTAATGATTGGTTTTCGTGGTAGTTTAGCTTGCTATGGTGTGCCCTGTTACGACACTGGTTTACTTGTGGTTTCTGTGCTGGTGCCTTGTGGTAATAGGTACCTATACCCTGTGTGGGTAATGGTTTGTGGTGGTATGTCATATACCAGTCTTTCTGGTGTTAACGTGGAACTGTGTTTCGTGGAGGTCGTGTGGTGTGACCTTCCACTCAATATGTTTTACCTTCCTCGGGTAAACTACCGTATATGGTTTTTAGGTGTGATGGATTGGCCCGCTGTAGCCGATCATGTTACTTGATGTATGTGGTTTCCGACATATTGTGATTTGAGGTATACAGGACCAGCTTTTTGTTAGCAGTCCTATTACCCTCGTACTTGAAATTTGCCTGTGAAGCCTATAAGCCTAGGTAGTGGTTGACTTGTGCGGCTTATAGCTTAAATGATTGGTTGTGACTGTAATGTGCCTGTGAGGCTTGCGGCCTAGGCATTTCAGTTGTTGAGCGGACTAGCATGTGATTCCTTTTTCTTTATAAGGATTATGCATTTGTTTATCAATTACTGTTTAAAGTGTTATTTAAATATAAATGTTGTGAGCATGAAATGGTTTGGCTATTGGTGCTGCCAGTGAGACCCATTGGGGTTGAGGTGTCCGTGGTTACGGTGTTGTTTTGGGTAGCCCCTACTGAGCCAGTGACTTGTTGAGGCTCACTCCCCTATAGTTCTTTTCAGGGCTTGCCGAGTGTTTGGCTTGCAGCGGCATTGTGTCAGACTTGTACCACCAGCAGTTGTGTAGTAGTTAGTGTTGTGTGAGCTTGTGCTCCCTCAGGGTATGCCCCAGGTTGTTGTACTTTTTAATTGAACATGTATTAATGTAATGGGACAGTTGTAAATTGTTATATGCAAGTATGAGCACATGTACTTTCTTGTGTCTTATACTGTTGTGGTTTGTCTTTTATATTCTTACTGGACAGTTGTGTGAGCTATCCCTTGCGAGACTTCGGTCCGTTCGCGGGAGGCGGATCTGGATATGGAGCCTTAATGGGCATAAATACCCCGGTCCGTCACACGCGTGTCCTAAGGATGACTTCCCATTGCCTCATCTAGATGTGCTCATAGACAATACAGCTGAATATGAGACCCTCTCCTTTATGGACGGCTTCTCAGGGTACAATCAGATTAAGTTGGTTGAGGAAGACTAGGAAAAGACTTCATTCACTACGCCTTGGGGAACATATTGTTATGTGGTCATGCCCTTCGGACTCAAGAATGCTGGAGCCACTTATTAGAGGGCTATGATGGCTATATTTCATGACATGATCCATATCTTCATTGAGGTGTATGTGGATGACCTGGTGGTGAAATCAAGGACTTTGGCTGAGCATCCTGGGGTCCTATCTAAAGTGTTGCAGAGGTCAAGGGAATATCAGTTAAATATGAACCCCAAGAAGTGTGTATTTGGTGTTTCTCCAGGTAAACTCCTAGGTTTCATCGTGAGCAAGAGGGGTATCGAGATTGATCCCAACAAGGCGAAGGAAATAAGAGAGATGCCTCCTCCCAAGAATTTGAAAGAGCTTCGAGGATTAATTGGGAGGTTGCAGCTTATCCGCCGATTTGTCTCCCAACACTCGCAGAGGTGTAGACCCTTCTATGACCTCACCAAACCGGGGGCCGAATTCCGTTGGGATGAGAAGTGTCAGGTGGCTTTCGACGGACTTAAGGATTATTTGACTAATCCCCCAGTCTTGAGGCCACCGACTCCAGACAAACCTCTTATTCTTTATGTATCTATCCTAGAAGACTCGGTAGGTGCTGTCCTTGTGCAAGTGGACGAAGAAGGCAAGGAGAGGGCAGCATACTATCTGTCTAAGCTTCTAAACCCCTGCGAGCAAAAGTACACAGCAATGGAGAAGACCTGTGCCACGCTCGTGTGGGTGGTGCAAAAACTGAAGCACTACTTCCTTGCTCATGAAGTTCACCTCATCTCCCGTATGAATCCTATCAAATTCCTACTTGAGAAATCCGTTCTTACTGATAGGCTAGCTCGCTGGCAGAGCTTCCTGTCATAGTTCGATATCACCTACATTCAACAGAAGTCGATCAAGGGCTATGCGATAGCCGAGCACCTCGCTCATCACCCTCTTCCTCGATTTGATACTGTCCGTTCAGAGATTTTCGAATTAGGAATTAATGTCCCTTAGACAATCTGATCCTATGTGGACGTTATATTTCGACGGGGCTATGAACTCTCATGGAAAGGGTGTTGGAATTGTTCTCCTATCACCTGAGGGTCTCACCTTCCTGCGGGCCTACAAGCTAGAATTTTCGGCAACTAACAACATAGCCAAATATGAGGCTTTGATAGCTGGCCTTGAGTACGCCCATTTCTATGGTGTCACCCATCTGCGGATCGTAGGTGATAGTCAGCTTGTTTTGCGCCAGGTGCTCACCAAATACGAAACTCGTGATCCTAAGGTCATTTTTGTTCATGTTCCTCGCCATCAGAATCTTCTGGCAGATGCCCTTTCTACTGTTGGCGCCACTCTAGTCATGAATCATCCTAGGGATTTCACCAGCATCCAGTTTGAGCGACGTCGAACCCCTGTCACCCGAGATCCTATGTTCATCTTGGCCAATGATAAAGCCTTAAGGGATGCAGAAAGAAGAAGCAAATTGAGATCATGCTATTGGAGCTGGAAGAGGAGTTAGAAGACGAGGAGAAATCGTGGTACTATGAAATAGCTCAGTATTGCAGAAACCAGTCATACCCTGAGGAAGCAACAACAGAAGAGAAGAAGGCGATAAGGAGGCTAGCCCAGAAATATACATTGGTTGGGAACACTCTCTACAAACGAGGATTCTCTGGTATTTTGCTTAGATGCCTGGATGATGATGAAGCTTCGAAAGTTGTTGAGGAGGCCCATTCGGGCATTTGCGGCGGCCATGTGAATAGTCAGATGCTAGCTAAGAAGATTCTTAGGCTAGGATTCTATTGGCCCACTCTAGAAGAGGACTGCTCTATCTACGTCCGTCGGTGTGCCAAGTGCCAACTGCAAGCTGACAAAATCCACTCTCCATCCTCTTCTCTTCATCCAATATCCTCCCCATAGCCTTTCGCCATGTGGGCTTTCGACGTCATTGGACCTCTTGGTGACCCCAACTCCCAAAACAAGGTCAAATCTTACATTCTTACAGCTACGGAGTACTTCACCAAGTGGGCAGAAGCCGAAGCCTATGTGAGGTCAAGGCAACAACTGTTTTCAAATTTATCATGAAGAACATCATCACCAGGTTTGGCATTCTGGACACCATCGTCACTGACAACGGGCCTCAATTCATCTCTCAAGAATTGCGCGACCTCTACGGCACGTATAAAATTGCATTGCATCATTCATCTCCATACTATCCGCAAGGCAATGGCCAAGCAGAGGCCACTAATAAAACCTTGATTAAAATTATTAAGAAAACATGCGAGGTTAACAGATTCTCGGACTGGCCAGAAAAGCTTACAGAAGCTCTATGGGCCTACCGCACTTCAATCTGTACTCCCACTGGGCAAACACCCTTTGCTCTCACTTACGGGATGGAGGCAGTAGTACCATATGAGATTCTCATTCCCTCGTTAAGGATCCAGCTTGACAAGAACTTCTCAATTGATGAGCAGCGTGAATCACTCCTAGCACAACTGGAACTCCTAGACGAAAAGCGCCTGGTCGCCACAGAACACGCGAAAGAATATCAAAATAGAATCGTGCATTTCCATCAAAAGAAGGTTATTGGGAGGAGATTCAAGGTCGGTGAAATGGTGGTCCAAAGAATCTTTGTAAATCCCGGAGGTCCTCGGTCGAAACTTCAACCAAACTAGGAAGGGCCGTACGTAATCAAGGAGGTAGGTCCAGGCAACACGTATAGGCTGGTCAATGCGGAGGGTGAGGAGCTCTCTCATCCTTGGAATGGACTATACCTTAAGAAGTACTACCCCTAATCAAATGCCTGGATCCGCACGGTATAAGGACTCCGATGTGAAAAGGTGTCATTATTAATTCACCTTTCCTTCTTGGTGGGCTAGCCAAAAGTGTCGACACCCACACACGAACACGCCCGCCCTCGGAAGCTAGAAGCACGGAATCCAAGAGAAATCGTTGCCAAGCCAAGGTCCCATGGCATTACCTATTTCTCTTCTTTTTTCGGTCTGCCAATAGGGAAAGGAGACATGAGGAATTAATTTCACAAATCTATCCCAAGCTCAAACAGGCGTAGATCAAGGCATAAAAATGGGGAAAGAAACGTGACCAGTGATAAATCCAAGCCAAAAGCCAAAACAAGGCAAATCAAATCAAAAAGCACGTCAAGAGTGGCAATGTCCGCGTAGGGATCCAAATGGACCTGGACGTAAGCGTGCAGCATGACAAGAGTGGCGAAGTCCCCGCAGGGATCCAAATGGACCTGGACGTAAGCGTGCTAAACCCCATAAGCCCAAAAGGACCAAAACCTACTGAGTCTAAGGTAGAAGGACGAGTATTGTCCTCAGATTTCCAGAACTATTGTCAGACTTCCTAAAAATTTCTTCCCTTCCTCCTCGGGTATGTCCTAAAGGTCAAGGCAAGGCAATGATTAATTGAGGAGGACGTAAGCCGAAAGTAACCCCGGGTGAAGGCACCAATTGAGCACGTCCAACCTCTGGCTAGCACACTCTCAAACATCTGGCAAATCTTTAATAACATCCGAGCACTTGAAGGGTCCAAATACTGCGTGTCATCCGACCCGCTCATCTTCTTAGAGGGGATCATGCCAAGGCAGATATTTTCAAAAATAAAAAAAATCAGATATTTTCAAAAATCCAAAAAAATCGAATATTTTAAAATCCAAAAAATCAGATATTTTCAAAAATATAAAAAAATTGAATATTTCAAAATCTAAAAAAATCAAATATTTTCAAAAATCCAAAAAATCGAATATTTCAAAATCCAAAAAAGTGAATATTTCAAAATCCAAAAAAATCAGATATTTCAAAAATCCAAAAAAAATGAATATTTTAAAATAAAAAAATCGAATATTTCAAAATCCAAAATATTGAATATTTCAAAATAAAAAAAATCGAATATTTCAAAATCCAAAAGAATCGAATATTTCAAAATCTAAAAAAATCGAATATTTCAAAATCCAAAAAAATCATATATTTCAAAACCCAAGAAAAATCAGATATTTAGATATTCGAAAAACCCCTAAAAAAAATCTCTTGTTACTTAAAACATGTGCATCCATCCTTGTGAATTCTGGCCCACTTCTGATTGCTTGTATATTATGTACATTCATCTCTTACTGGTTCATCCCTTCCATATTTTCGTTCCTCTCATCTTATGCCTTGTTTAAATAAAGGTTCAGCCCCTTGACAAAATCATGAAGACAAAACATTACTCGTATGCAAGGGGCTGAGCCAGAACAGATATTTAACTTGTTTGTTCAAATGTTGGTTTTCAGGCATGCAAGAGAAAAGACGGCCGCGCATATGTGCATATATACGGCCCAAAAAAGGGGGGGGGGGGGGCAACCCCGAGTACACCATCATGAAATGCCCAAGTGGGCACACATCATCAGAAAAAGGCAAAAGGGGTACATGTCATGATAGTGGCCTAACACTCGCCACCTCCCTCCACAGGCTGGTCACTCTCGCCTGCACTCTCTGTCGGTCGCTGCTGGCTGCTCTGCGCCTCGCCTGCGTCCACCGCAACCACGGGCGAAGCTGGGGGGCCCATGGGGGCACGTGAACCTGTAGATCTCTGGGCAGCGGCAGCCTCCTGGACGTTCCTCTCGTACTGAGAGGAAGTCACGATGTAGCTCTCGGTGAAGATGCCACTGCCACGCCCCAACTGCCTCGCGCGCTCACGCCCCTGCTGGTACCAGTCCTCCGCCACCTGCTGCAAGCGCTCATGGACACCCAGGCTCGTGTGCGCCTCCACCAACTGCTGTGTCAACCGGTCCCGCTCCTCTGACCAGCGAGCCCTCTCCCTCTCTCGGTCCTCCCGCTCCAGGGAAAGCCTCATCCGCGCCTCCGCAGCATCTCTGGGAAGCTCCGCGCTCTGCTGGGTAACCTGCGAGCACAGCTTTGACAACTGCTGGGATGCCTCCGTCAGCGCGACACGAGTGTCAGTCTCCCATGTAAGGGCGTCCCGGAGCTCGCCCGACTACAAGGGACAAGCACAGTAAGTACAAGTCACAATTCAATTCATATATCTGACTAAGTTACTTACCCGTGTAGCAAGGTCGCACTGTGCCTCCTCTGCCCTAGCCACTGTCGCCGCCAACCGCTCACGGAGGGAAGACATCTCTGGGTCTGGGACACTCTGGCTCGTCGAGCCACCCGCCACGTCAGCGCGTACAATGGCGGTCTGGGCGGCACGCTATACATTTCAGAAGCTGGGTCAGTGCATGGTAAGACAAATAACAAAGGTACAACCTCTCTAGACTTACCAATGTCTCGAGGTCTGCCTGTGCCTCGGCCAACTGAGCCTCTGTACCTGCCAGCTGGGTATGGAGCTGGTCAATCAGCTCATCGCGAGCGTCCTGCACATGCATATAGTCGTCAGATCAATGCATATCATGTAAAATAAATTAGAGTTCAAGATGCATACCCTCCTGGAACCGGCGGAGGTAGTCGCGACCGCCGATCGCATCCGACTCAACCAGCTGACCGCCCTGCTGCCAGTCGGTGTGCTGGTCAGGGAAGAGAAGATGCCAGTCGACTGCCTTCACCTTCCCCCGTGTCTTCCAACCGATCTACCGTGGTTCCTCCACCTCAAGCCATGCCTGATGCAGGCCCAGCGTCTGAGCGGCCAACCGCAAGCAGAGTGGCTCGATCTCGTTTGGGAAGTGGACCCACATGTCCCACCTAAATCGAGGCCGACCACTCTCCACCCACGGCTGGCCCTCATCCCCCGTGCCCGCATAAGGCTCCCAAACAACCTACATGCATTAAGTCAATCACATAAATATTTCATGTCAAATGCACAATTAAAGGAAGCATGTGTAGTACGTACGAGGAGTGCTAGGAAATCCCGGATGTCTCGGCAGAGGACCTCCAGCTGGAAGAAGTAAGTGGCCGTCGTCACCCTCGGGAGCCACCTCCGAGCGAGGGGTACTGCGTCCGGCCACACCTGAATCGCCCTGCCTAGGGGGAGGTAGTAATAGCTCCACACCTGCATGCACACACCAGTTAAAACCATTTAAGCAATTGCAGAAAATGAGAATGTAAGTGCATAATTGAAGAGAGTTAAAAACCTCATACCTGTAGGAAGGGCGCGAAGCCGCCCACAGTCGTCTCTCACCCGGTACCGGTGGAGAGATCCGCGAAGGTGTGCGCCAGGAGGGCCGCACCCCACGCATAGCCGCTCACTCTGCCCAGGTCCTCGAGCAGCTCCAGGAACCGGCAATGGATGTTGTCACCCTTCATGGTGAACAACATCTTGCCGAAGAAGAAAACCAGGAACCATCGGAGGTCACGGTCTGCTCGATCTCTATCCTCGGGGTCTTGGTCGTACGCCCCGCGCGCCAGCCCCGCCGCTCGTTGCACGAACTCTTGCAGCATCTCCTCCGACCACTGGCGCACTCCAGCCAGCCCCAAAGTCTCTAGCAGAGCAACCTGCCCCACCATCCTCCTGTCTCCTGTCTCGTCTCCTTGGGGATCCAAACCCAGGAGGTCCTGTACATGCTCGGTGTAGTCAGTGTATGTCACGCCGCTCACCGCCTCCCCGTCAACTCGTAACCCGATGATCCGGGTCACGTCCTCCAAGGTTGGGACTATATGGCCCCATGGGAACAGAAATGTCCTTCTAACCCTGTCCCATCTCTCCCTAAAAACCTGGATCCGGGGAGGGTCCACAAAGAAGGGCTCGATCTCCAAGATCGGCCCGAATCCCATCTCCCGAACTCCCTCTCTCTGAAAGTCCGGAAGCCCCCGATATGCTCCCAGGACGAGGGGCCACATGGTCCTCGCCTTCATCACTCCCTGCAATACACAAACATCAAGACATGAGTACCACACAATAAAAGCAATTAACTGTGCACAACAAGCAATTCCATAGCCCTCAGGTGATCCTTGAAATGCGGCCAAATCAGGAGGCGCACTTCAGTTCCTAATCCGCGCCCACCATTTCAGCCGCGGTTCACAACTCATTTCACGCGCCTTCAAGTGGCCGTGTTTCGAGGATGTGAACCACGTCCCCTGCTTTGGACGCGGTTCACGACACCTCGTCGTCCCGCACCGGTCACCTTCCCTTCCTTCCCCTCTCTACCCGAAATCCCAAGGAGAAGTGGAAGGTACTTACCAGTTCCGGTCACAGGGGGATCTCCCGTCCATGTCATCCTTGCCAGCGCTCTACCCAGTCTTCCTCCGGTGCCTCCGCATCATCCTCGCCTTCCTCTGCCGCCGCCACGCCCGGCGCCGTCCCCTCCCTCACCACGAGGGCGAGCTCCTCGTCAGGCGTAGCAGTCATCTCCGCCACCATGGCGGAGATGTCTGTCCCCGGGGTCTCCCCCGCCGCCGCCGCCATCGCGTCGCCGGTCGCCGCCGCCTCCGTGGTATCCAGCGACCCCGCTTCCTCCGTCCTCCATCGCTTCGTCATCACCTCAAGAAAGAGAGAGTTTCGAGAGAGAGAGAGTCTAGAGAGTGAGAGAAGGAGGGTTTAGAGAGAAAGAGAGGATTAGAGAAGACGATCGAGGGAGAGAAAGGGGTTAGGATTGAGGAAGATGTCGGAATAACCGCCCGGCTGGGCGTTTTCGCGTTCGGAAGGATGATATAATCGCGTCCAACCCAGCAGACGCAATTAATGAAGTCATCATTGCATTGGCGCGGGCGCCGAGGAGTCAGAATTTGAAATTATAAAGGCGTTCGCATAGGCGGACGCAAAAATGGAAACGATAAACGCAATTGCGTCTGAAATAATTGCCGCGATTCAGAGACAATCATTACTCGTCGCAGAACCCGAAAAATCACGCCTATTTAAGGTTAAAAGCAGCTCTTCCAACAGACGCGGATAAGGTGTTTTGGGCGGCCAGTTGGAACGCCGCGATTTGGAAGAAGAGCTCTTTAATCCATATGGGTATGGCCATAGAAGAGGCAGGGCCCCCCTTAAAGCCATAGGAAAGGCGGGGGCCCCCCCTTGAAGCAAGTTGTTCAGTTGAAGCGAGGGCAGCAGAAGCAACTGGATCTCTCATCATTAGGATCGTCGTCGCCCGATTGGCAGCGCCACATAAGAGCCCCAAACGCTTCTTCGAGGTCATTTTTCATATGTTACATCGTTTGGCTCTTTCAATCATTCATCAAAAGCCGTGAGAAGGAGACAAGCTTGATGTAAGCGCCCATTTGTTGGAATTTCGATTCGCGCCATACTTGGTGGACGCAATTCAAATAAGAAAGGCGGTCTCTCCCTAAGACGCGAATAAGGTAGTTGAAGGCGGCTGGTTGGGACGCCGCGATTTGAGAAAGAAGTGCTTTGGCGAAGAAAGCGAACAAATGGGGATGACATTTAAAGGAATCAAGGAGTCGAAGCAAGGGTAAGACCTCGCCATAACTTAAGGACATGCGTCCACTGTGGCATGTTCAAGTTCTTCAGGGTCTTCCTTCCTGACTTCGCCACCAAATTGGTGGCGCCGCATAAGAGTCGCCAAGCACTCCATTAGAGGTAATTTGATTATTTTGAACTCTTTTACCTCTTTGACCCTGTCATTGAGCATCATAAGGAGGAGACAAGCCTAATTGTTGTGCCCAGTTTGGAAATTGATTTGCGGCCAGAGGGGTGGACGCTTTTCATAAAAACGGCGTCCTCTGTACCGGACGCGGTTATAAGGGCCAACCGAGGCTTTGTTTGAGGAGAAAATTCATGCAGTTTGGAAGAAATGATCTTATTCGAGCCCATGTTAAGGAAGCAATTTATTTCTTATCGAGGATTCAATCGCGACGTTTACAAACGGCCACTTTGGGCCACAATTTCCTGAGCTCCCTTACATAAGCTATCCAGTCATTTTCAATCTCCGTTACATTTAGGACCGGCCTCCTAAACGTGCAGATCTTCCATATAGCCTTTATTGTGTTCACCTCCTCGCCATCATTGTTAGTGCCGATGTCGCGTCGTTTAATCGGCGGGAGGTGAGATGGCCCCTCGAAGATGCATCTTGGAATGCCGAGTTGAGGAAGATAGTGGTGTGGATTGTAAAGGACAAACTCGGACGCTCTAATCAACCGCAAATCCACACCAGGTGCTAGTCGAATCCACACATCTCGGGCGAGAAGTGGCGCCGGAGTAAAAGTGAAGGCGCTCTCGGGCATATCTCGAAAGAAGTCACGCCAATCTGCCCACGTCTTGAGCTGTGGCACTCGGTTAGCCACTCGCCCTTCTAAGCCCACAAGGTGATCCAAGTGCTTAAGCGGACTCTTGGAGAAGATCTGGGATGAGCTTGCAACATCATTGCTCAAAGAAAACTTAAAGTGTAGGTCAGTTTAACAAGTTAATAAAAGCATTGATCATTAAGGAGGCCTACCCAAGCTCGCCACCGTGAGTCCTCTATAGAGAAAGGCTAACACCGCCGGTCCCAACCTCTCCCCTTCCCAGATGGCGCACACCGCACCGAGTTGATCCTCCTCCAAGACACTCTCGATCGAATGGAAGAGTAGTGCGCCCGCCATGCAGATGGTGAAGCTCCGCATCACCAGTTCAAGCCTCTCGTCATCCCTCGTTCCCGATATCTCCCTCGTTGTCCAAGCCGCCAACTTTTGGAGGTTTATCCCTTGTGGGACCCAAACTCTTTGTGCCTCCCCCGGATCCACGAAGCTCTCAAGCACTGCCTTGCTCGTGTAATACCATGTCACGTTTGACATCCTGTCCTCCTCGCCTTGCTTCATCCTCTTCAAACCTAATAAGAGTTCAACCTCTTCCAAAAGAATGGTGGCTTCAAAGGTTCGGAAGAGAAATGTGTTGGTTTGAGGATGCCATAGCTCAATCAAAGCCCTAAGAGCCGCCCAGTCAAGGTGGATCTCATGGTATCGCTTTGCATGGACGGTAAGGTTGCTCATTCCCCACCGCCTAAGGATGGCACTCATGTCCGGGCTAATGGCAGAGGTCAATTGTTGAAGCCAGGGGAGGCGCATGAAGCGCCGGTTGCCCGGGAAGAGCGGGTAATCCTGCATAGGTAGCAAGGTTTAGGACAATGGAGGATAGGATCAGGCCATTTGTGAAGAGGTAATAGAAGGAAGAAGACAAGGGGAAGAATACCAAACCAAAGCATTAGTAGCATGTTAAGGCTAAGTAAATCAAAATCGTATTCTTCAAAACTTACCATCTTTGCTTGAACGAGCTTATAGATGTGCCCTTCTACTTGGTTTATCCTTTGAAACTCTCATCTTGATCCCCGAGAAGACGATCCATGCTCCATTCTCAAAGGGATGCTTCTCTTTCTCTCTCAAAATCTCCCTTTCTTCCTTCCCTTTCCTCTCCTTGGTTCAAAATGAGAACTCATACCTTTAAAATGGGAGGGAAAAATTTAGATGCATGGGAAAAAGTAGCAGAAATCCCGAAGATATGTTATCTCCTGCAGATGACCAGTCACCCATGTTCCCATTGGATAGGAAAAGACAAAACCCTCGATCAGAATTAGCGGTGCTAATCGTGGACACAACAGTGGCCGTGATTCTTCACAAAAAGGCGTCTGGGCGGCCGAACTCTAATTAAAATAAGTGCATCAACTCATCCGGACACTATTTAAAAAAAAGGAAGAAAAAAGAAAAGCGGCGTGCCAACTGGACACCAATTTAAGGAGATGCAAAAAGTACCCCAAAAGAATTCAAAGTCGAAGATGCACTCCAGTACTACGATCGGTAAGAAGGACTTAAGACCCTCACTGTCTCTTGAGTAAGAAAATCTGAGGGAAAGTCCCTATTACCCATAATGACCCCTTTTACGCCACAAAAGCTGCTTCATCGAGCTGTACGTTATTCTTTTCCAGATGAAGTTTAGTCCTTGTGATAGGTCATTCTATTCTCGCCATAACTAAAGAACAAACATGTCCGGCCTCGGAAGTTCAAGTTCTTTAGGATCTTGCTTCTGGCTTCACCACTTAATACGACAGAGGCTCACCAACTACTTCATCAGAGAGAATTTGACATAGGTCACACTCTTGATCCCTCTCTGGAAGCCAGGAGCATTGGATTGGCGATGATAGCAAAGGTTTGCACTTTGCTGAAGGTTGGGAGAGATTTGCAGTCGCCCAAAAATCGAATGCCTCTTGGTGTTCAAGAATGTAGGCAGCCTGACTTTTCATGAAATTACCTTTTGCAAAGTGCATACCATATTAGAAAAGGGATTCTTAACAATAAAATTCATTTTTCAAACCCTTTGAATAGCGTCCTTATCCCTGGCCGTAAATTACAAGTGACATTGTTTACAACTTCCTCCATATTACATGTTGCTTGTTTATGTTAACTAAATCTTTGAGAGTAGGTTTTGGACTGCTTCTTTTGTCACGCAGCACGCGAATATCCTCGACATGCCTCCAACCCGGTATTGTATATATTGCATTTACTATATGATATATTTTTAGAACACATCAAGGACCTCGAGGCTCTGATGAAACTGGAATTTGAGTTCCCCTCCTCCGCTAAAAATAGTGATAATTCCAAAAGAGTCCTAAGTCTTGAGGATAGTCCTGTCGCCGCTCTGCTAGGTTTGTACCGCCGTTGGCGCGCCGGACCTCTCTGGTGGCACAGGGCGTTGGCCCCATGGCCGCTACCGAGGGGGGATCCCGGTCCCCTCCTCCTGGGCCTTCTTCAGTTCCTGCCCTTCAAGGGGATCGTCGCGGTCTCGAAGGAGTCGCGGGGTGCTCAGCCGCTGCTCTTCCCCATGACCATGGCTGCGCTACGTCGGATGCATGCATGCATACGATTAATGCTAATGGTCTCCCGGCACCGATTGCATGGGCTCGTGATGGCATTCCTTCACCGAAGTCCTTCGCTCAGATACTAATGGAGTCTGTCAAACCTCCGACCCCTCCCTCTGAAGGTTCATGGGCCTGCTAGCACAGATTCTGGAGAGCCTGCAGTGTTTTTCACTTTAGAAGAGGTACGGATATCTTGTACACCTTTCAACTTTGCTATCATCGCTCGTACTCCGCTCGGTCGGCCTTCTTTCCAGGATATTCGCATGCACTTTACACAACGTTTCAGTTTTATAAGAGACTTTGTTATTAGTGCTATGGATGGTCGTCATCTCCTTATACGCTTCCAAGACAAGAGTGATTATCTTCAGGTTCTGTTGAAAGATACTCTATTTGTGAAGGGCAGATTATTCAAGTTTTTTCAATGGTCGACGAACGTCTCTCTTGAGGAGGATTCTCCATTAGTCCCAGTTTGGTTGGAGATGCCGGGGTTGCCTGCCAATTTCTATAATGAATCCATGCTTCGATCTATTACTGGTAGTGTTGGACAGGTTCTCCAGGTCGATAGAGATACTATCAATTTATCCTGTGCGCATGCTGCCAGAGTCTGTGTTCAACTGGACATATCAAAGGAACTCCCTGACCGTGTCTGGATTGGTGTTGGCGCGGGTGGTATGTGGCAACTGCTGAACTACCCAAACCCACCATCGTTCTGTCAATCATGTAAGCGTCTTGGTCATCTTCCTTCTACCTGCAAGAAAGCCAATACCAATGTTAGCCCCGTGCTTCCGGTAGGTCATGATGCTCATCAAAGCGCCACACCTCCTGGAAAAAAAATATGGCGCAAGGTCAATAGAGACAAGGGAGCTGATGATCGTGGAAAGTCCAAGTTGATAGATGATGCTCCTGCAGTGATTGTTTCTGAACCTGGTTCTTTGGATGAACTTAATGATAAGGATGCTGGGTACTCTAGTGTTGCTATTCCTGTGACTGCTTTGTCAACTGATGTTTTGCATGTTTCTATTGATACCCGTCATGGGCCATCTGAGACTGATGAAGTTGTGTTACCTATGGTTGACACCAATGCTCCTATCAATATTATGCATTCTCATACTTCCATTGCAGTTCATACTATGCCAGGTGAGGCTGGTGTCTTTGAGTGTGATGATGAGAATACTGGGAACAACGCAAAAGGCCTGGCAGCTACTAATGCTCTAGCTCCTGTCACTGATCCGCCACACATAGATTTGAAAATCTGTGCGCCTGTCTGCCATGTTATATCCTTACCAGGTTCTGAACATTTACCTATGGATACAGATTTTACAACTATTCATTCAAACTTTGTTGGGCCGAGAATGCTGAGGCTAAGAAGGTGATGGTGTTAAAACTAGATCCTCTCTGCGCAGGAGCGCCTCTGTGAATGCCTCTCAATGATTTCCTTATGAAGAGTCTTATTTGGAATATCAAGGGGATTGGTAATGCCAGTCTATTAATCGATTGAAGATTCTTATCCGGAAGTTCCAGCTTTTTGTTGTTGCTATTATTGAACCTAAGCTTAGTAGTGATAAGATTGAGAGACACAGACTCAAACATCGTATGCATTCATGCCTTTTCAATTCCAATGATAGAGGCCGTATTTGGTTATTCTGGAAACAGGATGTTACTGTCCACTTGGTTTCAAGCTCTGATCAGTTCTTAACTGTGTGCATCAGCTCCTCCTCTCATTCGGAATTTTTTGTTACTATTGTTCATGCTACTTGTTTGTTGACTGAGCGTAGAGATTTGTGGGATAACTTGGTGGACTTCTCTGCATCTTGTGATAAGCCTTGGCTTATTGGTGGTGACTTTAACAGTATCCTTGACCCCTCAGAAAAAAGGGGTGGTCGTAGGGCATTTGAGTGATCCAGTATAGGGCTGTTCAGATTACCGAAAAACCGAACCGAACCGACCGGTTCGGTTTGGTTCGGTTTTGGATCTTACACGGTTCAGTTCGGTTTCACTTTCTGAAACCGAATAAACCAAATATATATATTAGTAGCGTAATGTTTGTTGAAACGAACCGTAGCCCGGTTGGTTCGCGTATGCACCAAACTGCCCGCGCGTGGCGCGGGTTCGAAACTCACTCTGCCCGCCCAATTTTTTCTCAAAAAACTGAGAATTCCTGTACAAAAGGTAGCGGAGGAGGGAATCGAACCCCCGACCCCCCACAGGGGGCATGCGCGCCTTAGCCACTGAGGCATGCGCGAGGTTCTGTTGTAAGAGATATTAAACTTCAGTTTAAACCGAACCGAACCGGTTCAGTTCAGTTCGGTTTCACTTTGGAATTCGGTTCGGTTCGGTTTGACCAAAAATGAGCCAACCCGGACCGAACCGAACCGTGTTCACCCCTAATCCAGTATAGATTTCCAAGCTTGCGTTTCTGCGGCCGGGTTAGAGGATGTGGGTTTTTCAGGGAGTAGATTCACCTGGTATAATGGTCAACAGGCTAATGGTATTTGGGCCAGACTGGATAGGGTCATGGTCAATGGTGATTGGTTGCTCACCTGTCCTTATCTCAAGGTGCAACATTTGTCTCGTGCTTGTAGCGATCACAGCCCTCTGCTAATATCCCCGATGTCCGTTGCTCCTGCTGTCCCATCTAGGTTTTGTTTTCAGCAAATGTGGATTTCTCATGAGCGGTTTCTCCAGGATTCTAAAAGTGCTTGGGAGGCTGCTCCGTGTTCCTCTTTCCCTCTTTTGAATATGGCGATAAAGCTGAAGCATATGAAACTTTTCTATAGAGACTGGAACAAGATTGTTTTTAAGAATGTCCATGATAATGTCATGCTTGCTTAAGAGGCTCACTCTATAGCTCAAACTATTTTTGATGGTGACTCAACTCCTGAGAATCGTTTTCAGCTGTCTGCTGCCAAGGATGATCTTGCCTGTGTCCATGCCCAGGAGGAAATGTTCTGGCGGTAGAAATCTAGATTAAAGTGGCTGAAGGAGGGTGATGGGAACACAAAATTTTTCCATGCCTGTGCGGCTTCTCGTAGAAGGCGATCAGCCATCAATCAGATCTAAAATGACTCTGGTATGCCTGTGACCGATAAAGAGGAGATGGTAAATTTATTCATTTCTCATTTCTCTGCAGCTTTTGCTTCTGCCCCTCACCATGTTGATCGGTGCCTGTTGGATGATATTCCAGGCTTGGTGGACGATGTGAAAAATGATTCCCTTTGTGTGGTTCCTAATGCTGAGGAAATCAAAGGTGTTGTTTTGACTATGTCTCCGGATAGTGCTCTTGGGCCAGATGGATTCACTGGCCATTTCTTCAAGAACTGCTGGGACTTTATTCAGAATGACATCGTGGCTGTAGTTCAGGGCTACTTTTGTGGTCATGCTTTGCCTAGAGGTTTCACCTCATCCCTTATTGCTTTGATTCCCAAGGTCGATATCCCTAAAACCTATGTTGATTTCAGGCCAATTAGTCTTTGCAACTTCTTCTATAAAATCATATCTCGCATTATGAATGACAGACTAGCATAGGTTTTACCTATCCTTGTTTCTGAGCAGCAGGGCACATTTGTTAAAGGGCAGAACATTTATGAGAATGTGGCTTTAGCTGGGGAGATGGTTCAGCATTTGACCAAACGGTGTAGAGGTGGAAACATTATTTTTAAGCTGGATATGGCCAAGGCATATGATCGGCTGGAGTGGGATTTCTTGTATGCTGTGCTTCGCAAGTTTGGATTCTCTACCAGTTTCATTTCTCTAATTGAACCCCTCCTCTCTAATTGCTGGTTTTCTGTGTTATTGAATGGTGAAATCCATGGATATTTCAAGTCTACGAGAGGTCTCCGCCAGGGTGATCCTCTTGCACCAGCTTTGTTTATTCTTGCTGAGGAAGCCTTGAGTAGGGGGCTCAGCTCATTATTCTACCGCAGCAATGGTGGAGCGTTGTAAACCCTTCAAAGATGTCCTCTAGTTTCTCACTTACTTTTTGCTGATGACACACTTATTTTTTCCAATGGTTATGTTAGACACATCAGGCGGCTTATGAATTTTCTAAGGGCATATGAGGGGTCCTCGGGTCAGCTTACTAACGTGGCTAAAAGCTCTTTCATTGTGGCGGATAAAGCTCCAGTCTCCCTCAGTCGATCTATTGCTGATATTATGGGTTTTGTTCAGGCCAGTTGCCTATCAAATATTTGGGTGTTTCGCTTTTTGTTGGAAGGAGGAGGCCTTACTATTTCTCTCATATCATTGCCAAAACCGCTGCCAAACTGCAAACTTGGAAGTTGAGGTTTCTGTCTTCTGGCGGGAGGCTTATTCTTATTATACATGTTTTGTCTACTTTGCCCATTTACACGATGTCATCTCATGCTATTCCTACTACTGTCATGAAGTCTTTCCACAGATTAATGGCCAATTTCTTCTGGGGCTCTTATGATGGTTCGCCCAAAAGACACTGCATCTCCTGGGATATTATCTCCCAACCCAAAGAGTGTGGCGGTCTGGGGGTCCTCAATCTCTCCCAAATGCAACTTGCTTTGAAGACCAAAATGCTTTGGAGGGCGATTTCTGGCACTTCTCTTTGGGGTAACTTCTTTCAGGCAAAGCACTTTTATCACTCTCACCACTCCACTGCTTCTTTTCATTTATTGGCTGCTGCGGATAGAAGACTATGGCTACATGCTTCCCGGTTGATTGCACCTAATCATCGGGTTATGGTGAAAGGTCTGGGTTCTCAGGCCAGCTTCTGGTTGGATGTTTGGATGGATCGACCCCCCTTAGGTGCTTCCTTCCTGACCAAGTTGGTTGTTTTTTCCAGACAAATGTTGGTCTATTAACCAGGTGATTGCTTATCCCACTTGCCATCATATTCATATTGCTCGCAGTTCTGCCCTCCTCCCTCTCAGTCACATCTTTGCTTCTAATGGTGGTCTGGATAAATGCATTTGGTGCCTCACTACCAATGTGATTTTTCCACAAATTCTGTCCGTAAACTCCTTCAAGGTGCCCCCAGGTATGGCTGGTCCAAAGTTGGAGTCCCCATGTCCC
Source organism: Colocasia esculenta (assembly GCA_014218235.1). Taxonomy (NCBI): domain Eukaryota; kingdom Viridiplantae; phylum Streptophyta; class Magnoliopsida; order Alismatales; family Araceae; genus Colocasia; species Colocasia esculenta. Next base: position 54,302,787 of record CM024757.1, read on the forward strand.
GATTAAGTGGTCGGTTTCTGCCTGCCTGAGAGTGTTATGTGGTTGTGCACCACTGATTATGTTTAGCCAGCTGTGGTATCGCCGCTATGCTCTGCCGTGGCCCTCATTGTGAAAGTTTGTTCATATTTTCTTCATGGGAAGTGGCGAACTGAAGTCTGGTCAAGCCTGTTTTGTTTCTTAATTTCTGCAACATATCTATTACAATGCTTCTCATGGTGTCATTCACTATATTTCTGGTCCTGCATTGTTTCTACATCCTGGGGGTGGCTGGCTAGACATACGCAGAATTGGAGCGAATTTTGGCTATAAAATACATACCCACGAGCCCTTATTTGGAATCCATCTCAAGTACGGCGAGCCTTGTCGGATTCTCCCCTCAACCTCCGAACTTCAACTCTTCCAACTTTTCGAGGTGGGAACTACGGAGGATTGAAGGCTTGTGTACCGGCGCCGAGGCAAGAGCGCACACCGTCTTCGTGTTGTCTTTCTTCACGGGTGGAGTCTCCAGGCGTGGAGTGCGGCAGAAAGACTCCGCCCACGTCTTCACCGCCCTCACCATTCTCCGTCACTTGCCGGGCTATGCCAACTTTTCCCTTTCATCATCACTATCTCTACTTTTTATCTTTCATTAGACAGCATTGCAACCTTCTACACACACACACGCATGCACAACCTTCTTCCTACCCACTCTTAGGGGTTTAACACCGCCTCCACGAGGTGTGTTTCCCCCCCTTTATAATGTTTTTCTAGTTTCATTTACTTTACATTTACTAACTCCGTGTATAATCTCCCCCTTCACATGTTTGTTTTGTTGTCTATATTTTGCAAGGTAACCGGAATTGGATCTTCTCATCGGCTGGCCGATTAGGGAAGGAAGAAGAACCCGCCACGGAACTCCCGCTCTCTTCGGGTAAGAGGTAAGTGCGCCGCATTCCCTTTTGCACGTTACATTTGGTGCCCTCGTGCGCCTGGCGATCACATACACCCATCGTGCACATACGCACATTCCTATCCCTTTATTTCCTTCTTTTCATTCTCTCCATCATATCCCGCAATCGCCCTTTCACCGTCGCGAGTAGAGTTGTCCTTCCCGTCATCCACCATCTTCGCACACAAAAAGGGGAAGAACCACGTCTACAGTATGGATCTCAAAAGGATATTTTTATGCATCTAACCATCAAGGACCCAAAAAGATTTGGGTACCTACTTCTGAATAAGTTGTTTGCAGGATAGCCTTGGAGCATCAGGAATAAAGGATGCTCAAGGCACTGATGACTGCCAGCTCTTTATCTAACTCACATTTGAAGAGGGAGTAGTCACTATTTATTTTTTAAATTACAATATTACTAACAACTATTTGCAAATCTCATTCAGGTGGAGTCTCTCATTCAGGGGAGCCATAGACTAGGGGGTGTTATTCTTTATGTCAATCATTGTTGAACTCATCAATGATAAGAAATTTTCACAAAGGGGAGAAAATGCATGGTAAGATCCTTCCTTTTTGGTTAGTGACAAAAAGGGGGAGAGAATTATCTATGAATTTTCTATGCTTTAAGTATTTTGTCAGAAAATTTTCGTAAATTTGTCATCCCAAAAAGGGGGAATTGTTGAACCTCCTATATTTTGGTGATAACAAAATTTATGATTAATTAAATATTATTAAAATATTTAATATCATGTAAAATTTATGGTATTTTGGTGATAACAAACATATGATTATTAAATATATTAAATATATTCAATATTATATTTTTCTAATAAAATCTGTGTTATACTGTGATTCCTCAAAGTGGCTCTTCTCATTAATCTCAGGAGTTATTTTCCCCACTGTTCTGGATGTGTTTTAGACAAACTCCCCGAGGTCTGTAAACTTCTTTAAATCACGTCCCAATCAGAAGGCGCTCTTTACAAGAGTAAGATCCGCATCTGCTACGGTGGACGCGATTATACTTACAAAATGACAAAACGGCTAGTTTTAAACGTGCTTACTTGACTTGCCGCACATCAGAAGTCAAACTTCCCTGCTGCGCCCTGTGAGCAGCATTAAATGAACGCCATGTCAAAATGATGATGTCTCATTAAAAATGCATTTGTATCAGACGCTGTGATTTAGAGAATGTCCAATCAATGTCAAATTCCATCCAAGATTTGACTTGATTGAGGAAGCGTGGCTGACAGAGCGGACGCATTTTATAACGTAGCTTACAGCTACGATCATCATGAAAATGTCTAATCCCACGCAAATCAAGGATCTTATGAAGCACGGCTTGTCAGGCGGACGCCTGTCATGTATAATAAACGTACGCTGAATTGGACGCAATTTTGGCTATAAATACATACCCACGAGCCCCTTATTTGGAATCCATCTCAAGTACGGCGAAGCCTTGTCGGATTCTCCCCTCAACCTCCGAACTTCAACTCTTCAACTTTTCGAGGTGGGACTACGGAGGATTGAAGGCTTGTGTACCGGCGCCGAGGCAAGAGCGCACACCGTCTTCGTGTTGTCTTCTTCACGCGGTGGAGTCTCCAGGCGTGGAGTGCGGCAAGAAAGACTCCGCCCACGTCTTCACCGCCCTCACCATTCTCCGTCACTTGCCGGGCTATGCCAACATTTTCCCTTTCATCATCTCTACTTTTATCTTTCATTAGACATGCATTGCACCCATCTACACACACACACGCATGCACAGCATTCTTCCTACCCACTCTTAGGGTTTAACACCGCCTCCACAGGTGTGTTTCCCCATTTATATGTTTTCTTATTTTTTCATTTACTTTACATTTACTACACTCCGTGGTATAATCTCCCCCTTCACATGTTTTGTTTTGTTGTCTATTTTGCAAGGTAACCGGAATTGGATCTTCTTCATCGGCTGGCCGATTAGGGAAGGAAGAAGAACCCGCCACGGAACTCCCGCTTCTCTTCGGGTAAGAGGTAAGTGCGCCGCATTCCCTTTTTGCACGTTACATTTGGTGCCCTCGTGCGCCTGGCGATCACATACACCCATCGTGCACATACACGCACATTCCTATCCCTTTATTTCCTTCTTTTCATTCTCTCCATCATATCCCCGCAATCGCCCTTTCACCGCTGCGAGTAGAGTTTTGTCCCTTCCCGTCATCCACCATCTTCGCACACACAAAGGGGAAGAACCACGTCTACAGTATGGATCTCAAAAGGATATTTTTATGCATCTACCATCAAGGACCCAAAAAATTTGGGTACCTACTTCTGAATAAGTTTTTTGCAGGATAGCCTTGGAGCATCGGAATAAAGGATGCTCAAGGCACTGATGACTGCCAGCTCTTATCTAACTCACATTTGAAGAGGGAGTAGTCCTATTTATTTTTTAAATTACAATATTACTAACAACTATTTGCAAATCTCATTCAGTGGAGTCTCTCATTCACGGGGAGCATAGACTAGGGGGGTTATTCTTTAATGTCAATCATTGTTGAACTCATCAATGATAAGAAATTTTCAAAAGGGGAGAAAATGCATGGTAAGATCCTTCCTTTTTGGTTAGTGACAAAAAGGGGGAGAGAATTATCTATGAATTTTCTATGCTTTAAGTAATTTTGTCAGAAAATTTTCGTAAATTTTGTCATCACCAAAAAGGGGGAGATTGTTGAACCACTCCTATATTTTGGTGATAACAAAATTTATGATTAATTAAATATTATTAAAAATATTTAATATCATGTAAAATTTATGGTATTTTGGTGATAACAAAACATATGATTAATTAAATATTATTAAATATATTCAATATTATATTTTTCTAATAAATATAAATTTATGACAGTATTGCTGTACGATTTGCACTAAAAAGCTAAATCGATGTCCATTCAATATACATCGATTTCAGTTCACTAAGTGCCACATCGATTCGGTCTCATTAGGATTTGATAAGTGCCACACTCGATTTAGTCTCATAAGGATTTGATAAGTGCCACATCGATTCTGTCTCATAAGGATTTGATAAGTGACTCTCACATCGATTTGGTCTCATAAGGATTCGATAAGTGACTCTCACATCGATTTGGTCTCATAAGGATTCGATAAGTGACCCTCACATCGATTTGGTCTCATAAGGATTTGATAAGTGACTCTCACATGGATTTGCACTCATAAGGATTTGATAAGTGAAACATGGATTTTCTCTCACATCGATTTGCTCTCATAAGGATTTGATAAGTGGAACATGGATTTTCTCTCACATGGATTTGCTCTCACATCGATTTGCTCTCATAAGGATTTGATAAGTGAAACATGGATTCGCTTGAAAGAACATGGATTTCATAAGTGAAACATAGATTTGCTTGAAAACATGGATTTGATCACTTAAATATGGATTCCCTTTATATTTCAAAAAAATTTTTGGCATCTAGTGAAAAAATCAAATATTTTATTTGCGTAATCTTCTATCTTTCTGACAGGAGTTCTTTTTGCTTATCTCTCTAGATCTCTTTTCTTGCCACAAAAAGGGTGGTCACTTACCACTTCTGGAGACAACAGGAATATAGAGGTATGAACCTTTTTGATAAAAACACTCTTTTAACTAAACACTTTCTTCTATGCTTGCAGACCTTGTAGACCACAAAATATCAGAAGAAAGAGAAGATGAACAACGGCTAGAACTCCAACGGATTTGTTCAAAGTTGCTCATATAAAAGATAGAGCAAGGCTGAAGAAGAAGAAAGAGCTTTCCTGAAGATCTTAAAAAGAGTGTACGTCCAGTGAAGAACCAAAAACTCCACATACACTCAAAGGAAAAGAGAGAAAGAGCCCGAGCCCAAGAAGAGTGTTCAAGCATCTGAAGCCCTCAAGCATTCAAGCTCCTTCTCCTCTCTTCACTCTCTCTGTGTGCATCTTTGTATCTGGGGGAGAGAGTCTTTTCGCTGAGAGTTTGTTTTAGTTGGTGTTCATCTGTTCCAACTCTCAGCTTTGTTCTTTCTTTTATAAGAAAGACTTCTGTCTAGCTGTAGGACTGTATACAGTGTAGAACCTAGCTAGAGGTTTGTGTCTAGCAAAACTGCACTAGGGTTTGTACCAGGAGGTTGGCTTCTTGACCTGTAAAAGAAGTGGGTTACCTTCTTGCCCGGGAAAGAGAAGAAGACCAGCTGGGGTGTTGGGTGTTGTATTGTCCTTGAGGGGGACTGTACCCTTGTTTAGTAAAATCCCAAGAGGTTGCTTGGGGACTGGACGTAAGACTTCCATGTGGGAAGGGCCGAACCAGGATAAATTCCCTGTGTTATTTGTGTGATTGTTTATTTGCTTCTGCACTGCTACTCTCTATCACACTAAACTAACCAAATCTTCAAGTGATAATTTTCTGTGTTTAAGTTTCTATTTCAGATTTTAGAAAACCTATTCACCCACTCACCCCCCCCCCCCTCTAGGTTAGCTTGCTGCCATACCAAAAGGGCCAACAGTAGGCTCCTCTTGAGCAGGAGCATCTTCCATATGAATATCTTGAATTTGGCCTGGTGCCTCAGCATCTGGAATTTCCTCTTCAAGACTTCCTTCAATAGCAGCTTCTATAACTTGAATACTAGGGGTTTCTTTAATATGTGTATCTAAATGCTCCCCCTCAGTGTGGGCAACACTCTCCATTGGAACAGTAGCTGACTCTTGGATGACAGGAGGTACAAATACTGGAGGAGGAATCAAACTTTCATATGATTGCCCAAAAGGCTCAATGAATTCAGGTGCAATGTCTTCAATCCTCCTTTCTGATGCAGTAGGCTCATCTTCTCTAACCACTGCCTCATCTACTTGAACATCAACTGTGAGACCCCGAATTTTTGTACATTTTATATTGTGCATGTGGTAGTTACTTGTTATGTATATAGTGTGTGTATTAAATTTATGTATATTCTAATTATTAAATTGTTCATGTGCATATGTATGTATATATATGTTATTTTCGGTGAATATAGGTAATTAGCTAATTTTGTACATGTTGTACTTGATTAAAAACCATGCATTTTATATTTAAGTAATGTTGTGCACACAATATGTGAATATTGCTATACATTTTGTAGGTATATATGAGTTAAATTTCTATGCATGTAATGTGTATAAATGTACATCTTGAATCTAATTATTGATGTACATATTGTATTTATCTATTTCATGCATAATGTATGTAACTATGTTGTGTACATGTATATATATATATATATATATATGTCAATTTAAGTGTACACATGGAAATTAATTATTGTTGTATAGATTGTTCTTATTTAACTTTATGCATATTGCAAACCGAACCGAACCATTTCATTCAGTGAACTGAACTGAACCGAACTGGTTCGGTTCGGTTCAAACCGATTTCCCATTTTTCTGACGTTTTTTTTGTTTTTTTTTAGCATTTTCTAGCATTTTTTAACAAAACATGGCAAAATGAGGTGTTTTGTAGTGGTCGCGAGTTTCGAACTTGCGACCACCACGCGCGTGGAGGGCGCGCGACGCCGCCCTCCACTGCGCTACCAATTTTTTTTTTGTAAAATTTTATTATTTGTATAATTATATATCTATATTCGGTTTCCAAGTTTGAAATCGAACTGAACCATTTGGCCCATGAAACCGAACCGAACCGAACCGGTCGATTCAGTTCGATTTTACGGATTGGACTGTATTATGAACAGCCCTATGTCCAACTATTAATGTGCATATTATACTACTTATTCCATGGATATTGTATGTAATTATGCTTTGTACATATGTATATATGTACGTTTATCTTGTGCATGTGATATCCATCTAATTTTGTACTCATCAAATTGTTTATAGTGTATATTGTACTTAAATAATATTGTGCATGTTGTATTTAAGTAAGGTTGAGCATATGATAGGTAAGTACTGCTATATATCTTGTAAGTACACGTAAGGTTATTTGTGCATGTAATATATTTAAATGTGCGAGCATTATCTAACTATCGATGTACATGTTATATTTATTTAAGCCCATGTATGTTGCATGTAATTAAGTTGTGTACATATATATATATGTATGTTTTTGTGTGCATATTATCCTTAATTAAGATTAGTACAAATTATGTTTAAATAAATAGTATGACATGCATGTATTTTATAGGGTGAATGTATGTTTAATTATTTCTATATACATTAAATTGTTTAGATGTAATTATACATTTATTTTGATGTATGACTCTGTTCTGGCCAAGATGCCCAGTTGACGGCAACATGCCTGCCACTGACTGCCTGGCCAGGATGAGTTGGCGTCCAGATCGATGGATGCCAACCCCACTGTTGGCGGCACCAAAGGTGGACGCCAAGTTCCCAGTGTTGTGACGGTTTCAGATTTGGTAATGCCCTCGTTTCGTCCGGTTCCAGTTTAGGAAACCCATTCATAATTGTAGGAGACCTACCCTAATACGTACCCAACCTACCCAGCTCTATAAAATCATCTTGTTTTGGCCGAATCATGTCTTTTGGCCTTTGTGAAACCCTAGAACCTTTTTGTGGATAAAAGTTGATCTTTGCAAGCTTCGATCCAGCAACTGAAGGAGTTTTCTGGAGATCTACATCGACTGGAGGATAGTCCATACATAGAAGAAGCATTCCCAACTTCGAGGATCAATCTACATCAACAAAAGGACTGGATCTGGAGAGGTTTTGAGCACCTTCTTGGCTGGGCTGAGGAGGGCTTCTTCAAGTTAATTTGATCATTGTGGATTTATTCAAGGCAAGTAACCTATGGATGGTAACCTTACTCATGTCCCCTTAGGTCCTAGCATTATTCCGGAATTTCCTCGTGTCATGGAACCTCCAAATTTCCCTTGCATTTGTGTGCTACCTGCATGGTCTGCAGACAGGAAGTTGGCGGCCACATACTATGCTGCTAAGTTCCTGTGTTGGCGGCACCAGACTATGCTGTTTACACAGTTGGACACACACTGTGCCGCCAAGTTCCTCTAGGTTTTAAAGAACTATTGTTTGATCTCTTTAAGGTGTTTATTTGACTTCCGGGTATGTGTGCATGCTATAAATATTTGATGTGATTAGGAACAATCATTAGGTCATATCATGAGGTAGTACTGAATTTTTATGATTTGTGTTAAATATTAAAATTCTGGTAATTAAACTGTGAGCATAATATGACCCTGTTTAATCTGTGTAAATAGATCTGTTGTGAGTTAGGGTTTCATAATATTTTTTGCAATCATGTAATGACTCTCTTTAAGTATTGGCATTGTCAGGTTTGACTGTTATACTATAATTTCTACTTAAGGGAAATTAGTGATGAATGTACTTGTAATCTATTTTAATTGTTATAATTATTTTACAAACCCAAAAAATCTGAAAATTTGAACATTCGACATGTTTCCTATTTATATCCTGTGGTAAAAAAATGGATCTATTTTGATGACAATAAGTGAAATTATTAGTTAAACCATGGAAAATAGTCATATTGAGCATGTTAAATTTAATCTTGTGATTCAGTAATTAACAACATGTCTAGGACTGTGATATGAGTTATTTTATTACTGTGAACAGTAGTATCATGTTAGGTCAATTGAAGCATGTGCAATTGTTAAATAAGGCATGTAAAATGATTAAATAGTACATGTGAAATATGTAAACAATGTGATAAAATGTGATAAAGTGAATGTGTAAAGTTGGGCCGAGATTGACATTGCTACCATAGAGGTCTGAGAGCTATGCCATAGAAAAGTCCCTATGGAAGGCTCAACGTTTGAAATATATCCTAAGGGCATTAGGATGAAACCCTAGAGGTGGACAAGTACCACTGGATATGGAGGAGAGGGCTTCTCCCGATCTGCGCAGTTACCAAGAATCACCATTAGATTGCCCAGGTGGCAGGTGTGTGTCAAGTGATGTGATGTGCTATGTGATATGGGTGTGTGCGTCCTCTAGATGGTAGTTAGGAATATGTGTCACAGCAACATAAGTGATAAAATGTGAATAAAGTGCAAAGTGAAGTGTGAATGTGGCACGTGGTAAGTGCAATGATGTGACAGGTGATAAGTAAAAGTGCAGGAGGAAAACTATGTGAAAAATATGTAAAATGATGTGCAAGGGAAAGTAAATGCTAAATGCATATATCCATATTCTTCATGTGTTAATATGATGACATAATATCATGTTTAATATCATGTTATATATTTCAATAACATCCATGTATTGGTGTATGTGAATATGTGTATGTAAACATGTGAATTGGGGCAATGTGAAAGATGAGCATGTGAAATTGTTAAATGAATAAGATAGCATGTGAACAAATGTAAAACCATGTAATTGTATTTAATTCATGTAAAACAGCAAGTAAAGTATGATTATAATTGTGATAAATATATGAAAGAATGTCTAAATTCCATGCTAGATATGCTAGTTACTTAGTGCATAGTTTCATGCTACAATTGTATATAGTTGCCAACCGATTTGAATATGTTTTAAACCTTCAATGCATGTTTAATAATATGTGGTATCATGTGTAATTGTGATTTATCTATATTAAAACAGCAAATGAAATGTCTAATTAAATGTGAAAAGTGCATGTGAAATATCAATAGATATCATGCTAGGTTGCTATTTACTTGGTGCTTAACTCCATGCTTTAGTTGGTAGAGTTGTACCATAATATGGATAATGTTTGGATTGTTAAATCATGTTACATGTTAGGTATAGAAAGCATGTATAGGTGTATGTTTATTATCTATGATTCAATATGAGCATGTGTTAGTTAGGAACGTGTTTGGATGTTTTATATGTAGTTAATTATATAGAGATTGTGCCATGTAAATTGTTATGGTTTAAATGATAGCATGTGTTTCTTTATTGTTTGGTAGTTTAACATGTGTTTGATATGTGTAAGGTTGAGTCTTTAGATTGCTTGCTGGGTCTTTTAGACTCATGCTTGCTTTGGCGTATAGGTGAGACAGGTGTTTCCGTACTTGGAGAGGGTGTAGCGAAGAGCATCCCCGAGCACGAGGAGTAGCATTTTCTGGAGTTCACTATATAGTTATACTTTCTCTTTCATAGTTAGAATAATGTTATTCATATGGACAATGTTATGGACAATGTAGTTCTTTTAAAATTGTAATAATGTGGACTTGTCATTTACTTTTGTTATATAGACTGTGGAATGATGTGATGATGATGGAATGAGAATGCGTCATTTCTTTTATTCTCACTATAATCATTTGTTATTCATGTACACATCAACCTATCGTTTAGTTTGGTTATTATCCCACTGTGATGGCACTCTTTGTACTGATGGGGATGGTATAATCGTACCAGTATGAAGAGGGTCGTTACATAGATGGTATCATAGCACCAAGGTTGAGATTGTACATGAAAAACCATCATCTTCACAATATTGCAAAGTCTTTATAGAAATTTGTTCATATATGTAGAAAATATCTAATAATGAATGAAAGATAGTTAAGAAAAATAGTTAGGATTACGTATTCTAACTAGATTAATTGTTTTGCAGGCAATGGCTGGCCATGGTAGACGTAGTGCTCAGGCTAGGAGGTATGAGCAAAGTTGTAAGGTAAAGAAGTTCATGAAGCGGCTCAAACCATCATTGAGAGTTAGACTTTTAGAATCTGACCCCCGCACTTTGGAAGAAGCTCTTAGTGTAGCAAGCAGACAAGAGAGTAGGGTGGAATCATACCAGGAGGAGAAGGATGCTCAGAAGAAGAGGTTACCTGAACCATTCCAACGGCAAAATAGGAAGATGAAGAAGCTCATGGAAGGTCAGCAATCGGCTATGGTACTAGGCAGTGAGAAGCCCGACTGCATATGTTGCGGCAAGCGTCATGGTGGGAATATGTGTTCGTTAAAGGAAGGAAGGTGTCTCAAGTGTGGCAGCAAGGAACATCAGATTAGAGAGTGTCCAAGGCTGATGAAGCTCGTTCCACGAGGTGTTCCAGCAACTGCAACAACGAAGCTAGCAACACCAGCCAAGGAGAATGTGTTAGTCGGTGATGACATCAACGATGTCCCCAAAGTTACTCGTTCTGATCTTCGAGGATGAAGATCTTTTTCAAGGGGGAGAGAGTGTGAGACCCCGAATTTTTGTTCATTTTATTTTGTGTATGTGGTAGTTACTTGTTATGTATATAGTGTGTGTATTAAATTTATGTATATTCTAATTATTAAATTGTTCATGTGCATATGCATGTATATATATGTTATTTTCTGTGAATATAGGTAATTAGCTAATTTTTTACATGTTGTACTTAATTAAAAACCATGCATTTTATATTTAAGTAATGTTGTGCACACAATATGTGAATACTGCTATACATCTTGTAGGTATATATGAGTTAAATTTCTATGCATGTAATGTGTATAAATGTGCATGTTGAATCTAATTATTGACGTACATATTGTATTTATCTATTTCATGCGTAATGTATGTAACTATGTTGTGTGTATATATATATATATATATATGTGTGTGTCAATTTAAGTGTGCGTATGCAAATAATTATTGTTGTATAGATTGTTCTTATTTAACTTTATGGATATTTCATCTTAATAATAATGTGCATATATGTCTAACTATTGATGTGCATATTATACTACTTAACCATGGATATTGTATGTAATTATGCTTTGTACATATGTATATATGTACGTTTATCTTGTGCATGTGATATCTATCTAATTTTGTACTCATCAGATTGTTTAAAGTGTATATTGTACTTAATAATATTGTGCATGTTGTTTTTAAGTAAGGTTGAGCATATGATAGGTATGTATTACTATATATCTTGTAAGTACACGTAAGGTTATTTGTGCATATAATATATTTAAATGTGCGAGCATTATCTAACTATCGATGTACATGTTATATTTGTTTAAACACATGCATGATGTATGTAATTACGTTGTGTAAACATATATGTATGTTGTTTTTGTGCATATTATCCTTAATTAAGATTAGTACAAATTATGTTTAAATAAATAGTATGAAATGCATGTAGTTTATAAGGTGAATATATGTTTAATTATTTTTGTATACATTAAATTGTTGAAATGCAATTATACATTTATTTTGATGTATGACTCTGTTCTGGCCAAGATGCCCAGTTGGCGGCAACATGCCTGCCGCTGACTGCCTAGCCAGGAGCAGTTGGCGTCCAGATCGATGGATGCCAACCCTCCTGTTGGCGGCACCAAAGTTGGACGCCAAGTTCCCAGTGTTGTGACGGTTTCAGATTTGGTAACACCCGCGTTTCGTCCAGTTCCAGTTTAGGAAATCCATTCATAATTGTAGGAGACCTACCCTAATGCGTACCCAACCTTGTTTCGGCCGAATCATGTCTTTTGGCCTTTGTGAAACCCTAGAACCCTTTGTGTAGAAAAGCTGATCTTTGCAAGCTTTGATCCGGCAACTGGAGGAGTTTTCTGGAGATCTATACCGATTGGAGGATAGTCCATACATAAAAGAAGCATTCCCAACTTCGAGGATCAATCTACATCAACAGAAGGACTGGATCTGGAGAGGTTTTGAGCACCTTCTTGGTTGGGCCAAGGAGGGCTTCTTCGAGTTAATTCGATCATTGTGGATTTATTTCAAGGCAAGTAACCTATGGATGTCAACCTTACTCATGTCCCCTTAGGTCCCAGCATTTTTTCGAAATTTTCCTCGTGTCCTGGAACCTCCAAATTCACCTTGCATTTGTGTTCTGCCTGTATGGTCTGCAGACAGGAAGTTGGTGGCCACATACTGTGCCACCAAGTTCCTATGTTGGCGGCACCAGACTGTGCCGTTTACACAGTTGGCGACACACACTGTGCCGCCAAGTTCCTCAAGGTTTTAAAGAACTATTGTTTGATCTCTTTAAGGTGTTTATTTGTCTTCTGGGTATGTGTGCATGATGTAAATATTTGATGTGATTAGGAACAGTCATTAGGTCATATCATGAGGTCGTACTGAATTTTTATGATTTGTGTTAAATATTAAAATTTTGGTAATTGAACTATGAGCATAATATGACCCTGTTTAATCTGTCTAAATAGATCTGTTGTGAGCTAGGGTTTCATAATATTTTCTACAATCGTGTAATAACTATCTTTAAGTATTGACACTTTTAGGTTTGACTGTTATACTGTAATTTCTACTTAAGGGAAATTAGTGATGAATGTACAAGTAATATGTTTTAATTGTTATAATTATTTTACAAACTCGAAAAATCTGAAAAATTGAACATGCGACATGTTTCCTATTTATATCCTTTGATAAAAATTTGGATCTATTTTGATGACAGCAAGTGAAATTATTAGTTAAACCATGGAAAATACTCATATTGAACATGTTGAATTTAATCTTTTTTTATTCTATCTGTGATAAGAGTTATTAGAGTGTGTATTGTATTTAGATACAGTTACTGTGACAATTGTTCATGTTGCAGGTCAAAATGATGCATTGTTAAATAGTAAAATGTGAAATATGATAGTAAACAATGTCAAAAAATGTGATAAAGTGAATGTGTAAAAATTGGGCCGAGATTGACATTGCTACCATAGAGGTCTAAGAGTTGTACCATAGAAAAGTCCCTATGGAAGGCTCAACATTGTGAATATATCCTAAGGGCATTAGGATGAAACCCTAGAGGTGGACAAGTACCACTAGATACAGTGGAGAGGGCTTCTCCCGGTCTGCGCAGTTACCAAGATTCGCCACTAGATTGCCCAAGTGGCGGGTGTGTGTCAAGTGATGTGATGTGCTATGTGATATGGGTGCGTGCATCCTCTAGATGGTAGTTAGGAATCTGTGTCACGGCAACTTAATTGATAAAATGTGAATAAAGTGCAAAGTGATGTGTGAATGTGGCACGTGGTAAGTGCAATGATGTGACATGTGATAAGTAAAAGCGCAAGAGGAAAACTATGTGAAAAATATGTAAAATGATGTGCAAGGGAAAGTAAATGCTAAATGCATATATCCATATTCTTCATGTGTTAATATGATGACATAATATCATGTTTAATATCATGTTATATAGTTCAATAACATCCATGTAGTAGTGTATGTGAATATGTGTATGTAAACATGTGAATTGGGGCAATGTGAAAGATGAGCATGTGAAATTGTTAAATGAATAAGATAGCATGTGAACAAATGTAAAACCATGCAATTGTATTTAATTCATTCCAAAACACCAAGTAAAGTATGATTATAATTGTGATAAATACATGAAAGAATATCTAAATTCCATGCTAGATATGCTAGTTACTTAGTGCATAGTTTCATGCTACAATTGTATATAGTTGCCAACCGATTTGAATATGTTTTAAACCTTCAATGCATGTTTAATAATATGTGGTATCATGTGTAATTGTGATTCATCTATATTAAAACAGCAAATGAAATGTGTAATTAAATGTAAAAAGTGCTTGTGAAATATGAATAGATATCATGCTAGGTTGCTATTTACTTGGTGCTTAACTCCATGCTCTAGTTGGTAGAGTTGTACCATAACATGGATAATGTTTGGATTGTTAAATCATGTTACATGTAAACATGTATAGGTGTATGTTTATTATCCATGATTCAATATGAGCATGTGTTAGTTAGGAACGTGTTTGGATGTTTTATGTGTAGTTAATTATATAAAGATTGTGCCATGTAAATTGTTATGGTTTAAATGATAACATGTGTTTCTTTATTGTTTGATAGTTTAACATGTGTGTGATATGTGTAAGGTTTAGTCTTTAGATTGCTTGCTGGGTCTTTTAGACTCATACTTGCTTCGGCGTACAGGTGAGACAGATGTTTCTGTACATGTAGAGGGTGTAGCGAAGAGCATCCCCGAGCATGAGGAGTAGCATTTTGTTGAGTTCACTATATAATTATACTTTCTCTTTCATAGTTCGAATAATGTTATTCATATGGACAATGTTATGGACAATGTAGTTCTTTTAAAATTGTAATAATGTGGACTTGTCATTTACTTTTGTTATAGACTGTGGAATGATGTGATGGTGATGGAATGAGAATGCGTCATTTCTTTTATTCCCGCTGTAGTCATTTGTTATTCATGTACATATCAACCTATCGTTTAGTGTTGGGTTATTATCCTACTGTGACGGCACTCTTTGTACTGATGGGGATTGATATAATCGTACCGGTATAAAGAGGGTCGTTACAGAGATGGTATCAGAGCACCAAGGTTGAGATTGTACATGAATAAACCATCATCTTCCCAATATTGCAAAGTATTTATAGAAATTTGTTCATGTATGTAAAAAATATCCAATAATGAATGAAAGATAGTTAAAAAAATAGTTAGGATTAAGTATTCTAACTAGATTAATTGTTTTGCAGGTTATGGCTGGCCGTGGTAGACGTAGTGCTCAGGCTAGGAAGTATGAGCAGAGTCATAAGGTAAAGAAGTTCGTGAAGGGGATCAAACCATCATTGAGAGCTAGACTTTTAGAATCTGACCCCCGCACTTTGGAGGAAGCTCTTAGTGTAGCAAGCAGACAAGAGAGTAGGGTGGAATCATACCAGGAAGAGAAGGAAGCTCAGAAGAAGAGGTTACTTGAACCATTCCAACGACAAATAGGAAGATGAAGAAGCTCATGAAAGGTCAGCAATCGGCTATGGTACTAGGCAGTGAGAAGCCCGACTGCATACGTTGCGGCAAGCGTCATGGTGGGAACATGTGTTCGTTAAAGGAAGGACGGTGTCTCAAGTGTGGCAGCAAGGAACATCAGATTAGAGAGTGTCCCAGGCTGATGAAGCTCGTTCTACGAGGTGTTCCAGCAACTGCAACAATGAAGCTAGCAACACCACAACAATGAAACTGCAACAAAGGTACTCGATCCGATCTTCGAGGACAAAGATCTTTTTCAAGGGGGGGAGAGTGTGAGACCCCGAATTTTTGTTCATTTTATATTGTGCAACTGGTAGTTACTTGTTATGTATATAGTGTGTGTAGTAAATTTATGTATATTCTAATTATTAAATTGTTCATGTGCATATGCTTGTATATATATGTTATTTTCCGTGAATATAGGTAATTAGCTAATTTTGTACATGTTGTACTTATTAAAAATCATGCATTTTATATTAAGTAATGTTGTGCACACAATATGTGAATACTGCTATACATCTTGTAGGTATATATGAGTTTAAATTTCTATGCATGTAATGTTATAATGTGCATGTTGAATCTAATTATTGACGTACATATTGTATTTATCTATTTCATGTATAATGTATGTAACTATGTTGTGTACATATATATATATATATATATATATATATATATGTCAATTT
This sequence comes from Colocasia esculenta, assembly GCA_014218235.1. Classification (NCBI taxonomy): domain Eukaryota; kingdom Viridiplantae; phylum Streptophyta; class Magnoliopsida; order Alismatales; family Araceae; genus Colocasia; species Colocasia esculenta. The sequence continues at coordinate 54,319,079 of CM024757.1, forward strand.
AAGTGTGCGTATGCAAATTAATATTGTTGTATAGATTGTTCTTATTTAACTTTATGCATATTACATCTTAATAATAATGTGCATATAATATCTAACTATTGATTTGCATATATACTACTTATTCCATGGATATTGTATGTAATTATGCTTTGTACATATGTATATATGTATGTTTATCTTGTGCATGTGATATCTATCTAATTTTGTAGTCATCAAATTGTTTATAGTGTATATTGTACTTAAATAATATTGTGCATGTTGTATTTAAGTAAGGTTGAGCATATGATGGGTAAGTGCTGCTATATATCATATAAGTAAACGTAAGGTTATTTGTGCATGTAATATATTTAAATGTGCGAGCATTATCTAACTATCGATGTACATGTTATATTTATTTAAACCCATGCATGTTGTATGTAATTATGTTGTCTACATACATATATGTATGTTGTTTTATGCATATTATCCTTAATTAAGATTAGTACAAATTATGTTTAAATAAATAGTATGAAATGCATGTAGTTTATAGGGTGTATGTATGTTTAATTATTTATGTATACATTAAATTGTTGAGATGTTGTTATACATTTATTTTGATGTATGACTCTGTTCTAGTCAAGATGCCCAGTTGGCGGCAACATGCCTGCCGCTGATTGCTTGGCCAGGAGGTGTTGGCATCCAGATCGATGGATGCCAACCCCCTGTTGGCGGCGCCAAAGGTGGACGTAAAGTTCCCAGTGTTGTGATGGTTTCAGATTTAGTAACGCCCGCATTTCGTCCGGTTCCAGTCTAGGAAACCCATTCATAATTGTAGGAGACCTACCCTAATGCATACCCAACCTACCCAGCTCTATAAAATCATCTTGTTTCGGCCGAATCATGTCTTTTGGCCTTTGTGAAACCCTAGAACCCTTTGTGGAGAAAAACTGATCTTTGCAAGCTTCGATCCGGCAACTAGAGGAGTTTTCTGGAGATCTACACTGATTGGAGGATAGTCCATGCATAGAAGAAGCATTCCCAACTTCGAGGATCAATCTACATCAACAGAGGGACTGGATCTGGAGAGGTTTTGAGCACCTTCTTGGCTAGGCTGAGGAGGGCTTCTATGAGTTAATTCGATCATTGTGGATTTATTTCAAGGCAAGTAACCTATGGATGTCAACCTAACTCATGTCCCCTTAGGTCCTAGCATTTTTTCGAAATTTTCCTCGTGTCCTGGAACCTCCAAATTCCCCTTGCATTTGTGTGCTGCCTGCATGGTCAAGTTCCTATATTGGCGTCCACATACTGTGCTGCCAAGTTCCTATGTTGGCGGCACCAGACTATGTTGTTTACACAGTTGGCGACACACACTGTGCCGCCAAGTTCCTTAGGGTTTTAAAGAACTATTGTTTGATCTCTTTAAGGTGTTTATTTAACCTCTGGGTATGTGTGCATGCTGTAAATATTTGATGTGATTAGGAACAGTCATTAGGTCATATCATGAGGTCGTATTGAATTTTTATGATTTGCGTTAAATATTAAAATTCTGGTAATTGAACTGTGAGCATAATATGGCCCTGTTTAATCTGTGTAAATAGATCTGTTATGCGTTAGGGTTTCATAATATTTTCTGCAATCATGTAATGACTATCTTTAAGTATTGGCACTGTTAGGTTTGACTGTTATATTGTAATTTCTACTTGAGGGAAATTAGTGATGAATGTACCTATAATCTGTTTTAATTGTTATAATTATTTTACATACCCAAAAAATCTAAAAAAATGAACATGAGACATGTTTCCTATTTATATCCTGTGATAAAAATTTGGATCTATTTTGATGATAGCAAATGAAATTATTAGTTAAACCATGGAAATTAGTCATATTGACCATGTTATATTTAACCTTGTGTGATTTAGTAATTAACAGCATGTCTAGGACTGTGATATGAGTTATTTTATTACTGTGAACAGTAGTATCATGTTAGGTAAATTGAAGCATGTGCAATTATTAAGTAATGCATGTAAAATGATTAAATAGTACATGTGAAATATGTAAACAATGTCATAAAATGTGATAAAGTAAAATTTGGGCCGAGATTGACACTACTACCATAGAGGTTTGAGAGTTGTACCATAGAAAAGTCCCTATGGAAGGCTCAACGTTGTGAAATATATCCTAAGGGCATTAGGATGAAACCCTAGAGGTGGACAAGTACCACTGGATACAGTGGAGAGGGCTTCTCTCGGTCTGCGCAGTTACCAAGATTCACAACTAGATTGCTCAGGTGGCGGGTGTGTGCCAAGTATAAATGCATATATCCATATTAATCATGTGTTAATATGATGACATAATATCATGTTTAATATCATGTTATATAGTTCAATAACATCCATGTAATAGTGTATGTGAATATGTGTATGTAAACATGTGAATTGGGGCATTGTGAAAGATGAGCATGTGAAATTGTTAAATGAATAAGATAGCATGTGAACAAAAGTAAAACCATGTAATTGTATTTAATTCATGTCAAAACAGCAAGCAAAGTATGATTATAATTGTGATAAATACATGAAAGAATGTCTAAATTCCATGCTAGTTACTTAGCACATAGTTTCATGCTACAATTGTATGTAGTTGCCAACCGATTTGAATATCTTTTAAACCTTCAATGCATGTTTAATAATATGTGGTATCATGTGTAATTGTGATTTATCTATATTGAAACAGCAATTGAAATGTGTAATTAAATGTGAAAAGTGCATGTGAAATATGAATAGATATCATGCTAGGTTGCTATTTACTAGGTGCTTAACTCCATGCTCTAGTTGGTAGAGTTGTACCATAACATGGATAATGTTTGGATTGTTAAATCATGTTACATGTTAGGTGTAGAAAGCATGTATAGGTGTATGTTTATTATCCATGATTCAATATGAGCATGTGTTAGTTAGGAACGCGTTTGGATTTATATGTGTAGTTAATTATATAAAGATTGTGCCATGTAAATTGTTATGGTATAAATGATAGCATGTGTTTCTTTATTGTTTGGTAGTTTAACATTTGTGTGATATGTGTAAGGTTGAGTCTTTAGATTGCTTGCTGGGTCTTTTAGACTCATACTTGCTTCGGCGTACAGGTGAGACAGGTGTTTCCATACTTAGAGAGGGTGTAGCGAAGAGCATCCCTGAGCACAAGGAGTAGCATTTTGTGGAGTTCACTATATAGTTGTACTTTATCTTTCATCGTTCAAATAATGTTATTCATATGGACAATGTAGTTCTTTTAAAATTGTAATAATGTGGACTTGTCATTTACTTTTGTTATATAGACTGTGGAATGATGTGATGATGTTGGAATGAGAATGCGTCAATTCTTTTATTCCCACTGTAATCATTTGTTATTGGTGTACATATCAACCTATCGTTTAGTGTTGGGTTATTATCCCACTGTGACGACACTCTTTGTACCGATGGGGATTGGTATAATTGTACCGGTATGAAGAGGGTCGTTACATTAGCAGTAGAGGCATCTCCGATAATGGCTTCTCCTTCAGCCACAGAAGTCTTAGACCAAATACCTCCTACCAAAGAGAAACCACTCTTTTTTAGATTTCTGGTGCGAATAGGCTGACCTATCTTCTCCATCCGTTCTCCTTCCAACTCAATCTCAAAATGTTTGAAAATTTCGCTAAGTAGGTGAGCATAAGGAAGAGAAACAGCTAACTTATTCTTCTTATCCCAGATAACCTCAGTAGCAGACTTCATGTTTTCAACTATGATATGTGCCAGGTTTATATCCTGCTTTTGTATAGCCCAAAACATCACATCTGCATCTCCTTTTGTGCAGGAAGAGAAAGTGTCACTCTGAGGTACCAAAATCTGACAGATAATAAAGTGCAATATTCTGTTGAATGCATTGAACTGATTTATGTCAATTTTCCCATCCTTTAATTTGTACTATGTTCCAATGATTCCTAGGCCCTTGCATGAATGTCCACTTTTTTCACTAGACTGTGCCCTACTATAGAAACTCCAAACAACCTTTCTAACAAATCATGAGTAATGTGAATAGATTTACCTTTGACAAGATAGGTAAGAGACCCATCTTCTTCAGATTTCAAACATGTATAAAACGTCTTGGCCAGATGCGAGTAACTTTGTTCAAAAACGGTGCACACCTCTGTCCATTTCAACCTTTGAAGGGCTTCAATCACACTGCTTATACCGTGCCTCTCTAAATCATCTAAATCAACTGCTTTGTTGCCACAGATCTTGATCTTCACAGCCTGATATCTCTTCAGTTCTTCTGTCGTGAGGAAGGTGGCGCTGTAACCACCCACACTGCTGGAACTCCCAAAAGCGGCCATGAAATTTTTCAAGAGAAGGTTCTAAAGGATTGTCAGAGGAAGAGGAACAAGACCCCTCAAGAAATTTGAGTGGGAAAGATCGAATCCTTAGAGAGTGGGAAGAAGGGTTCCAGAGTCGATGTAGGGTCTTACAGACTTTGGAGTCGAAAGGGTGCGAGAGAGAGAGAGAGAGAGAGAGAGAGAGAGAGAGAGAGAGAGAGAGAGAGAATTGGTGTGGCATGAGCTCCCTTCGCAACGGAGATATAAAGTTACTTTTAAAATGGCGGAGCAGTTAATACGAAATGTGACAAAATAGGTGATGACGATAGCATAAAGGTAATGGATTTAGTTAAATAAAGTGGGGAGAGATAAATCTTATTCTGAAATAAATTATTTATTCCAGTTATATATAGCTCAATCTATTACAAATTGAGCAAGCTCTCTCTAGATCCTAGAGAGAGAAGCTCTCGGTTTTTGGTTTGCCGGATAGGCGGCTGCGGGAGGAAGGCCGCCGGCCTTGTGCTAGCAGTGCTGGGCTGTTATGGCGTCTCCATCTGATGGAGGAGAAGCTGCACATGGCTCGGTCATGGGAGAGACTTCAGCAGGACGACTTCTTATGCGCAAATTATTTCTCAAACTAAACTGCCTCATGTGGTTGATATAGGTGTCAAACCCCCCGGTTTCACCGATGCGGGAGAACCAGCTGTGTTCTTCTCACGGGATGAGGTTGGTAAATCTATTGTTCCCCTTAATCTAGCTGTCATAGTGAGATGTTCGTATGGAAGGTCTTCCATCCCGGTATTCAAAAGTTGCTTGTCTCAAAGACTGGGTTTAAAGGAAGACTTTATTGTTAGCATTCTTAACCATCGGCATCTTCTTCTTCGGTTTGAGACAGAGGAGGACTATCTTAATGTCATTCTGAGGAGAAACCTGTATATTAATGGTTTGTTGTTCAGGTTTTTCAAGTGGGATGCTAGTTTTGATTTCAATGCCGATCCTATTATAATGCCAATCTGGGTGGGCTTCTCTATGCTTCCAGTTAACTACTACTACCAGGATCTCCTTAAATCTATTGCAGGTAATATTGGTCCAGTCCTTAGAATCCATGAACCAACCCTGGCTTTAACGTAAACTCAGGAGGCTTTTGTATGCGTTGAACTGGACATTGCAAAACCAAGACCGGATAGAATTTGGATAGGCTGTGAAAAGACGGCTTCTGGCAAAAAATAAATTATTACAGGGTGTCGGCTATATGTAGCTTTTGTCATAAGCTGGGGCATGTTGAATCGGAGTGTAACTAGAAAATAAAGGATTCCAGCGCGGCGGATGGTTCCCTAGTTCCTCCACAGGTCTGTCTTAATAAGGTTGTTGAAGTGGCGCCTGCCAAGAAAACATGGCATCAGAAGGCTAATCCAACTAGCCTCTCTGCCCCTCCTCTAGACAATAACGAGGAAATATTGGCGGAAAAAGATTCTTATTTGATAACAATTCCTTCTCCGGTTCATTTCAGTCCTACTTTTCAAGAGCTTCTTAAGTCTCTTTCAGGCGTCTAGGGTAATCCCATTCCTGCTCAAAAATCTCTGCATGGGTTGCATGGCTCTACTGTGGAGGTGGGGTCAGCATCTAAATGCCAGTCGGACGATGCTGTGGTCACTGCTTTGCAGATAGATCAGAACATGGAGCTTGGGCCTCCATCAACGTTGCATGGTTTGCCTAGTATGTCCAAAGGTTTTTAGATTCAAGGTTCTCATTTAGGAGATGGTTCAGAAGGGGTGCTGCCGGCTGGTGAGATGACGGGGGAGGTTCCTCCGGTAAGGCCTCCCGCCGGAGAAGAAGATAACTTACTAAATTCAGTTGTTTCCTTTAAGAAGGTTCCAGATTCTATTCTTCAGAAGGCGGCCTCTCTAGCTCACACGGAGAATATTTTCATGCCCGTTATGGTTAATCAAAAAAAGGAGGGTCCGGTGGGGAATGTGGGTGCACGTACTCGCTCTAAGGCGAAGGTAATAGTGGGTGATTCTTTTGGCTACTCATCGTCTTGATCCTGTCAATACTATATTGGAATATTAGGGGTGTAGCGAACCAGGCTTCTAGGCGGTCACTGAGGAGAATAGTTAATAAGAATAATGTGGATTTCCTTGCTTTACCAGATCCAATGATTTCCTTTGACAGAGCAGACTCCATTCGTTCATACCTCCGTATGGATTCAGTAATTAGCAACAACGGTTCCAATGGCAAACTGTGGATTCTCTGGAGAAACTTACCTTGTTACATGGTAATCCAATCAGAGCAGCACATCACTATGGCTGCGGCTAATGAGAACGGGGTTACCTTCTTCATCACTGCCATCTATGCTAGCTACCATGCAGATAGAAGGCGTCTGCTATTTGATGAGTTGTTGGATTTCTCTTATACAGTTAATACTCCATGGCTAGCAGGTGGAGATTTCAATTGTGTTGCACTTCCTTCAGAGAAGCATGGTGGAAGCTCTGTTAACCTACATGGAATGATGGAATTTAATGCCTTCATATCTAGTGCATCTCTAACTGATGCTGGCTATATTGGCTCTAATTATAGTTGGTCGAACAATCGCACAGGAGCTTCATCTATCAGAGCCAGACTAGACAGATTTCTGCACAACAATGACTGTGGTGATACCTATCCTAACCTTCAGGTTAGACACTTTCCTAGGGGCCCTTCGGATCATGCCCCTCTTATGCTCTCTCTCATTCTAGTCACTAGATCCCCTACAAGGTTTATTTTCCAATCTATGTGGTCTTCGCATGATTCTTTTAAACAAGCGGTTAAATCTGTCTAGGAAGCTCCTTTTGCATGGCATCATAACCCATTCATGTTTCTACACGCAAAGCTCAAGGCTGTTCGGTCTACTCTTCGCACCTGGAACAAGGATATTTTTGGTAACATTGATGAAAGCCTGAAGTTTCATGAGAAAAAGGTTATGGAGTTGCAGGAGGTTTTCGACGTTAATCCCACCCCGGGGAATCGTTCTGCATTGAATGCTGCTAATGCAAATCTAAGGAAGGCAATCAACTGTGTGGAAATATTCGGGGCACAAAAAGCCCGCATGCAATGGCTAGAGAATGGGGATAATAACACCGCATTCTTTCATGCGGTTGTTAAGGGTAGAAGGAAACGCAACTCTATTCCGTGCCTTTAGGTGGAGGGCTCGTGGTCTGAGGATCAGGATGTCCTTAAACAGGAAGCGGTGAATTATTTTGGATCTCTTCTTCAGACTTCTGAACATGTTATTGATGACTCCCTGCTTGATGTCATTCCGACTTTGGTCTCTAATGAGCAGAATTGTTTCCTCACTAATATTCCTTCTAAGGAAGAAATACAAAAGGCGGTCTGGAGCTTGAATGCGAATAGTGCCCCTGGGCCTGATGGTTTCATGGGACATTTTTTCATTTCTTGTTGGGACATAATTCAACAAGATGTGGTGAATGCAGTGGTAAGCTTCTTTCAGGGTCTTCCTTTGCCTAGAGGGGTAACATCCACATTGATTGCTTTGATTCCTAAAATTGATAACACAACTTCTTTTGGATATTATAGGCCAGTCATCTTGTGTAACTTTAGCTACAAGATAGTTTCCAAAATTATATGTGATAGACTAGTTACTATCCTACCTATGATCATCTCTAAGGAACAAGGGGCCTTTGTAAAGGGTAGATCTATCATGGATAATATATCTCTTGCAAAACACATGGTCAGGGACATTGGTAGAAAAGTTAGAGGTCACAATGTGCTGTTCAAAATGGATATTAAAAAAGCGTATGATAGCTTGGAGTGGGATTTCCTCTTTGCTATTCTGGGAAAATTTGGTTTCTCTCACAGGTTCATTTCATACATGGGTATGTTGATAAGCAACTGTTGGTTTTCTGTGCTGTACAATGGGTCCGCTTATGGCTGCTTTCACTCTACAAGGGGCCTAAGACAAGGAGACCCCATTGCCCCAGCTCTTTTTATCATCATGGAAGAGGCTCTTAGTAGAGGCATCAAAGCCTTGGTGCACTCGGGGTGCCTCCTTCCTTATTCTGGCCCAAGAGCTTGCCCGGTGATCTCTCACCTATTATATGCAGATGATACTCTTATATTTCTGAACGGAGGAGTTCAAAATGTCAAGAAATTGATGGGGTTTCTCAACAGATATTCCTCCTCATACGGCCAGGAAATTAATGCTACAAAAAGTTCTTTCTTGATTTCGGACAATGCTACTCTTCATGCAGTCAATAGAATTAAAGAAGTGACTGGATTTAAAAGGCAAAGGGGCCCTCTAACATATCTGGGAATTCCACTGCGCCCTGGAAGAATTCTTGCATCTGATTTCTCTCCTCTTATTTAGAAGATTAATGGGAAGCTTGCCGCCTGGAAGCCCAGACTTATATCCCAAGCAGGTAGAGTTACCCTTATTAACTCGATGTTGGCATCTCTTCTGGTTTACTTGGCTACCTCCACTAGCATTCCTGTGAGTATTCTAAACTATTTTGATAAAACTTGTGTGGCATTTTTCTGTAATAGCTCTGATGGTAAGAGGTGGCGCCACTAGGTAGCTTGGTCTACCATCCAGCGTCCTTTGATTGAGGGAGGTTTGTGGGTTCGCAATATCAAACAGGTTCAGCTTGCTTTAGCAGTCAAAACAATTTGGAATATCTATCATGGTACACCTTTCTGGTTTGAATATGCTAAGAAGAGGTTAATGTCTGGTACAAACTCTACCTTCAAGGGTATGCCTTCTAGAATCTGGAATATGGCTTTGCAAGTTGTTCAAAATAATACTAGGTGGATCCATGGCAATGGTGAGGATATTGACATTCTATCTGATGTGTGGATTGGAGAAACGCCACTGGCAGAGCTTCTTTCTTCCCCTTATGAAGGGGATAGCATTGGTCTCAAGGAGGTCATCTTAAATCCTAGCCATCCTATCAGGTCTTTCCTCCCTAATGGAGTCCTCTAGGGAGTGGTGTTGAATGAGGAGAAAGATACATGTATATGGCGGCCTGCTACTGATGGGAACTTTTCTATGAAATCGGCATATAATCTTGTTCGGTCAGGTGGAATCAAGAGACATGGTTTGAATAAAATTTGGCATAATATATTCTACAAAAGAGCCTCCTTGTTCTATTGGAAGCTTCTCAACAGAGCTGTCCTGGTTGACCAAAGAATTGCAGATAGCGGTATTCCCATGGTCTCTTGCTGTTCTTGCTGTACGTCTCCCAAAAACGAGGATGATAATCATCTTTTCTTAGGTGGGGAGCTCGTTGTTTCTTTATGGAACTGGTTTCTTCCGCTATCTAGCTCTAAAGCTCACCTACATAGCCACATAACTATGAGAATTTGGAGCTTCCTTACAGTTACTAATATATCTACTTCAATGGGGTTTGTTTCTATTCACTGTCTTCTTCTCATGCTTTGGGAGATCTGGAAGGCGAGATGTGGATGCAGATTTGATGATAAGAAGACATCAATAGGGGCAGTAATCAGAAACATAAAATTCAATGTTGCTCATTCTCTTGATTCGATGCAATTTAAAGCTGCGTCTCCTTCAAAAGACATGAAGATCCTCATGCAGTTTGGCTTCTCCATCAATTGCTCCTCCAAATACTTCAAATTAATTCGCTGGATTCCACCTATAAACAATTTTTATTTAAATGTGGATGGTGCAAGTAAAGGAAACCCAGGTGTTTGTGGGGGAGGAGGCTACATTCGTGACAAGAACGGTGCTATTTTGGTGGCTTTTGCTCATCATTAAGGTTATAGTAATAGTATGATTGCAAAATCTAGAGCTCTATGTGATGGCATTCGTCTGGCTGACTTCCTTGGTCTTCAAATTGAGGTGGTTAATTCTGATTCTTTAGCTTTGGTTAACTCCTTTCAAGCGGGGAATTGTCCTTCTTGGCAAGCTTACTATTGGTGGCGGAAAGCTCGATCTATGATTCTTCAAAAAAACCTCTCCATTGGCCATGTGTATCGTGAAGCCAATCAAGTGGCAGATGGTTTGGCTAATGCTGGATGTTTATCCAATGCAAACAAGGTGTTTTGGGGGTCTTATAATCTACCTCATGCATGTAAAGGTCCGCTTTTATTGGACAGAACCGGTCTCCCTCATGTTAGACTTATGTAACTGGTCTATCTCTTTTTACTCTCTCTTTTATTATATATTTCCTTGGCCCAGTTCTCTCTAGTAGAGTGGGAAAGCTTTTCCCTTCTGGGGAAGGGTGCACTCTCCTAGACCAGATCCTGAGGACCATTAAAAAAAAAAAAAAGTTTCCGTATAAGAGATGTAAATCTCTCTTCAAATAAGGCTTTTGTAAAGATATCAGCTAACTGATTTTGTGTATCTACAAATGAAATACTAATATTACCATTTGCTACATGATCTCTAATAAAATGATATCTAACCTCAATATGCTTTGTCCTCGAGTGCTGCACTGGATTTTTAGTGAGATTTATAGCACTTGTGTTGTCACACAGCAATGGAATGGTCTTGATGTGTAGTCCATAGTCTTCAAGATGTTGTTTGATCCATGTTAGTTGAGTGCAACAACTCCCAGTGGCTACATACTCAGCTTCAGCCGTTGATAGAGCTACCGAGTTTTGTTTCTTTGAAGACTATGAAATCAATCATCCTGCAAGAAAATGACAACAACCACTTGTGCTTTTTCTATCTATTTTGCATTTAGCATAGTCAGCATCTGAATATCCAATTAAGCTAGTTTCACAGGTTTTATGATACCATAGACCTAAGTTATGAGTATGAGCTAAATATCTAAAGATTCCTTTTACTGAAATTAGATGAGAGTCTTTAGGATCAGATTGATATCTTGCATACATGCAGACACTAAATAAAAGATCAGGTCTACTTGCAGTTAAATAGAGCAGTGATCCGATCATACCTCTATGGAGTTTCTGATCTACCTTCTTACCTTCTAGATCACTATCCAACCTGGTTGATGTGCTCATGGGAGTAGACATTGGTTTGGCATTCTCAAAACCAAACTTCTTTAACAATTCCTTGGTGTATTTTACCTGACTGATATGAGTTCCTTCATTGCTTTGCTTGATTTGTAGTCCAAGGAAGTAGTTGACTTCTCCCATCATGCTTATTTCAAATTCTCCCTGCATTAGCTTTTCAAAATACTCGCACAGAGATTCATCAGTAGATCCGAAATAATGTCATCTACATAGATTTGTACAATTAATATATTTTTGGCAGTAGATTTAATAAAGAGGGTACTATCTACTTCACCTCTAATAAAACCACGATCTAATAAAAATGCACTAAGTCTTTCATAACAAGCTCTAGGCGCTTGTTTTAAACCATATAATGCTGTGTAATTTAAAAACATGATTTGGAAAATTGAATCATCAAAACTAGGAGGTTGTTCTACATAAACTTCCTCCTTTATAAAACCATTCAAAAAGACTGATTTCACATCCATTTGAAAAAGTTAAAATCTAGTGCAGATGCATAAGCAAGCAATATTCGAATAGCCTCTAGTCTAGCAACTGGTGCATAGGTTTCATCGAAATCTATGCCTTCCTCTTGGGAATAGCCTTGAGCAACCAGTCTAGCCTTATTTCTAGTGATAACACCAGCTTCATCCAATTTGTTCCTAAACACCCATTTGGTGCCAATCACAGGATGATCTGATGGTCTAGGAACAAGAGACCATACTTGATTTCTCTTGAACTGATTAAGTTCATCTTGCATGGCTAAAATCCAAGATTCATCAGAAAGTGCTTCATTGACTGTCTTCGGCTCTATTTGAGAAACAAATGCTAAATAATCACAAGGAATGATATTACCTTTAGTTCTTATCCCAACGGATGGATCTCCAATGATGTTATCTTTTGGGTGATCCTTTTTGTATCTCCATTCCTTTGAAAGACCATCATGGATGATATATTTTTGTTGCAATTCTTCCAAGGGTGGATCTTCACCATCTTTGATTATTGCTTCCTTCAGTTTCTTGGAAAGGTTTTCTGTATCTTCATCATCACTAGCAATTTCCTTTCTCAAGGAAGGGTTAGACTCATCAAAAATAACATGTGCAGTTTGTTCAATTAATAAACTTCTTTAGATAAAAACTATATATCCTTTGGGTTTAGAAGTATGCCCCCTGAAAATACCTTCATCTGATTTGGGATACAACTTACCAATATCTCCCTTACCATTGTTGTGAATGAAGCATGAGCATTCAAATGTCCTGAGATGGCTGATCTTGGGCTTCTTTTGCTTGTACAGTTCGTATGTAGTTTTTTCAGAATGGGTCTGATCATGACTCTATTGATTATGTAGCAGCTATATTAATAGCTTCTGCCCAAAAATATCTTGGAAGATTATACTCAGATAACATTGTTCTTGCCATATCCAGAGGCGTTCTGTTCTTCCTCTCAGCTACTCCATTTTGCTGTGGTGTTCTTAGTGCTGAGAAATTGTGTTCAATCCCCATATCATCACAGAATTCTATAAACCTGTCATTTTGAAACTTCCTTCATGATCTGATTGAATACTTATGATATTGTACTTCTTATCTTTCTGAACTAACTTACTTAACTTCACAAAACTATCAAAGGTGTCATCTTTGTGCTCAAGAAATGATACCCATGTAAATATGGAATATTCATCAACTATAACAAATCTGAAAATTTTTCCTCCCAAACTAGTTGTTCTCATTGGTCCAAACAAGTCCATATGAAGCAGTTCTAGTGGTTTGGATGTAGTGACCATTGTCTTGGATTTGAAAGAGGATCTTACATGCTTCCCTTTTACACATGGTTCACAGATGTTGTCAAATCTTGAATTCATCTTTGGTAGACCTTCCACTAGATCATATTTGATGAGTTTTCTGATTCCGTCCAAGCTGTAATGTCCTAATCTTCTATGTCAAAGTTTAGCATTTTGTTCTTTGCTTGCTGCCAGACAAATATCTTGATTCTTCAATTCTTCTAGATGTAGTACATATAGATTTTTCTCTCTACATGCTTCAAAAATAGTTGTTCCATCCTTAATGATTAGGCATTTAGATTTCTGAAATTTGATCTGATGACCTTTGTCACATAGTTGACTGATGCTAATTAAATTGTGCTTGAGTCCTTTAACACAGAGAACATCTTCTATTAGGATCTTGTCTTTGCTTCCAATCGACCCACAACCAATCACTGATCCTTTACCATTGTCTCCATAAGTTACTGTGCCTAGAGCACCTGCTGTCCAAGTACCACTTTGATGCTCTAAGGCTTTCCTTGTCATCGATGTTTGCAATAAATGCCAAGTTGGCCTGCCAAGTTGGCCTTTTCTTCTTCTTCTTCGTTGGAACTTGACTCACTGTCAGAGTCACTCTCATTGTTCCAAGCAGCAGCCATGGCTTTCTTCTTGTATTTCTTAAATTTCTTCATTTTATCCTTTTTCTTGAATTCAGTCTTCTTCACTTTTGGACACTCAGCCTTGATATGTCCAGGCTTCTTACATTCATAGCATATGGGTTTAGATCTTTTGACTTCTTTGCCTTCAGATCTCTTGAGTTCTTACCTTTCTTAAAGTACCTTCTTCCTGACTGATATTTCTTCTTAGCTAGAATGCGTTGCAGTCGTCTGGAGAAAAAGGCTTCTTCATCTTCACTGTTCTTATCACCCTTTTCACTTTCTGATTCACCCTCAGAGGTATTTTCTGTAGCCTTGAGGTCATTGTTGTGCTTCTTCTTGCTGGAGGATTCTCCCAGCCTTTCCATGTTTATCTCATAAGCCATTAAAGACCCAATGAGTCTCTCGAGGGACATTTTCATGAGATCATTAGCTTCCTATAGGCTGTTACCTTTAGAGTCCATGAAGTTGGCAAAGATCTTAATATTTTTCTTACCATATCTCCTATCTCATATATCTTTCCTAGCCCGGCCAGGTCATTTGTAATGTCTGTAAAGTGACAATACATCTGGGAGATGGATTCTCCATATTGCATTTAGAACGTTTCATATTAAGCTACCAATATATCAATTCATGTTTCTTTTACCTTGTCAGTTCCTTCATGAGTGAGCTTCAGCTTATCCCACATTTCTTTGACGGACTTGCATGCTGATATTCTGTGGAATTCTTTCTTGCTTAGAGAACAACACAGTCTACTCTTGGCTTTGCTGTTCTGAGACAGTTTCTTCTTGTCTTCATCTGTCCATTTGTCTTTGGTCTTGGTAACTTTCAGATCTCCATCTTCAATTATTGTCCATAATTGGAAATCCAGTCCTTGAAGGAAGAACTCCATTCTCATCTTCCAGTAGTTGTAGTCTTCACCATCAAATAAAGGAGGTCTGTTGACGGATTGTCCTTATGCATGACCTTAGGCTGCTATTTATCTTTGCTCTTTAGATCGTGAGATCTACTTACTTGAAGAGACTTGGCTCTGATACCACTTGTTGACCAAGTTGCAAGCTCAGGGGGGGTGAATGGATTGCTAAAAATTTCTTTTAGAGTATTCCTGTAAATAAAAATGCTTTGACAGAAGACACTAAGTTCGATGGTTAGAGTTAGTATAAAATGAAGACACAATAAAATCAATCACACAAACATCATGGATTTTATCCTGATTCAGATCTCCTATCATAAAGAGTCCTACGTCCAGTCTCCAAGCAACAACATGGGATTTTACTAAACAAGGGTACAGTCCCCCTTAAGGACACTTACACATCCAGCTGCAGCTGGCCTTTGCTTCTCTAGACAAAGAGGCACTAAACCACCTGATGCAACAGGCCTTCCTTCTTACCAAAGGGAATAGCCACCCACTCCATAGTAGGTCTTCTCTTCATAGACGAAGAGGAACACTCAGAATAAGAATGAAAGAGATGATGGCCCCTAGACCAAACTTATAGAAATTGCTTGATCTGAGGCTGAATCTGAGAAACAAAAAGATTCATACAGAATGAAGGTCTCTCAGATCTACAAGAAGCTCTTAGAAACAAGAACAGGTTCCTATGGAGAGCTAGAGATGAAGACTGTTTAAATGATGAACGAGCTCTTCTTTCTTTCACTTCAAGGTGTCAAGGTAAGATCTGTATTTTCATGCAGACACCAGTCTTCTATTTATCTTCTTTTGAAAGATTTAGCCATTGAAGTATTCATTGTCTCTCATCTTCATGCACGTTGAATGTGTCTAGTCCAATGTAGGGAGCAAGAGAACCTGCAACCATTAAAATGATGGGATAGACACATACACAGAGGAAGATTATCTGAGTCTCTTCTTGCTTCTGTCAGAGTGACAGTTCCAATCGTTGCAATGTGTGAGACTACCGAAAACCTGCACATAATTATTGTTGAAGTATAGGCAACTTGAAAGTGTCTAAATTGTCAGTCAACGTTAGTAGCCGTGCTCTAAGAAGATATACCTCAAAAGAAAATTCCATTATGTCATTTTGTAAAGTTTTACTTTACGTGACATGAGTGTGGTAAACAAAGAGATATGTCGAGCAGAGATATTGTACCACACTCAATAAATGTTGAGTATGCAGGAGACAACTTGGTTCATAGGAAGACTTGAAATCCACAGAGATTTGAACACATTGAATATTTTGAAGGATGAAAATATATTCAAAATTATCTAGAATGATTATAATAGAAATATTCATCAACTTTCTAAAACATAATCGATATAAAGGAGAGTTGATGTTTAGAGACAGTCTGTGTACAATGAGAGTTGATGTAAATATGAAATCGATGTTGAGTTATAACCATAATCCATGTTTAAGACGAAGTCGATGTGAACACAATCCATGTTTTGAGTGAAATCAATGTTCTAGATGAAGTCGTTGCTGAATTAAAGTCGATGTTTAACTGAAATAGATGTTCAGGCGAAATCGATGTTCAAAGTGAAGTCGTTGTTGTAATGAAATCGATGTTCAAATGAAATTGTTGTTTGGAACGAAGTCGTTGTGTAAGTAAAGTCGATGTTCCATATGAAATCGATGTTCTACCGAAATCGATGTTTTTGTGAAATCGTTGTTGAACCGAAATCGTTGTTTTAAGTGAAGTCGATGTTCTACATGAAATCGATGTTTAAGTGAAATCGATGTAGAAACGAAATCAATGTTTAAGCCGAAATCGATGTTCTAATATGAAGTCGATGTAGAACCAAAATCGATGTTTTAATGAAATTGTTGTTGAAACGAAATCGATGTTTGAACTGAAATCGATGTTCTAATATGAAGTCGATGTTCTACATGAAATCGATGTTTAAGTGAAATCGTTGTAGAACCAAAATCGATGTTTGAACTGAAATTGATGTTTCTGATATGAGGTCATTGTTCTACATGAAATCGATGTTTAAATTAAATGGATGTTAAAACAATGTAGTCGTTGTTTAAGTGAAATCGATGTAGAAACAGAATAGTAATCGATGTGAGCTTTTAATAGATGTCGATATATACTTAGACAAATCATGTGCAATAGACTTCAAAGAACATGAGTGTAGATAACTTACTGAGTTTGTTTTATTTGAGACCTATTGACAAACCTTAGAAAATAGTGTTAGTCCATAATTTCCAGAGTTTTGTTAATCACCAAAAATACATATAATAAATAACAAATTATATGGAGATTGATCATCAAATCAAAAACAGAAACATCGATGATTCAACAGAACACCTCGGAGTATAGACTCTGACCTGCTCTGATACCAGTTGTTGGGATCGGATAGGTGATTGAATCAAAGTTAATTACGACTGTGTGTATGGTAGCGGAATTAAAAAGAGTAATACATACAAGTCAATTAGATCAAGTTGTGGTGTGTGAGAATAGAGTAAAACGAGACAACAAACCACAATCAAACCACAGTGCATAGAGAATTTTAAGGTGGTTCGGAGAACACAACTTGTGTCTTCTACGTCCACCTCCCCACGATGGAGGAAACACTAGCACTAGTTCAAACAACCTAAAGCACGACAACTCCAACCCTTTGAGACTCAAAGAAACACCTAGGAGATAGGCACGGTGACCTACTCCACAGACCACTTGTGAGTTTAACAACTCACAAGCAATTGAGCACGATGGCTCAAACACCAGAGCACTACGGCTCCAAACCTGAGTACATTGTACTCAAAACCTTTGGACCATGAAGGATCCAAGTCCTTCTAGAACAAGCTCAATCAGAGAATAGATCCTCTAGCATGATCTATCTCAGTATAGATGAAGAAAATAGAATAGACAGAATTTGATGATCTGTGTAGAACGCGTACACAGATCACCCAATTACAGTGAAAACTAGATGAATTATAGACTCTGAGATGATTCCAAGCTTTTTAGATCTGTCTTCATCATGAACTTCATCAATCACGAACTCCTCCTCTTCTTCTCCTTCTTCTTCTTCCTGGCGGCGATGCTCTGCTCCCTTCCTGGACGCAGATCCCCCTTTTTCCTACTCTCCTCCTTTTCTAGGAATTGTATGAGTTCGGTCAACTTTGGAGTACGAGGATCATTTGTATTTATACCCCCATCTGTTCATGTGGAGCCTTGGGGTGCGTGGGCACATAAATCAAGGTAAGAGCCCTTGATTTCGCCGCAGACATGTGTTCAGAAAATTCAGAATTTGAATCATCATTTGAAGTGTGTCGACACAATCAAGTTGTGTGTCGACACATGATCCTTGCATTGTGTCCTGACAGTACTGAATGGTGACTTGTGTCGACACACATTTCACTTGTGTCGACACATCTAAACATAGACCAAAAATCATGCTTCTGGGAGTACAAGATGTGTCGACACACAATCATCCTGTGTTGACACCACAGACTACTTGTCTTCTGACTATTTTCTGGATACAATGGATGAGTCGACACATAATCAACTTGTGTCGACACAACTGGCTTCTTCACACTTCACTGCTTACTGGATGCTTAGGATGTGTCAACACACAATCAACTTGTGTCGACACCACTGACACCTTTAGTTCTGAACAGCTTCTGTGAGCAGATGATGTGTCGACACATGATGTACTTGTGTCGACACCACTTTGACAAAATTATGTGAACTGTATATATGAAGTATTAAGTGTTAAAAGCATGTTATTTAGTCATCATTATAATATATACAATATGTACAAAATGTCATCATCAAAATCAAATTGAGAGTGATGTCAATTAGTCATAATTAAAATCATCATTAAAGATTTCAAATAGACACTCAACACAACATTTTTCTATTGGGTGGCATTTTGTAATAGTAGATCCTTCTCAGTCCACCCATTTAGATTCAGAAAGAGTTAGAGCTTCAAATTCTCATTTTTATTCCTTTCTATTTCTCTCTGTTTGCTCATTCTTCTGAGTAGGCACTCAAGTGTTTTTTCATTTCTGTGATTAGATAACCTGCAGGGGGTTTGTTCCCTGCAGTGCCCTTCTTGTGAATGAAAGATATATGGGTGTAGGTAGTCTTTGTACCCCTTGGTAAAGGGAAGACTTGCTTGGGAGCAAGTGGGTCTGTGATACCTATCAAATTGAGGGAAGGCCAAGTGTTCTTGGCAGTTTAGTGAAATCCTAAGAGGTTACTTGGGGACTAGACGTAGGACTTCAATGTGGGAAGGGCCGAACTAGGATAAAATCTCTTGTGCAATTATGTGATTGTTTCCCCCAAGTTTTCACTTGTTTCACACACACTACACTAAATACTAACAACTTTATTTAGTGTTATCTATTTTCAGATAATTTTTTAAAAGTGCAAGAAGTCCTATTCACCCTCCCTTTTGGACATCATTAGGGCCATCTCGATCCAACAAGTGGTATCAAAGAGAAGGTCTTCTCAGAAGAATCGAAAGATTTGAAAAGAGATGGCAGCTGAAGCTCACAACTATGAAGGTCAGTCAGTCACCAGACCACCATTCTTTGATGGTGAGGATTACCAGTACTAGAAGATGAGAATGGAATGCTTCATCAGAGGCATAGATTTTGATTTGTGGCAAGTAATAGAACAAGGTGATTTTGCTATACTTAGTGATAGAACTTATGCTTTATCCATAGCTGACAAAAGAAATATGTCCCTAAATTATAAAGTCAAGAACTACCTATGTTGTGCTTTATCTAAAAGAGAGTTTAATGGGCTATCTACTTGTAGAACTGCTAAGGAAATGTGGGATAAACTACAAGTAACTTATGAAGGAACTGATAGAGTAAAGCAAACTAGAATAGATATTCTTGTCTCCCAATATTAACAATTCAAAATGCTTCCTAATGAAAACATAACCCAAATGTATAATCGTTTCTCAAATATAATAGCAGGTTTGAGATCATTAGGCAAAAATCTTACAAATGAAGAAACAGTAAGAAAAATTTTAAGATCATTAACTCATGTTTGAACCCTAAGGTCACTACTATTGAAGAGGCACATGATCTAACAGAACTCTCTATTGATAAGTTAATTGGTTCTTTAATGGCTCATGAAATTAATATGGAAAAATTTTCTGAAAGCTCTTCGAAAAAGAAAATGTCAAATGCTTTAAGAGCTGTAGATTCTTCTTCCTCTGAAGATTCAAAAGAGAAATTAGAAGACAATGATGATGAAGCCATGCTGTCGAGGAAACTGCAAAGGATTCTTACAAAGAAGAAGAAGTTTGGCTCTAAAAGACACTTCAAAAAGGAAAAGAAGAAAGAACCAACTTGTTATGAGTGCAACCAACCAAGACATTACAAATCCGAATCTCCGAAGCTCAAGAAGAAAGATCTGGCTGAAAGATTTGAGAAGAAGAAAGGTAAAGAAAGATAATTTAGAAAATACAAGAAGAAGGCAATGGTCGTAGCTTGGGACAATGAGGAACCTAAAAGTTCAGACTCTTCAAGCTCAAAATCAGAAGAAGAAGAAAAATCAAATCTAGCCCTCATGGTAGGACTGGATCAGGTAAATTCTGAAACTTTTTTTACATCATGTTCTGAATCCGATTCTAATAGTCTTGAAGATGCATTCAATGAATTATATGAAAAGTATAAAATAGTAGTTAAACAGATGAAAATAGTTAAGTTAAAATTACTTAATCAAGAAAAATTTAATGCCTTTCTAAAAAATGAAGTAGACAGATTAGGACAAAACCTAAATGAAACTAAAAGATCAAATGAACTACTGTGTGAAGATTTAAAAACTAAAAATAGTAAAATCATGGAAATTGAATCAAATCTAAAAGAATTGAAAGATGAAGAAAAATTAAGAGAAGAAAATAACTACTTAAGAACTACCATAGATAAAATTACTAACTGTAAAACATCTCTATTTGTAAAACTGAAAGGTGCTCGAACTGGTAAAAAGAAATATGGAGTAGGATATACATCTCCAACAAATGAAGAGAATATCATCTATCCTGAAAAATATCCAACTCCTAAATTCGTAAAGGAAAAATAAATTAAAAATCCTAGAAAGGTCAATCAGTATGTTTATAAACAAAAACTGAACTCTAAAAACACTACAAATATAAAGAATACATTTGATCTATGTTGTAGTCATTGTAACCAACTAGGACACACTGTCAGCACCTGCACAACTAGACACTTGCGTTGGATTCCTAAGACTAACCATTAAGGACCCAAGAAAATTTGGGTACCAAAAGTTACTACGTAACTTAAATTTGTTTGCAGGGTTGCCTGAGAGTATCCAAAGGTATTTGGATAGTGGGTGCTCAAGGCATATGACTAGTGTTAGAAGGTTGTTTACAAGTTTTAGAGATGAGATTGGTCAAGTCACTAATGGAGATAATGGAAAAGGCAAAGTGTTAGGATGTGGAACAGTAGGAACACAAGAAAAGGACTTAATACAAGATGTGATGTATGTAGAAGGATTAAAGCATAACCTTATTAGCATCAGTCAACTGTGTGACAAAGGTCACTTGGTAAAATTTCAGAATGATAAGTGTATTATCTAAAAGGATGGAAAAACATTTTTTGAGGCACAAAGAGTCAAAAATTTGTACACTCTACAATTAGCAGAATTGAAAGAAGTTAACTTATGTCTTGCAACTACCAAGAGTGAAGAGACCGATTTATAGCACAGAAGACTAGGACATGCAAGCACATCAATGATCAAGAAATTATCAAGCGTGATCTAGTTGAAGGTCTTCCAAAGCTTAAACTAAAGAAATCTAGAATCTAGACAGCTTGTGCAAAGGGAAAGCAAACCAAGACATCATTTCAGTCTAAAACAGTGGTAACAACTTCCAAGCCTTTGGAACTCATTCACATGGATTTGTTTGGACCCATATGAACAGTAAGTCTTGGAGAAAAAATTTATGGCTATGTAATTGTGGATGATTATTCAAGGTATACTTGGGTATCATTTTTGGAAGCCAAATCAGAAACATTTTTAGTTTTTCTGAAGTTCATTAAATTAGTACAGAAGAACCAGAATTTTCAAATAATTAGTACTAGATCTGATCATGGTGGAGAATTTAAGAATGAAGAATTTGTCAGAATCTATGAAGAAAATGGCATAGAACATAATTTCTCTGCACCAAGAACACCTCAACAAAATGGAGTAGCAGAAAGAAAAAATAGAACACTGCTGGACATGGCCAGAACTATACTTACAGAATACAATCTACCAAGATATTTCTAGGCAGAAGCAGTCAACACAGCCTGCTACATCATCAACAGGTGTATGATCAGACCAATTTTGAAGAAGACACCTTATGAGCTATACAAAGGGAAAAAGCCAAACATTAGTCACCTTCGATCCTTTGGTTGTAAGTGTTTTATTTTGAATATTGGTAAAGATAATTTAGAAAAACTAGATGCTAAAAGTGACGAAGGTTTTCTGCTAGGATACATCTCAAAACCTAGAGGATATAAAGTGTTTAATAGAAGAACTTTAACTGTAGAACAAACAATTCATATTTTATTTGATAAAACTAACCCTTATATTAATAAAATAGAAGAAGAAGAGGACTTTGTTGAAGATTTGTGTAGGGATCTGGAACAGTCATCTCTTGAAGAAAAAGAAGAAGAGAAAGAAGGTTCACCACTAGAAGAGCTTCAACAACAAGAAGAACCACATGAAGGACTACCTAGAGAATTGAGTTATCACAGAGATCATCCAAGAGAAAATATTATAGGTGATCCTCAATATAGGAGAACAACAAGAGGTATGAACATTCCCTATGATTTTTCTGTATTTGTTTCTCAGATTGAGCCTAGGACAATCAATGATGTGCTCACAGATAAATCTTGGATCCTAGCTATGCAAGAGGAACTTAACCAGTTCCAACGCAGCCAAGTTTGGACTCTTGTCCCTGGACCTTCTGACCATCCAGTTATTGGGACTAGATAGGACTTCAGAAAAAAAAATGGATGAATCAGGAGTAATCATTCGAAACAAGGCTAGACTGGTAGCACAAGGATATTCCCAAGAGGAAGGCATTGATTTTGATGAAACTTATGCTCCAGTTGCTAGATTAGAGGCAATTAGAATTTTATTAGCATATGCATGTTCTCTTAATATAAATTTATTTCAAATGGATGTCAAAAGTACTTTTCTGAATGGTTTCATAAAAGAAGAAGTTTATATTGAGCAACCACCTGGTTTTAAAGATACTAAGTATCTAAATCATATTTTTCGTTTAAAGAAAGCATTATATGGTTTGAAACAAGCTCCAAGAGCTTAGTATGAAAGGATAAGTGCTTATCCTATGTCACATGATTTTATAAGAGGTAAAGTAGATATCACCATATTCATTAAGAAATTTTCAAAAGGAATCTTGATTGTACAAATATATGTTCATGATATTATTTTTGGTTCTACTAATGAATCACTTTGCAAATTCTTTGTAAACCTTATGCAAAGTGAGTTTGAGATGAGCATGATGGATGAGCTTAACTATTTTCTTAGGTTACAAATCAAGCAGACCAAGGAAGGTACTCACATTTTTCAAACCAAGTACATTTCAGATTTACTTTCTAAATATGGCTTTGACAAGTGTAAGCCATTAGGAACACCCATGAGCTCAAGAATTAAGTTCGATAGTGATCCACTTGGCAAGAAAGTAGATCAGAAGATCTATAGAGGCATGATTAGGTCATTACTCTATCTTACTGCTCGTAGATCAGATAAAATGTTCGATGTATGTTTGTGTGCTAGATTTCAAGCTGATCCTAAAAAATCTCATGTTAATGCTGTTAAAAGAATTTTTAGATATCTTATAAACACAAGTAAATTGGGTTTATGGTATCTCAGATGTTCTGAATTCAAATTGATTAGAAATAGTGATGCTGACTATGCTGGATACAAAATAGATATAAAAAGCACCAGTGGTACTTGTCAAATTCTTGCAGGATGCTTAATTTCCTAGTCTTTCAAAAAGCAAAATTCAGTACCCTTGTTCACAATAGAAGCAGAGTACATTGCTCAACTGCTGTGAATCAAACATCAACTGGAAGATTATGGTCATACACTTCATGAAATTTCAATGCTGTATGACAACACAAGCGCAATCAACTTGACCAAAAATCCAATCCAACATTCAAGAACCAAGCATATTGAGGTCAGACATCATTTAATCAGGGATCATGTAAGTAATGGAGATATTTTACTTGAATTTGTCCCTACAGATATTCAATTAGCTGATATATTTACTAAAACTCTCCCTAAAGATAGATTTACTTCAATAAGAAGAGAAATATGTATGTGCAATCCTGATTAAAAAATTTACTGCACTGTATGTTACATTCATTACAAATTTTTTGCTAAGTCTTGGAACTTCGACTGTTTTGAAGTCGGAGTTTAGGCTCTACGACTCTCATGAGGTCAGAGTTTACTACGACTCTCATGAAGTTGAAGTTGTGTACTATGACTCTTGTAGAGTCGGAGTTTATGACGTCAGAGTCAATATTAAATTTTTTTTTTAAAGGGGCTTTTTAAATTTTCATTTAAAGAGGAATTAATTATAACAATTTATTCATTTAATCCCAGCCGTTCATCTCTTCATTATGGTCCGTTACATATCCTCTTTCTATATTAGGACCTTTCCCTCTTTCTTTTCAAAATCACTCGTTTGAACAGTCTCCAACTCTCCTATCATCTTCCTCCTTGTTCCCACACGTGTTCCTCAACCCGACAGAATCTCCTTCGAGGCATCTGCAGATTTTCTCTGAAGAAAGGTAGGTTCTTTGACCTTCTGTGAATCTTTTCGAT
This sequence comes from Colocasia esculenta, assembly GCA_014218235.1. NCBI lineage: Eukaryota > Viridiplantae > Streptophyta > Magnoliopsida > Alismatales > Araceae > Colocasia > Colocasia esculenta. Next base: position 54,343,566 of record CM024757.1, read on the forward strand.
ATCTCCTCTGTCATCCCTCTCAGTCTCCTATTTCATTTTTATCTAGATGGCCTCATGTAGGGCTCCGGAAGGCACCTTCTTTACCCCTGAACAATTTCAGAGGTTGTCTTCAGGCAAGGCCTCAATCTGCCCAAGAAAGATTGTAGATTTCAGTCAGTTAACTGGTAGGCTTGGGTGGGTAGCCAAAACCCTAGAGTCTATGGGCTGGTCGAAGCTATGCCAGATAGGTGAACCGACCTTCGAAGGTGCTCTGAAAGCTTTCTACCTTTCCCTCCAAGTCTGTGTAGATGGGTCAGTTACAGGTTCAGTGAAAGGGACAATTATTATAGTTTCCGAGGATCTATTAGTGGAAATCTTAGATTGCCCCAATTCAGGACACAGGATCAATGAGGTAGTGTCCTTTGAGAAGCAGAGAGTAGGGGTCATTGGCAGTTTAGGATCTCTCTCTAAGAAAGGGCTCCTAGTCAACGAGCTTCCAGTAGAAAAGAGGATCCTTCACTCTATCATCACCACCATTATCACCCCTAGGGTTGGCACTCATTCCTCCATCACTGCTAGAGATGGTAGTTTAATGTTTTGGGCAGTTCAAAAGCATAGGGTCAACCTGCCCTCCATTATATTGGAGAGGATGGCAGGGTCTAAGAACTTGGAGGAGTCTCTCCCCTATGGATCCCTACTGACCCTTATATTCAAGAGATTTTCTGTTGATTTGAGTGATGAAATTTCAGTTGCTGTGAAGGAGAAGATTGGGCTTTCTACTCTAAGGAGAAGCCACTACATTTTGGAAGATAAGGCACAAAATTTTTGGACCAAGGACTTTGTGCCCAAGTGCTCACATGAGGTATTTTCTTATGAGGCACAAAGTTCTCCTTCATTCCTCAAGTTCAGCCGCCTATGTTTAGAAGTATATAGTGCTGCCCAGCTAGCAAGCCCAGAGAGGGGGGGGGGGTGAATGGGATTCTTAAAATTTATTTAAGACTCAAAAATTGTTCACACAATAGTCACACAAAACACACTTTGCAGATTGTTAGTGTTAGAGAATCGAAAGATCAAACACACAAAAGCAATCTCACGACACAGAGAATTATCCTGGTTCGGATCTCCTCTCCTTAGGAGTCCTTCGTCTAGTCCCTGAGCAATATCTCAGGATTTCACTAACAAGGGTACAGTCCCCCTTAAGGACACTACAGCACCCAACAGCTCAGCTGGTCTTCCTTCAATCGAAGGGAACAACACATTGGATACCCCACGAGGTCTTCCTTCACAACAGAAGGGAACAACACCCTAGATACCCCACCAGGTCTTCCTTCACAACAGAAGGGAACAACACCCTGGATACCCCACCAGGTCTTCCTTCACAATAGAAGGGAACAACACAAGGGAATGAAATCAAAGAGATGATGCCCCTAGATCAAGCTTATAGAACACTGCTTGATCTAAAGCAAAGACTGGGAAGAAGAGATCTACAATCAAGGATTCTTCTCAGACAAAAGGCTCTCTCAGAGATCTGAACTTAGCACAGAGAGCAAGAGCTAAGGCTGATAGGAATTTTTGCTTGGCTCTCAGAAAAATCTTACAGAAGGTTTAGGACGTTATGGCTTGTTGTTCAACAACACTACTGTTCTTGACGCTTCAGGAACTTCATATATCATCTTTTGAAATTCGAACGTTGAAGTGCCCGTTGTCTCTATGCATAAGTGTACGTTAGACTGCTTGTGTAACGACCCTAAAATCCGCATTACCAGTAACAACCAGTAACCCGAATTCTGACCCGCTAACCCACGAGACAAGCTCGGAAGGGTAGGAAGTGAACGTCCGAGGAGACTATATGTAAGAAGATACACACCATGCAAAGCTGTAAAATTCCACTATATGAACATAATATGTACAACTCAGAGTCTGATCAAAGTACAGAGTACAAAAGTACAACAAAAAGTACAACTCACTGAAGCTAAGGAGCACCAACACCGGAGTGGCTAGACTCGCCTGGAACGGGAGTCGACGAAGACCCACCTGAAAGGGAGGGGAGTGAGTCTCAAGAAAAGAGACCCAGTAGGGAAAAGTAACCCCACCGGCGACAGAACTAAAGTGCGGAAAGTAAAAACTGAAAGTAAGTACACGTCGCACCACAACACAAAACTATAAACCTCGCGGCACAGTAACACACACTCTCACACACACATAGTAACTAGGACTCAGCTAGGGTCTGTGGCTCGGCGTCCCATCACCACAGAGGCTCTCAACCCCAGCCACGTGTGCACACTACAGACGGTCTCTCTTGCGTCTGGTCCACGACCGGTTTTTCCCCTACGCTTGACCCTAGCGGTAGAGAAGGGGCTTAACGGAGATCGGCTCAAAACCACCACAAGGAGTACACACAGGACAGAGTCACACTCGACGTCCTGGCTCACTAGCGGATGACAACCACACGCTAGTCGTCTAGACGGAGTCGCACCCACGCCTAGGTAACACAACAGAAACGGGCACGCGGTAACGTAACGTGCGTACAACAGACGGAACACACTCAACGCCTGAACTCCGTACAGTAAGTAAACACTCATGTCACGACTAGTTACTCGCATGCACAGGCAGAGTCACACTCTAGGCCTGACCCACATGTGTTATCAAGGCGGACATCACATGTCAATCGCCTCTTAACACAACACTTAAGTCTGCTGGGACACAGGATATTAACGGCCATATCGATTGCCGCCAATAAGAAGTAAACGGCACTCATCATGTCGTTAACCCTGACTCAACGGCCATCGAACATGTCGTCAATATTACCCCTGAAGATCTCAACGTCAACAGATGTGGACGTTAAGCTCTTCAGTCCCCTAAACCCAGAACTGAACCGAATCAGTTCAATTGGGCAGAATCACCCAACAGAACTTCGACTGATGGAGGGAAACACTTCCTCTCATCAATCTATACTACCAGAATATCAGAATTAAACAATCTAACGCCTAGATTGTCCAAAACACCCACAATTCTGGCATGGTACAACCCAACCCTAAACCACAATTCGCACACTGATTCACACAGTTTAGCATGCTGGATTGCTAAGGAGGGTTGTAGGAGTTAAGTCCCTACCTCAGAACGCTTTATAAACCCCCAAACAACCACTAATCGCGCCAGAACCCCCTGAAGACTCCGCGCGAATCGCACCAAAACCTCGCGTTTCCCGCTCGATCAAGCACCGCCACGCGATCCAGAGCCTTCCCACGAGCTTCCATCAACCATCAGAAGCTGAGGAAAATAGAGAAAGGCAAAGGTGGAGGAAAGGAGAAGAAAAGAGAAGGAAAATCTCTGCTCTCGGGCTGCCCTATTTCAACAGGTCCGACCAGTTGACGTCAACATCACTGGTCGCCTACTGAACCGCCAAAGCCTTGACGTCCACAATGCTGGTCGTTGAGTTCAACCTCAAACGTCCACATCGCTGGACGCTTACTCCAAGTCAACGGCTAGCCCTGACCATCAACCCAAAGTCAACGACAATGGTCTTGTCGTCGACCACACAGAACCTCTAAAAGACCCAATAAGGATTCGCAAAGACCCAAGACCTTACAGCCCTCCCCCCTTAAGGAATTTTGCCCTCAAAATTCAAACAACATAAAGAAAGAAGACTCACCAAAGAGGTACAGAAACTGCTCGCGCATTTCATCCTCTTGCTCCCATGTCGACTCACCACCGGAGTGCCGCTGCCACGCAACACGAACTAAAGGGATAGCCTTGTTCCTCAACCTCTGAACTCGGCGATCCTCAATGTGCAACGAAAACTCTGGTACAGTCAACACTGGAGTCACCTCAGACCACTCTGCACTCTACAGAACGTGAGACTCGTCAGAAAGGTACCTCTGAAGCATCGACACGTGAAACACATCGTGGACTGCTGCCAACTCTGTCGAAAGCTCAAGTCTGTACGCCAAACCTCCGACACGCTCAGAAATGGTGAAAGGTTCAATAAAGCGAGGACTCAACTTCCCACGCCTACCAAACCTCACCACTCCCTTCATAGGAGACACACGAACAAACACCTGGTCCCCTACCTGAAACTCGAGCGGTCATCTGCGCTGATCTGCATAACTCTTCTGCCGACTCTGAGCTGACTGAAGCCTCTGCCTCACAAGCTAAACTACCTCAACTGCCTCCTGTACCAACTCTGGCCCGTGACAACCCGTTCGCCAACCACGAACCAATCAAGAGGAGTGCGACACAGTCGTCCGTACAAAGCCTCATATGGTGCCAAACCGATACTGGAGTGATAGCTATTATTATATGCAAACTCGACCAACAGCAAGTGAGATGTCCACGACCCCTGCCACTCCAGACAGCAAGCTCTAAGCATGTCCTCCAAAGTCTGGATAGTCCGCTCTGACTGACCGTCTGACTGAGGGTGGTAGGCGGAACTAAAATCCAACTCTGTCCCCAAAGCTCTCTGGAAACTGCGCCAGAACCCAGAAGTGAAGCGAGGATCCCTGTTTGACACAATAGAGATCGGCACTCCATGCAAAGGAACAATCCGCTCTACGTACAACGCGGCCAACCTACTCACACCCCAACTAGTCCTGACAGGCAAGAATCTGGCAGTCTTTGTCAATCTGTCCACAAGAACCCAAATGCTGTCAAAACCTCCAGCTGTCCTCAGAAAACCACAAACAAAGTCAGTCGTCACATGGTCCCACTTCCACATCGGAATCTCTAATGGCTGCACAAGTCCTCCCGGACGCTGATGTTCGGCCTTCACCTGCTGACAGACCAAACACCTAGCAACAAAAGCCGCTATGTCTCTCTTCATCCCAGGCCACCAAAACTGACGTCTCAACCTGTGATACATCTTGGTCGACCCTGGATGAATCGAGTATTGGAACCATGTGCCTCCTGCAACACAACTCTCCTGATAGACTCCTCAACAGAACATAGAGTCTATCTCGGAACCTAACAGTTCCGTCCTCACAAAGCTCAACCTCTGGGAGAAGCAACACACTGTGCAACTCGGGATCTACCTGCTGGGCCTCAGCAACCTGTCTCACAACGGCGGGAGCCGCTAACAAACTGCCCAACACAAACTGTCGACGACTGGACGAAACTCTGAAAGACCCCTCTGTCGCAGACTGCCACAACTGCCACTCTCTAAGCATCAGATGACTCATCTGTGCTTTCCTACTCAAAGCATCTGCAACCACATTCGCCTTTTCATGCTTATACTCAATGCTGAAATCATAGTCTTTCAGATATTCCATCCATCGACGCTGCCTCATATTCAGATCCCTCTGAGAAAACACATATCTCAAACTCTGGTGGTCAGTACGGACTATAAAACTCACTCCGTACAGGTAAAGATGCCAAATCCGCAAAGCAAACACTACAGCTGCAAGCTCTAGGTCGTGGGTCGGGTAACTCTCCTCGTGGGGCTTAAGCTGGCGAGATGCATAAGCCACCACCCGGCCTTGCTGCATCAAAACCGCACCCAAACCAACACCTGAAGCATCTGTGCAAACCTCAAAACCCTCCTCACCTGAAGGTAAGGCAAGAACTGGCGCCGACGTAAGCAGTCGCGTCAACTCTATGAAGCTCTGCTCATACTGCTCCGACCACAAAAACAGAACTCCCTTTCTCGTCAACCGAGTCAAGGGTGCAGCAACCTGAGAAAAGTCTCGAACAAATCTGCGGTAGTAACCTGCCAAACCCAGAAAGCTACGAATCTCAGACACAGATCTGGGACTTTCTCACTGCAAAACTGCCTCAACCTTGGCTGGATCCACAGAAACTCCCTCACCTGAGATCACGTGCCCTAGAAAGTGAACCTGTTGTAGCCAAAACTCACACTTACTAAGTTTGGCATACAACTGGTGCTCTCGCAAAGTCTGCAACACGATCCTCAGGTGCTCGGCGTGCTCCTCCTCCGAAACGGAGTACACCAGAATGTCGTCAACAAACACTACGACAAACCGGTCCAAGAACTGGTGGAACACCTGGTGCATCAGATCCATGAAGGCCGCTGGAGCATTGGTGAGCCCAAACGGCATCACCAAAAACTCAAAGTGTCCATATCTGGTCCAAAAAGCAGTCCTCTCAATGTTAGAATCTCTAATCCGCAACTGATAGTAGCCCGACCTCAAGTCAATCTTCGAAAAGACACGAGCAGACTGAAGCTGATCAAAGAGATCATCAATCCTAGGCAAAGGATACCTATTCTTTATGGTCACTTGATTTAGCTTCCTATAATCAATACACAATCTCAGGCTACCATCCTTCTTCCGGACAAACAAAACAGGTGACCCCCACGGAGAAAAGCTAGGACGAATATAGCCCTTCTCCAACAACTCCTCAAGCCGCCTCTTCAACTCCCTCAACTCTGCTGGTGCCATACGGTACGGTGCTTGTGCAAAAGGTACAGTGCCAGGAACCAACTCCACAGTAAACTCAATCTCTCTCTCTGGTGGTAGACCAGGCAACTCTTCCGGAAAAACATCCGGAAACTCACTCACTACGGGAATGTCCCCCACTCCCGAGGCAATGTGGTCAAGAGTCACTGCAGAAATTAGGAAACCCTGACAACCAGAAGCAAGTAACCTCCCTGCCCTCAAAGCAGAAACTAAAAAGCGAGAAGTAAGAGGTACGATACCCTGGAAGTAGAACGCCGCTTCCCCAGGTATCCGCAAGTGCACCCTCTTCTTCTGGCAATCCATCATTGCACCATACCGCTCTAACCAGTCCATACCCAAAATCACATCATAGTCATGTAACTGCAAAGCAAACAGATGAGCTGACAACCACTGATCCTGCAACTGCATAGGTACCTCCTCGAGACAGTAGGACGTAAGGACAAAGTCCCCTGTCGGCAACTCTACTGCTAGCTCAACAGACTCTCCCGAACTCAACTCTCCAAGGGAGTCTAAAAACTCCTCAGACACAAAAGAGTGAGAGGCACCGGAATCAAACAGAACTCTAGTTGTACAACCAAAAACTGAAACAGTACCTTCCACCAGGTGAGCTGCCTCCGTGTCTGCACGGGTCAAGTGAGTAACACGACCTCTACCTCTCGACCCACCAGAACCTCCAGTCTGCTGACGCTGCTGCACAGGTGCCTGCTGCTGCTGCTGTTGCTGCTGCACTCGGGGCTGTGACTGGGTCTGCTGCTACGGCACACGAGGTAGCAAAGGACAATCTCGCGCCATGTGACCCATCTGGTCACACCGGTAACACTGACCAGCAAAAGTAAGCTGTACCTGCTGCGAGGGCTGACCTGTCAGCTGCTGAACACTCCCAACCGACTGCTGCCTCTGCTCTGCCTGCCTCCTATCACGCCGAAAATTCCTCCGAGATCCTGACTTCGCGTTCGTCCCAGTAGAAGTGGACGCGTAGGAAGTCGCAGTCCTCGGGGTCGTCTGCACACTACCCTGCTGCTGTCGAGGCTGGGAAGGAACTACCTGTGTCTGAACCTCTGCACTCCGACCACGAGTCCGCAAGGTGTCTGCCTCCAACGCTGCCGCTGTCTGATAGGCCGCATCCAAGTCTGTGACACGAGCAACTATCACCGCCTGCCTGAGCTCTGGCCTCAAGCCTCTCACGAACTGCTGAGTCCTCAGACCCTCATCTCCCATAATCTGCGGGGCATAATGCCGTAGCTCTACAAATCTGGCCCTGTACTGCACTACAGTAAAGTCTCTCTGCTGCAAGTCTAGAAACTGATACAACCCCTCCGTCCGGACGTAAGTAGGACAGAAGGCTCTCTCAAAAGAAACGACAAACTCCTGCCACGAAATCTGTCTAAGTGGACGAGACTGAAAAGTAGTCTCCCACTCAGAGGACCACCAAGTCAACGCCTGCGCCTGCAACTGGTAACTGGCTAGCAGCACTCGCTCCTCGGGAACACACTCCATGGAACGAAAAGTCCGCTCCACTGCATCTAACCATGCTCGCGCTGCATCTGGATCAGGCTGGCCCAAAAACTGAGGAGGCTGAAACTGCAAGAACTCCCTCAACACCTTCCCAGTACCACCCTGGGGTACCGGCGCATCACGGTGCTGAGCAACAAACTGAGCCATCCCCTCGAGAAATCAAGTCATGTCTAATCCCTGAGCTACCTGAGGTGGAGGTGGCGGCGGAGCAATACCACTGTGTGCGTCCTGTGGCAAAGGCTGCGTCTGCTGTGGTGGCGGAGCGTCTCCAGCCTCCTGATGAGTCGCCTGCTAAGCGACTCCCTCTCTAGGACGTCGCCTAGGAGCCATAGTACTATACACAGAACAAAAATACACACATAAATATACTAACTAACTCTGGGCTAAATAGCTGCAACTGTACTCTTTATACTCTGAGTTAACATGTTGGGTATTTCCTTATATATATCTCATCAGACCAGGCTCTGATACCAAACTATAACGACCCAGAATCCGCATTACCAGTAACAACCAGTAACCCGAATTCTGACCCGCTAACCCACGAGACAAGCTCGGAAGGGTAGGAAGTGAACGTCCGAGGAGACTATATGTAAGAAGATACACACCATGCAAAGCTGTAAAATTCCACTATATGAACATAATATGTACAACTCAGAGTCTGATCAAGGTACAGAGTACAGAAGTACAACAAAAAGTACAACTCACTGCAGCTAAGGAGCACCAACACCGGAGTGGCTAGACTCGCCTGGAACGGGAGTCGACGAAGACCCACCTAAAAGGGAGGGGAGTGAGTCTCAAGAAAAGAGACCCAGTAGGGAAAAGTAACCCCACCGGCGACAGAACTAAAGTGCGGAAAGTAAAAACTGAAAGTAAGTACACGTCGCACCACAACACAAAACTGTAAACCTCGCGGCACAGTAACACACACTCTCACACACACATAGTAACTAGGACTCAGCTAGGGTCTGTGGCTCGGCGTCCCGTCACCACAGAGGCTCTCAACCCCAGCCACGTGTGCACACTACAGACGCTCTCTCTCGCGTCTGGTCCACGACCGGTTTTTCCCCTACGCTTGACCCTAGCGGTAGAGAAGGGGCTCCACGGAGACCGGCTCAAAACCACCACAAGGAGTACGCACAGGATAGAGTCGCACTCGACATCATGGCTCACTAGCGGAGGACAACCACATGCTAGTCGTCTAGACGGAGTCGCACCCATGCCTAGGTAACACAACAGAAACGGGCACGCGGTAACGCAACGCGTGTACAACAGACGGAACACACTCAACGCCTGAACTCCGTACAGTAAGTGAACACTCATGTCACGACTAGTTACTCACATGCACAGGCAGAGTCACACTCTAGGCCTGACCCACATGTGTTATCAAGGCAGACATCACATGTCAATCGCCTCTTAACACAACACTTAAGTCTGCTGGGACACAGGATATTAACGGCCATATCGATTGCCGCCAATTAGAAGTAAACGGCACTCATCATGTCGTTAACCCTGACTCAACGGCCATCGAACATGTCGTCAATATTACCCCTGAAGATCTCAACGTCAACAGATGTGGACGTTAAGCTCTTCAGTCCCCTAAACCCAGAACTGAACCGAATCAGTTCAATTGGGCAGAATCACACAACAGAACTTCGACTGATGGAGGGAAACACTTCCTCTCATCAATCTATACTACCAGAATATCAGAATTAAACAGTCTAACGCCTAGATTGTCCAAAACACCCACAATTCCGGCATGGTACAACCTAACCCTAAACCACAATTCGTACACTGATTCATACAATTTAGCATGCTGGATTGCTAAGGAGGGTTGTAGGAGTTAAGTCCCTACCTCAGAACGCTTTATAAACCCCAAACAACCACTAATCGCGCCGGAACCCCCCGAAGACTCCGCGCGAATCGCACCAAAACCTCGCGTTTCCCGCTCGATCAAGCACCGCCACGCGATCCAGAGCCTTCCCACGAGCTCCCATCAACCATCAGAAGCTGAGGAAAATAGAGAAAGGCAAAGGTGGAGGAAAGGAGAGGAAAAGAGAAGGAAAAGCTCTGCTCTCGGGCTGCCCTATTTCAACAAGTCCAACCAGTTGACGTCAACATCACTGGTCGCCTACTGAACCGCCAAAGCCTTGACGTCCACAACGCTGGTTGTTGAGTTCAACCTCAAACGTCCACATCGCTGGATGCTTACTCCAAGTCAACAGCTAGCCCTGGCCGTCAACCCAAAGTCAACGACAATGGTCTTGTCGTCGACCACACAGAACCTCTAAAAGACCCAATAAGGATCCGCAAAGACCCGAGACCTTACAGCTTGACACTTGGAAGCTTCCAGTCAATAGTCCTTTTTCCTTTCATGCACGCAAAGAGAGAGAGAGAGGATCTTCTGAAATCTTCTTTGGCTTCTATTTTATCTAACGTTGAATGACGGATACTGTCAGAGATCTGCACATATTTAAAGCTTTGAACAGTACACAGCTAGGCTGTCTCTTGTTGTTAGTCAACGACAGAATGAATGTTCATCAAAATAGTAATGCCATTTTGTTGTTCTAAAAGATGTTTACAGAGAAGAGACTATAATGGAAGATATTGTTAGCATGCATGCAGAGATACGTACTGTCATAATAAATTTATGGCTGTCAAACGGATATGCGTGAAGACTTTGACTATACAACGTTTTCAAGGATTAGTCCGAAAATCGAATCGTTGTTTTCCATGAAATCGTTATATGCATGACTTATGAAATCGTTCTGCAAATGAGTAAACAGATGCATACACAAATCATTATGAAGTCATAAACAAATCGATGTATAAATCGTTATGACTTTGTAAGCAAATCGATGTACAAATCGTTAAGACTTTGTAAGCTAATCGATGTACAAACCGTTATGTCTTTACAAGCAAATCGATGTACAAATCGTTGTGATGTTATAAGCAAGTCGATATGCAAATCGTTATGACGTTATAAGCAAATCGATGTAAAAATCGTTATGATGTTATAGGCAAGTCGATATGCAAATCGTTATGAGGTTATAAGCAAATCAATGTACAAATCGTTATGACTTTATAAGAAAATCGATGTATAAATCGATGTGAATTACTTAATGAATCGTTATGAAAGCAAGTCATTACAAAGACTAAAGAAATCGTTACGAGAGCAAATCGTTACGATGACTAAAGAAATCGTTACGAGAGCAAATCGTTACGATGACTAAAGAAATCGTTACGAGAGCAAATCGTTATGATGACTAAAGAAATCATTACGAGAGCAAATCGTTACGATGACTAAAGAAATCGTTACTAGAGCAAATCGTTACGATGACTAAAGAAATCGTTATGAGAGCAAATCGTTACGATGACTATAGAAATCGTTACGAGAGCAAATCGTTACGATGACTAAAGAAATCGTTTCGAGAGCAAATCGTTATGATGACTAAAGAAATCGTTACGAGAGCAAATCGTTACGAACCACTTAACGAATCGTTGTGAGGGCAAGTTTTTGCGATCACTTAGCAAATCGTTGTGAGGGCAAATCTTTGCGATCACTTAACGAATCGTTGTAAAGGTAAACCAAATAAATCGTTATACTACCCAAATCGATAAAAGCACATAGCGAATCCTTGTGAATATGAAATCGTTATAGCTCTATAGAAATCATTATGACCTATAGTGTAAATCGATGTGTACTTAGACAAATATTGATGCTTTGAACTCTTACTGTTGTTGTGAGATGAATACTTACTTGATTGGCTTGTTTTCCCTTGGTTTATTTCCTGTGTTTAGACTTCATAGAAAGTATGTTAGTAACCTTTATCATAGTTTTGTTAATCACCAAAATAGATATGTAATTTATTTAAATTACATGGGGATAAACTGATCATCAATCTCCCCCTTTTTGGTGATGACAAAACTTAACACTTAGCAAAGATGATCTGAAATAAGTCTAAGCATAATTGAGGAAATAAAATAAAAAGTGAAGTAATGTATTTCAGAAATGCAATATTTTCTCCTCCTTTTTGTCATTTAGCAAAAAGGTAAACTTCGTGATAGAGAAGAAGAGAAAGAGAGAAACAAGGAGATTTATTGAGCATTGGATGGTTCAGAGAGATAGAAGGCAGACAAGAGAGATGCAAAGCGCCTAATAACAGGTAGCGCTTGGCGTTCCTGCTCTTCAAAATAGGCTTGAAATGCTCCATGCTCAATACAATAGGAGGGTCCCATGGTGGGAGCCATTCTCTTGATGTGAAGCTGCCTCTGATCTGATATGAAATCCCAATACTTGACGTCGCCAAGGGCTACCTTGTAGGAGGTGAAGCAACCAAAACTGGCAAACTGAAGAAACTAAGTAATTTTGAAGGGATAGAAGATTTGATGCTGCTGAAGTTCCTTTTTTAATGCTAGAAAAACTCTGTACCATTCTTCCCATTTCAGGAAGGAGTCTCGGACAAGGTGAAGAGAATTTGCATCCAAAAATTCAGCGGGAGTCAGAAGAGGTTGATGGGAACGAGCTTGAGAAATATTCAACTCTTTAAGCTGTTGGGCGGACAAGGTGTAGAGCTTTTCCCAATCAGCAGGTGACAGGCGCTCACATTCAGAGAAAATAGAGGCAAGGACATCTGCTTTGAGGTACCCCTGAAGATACTGATTGAAGATAAATCTATGAAAAGCAAGGTTACGACCTTCTTGCACAGAGAGCCTAGCCATAACCTGAGCAGCCCGTTCAAACATGAGTGTTCCCACTGAGGAATCCATGATCAGGGAGTGAAGTGAAGGAAGGAACACCACATCAGGAATGACCAAAGTGGCAAAATCAACTCGGAGGGATTGGGTGTGAGCAACCTTGGAACTAAGATCATGGATGGCTTGCCTGAACTGGCCCAGCTGCACTTTTGGAATGTTATGAAGATATCAATAATCGCAGTACATTTCGTATTGCCGGATGAACTTGATTTCCTTCTGAATGAAGGGTCCAAAAAGATTTTTATGATGAATCTGAAACCATTCAGTGAGAGGGAGAGGAGCTTCTTTGGGTGGATATCTGGCGGCTTGAGTACGACGGAAGTGATTGTACAGATCTCTGTTGCTCCGAGCCCATTGTTCTTCAGTTTTGGCTTCAGTCATGGAAAAGATTTTTGACTGTTGAGCCTTGGAGAGAAAGGCATAAGGAAAAATGGTATTGAGATGGGCCGAAAGAGGTTGGAAGGGAAGGCCAAAGAGGTGAGCAAACACTACCTTTTGAAGAAATTTCTCATAGAGAGATTTTTTCTTATTGATAATATAAAGAGAGAACCAAAGGGGAGGATAACAAGGTTCAGAAGAGACAGGAGGGGTGGAAGTAAGTCTCCTCTTCTTAAGAATAGGACTGGAAGAGCCTATCCTATGAGAATGGGTCCCAACAGCCAAGACTGAACGAAGTATTGCTACTTCAAATTCATCCTTGATGTCCTAGATTTCTGTGTGAGCTAATTGGGCAACCTTAGGAATAATAGTAATGAAAGAAGGGGGTGTTTGTGGATGGAAGAGGGATGCAGGGGTGATGGGAGGGAGATCAGAAGGTCCTGAAGAAGAAGAAGGACCACTAGAAGAGGCTCCTGCTGAGGAAGATGCAGGAGGAACCTCAACGGAAGATAACAGTGGAGGAATGATGGAGGAGGAAGGTGGAGATGAAGGAGTTTAAGAAGAGAAGGGTGCGGGTGAGGAAATGTTTCTAGAGCAGGGTCGTTTGAAGGTGGTAGGAGATGGAGGGGCAGTGGATGAGGTGGCTGGAGAAGGAGGTGCTGGAGTTGGAATGGAAGGAAGGACAAGGGGCTCTGGAGCTTCATCCTAATCTTCTTCTCTTGCAGCCATAGATTCCACCAGAGGTGAAGCATCGTCTGCCGGCCCTACTGGCCCAAATTCCTTAGAAGCAACTTCTTGTTCAACGAGCTCATTCTCAACATGCTGGGTTTTCAGACAAAGGCCCTGATGGCCGCTCTTCCTCTTGCTGTTGCTCTGCAATGATAGGCCCTGATGGCCCTGCACTACAAGGCCCTGATGGCCGCTCTTCCTCGTGTTGTTGCTCTTCACTTAGCCCTGATGGCCCTGCACTACAAGAAGGAGGGGCATGAGATGGTAAGTGCTCCCTCACAAACGCTGACAAGTCTAAAAGAACATTTCTCATACTATCATAATCTTTTCGAAGGCTTTCAAGCTCGGATGACAGTGCCCCTAATGAACAGTCAGATGAGCTTTGACAAATAAAAATGGAGGTCATATCTGACCTCACAGAACACAAAATTTTGCCTTGCTCATCCAGGCACTCAACACCAGGTTCAAATTGATCTTCAATTTCTTTTTCCTAGATTGCCGGTGTGGCTTACAGGTGAGGAGAGGAACTTCCTTGGCCACATTTGTTCTTTTGTCTTCTCTTGCCCTAACCACGGGCTCTCTATGAACAATATTTTCAATTTCTTCTTCTGAGGTACTTTCCACAATACCTTCTCTAAACAAATCATCAATGGAGGCATTGGCATTTTGCTCCCCCTGAACCGCTGCTGCTTCTTTCTCAATTGATTGCTCCCCCTGAACAGGAGCATCTTCCATAAGCACATCTTCATACTCTACTCTTTGCTCCCCCTGAATGGGAGCTTCTTCCAAAACAACCTTATCAATGTGGCCTGACGCCACGACCTCTGCAATTAGAACTTCATTAACTACTGGATCCCTTAGAGAGCTTTGGATGGATTCCAGTACATCTCGGAGTACTGAGCCTACTCGGGAAGAAGGAAGAGGATCTTCTGAACTATGTCCAATGGGCTCAATATCCTCTGGAGGGATATCCTCAATCCTGCTGCTAGATTCTGCTGCTGGTGGTGCTACTGCTGCGTCCTCAGATGGTGCTGCTATTCTTTCTGCTAGAGCTACTGGTTCTGCTTCTGCTGTAGGTTCTGCTGCTGTTACTTCTGCCTCTTGGACCTCTTGGGTTTCACCAATGATGACTTCACCCTCAGCCATAGAAGTCTTCGACCAAACTTCATTCACAATCTAGAAACCACTTTTTCTCAAATTTCTAGACCGGATAGCTTGGCCCATCTTCTCAGACACATCTCCCACCACACTGATCCCATAGTGTTGTAAAATCTTGGTGAGTAGATGAGCATAAGGTAGAGAAATATTCAGCTTGCTCTTTGTGTCCCATACCTATGCGCTTGCAAACTTCATCCTTTCAATCATAATCTCTGCAGTGTTGATTTCTTGGTTCTGGACAGCCCAAACATCAGGTCAGAGTTCGCCTTTGTGCAAGTGGAGAAGGTGGCACTCCTTGGGACTACTATTTGACACACAATGAAATGCAATAAGCTATTAAATGCATTCAACTAGTTGATGTCTAGTTTTTCATCCTTCAATCTGAATTCGGGACCAACAATCCCTAAACCTTTCGCCTGGATATCCACTGAGTGAACTCCACTGTGCCCGGAGGTAGTCACACCATAGAGAGATGCCAATAGGTCTCGTGTGACCCTAATCTGAGTTCCCTTCACCATGGAAGTCAGGGTTCGTCTTCCTCTGTCTTCAGACATACATAGAAAGCTTTCACAAGGTCCGGATAACTTACTTCTGATAGGGTGGCTATCCTTGTCCACTTCAATCTGATCATAGCTGCGACGATACTGCCCATTCCGTTCTTCTGCAAGTCAGCCACATCTACTGCTTTGTGGCCGCAAAGCTTGGTCTTTACTGAAGCATATCTTTCCTACTGCTCGGAGGTAAGAAATGCAGCTACATAGCCCCCGACGCTGCCAGAGACACCAGAAGAGGCCATGGTTTTTGGATGGGAAGAGTTTCTGGATGATCGAAATGGAGAAGGGAGTAAAACCCCTCAAGAAATTTCTCGCGGGAAAGAGGTGAAGGCTTGAAATCTCAGGGAGTCGATGCCGGAGTCGATAGGGTATCGCCTCAGGCAGAAGGAAGAAGAGGATGAAGGGATGTGAATCGTTGCCGCACAGATTTCGGGATATAAAGGAAAATTAAAAGAATGACTTTTAGAATTTAGGGGCGCCATGATGGAGGAAAACGACAAAACTAACTAGATCGAAAGGAATAAACTCTTATAAAATAACGAACCGTCATGACAAAATTAAAAGGATTGGAATTTTGCTCAAATTTTTGGGAGGGAAAAATAATTCAAATTCTGAAAATTAATATGTCAGTTTTAAACAGATACATCTTTCACAATTTACACATGCTTAATTCCCTTCTAAGAGAAGTAAATCTCTCTTCAGGTAAGGCCTTTGTGAAGATGTCCGCTAACTGATTGTTTGTTTTGATCAATGAAATATCTATGTTCCCATTTGCTACATGATCACGAATAAAATGATATCTAACCTCAATGTGTTTAGTCCTTGAGTGTTGTACTGGATTCTTGGTCAAATTTATAGCACTGGTGTTGTCACATAATAGTGGAATTGTCTTGATATGCAGCCCATAATCCTCAAGTTGTTGTTTGATCCATAGGAGTTGTGTACAGCAACTTCCAGTAGCCACGTACTCAGCTTCAGCTGTTGACAGTGCTATTGAATTCTGTTTCTTGGAGGACCATGATATCAGACATCCTGCAAGGAATTGACAACAACCACTGGTGCTTTTTCTATTTATTTTGCATCCAGCGTAGTCAGCATCAGAGTATCCTACTAAGTTAATTTCACAAGATTTTGGATACCAAAGCCCTAAGTCATGAGTACTAGCTAAATATCTAAAAATTCTTTTTACTAGAATTAGATGAGATTCTCTAGGATCTACCTGATACCTAGCACACATGCATACACTAAATAAAATATCAGGTCTACTAGCAGTTAAGTATAGTAAGGATCCTATCATACCTCTGTAGATTTTTTGATCTACATTCTTACCATCTTTGTCACTGTCCATTCTTCTTGATGTGCTCATAGGTGTTGATAGTGGCTTAGCATTATCAAATCCGAACTTCTTTATGAGTTCCTTGGTGTACTTAGCTTGGCAGATGTGAGTCCATTCCTTTCCTTGTTTGATTTACAGTCCAAGGAAGTAGTTGAGCTCCCCCATCATGCTCATCTCGAACTCTCCCTGCATAAGCTTCACAAAGTACTTGCAAAGAGATTCATCAGTAGAACCAAATATTATGTCATCAACATAAATTTGAACAAGCAATATATGCTTGACCTTGGACTTGATAAATAGTGTACTATCTACTTGACCACTAATGAAACCATGGTCTAATAGAAATGAGCTAAGCCTTTCATACCAGGCTCTAGGTGCTTGTTTTAAACCATATAGTGCTTTGTGTAGTTTAAAAATATGATTCGGAAATTCAGTGTCATCAAAGCCTGGAGGTTGTTCTACATAGACTTCCTCCTTAATAAAACTATTTAGAAATGCAGACTTTACATCCATTTGAAATAATTTCACATCTAGTGCAAATGCATATGCAAGTAAAATTCTAATAGCCTTAAGTCTAGCTACAGGTGCATAGGTTTCATCGAAATCTATGCCTTCCTCTTGGAAATAGTCTTGAACTACCAATCTGGCCTTGTTTCTTATGATCACACCAGCTTCATCCAATTTATTTCTGAACACCCATTTGGTGCCAATCACTGGATGATCTAATGGTCTAGGAACGAGTGACCAAACCTGGTTTCTCTTGAACTGATTCAGTTCATCTTGCATGGCTAAAATCCAAGATTCATCAGTGATAGCTTCATTGACTGTCCTAGGCTCTATTTGGGAAACAAAAGCTAAATAATCACATGGAATTATGTTACCTCTTGTTCTTACCCCTACAGATGGATCACTAATGATGTTTTCAGGAGGGTGATCTTTCTTGTATCTCCATTCTTTTGGAAGATTTTGATGAGAAATATCCCTTTGTTGGAGATCTTCCAGAGGTGGATCTTCCTTGTCCTCAATTGATGTATCTTTTAGTTTCTTGGACAATTCATCTACATCATCATTATCACTATCTTCTCCCTTTCTCAAGGAATTATTAGTTTCATCAAAAATAACATGTACTGACTGCTCAATTAATAAAGTGCGCTTATTAAACACTCTATAACCTTTAGGTTTAGAGGCATACCCCATGAAGATGCCTTCATCTGATTTGGCATCTAACTTACCAATGTCTCTTTTATCGTTGTTGTGGATGAAGCATGGACATCTGAATGCCCAGAAGTGACTGATCTTAGGCTTCTTTCCTTTCAACAACTCATACGCAGTCTTCTTCAAAATCGGCTTGATCATTACTCTATTTATGATGTAGCTTGCTGTGTTGATTGCTTCAGCCCAAAAATATCTTGGTAGATCATATTCTGATAACATTGTTCTTGCCATGTCCAATAAAGTCCTGTTATTTCTCTCAGTAACTCCATTCTGCTGTGGTGTCCTTGGTGCTGAGAAATTGTGTTCAATTCCTTGGTCATCACAGAACTTTGAAAATTTCTCATTCTGGAATTCTCCTCCATGGTCAGATCGGATTCCAATAATGCAATACTTCTTATCTTTCTGAACCTTTTTGCTGAAGCTCACAAACTTGTCAAACATATCATCCTTGTGTTCCAGGAATGATACCCAAGTGAATCTCGAATAGTCATCTACAATAACAAATCCATATTGCTTTCCTCCTAGACTGGTGGTCCTCATTGGTCCAAATAAGTCCATGTGTAAGAGTTCTAAGGGTTTTTTGGTTGTCACCATAGTCTTTGACTTGAATGAGGATTTTACATGCTTCCCTTTTGCACAAGGCCCGCAGATGCCATCCAATCTTGTACCAATTTTAGGTAGACCTTCCACTAGGTTTTTCTTAATCAGCATCTTTATGCCATCCAGACTGTCGTGGCCCAATCTTCTGTGCCACAGCTCAGTTGACTGCTCCTTGCTTGCTGTTAAGCAGATGTCTTGATCTTTTAATTCTTCCAGATGAAGGACATATAAGTTCTTCTCTTTGTCGGCTTCAAAGATAACTACACCATCTTTCACAATGCTGCACTTTGACTCTTAAAAACTGATCTGGTGTCCTCTATCACATAGCTGGCTGATACTAATGAGATTGTGTTTCAGTCCTTTGACGCACAACACATCTTCAATGACAGTTATGCCTACACTGATCCACTTCCTATCACAGTCCCCTTTCCATTATCTCCATAGGTGACTGTGCCTTCTTCAGCCTTGAGGTGAGAGAACAACTTTCTGTTACCTGACATATGCCTTGAGCACCCGCTGTCCGGGTACCATTTTGATGCTCGAAGGCCTCCCTGAAATAAAGACACTAAGCTTTAGGTACCCAAGTTCTTTTGGGTCCCTGCTGGTTAGTATTCTCATATTTCTTTTTAATTATCTAGATTTTGTGTTTAGTTGGACAGGTTATTTTGGTATGTCCTAGCTTGTTGCGGTGACTGCAACATGTTGTTCTAGTTGTTTTTTCATATGGAGTATATTTAAAGTTTGATTTATATGCTATATCTTGTTCAGGTACGAATTTTAGAGTTGGATATGTTTTAGTGTATACTATTGTGTCTTCATTATCTGGTGGAATGTAACCTAATCCATTTTTCCTTTTACCTGATTGTCTAGCACCTTTTAGTATTAAGGAGTTTTTACCATTAGTAAATTTTTCTAATGTACTTGATAGTTTATCATTTTCTTTTGTTAATCTTTTGATTTCCTTGTTTAATTTGTTTGAACTTTCTTGTTTTTCTAATTTTGTTATTTGTGTATTTTTATCTTTTAGATTTTCGCATAGCAACTCATTTCTTCTTTTAAGTTCATTAACTTGCTTCTCTAGTTGTTCATTTTTTGATTTTAAATCTGAATTGGTATTTTCTAGACATGCAACATTTTTCTTACTAGTTTTTAATAATTTAGATACCTCTCTATATTTATCATACAATTCATTAAAAGCATTTTCTAAGTCATCTGAATCAGAATCATTACAGGAATCAAAGGATGAGTCAGAGGTTACCTTTTCTGTGATGTCTGCCATGAAGGCTAGGTTAGCCTTTTTTTTCTTCCTCATTGTTTGAGCTTGACTCGCTATCCGAGTCACTGCTGTTGTCCCAAGCTGCTGCCATGGCTTTTTTCTTATACCTTCTGAACTTTCTTGAACTGTCCTTCTTTCTGAATTCAGATTTTTTGAGCTTTGGACACTCTGCCTTGATGTGTCCTGGCTTCTTGCACTCATAACAAATTGGATCATTCTTCTTTACGTCCTTTGCTTCAGGTTTCTTGGTATCCTTTCCCTTTTTGAAATATCATCTGCCAGATTGATGCTTCTTTTTCTTGGCCAATATCCGTTGTAATCTTCTAGACAACATTGCTTCTTCATCTTCACTGTCTTCACTACTGGCTTCATCTTCTGATTGTTCCTCAGAGCTGCCTTCTACTGCTTTAAGGGCATTCGTGTGCTTCTTTCTAGTAGATGATTCTCCTAATCTCTCCATGTTTATCTCATAGGCCATAAGGGACCCAATGAGCTTTTCCAACGACATCCTTTTCAGGTCATTGGCTTCTTTTATAGCTGTTACCTTGGGAGTCCAAGAAGATGGTAGGGATCTAAGAATTTTCCTTACCATGTCTCCCATCTCATAGCTTTTTCCTAATCCTGCTACCCCGTTGGTGATGTCTGTAAATCTGCTGAACATTTGGGTTATAGATTCTTCTGGCTGCATCAGGAACCTTTCATATTGTGTCACCAGAATGTCAATCATGGTTTCCGTGACTTTGTCAGTGATAGGTTTGCGGAATCCCAATACGGTAATCTAGAAGGGGGGGGGGGTTGAATAGATTACTATCAATTAAAAGTTTAAAACAACCCTTTTTAACCACAACAAAGTCTTTTGAGTTTTAAGTAGAAACTGAGTGAGATTTAGATACGTTGATGACGTGTAGATGAATTTGCAATTTATCTAGCGTCTGTAAATGCAACGTGCCTATCAAGCATCTAACGTGAAAAACGTTCAAACCACAAGACACGAAGATTTACGTGGTTCGGAGTACACAAATCGTGTATCCTACGTCTACGGCACACACACACACGTAGAGAAAACTGCTTATGAGAGAGTACGGTGACTACAACTCACACACACGTGTTTTCTGATGTGCACCCATGATCAGAACAACACACACACGTGATCTCAAGCACAAGGGTCGCTTGAATCACCACAACACACACACAGATGGTAGAAATACGAAAACAGAGAGAGTTCTGAGTGAGAGAATAAATCCTGGTGAAGAACTCTTCTGAGAACGCCTGGAGAAAGTTCAATCTTCGACTTGAATGCTTTGAGTCGATGGAGAAGGTTGAATCCTCGACGTTCTATCTTGAGGAACTGCTGGATCGACGGATCTTTAGGGCTCCAGGCAGCAGTTTGAAGTAGAGCAGCAGCAACTCTTCTGAAATTTAGAATAGCTCTAGGGTTTTAGTTGTGGCTGCTTCTGTACGAAATTTCTTCCAAAGTGGTGTTTAAATATAGGTCTTCTCACTTGGAGAAACGTGAGACTAGGAAACACTATCTTGGATAACTTAGAAACTTTCTGTAGTTTGAAATATTCTCCGTCTGTCGACAGGTCATGGCCATCTGTCGACAGGCGACAGTGAGTTTGCAACAAACTGAAGTCTTGATCTTCGGCTCTGTGCAATCTGTCGACAGTCGATGACCATCTGTCGACAGATGTCTTCTTTTGTGCAAATGATAGAAGTCTGGATGTTCAGGACTGTGGGATCTGTCGACAGATGAAGACTTCCTGAGCAATGTGACTTCGGGCTGATCTTTCCTATGCAATCTGTCGACATGTACTTTTGTGTCTGTCGACAGGTGACCTTATTTCTTGCTTTTTGTGATCTTTCTCACTTGTTTGGTGAGAGCTTGACTTTGGGCACTTGGGGCATTTGTACCTACATGATAAAACATGTAAAGTTAAGTATTTTGAATACACAAATGATCAAGTATTGCATTGGGTTCTTTGTCATGTGTCAAGTGTATCAAACCTCAATTGAAGTTATTCATCATCAAAAAAGATGTTGTTATAAATGTTAGAATGAAAACCCGACATTCTCCCCCTTTTTGATGATGACAAAATTATTCAATTAATGCATTGAGGTTTCTCCCCCTTTTGACAACATCTAAAAGCATGCATATCAGTCAATCATAGAGACAACATAGAGCAAGGCACTGTGAATTCATTGATATGAAATAAGCATACACAGTACAAAAAGTTGTTTGACTGAAAGGGAAAGAAAGTACATGACAGCAAAGTTGAAGCAAATTAGCACAGGACTCAGACATGACAAGATACAGACACTATGTGATGGCCCACTCCTAGACATACAACGTATCTAAGCAGCATCATCTGTGGGCGGAGCTGGAGCCTGACGAGTATCGTGCATCTCTGTCTGAAGTCTGGTGATACGGAGCTGAATTTGGACTTGTGTGTCCGCAAGAGATTCCAAACTCGAATCCACTGTGTCCAATCTGGCATTCAGCTTCTCAAGTCCATCGGTCATCTGGAGCTGTAACTATGCAAGCAAGTCTCGAATGGACGCACAGGTGGAGCATCACTAACAATATCAACCCGGCACACCAATTGATCCAGACTGGGAGTCTTCAGCCTCGTCATCTTCATCAAAATTCTCATCTTCTTCTTCAACAATCTCCTCTATGGCAATAGCAGGTGCCTTACCCTTAAGCTCCCGGGTGACAAACCCATCAACAAGCTTGTATCCCATGCGATGTGCGGCAGTGAGATCAAAGATGTTGCGGGAATTAAGCTTTATGCATTCGCTGTTCGGAATGACAATACCGATGAACCTCATCAGGGAGGTAAGTGGACAGGAAAATGGCATCGACCTCCAGGGTTGGTAGAAGCATTGGTGGATTAGACCAAGCATCAGAAGTGGTAGATTAATGGGTTCACATCGAAGGAAGAAGGTGAAGAGAGATTTGTGAACATCTGTGACCAATTCCCGACTTCCATGTTTTGGCGCAATCATGGTAGTGAATATGTGGTGGATCATCCGGGTCAAGGGAGGAAATGAATTGGCATTGAGTTTAGAGATTTTTTGGGTGCCATCATAATCCTCAAGTGTGATTAGAGGGTAGTAGACAGAGGCATCCGGAGTGTGGGTTAGGATATCAGCTCTGGAGTTGGGGATTTGAAGGGCTTTGCAAATAAGATTTTCAGTGACTTGAAAAGTTGTGCCCTTCACTGTGGTAAAGAAACGATTATCTTGTGTGTAGCCAAGGTGGTTGTAGAAGTCACGAACGGAGGAAGGAGAATACCGCTTGTGATAGTAGAGAAACTGAGTCCACCCCTGAGTGTCGAATAGGGGTTGGAGATTAGGAAACATATCGGCCAAGGACTCAAACTCTACATACCGTTGCTGGACAAACTTGGTGTACGTCCCCTTGGAGTGAGTGAGTTGAAGACGGGGAGGTACCGCAAGCTTGAGAAGACGATCGTCCCGATGCTTTGTCCGGCGTTCAGCCTGATCCCCGTCGTCACCGGCCCGAGAAGAGGAGGGACGGCAGCGAGATGCCAGTTTCTTCGATGGCCTAGAAGACATGAGGAAGGATAGAACAAGATGGATGAGCTGGAGAGAGAGATGTTGGTGAATGCTTGTGTGAGAGAGAGAAAGATCAGAGGGAATATAGGGTTTTCCCGTCCAGACAGGGGATGGAGAGGTGGAGAGGAGTTTTGGTGGTAGAGGGGGCAAAAGACCCGTGGGCCCCTTTTTATAGAATGAGGATGGAAGTTTAAAAGGCAAGCCCTACCAAAATAGCCCTTGACGGCGCGCCCGTTGGATTTCCCAAACTGGGTCGGCCGCCGGCTATTGACAGATACCAGGGGATCTGTCGACAGATCCAACAGGAAAGCTGTATGTGAGCTTTATGCGTGGATTTTCAAGAAGAGGATGTGAGCAATGGTTCCACGACTCATATTGAAGGTGTAAAGTGGGTAAATACACATTATAACCTACCATATTCATGGATATTAATGCTCTCCCTGTAACCTAAATGGTTTAAACATAATACCCAAGGGATTTGAAGTTAGATCATGAAGAGAACCTGTTCCAGTCTTTGAGAAAAGACACTGTTACCCTTGATTGATTAAGAGCATTGTAGACCAACACGATCCCAAGTTCATGAGGATCAAGTGATGATTGAAATAAATGCTTAAACTTCGTGATAATCATAGACACCAAATGACCTTTAGATTTGAGACAATGTGGAGGCTTCACGCTATTTCATATATATATATATAATATTTGCTTGCAAATGTAGAATGCAATGGGAAAAGTGGTATTCAAGATAACTTTACACCTTTTGACGTGAGGATAGACATGACAAATGCCCGTACCCCTAGTTACTCAGTGGAAGTGTACATTATACCGTTGTATAGAGATGATGGGTTGGCTTTTTGACGCGAGGGTGGACATTTGTGATGCCCATGTCCCCAGTTACTCAGCAAGACACATCATTGCTCTACCTTTATCCCATTTGTTTTTATTTTGTATGATGTTCAATATATTTTTTTGAAATAGGTAGCTTGTCTCCATTTTAGCTTAATACTGAAGATCAATGGAATGTATATGATTATCCTTCAGTTCAAAACATAAGGTTTAATGAATATAAGATTTTTTAGGTTGCTTGAGAATGGTGTTTGCCGACAAGGAAATTATTCAATGGAGTTAGGTGTTTATCTTCGAAGAGAGTTCAATGTTTTTCAAAATGCTGCAACCTAAACCCAGGCATGAGTAGTATGTCCAAATCATGGTGGTTTAGGGGATAACATCAATATCATGTGTATACGATGGAGTTAAACATGCATAAACACCCAATAGACACCTTAGTTAAATGACATGAACCTGCTCATCAAGTATGGAATGAAATAGGCATGTATTGCTTGAAGTGAGGTTGGCTGTCGACAGCTTGAAATGGGTCTGTCGACAGATTACACAGACAGAGGATTGATTAGCTTGGGGATATCAGACACTGTGGGATCTGTCGACAGATCAGATGGCGTATGTCGACAGATTGCACAGACATAAGAGATAATGGTCCGTGAGGCCTGATCTGTTGACAGATGGAGTGTGAGCTGTCGACAGATGCCTGTGCAAAACCAGTTGAGGATTAGAATGAGGAGTGAGATGCTCATGACAAGTAAGGGAATTTAAGATACATGTAGAATGAGTGATTTCCTCCACAAGAAAGTCATCTAACCTAAACTAGCTCCCCCAAAGTGTGTGCTCATGTGTTACCAAACAATTTAACACTCAATACACATGTAGCACAATTAGACCAATCAAGTGAGCACACTTAAGAATGTAAGAGAACAGATCATGAAGATATTCAAATTGTTCAAGTGAATTAAGGAGTGAGCAAAAGTGTAAAGAAACTATTCCTCATAAAATGTACATGACCCTTTCATGCATTTCAACTATGGATACGTAGCGGAGGATCTTTCCTCTATGCATAATGAGAGTTTCCAAACAAGCTTGACTTGTTCTTCCACAAACACCATTTGATATACCTCATAGTTGGTGCACACAAGAGACATATGCTTAGTATATGGATAAGTTTTATTGCAATTTGCACAAGCCCAATTCTCTTCTCAATGTGGTGAATCTATCTTCAGCTAGAGGTTTGGTAAAGATGTCAGCCAATTGTTTTTCTGTGGGTATGAAACTGATCTCTAAATTTTTGTTGGCTACCTCATCTCTCAAGAAATGGTGACGAATTTCTATGTGTTTCATCCTAGAGTGTTGAATGAGATTCTTTGATAAATTGATTGCACTGGTGTTGTCACATAGGATAGGTATGCATCCAATATTAATGTTATAGTCACACAATTGACTCTTTATCCACAACACTTGTGCTGCACAACTCCCTGCAGCAACATATTCTGCCTCTGCAGTGGAGAGTGCAACCGAGTGTTGCTTCTTGGATGCCCACGAAACCATGCAACCGCCAAGGATTTGGCAATAGCCACTAGTGCTTTTCCTGTCAATTTTACATCCAGCATAGTCAGCATCAGAATATGAAACCAAGTCAAAGCTACTACCTACTGGATACCAAAGACCCAAATCAAACGTACCTGAGAGATATCTGAAAATTCTCTTAACTGCAATTAAGTGGCTTTCCTTTGGACTAGATTGGTATCTAGCACAGAGGCAAACACTAAACTGAATATCTGGTCTACTTGCAGTAAGATAGAGGAGAGAGCCAATCATACCTCGGAATTGTTTGGCATCTACCGGTTTATCTTTTTCAAGTTTTATACTTGTGCTCATGGGTGTTGAGGCAGGCTTTGATTGTTCAAATTGAAACTTTTTTAGTAGCTCTTTGACATACTTTTCTTGGTTTATGAAGAAGCCATCCTCCATTTGCTTGACCAGAAATGTACTTAGTCTGTCGTACCAAGCTCGGGGTGCCTGTTTCAAACCATAAAGAGCCTTGTGCAATTTATAGACATGGTTAGGTTTCTCATGATCTTCAAAGCCCGGTGGTTGATAGACATAGACTTCCTCTTTTATGTAGCCATTCATGAAAGCAGTTTTGACATCCATTTGATACAATTTAAATTTCTTTGAGCATGCTGATGCTAACAAAATTCTAACTGCTTCTAGCCTAGCTACAGGTGCAAAAGATTCTTCAAAGTCTACACCAAATTCCTGATTATATCCTTTTGCAAGCAGTCTAGCCTTGTTTCTCACCACTTTACCCTCTTCATTGAGTTTGTTTCTAAAGACCCACCTTGTACCTATGACAGACATTTCAGGGGTTTTAGGAACTAAACTCCATACATTATTTCTTTGGAATTGCCCAAGCTCCTCATGCATAGCATCAATCCATGAATCTTCTTGTAAGGCTTCTTCAACATTCTTGGGTTCCACTTGAGAGACAAAAGCTAAATGGTCCTGTTCAACTATTTGATTGACCTTAGATCTAGTTTGAACCGACTCATTTAAATCTCCTATCACATTCTCAAGAGGATGATCTTTTGAATACCTCACATTCATGACTGTTGAATCCCCTGGAAGATCTTGCATTTGAGGAGGTTGTTCTGGAGGAGGAAGTGCTTGAGGTGGTTCAAGTTATTGTTCTTCCTCTTGTGGATCTTTGTCAGGTACATCTTCTGAATTGTTGAACGGAAGAATATCCTCTTCATCATCATACCTTCGAAGAAATCCACTCTTAGTTTTTGAACCAGCTTGAGACTTTTCTTTTCCTTTACTTTGGAGTTCCTCAAACGTTGTTCCTTCAGATTCATTAAACCTGTAAGCATTTGAAATGTTAGGCTTGAGTTGAGTTTCATCAAAAACAACATGTGGAGTTTCTTCCACTGTTCTAGATTTCAGATTGAACACCCTATAGGCTCTAGAGTGTTCTGAGTATCCAAGAAAAATACCTTGATCGCTTTTGGCTTTAAACTTGTCCAAATCATTTTTATCATTGTTATGTATGAACACCTTTGAACCAAAAACTTTAAAGTACCCAATAGTGGGTTTCTTACCTTTCAAAAGTTCATAAGGAGTTTTCTTGAATATGGGTCTTACCATGGCTCGGTTAAGAATGTAGCAAGACGTGTTTACCGCTTCTGCCTAAAAAGTTCTCGCAAGTTGATTCTCGAACAGAAGCGTATGAGCCATCTCCACCAAGATTCTATTCTTCCTCTCCACGACCCCATTTGGCTCTGGAGTTCTTAGGGAGGAGAACATGTGTTCTATGCCTTGGTTTCTGCAGAATTCGGAGAAGGAATTATTGTCAAATTCTCCCTCGTGATCAGTGCGGAAGAGCAAATTTTATTGACATTTCCATGCTCAATTTTGTTGAAGAATTCTTCAAAAACACTTAGAGCTTCATTCTTGTGAGCCAGGAATTTTACCCAAGTGAATCTAGAGAAGTCATCTACAATGACAAAGCCATAACGCTTGCCATTGAGACTAAGTGTTCTCGTAGGTCCAAATAGGTCCATGTGCAACAGTTCATAAGCTTTAGAAGTACATACCGGTGCCTTTGATTTGAAGGATTTCCGGGTTTGTTTTCCCTGTGCACATGCATCACAGAAATTCTCATTCTTGTTAAAGGAAATTTCAGGAAGACCACTCACCACTTTAAGCCTCATGATCTTGTGCAATACATTATAGCTAGCGTGACCGAGCCTATGATGCCACAATGTAAGCTCGTCCTGTTTGTTTGCTACAAGACACAAATCATTATTTTCTGGATCATCTAAGTCAACCATGTAGATGTTATTTATCCTTTTTCCAGAAAACTTCAGACTTCCTGTTTCCTTATCAAGTATTTGACATAAATCTGATTCAAAGATAATTTTGTGACCCTTATCACACAATTGACTTATGCTAAGCAAATTGTGATGAAGGCCATCAACAAGTAGCACATTATCTATTGAGTTGGAGGCAGACTTACCGACCTTACCTGAGCCGATGATCTGGCCTTTGTTGTTACCTCCGAATATAACCTGACCTCTATCCTTTTCCACGAGCATACAGAATTTTCCTTTGTCCCCCGTCATGTGCCTCGAGCAGCCACTATCCAAGTACCATTTGTTTTGATTGTGGGCTGCTAGGCATTCCTGCATGTGGATTAGACAAGAGATTTTGGTACCCAAATCACTTTGGGTGCCGAGGTATCATTCATGCCAAACAGTAAATGCTTTGGAATCCAAACTTGTTTGAATTTTTGTTAATTTGGGTTATTCCAGCATTGTTTTTCAATATGCCCAATCTTTTTATAGATTTTGCATGAAGATGGTTTGTTTACAACAGTGGGCTTGATGTTCTTTGGAGCATGCATGGGCATCTTACCTTTCTGTTGCCTTGTCAATTTTTCTTTTGGGCTGGTTTTCCTGACCTGTCGACAGCTCTCCTTGGGGCTGTCGACAGATCTTGAGCCTGTACCAGCATTAGGCTTATTTGCCTTGGTTTGGGGTTGCATTCCCTTAGCCTTGTTTTCGCTGTTCTTTGAGGGGTACTCTTACTTGTACTTGGGCTTGTTTCAACAAAGGATGTTATCAAATTCTGACCAATTTTCTTTTGTTTAACTGGTTGAAATCCAAGCCCATGTTTTGGAACAAAGACGTTTGACCCCAAGATTGCATCAAGGTTTTGTTTCCCTTTAACAAACCTTGACAAATCTTCAGATTTCCCTTTTAGATTTTCTTCAGTCTTTTTGAATCTTTCTTTCAGTTTCGCATACTCACCTTGAAGAGTTTCAAAAGAGTTCATTAAATCAACTTTTTCTTTTTGAACTTCTTGGAGTTTGAGTTTCAGATTATCCAACTCCTCATGGTGAGCTTCCTTATCAATTTTCATTATCTCAATGTCTTTCATCAATGATGCAATTTGTTCATTAGTTTGTGTGTTGTTAACAAGAAGGTTAACTTTCTTTTTGAGTGCTTTGTTTTCAGATTTAAGTTCACAGAATTTCTCAAACAACACAGTATAAGCCTCTTCCCATTCATCAATTGAATAGTTTTCAAAGGAAGAGTTTACCTCATTTGAGTCTTCACTTCTCGCCATGAGACAGTGGACTTCATCATCTCCGGAGGTATCTTGGCTGTTGTCATTTCGTCTTCATCGCTCCAAGTGGCCAACATTGCCTTGGCTTTCTTGAAGGTGAACTTGTCTTTCTTCAATTTTTTCTTGAGCTCAGGGCACTCTCCTCTCATGTGCCCTTGCTTTTGCACTCATAACACACAATCTCAGATTTTTTGTTAGCATCATATTTATTGAAAAATTCTTTCTTTTAGAAAGGTTTAGAGTTACTTAAACCTCTCCTTTTGTATTTCAGGAATTTCTTGAATTGTCTAGTGAGCATGGCCATTTCGTCATTCTCACTCTCACTAGACAATTTAGACTCATTACTTTCCTGAACGACCTCCTTCTTGGAAGCTGAGGAATTTTTCCTAGAAGCCTTCTAGGCAAGTGGTTTCCTAGGATTTTCTTCAGTTTCCTTTCTTTTCATGTTAATTTCATAGGTCATCAGTGAGCCAATGAGTTCATCCAATTTCATTTTTGAAAGGTCTTTGGAATCCTCAATGACAGTGGCTTTGATGCTCCAGGAGGATGGAAGAGACCGAAGAATCTTCCTCACCAAGTCACTTTCTGAGTATTCCTTTTTCAGGCCTTTCAAACCATTAATTATCAACATGAATCTTGCAAACATGTCAGAGATGGTTTCAGTAGAATTCATTTTAAACATTTCATATTCTGAAACCAACATGCTTGCTTTTGTTTCCCTTACCTCAGACGTACCTTCATAAATGAGCTCGAGTTTGTCCCACATCTCTTTTGCCGATGTGCACATGGAAACTCTCAAGTACTCATTGGGATGGACCGCACATTGCATCATATTGAGGGCGCTCCAGTTGAGTGTCCCCTTCGCGATCTGATCCTTGTTCTAGGTACCCTCGTCTTCAGGAAGGATATATTCACCCTTGTGGACAATTTTCCACAACTCGTAGTTCTGTGCTCTCAGGAACACCTGCATACGATTTTTCCAATAGGGATAGTTAGTTCCATCAAAAAATGGTGGCCTAGTCACTGAGTGACCCTCGGACATGAACCCCTTGCTAGATTCCATTTGACCGTGAATCTCCCGACCGTAAGATCAAACAAACAAGACAGTAAATCAGAGAAACTTGGCTCTTGCGGAATCCCAATATAGTAATCTAGAAGGGGGGGGGGGGGGTTGAATAGATTACTGTCAATTAAAAGTTTAAAACAACCCTTTTTAACCACAACAAAGTCTTTTGAGTTTTCAGTAGAAACTGAGTGAGATTTAGATACGTTGATGATGTGTAGATGAATTTGCAATTTATCTAGCGTGTGTAAATGCAACGTGCCTATCAAGCATCTAATGTGAAAAACGTTCAAACCACAGGACACGAAGTTTTACATGGTTCGGAGTACACAAATCGTGTATCCTACATCCACGGCACACACACACACGTAGAGAAAACTGCTTATGAGAGAGTACGGTGACTACAACTCACACACACGTGTTTTCTGATGTGCACCCATGATCAGAACAACACACACACGTGATCTCAAGCACAAGGGTCGCTTGAATCACCACAACACACACATGGACGGTAGAAATACGAAAACAGAGAGAGTTCTGAGTGAGAGAATAAATCCTGGTGAAGAACTCTTCTGAGAACGCCTGGAGAAAGTTCAATCTTCGACTTGAATGCTTTGAGTCGATGGAGAAGGTTGAATCCTCGATGTTCTATCTTCAGGAATTGCTGGATCGACGGATCTTTAGGGCTCTGGGCAACAGTCTGAAGTAGAGCAGCAGCAACTCTTCTGAAATTTGGAATAGCTCTAGGGTTTTGGTTGTGGCTGCTTCTGTACAAAATTTCTTCCAAAGAGGTGTTTAAATATAGGTCTTCTCACTTGGAGAAACGTGAGACTTGGAAACACTATCTTGGATAACTTAGAAACTTTCCGTAGTTTGAAATATTCTCCATCTGTCGATAGGTCTTGGCCATCTGTCGACAGGCGACAGTGAGTTTGCAACAAACTGAAGTCTTGATCTTCGGCTCTGTCCAATTTGTCGACAGTCGATGACCATCTGTAGACAGATGTCTTCTTTTGTGCAAATGACAGAAGTCTGGATGTTCAGGACTGTGGGATCTGTCGACAGTCGACTTCCCATCTGTCGACAGATGAAGACTTCCTAAGCAATGTGACTTCGGGCTGACCTTTCCTGTGCAATCTGTCGACAGGTACTTTTGTGTTTGTCGACAGGTGACCTTATTTCTTGCTTTTTGTGATCATTCTCACTTGTTTGTTGAGAGCTTCACTTTGGGCATTTGGGGCATTTGTACCTACATGATAAAACATGTGAAGTTAAGTATTTTGAATACACAAATGATCAAGTATTGCATTGGGTTCTTTGTCATTTGTCAAGTGTATCAAACCTCAATTGAAGTTATTCATCATCAAAAAACATGTTGTAATGAAAACCCAACAGTCAGTGCCTTCATAAGTGATCCTGAGCTTTTTCCACATTTCCATGGCGGATTTACAGGTAGATACACGGTTGAATTCCTTTTTATTGAGGGCACAACATAAGATGCTTTTTTCTTTGAAGTTGAGAGAAATCTTCTTTCTATCATCTTCTGTCCATTTGTCCTTCTCATTGGTGACTAGAAGATCTCCTTCTTCTACAATTGACCAGATCTGAAAATCAAATCCTTGCAAGAAGTATTCCATCCTGGTCTTCCAGCAGGTGTAATCTTCTCCATCGAATAGAGGTGGCCTCTTGACTGACTGTCCTTCGGAGTGACCTTGGGCTGCCATTTGATCTTTTCTCTTCAGATCGTTGGATTTCTTCTTTGTCGAAGAGACTAACTCTGATACCACTTGTTGCCTAGCTAGCAAGCCCAGAGGGGGGGGGGGGGGTGAATGGGATTCATAAAATTTATTTAAGACTCAAAACCTGTTCACACAACAGTCACACAAAAGACACATTGAAGATTGTTAGTGTTAGAGAATCAAAAGATCAAACACACAAATGCAATCTCACGACATAGAGAATTATCCTGGTTCGGATCTCCTCTCCTTAGGAGTCCTACGTCCAGTCCCCGAGCAATATCTCAGGATTTCACTAACAAGGGTACAGTCCCCCTTAAGGACACTATAGCACCCAACACCCCAACTGGTCTTCCTTCAATCGAAGGGAACAACACCTTGGATACCCCACCAGGTCTTCCTACACAATAGAAGGGAACAACACCCTGGATACCCCACCAGGTCTTCCTTCACAACAGAAGGGAACAACACAAGGGAATAAAATCAAAGAGATGATGCCCCTAGATCAAGCTTATAGAACACTGCTTGATCTAAAGCAAAGACTGAGAAGAAGAGATCTACAATCAAGGACTCTTCTCAGACAAAAGGCTCTCTCAGAGATCTAAACTTAGCATAGAGAGCAAGAGCTAAGGCTGATAGAAATTTTTCCTTGGCTCTCAGAAAAATCTTGCAGAAGGTTTAGGATGTTATGGCTTGTTGTTCAACAACACTACTGTTCTTGACGCTTCAGGAACTTCATATATCATCTTTTGAAATTCGAACGTTGAAGTGCCCGTTGTCTCTATGCATAAGTGTACGTTAGACTGCTTGACACTTGGAAGCTTCCAATCAACAGTCTTTTTTCCTTTCATACATGCAAAGAGAGAGAGAGAGAGAGGATCTTTTGAAATCTACTTTGGCTTCTATTTTATCCAACGTTGTATGATAGATACTATCAGAGATCTGCACATATTTAAAGCTTTGAATAGTAGACAGTTAGGTTGTCTCTTGTTGTCAGTTAACGTCAGAATGAATGTTCATCAAAATAGTAATGCCATTTTGCTGTTCTAAAAGATGTTTACAAAGAAGAGACTACAATGGGAGATATTATTAGCATGCATGCAGAGATACGTACTGTCATAATAAATGTATGGCTGTCAAACGGATATGCGTGAAGACTTTGACTATACAACGTTTTCAATGATTAGTCCGAAAATCGAATCGTTGTTTTCCATGAAATCGTTATATGCATGACTTATGAAATCGTTCTGCAAATGAGTAAACAGATGCATACACAAATCGTTATGAAGTCATAAACAAATCGATGTACAAATCATTATGACATTGTAAGCAAATCGATGTACAAATCGTTATGACTTTGTAAGCTAATCGATGTACAAATCGTTATGTCTTTACAAGCAAATCGATGTAAAAATCATTGTGATGTTATAAGCAAGTCGATATGCAAATCGTTATGACGTTATAAGAAAATCGATGTAAAAATCGTTATGATGTTATAGGCAAGTCGATGTGCAAATCGTTATGACGTTATAAGCAATCGATGTACAAATCCTTATGACTTTATAAGCAAATCGATGTTGAATTACTTAATGAATTGTTATGAAAGCAAGTCGTTACAAAGACTAAAGAAATCGTTACGAGAGCAAATCGTTACGATGACTAAAGAAATCGTTACTATAGCAAATCATTATGATGACTAAAGAAATCATTACGAGAGCAAATCGTTACGATGACTAAAGAAATAGTTACGAGAGCAAATCGTTACGATGACTAAAGAAATTGTTACGAGAGCAAATCGTTACGATGACTAAAGAAATCGTTACTAGAGCAAATCGTTATGATGACTAAAGAAATTGTTACGAGAGCAAATCGTTACGAGAGCAAATCGTTATGAGACTAAAGAAATTGTTACGAGAGCAAATCATTATGATGACTAAAGAAATCGTTATGAGAGCAAATCGTTACGAACCACTTAAAATCATTGTGAGGGCAAGTTTTTGCGATCACTTAGCGAATCGTTGTGAGGGCAAATCTTTGCGATCACTTAATGAATCGTTGTGAAGGTAAACCGAAGAATCGTTATACTGCCCAAATCGATAAAGCACATAGCGAATCCTTGTGAATATGAAATCGTTATAGCCCTATAGAAATTGTATGACCTATAATGGAAATCGATGTGTACTTAGACAATATTGATGCTTTGAACTCTTACTGTTGTAGTGAGATGAATACTTACTTGATTGGCTTGTTTTCCCTTGGTTTATTTCCTGTGTTTAGACTTCATAGAAAGTATGTTAGTAACCTTTATCATAGTTTTGTTAATCACCAAAATAGATATGCAATTTATTTAAATTACATGGGGATAAACTGATCATCATATAGAAGTACCAATGGAAGAACAAGAATAAGTTCAGGCTCCTGTCCCATCCCCAGAGCAAGATGTTCCTGAAGAAACCATCAATCAAGTTCTAAGGGATCTCAAGGGCAAGGGAGTGGCTTAGGAAGAGGATATCTCAAGCACCACTTCAGTAGAGCCATCCTTTGAGGAAACCACCATGTCTCTCCACCCCACCAATTTGAGGCCCGGCCAGGTCCTCAGGGGGAGACTAGCAGAAATGTGAATGATGTAATGGATTTGGCCATGAAGCAACAAGAAATGTTGACAGTTCTGAAAATGCAAATTCAGTAGATAGATGTCAAGTTTGATTTTATGTCTGAGGAGGTCCAACAGATGGACCTATTATTACAGTTGGTGTGCCAATAGGGCACAAGTGGTTCTCAGGCTCCCCCAGGTGTTCACACTGAGAAGCAACAACCAGAGCAGCAGAACCAGCCTGAGGAAGAGCTTCCACAGCCAGACAAGCCTGCAGAACAGTCTAGCGTGGATCCAGCAGTAGGGCCAGATCAGACTCAGCAGCAGCCACCTCAGCAGGAGTCAATTTCTGAGCAGCCCTTGGAGCCTCAAGATCAGTCTATGGAGGTAGAAGCCGATCCCAAGGTTAAAACTTTTAAGAGAATGGTTAGAAGGAAACTCCTTAAATTTGGTCATCCAGTCTTTCCCTCTTAGCCCTTAACCATTTCTTCTCCTACTACTAATCCAACTCCTCCTAGTGCTACTGACCTTACACCTCCTCCTATTGATGAACAACCTCCTCCACCTCCTTCTCAACCCATTCCCTCTACCTCATCTAATCCTCATCCCTGTAGCTCGCATCTAGAGGGTCAACTTCCCTCCTCCACAAGTACTTCACTTTCTTTGTATCATCTGAAGTACATTTTCCAGCCTCACAAGGCAAACACACCCACTCTTCACACCTTAGCTTCTCATTTCTTCTCCTCTCTCCCTACTTCTTCAACTCCTTCTTCAGGCAGAACTACTCTTTCACTTGCTAATATTGTACCTAGTGTGGTACTATCCTCAAGAGTAGGGCGCCAGTTGAAAGACAACCCTACCCCCCTTCTTCCCCCATTCTAGTATGCCTTCATATACCATTCTGAACATCATATGAATCTCTTCAAAGAATTCATGTCCATTAAAGCTTTTCTTAAAGTCCATGGGATGCCAGGCTACACGATTGAAGACTGGCTCCCTACCTTACTTCAAACTTCCAAAGTCCTGTTGGCTGATGTGAATCTCATCACACAGAAAAGCCACTGTCTCTCCCTAAAGAATTCTTAGATCTATGCCTTATGAAGCCACTAAATTTCAAGCCACTCAGGCTAGGAACCAGTTTATGGATGTTCCCCTTCACCTTAATCTTAGATTTTTTGATATGTTTGGCAACCTCCTAAGAGAGCTCCAGACCAAGTACAACAGAATGAAATAGTTCAATGAAGACAGATTCAGGATGGATTCGCCCGATGAGAATAAAAGCCAATGGGAAATCATCATCATGGGCAAAGAGAGATTACTCCCTCAATGACTGCTGGAGTGCCCTCTGGACTGCTTCCCAGTCTAATAGGTGTCATTTCATCTAGGAAACCTTTTGCCTAGGTTGTGTTCAATAGACACATAAGGATAGCTGCCAGATTCAGAATCAAGTACAATATCAAGCTGTCATTCCATAGGTTTGCCCTCATGCATGCCCCAAAGAACTCTCAGCATATGATAGATTTCTAGAACTGCTTTGCAGAGTCTGAGAGGTTTACTAAAGATCAGTGGGCAGCAGCTTACCCAGAAGACCACACAGATCGCCAGAAACTCAAGCTATCCTTTCCTGCCTATCTCTGCAAAGTTTATCAGACACTTTGGAAGTCTATCTCACACAAATGAAAGTAGAGGTATCTTGTGTACTACCAAGCAAAGGATGTTGCATACTCCCAAGGCCTACACTAGAATATCACTGTCCATGAGTTCCTCCACCTAGCTGTCAGTAAGAAGTTTGTTCCCCTTAAGAGTACCCTGCGCCATGGTAACTACCATAGGAGAATTAGCTGGTTTCACCGCAGGCACATTAAGTCTTATAGGAAAATCTCTTCTACAGGATCCTCCTATAACATAGATACTTCCAAGTTTAAAAATTTCTTCCCTAGAAATGAGAAGAAGCTATGGGCTCTTCTTTAGCCTTTCCTTGATTGAATCCCTCCTTTCCCTATATCTTCTTAGTTCTTTGTCTGCTTCATGAATATAAATTATTCTTTACAAAAATCAATATAGATCTGTCTCTCCACATCTGTGTGTATCTATCCTTCTATCTCTCTCTTTGTCTCTTATCCTTTCTGTTAATGCCACAAAGGGGGAGAAAGAAGTAAGAAACAAATATATAAGACACAGATTTGCAAAATCAAATTTTTTTTCGTAGTCTATTTAAAACATTTTTTGACATTAACAAAAAGGGGGAGAATTGTTGAGCAACTATCTCCTTAAAATGTTCTTAAACATTTTAAGCATTGTGCTTTTGCTATGACAAAACCTTTTAATACTTTCTACAAATAATCTATTGGAATATACCACCAGAAATATGACATATATGATATAGAATCTATCAGCACTGTCTTACAAAAATTTCTCAAAGTCCACAGCATATACTCTATACCATAGTGACTCCGACTTTCGAAAAGTCGAAGTGTTGTACCATTTGATGAACCAACAGATAGTACTCCAACTTTGAAAAAGTCGAAGTCTGACAAGACTCCGACTCCTGAAAAGTTGAAGTCTATCTGAACTCCGACTTCTTAAAAGTCAAAGTTTGTTTAGACTTCGACTCTTTAGAAATCGAAGTATGACTTGCTATCAAATGATCCTTCACTCCGACTTCTGAAAAGTCGAAGTCCTCTCACTCCGACTCCTAAGAAGTCGAAGTCTTTTGTATCTTACTCCAACTCCTTGAAAGTCGAAGTCTATTTTTGTTTGCACTCCGACTCCTCAGAAGTCGAAGTATTACATCGATTGATGATCTCTTATCACTTTGACTTTCCAAAAGTTGAAGTTTATGATCAATGTCTCATTGCGACTTCTATATAGTCGAAGTTCATCAATGCATCTCTTATCTTTGACTCTGACTTCAGAAAAGTCAAAGTAACCTATATCAACTTTTGTGTACTTGACACTTATAATTTTTTATGATCATCTATCATTCCATAAAATCCATGAAATCTTAATCTTGTTTATTTCAATTATTTTGTTATTCCAATGGGATCCTTTACAAATGAATAACACTTACTATCTTACAGAATATGCTTTCTTGCTACCACCATGTAAATTTTCTGTTAAGTAGGTAAATTATTATCAAAATGACCACATAAATTATCTTTGATAAGATCTAAAACAATTATACAAATTGGTTTCTTGATTTCTATCAGAAGCTTAGTCCTTTCTATGTTGATAGAAGATATGCGTTGGTAGGTATAAGCAGCATGGGCTATCTGTCAGAACCCACCTACCATATCTGTTCTTTGTCAGAAATTCCATATTTTCATGATACAACTGTCAGTCTGCTCTTTAATGCACTGAACATCTGTCCATCTGAGGTTCTTTATACTT
Source organism: Colocasia esculenta (assembly GCA_014218235.1). Taxonomy (NCBI): domain Eukaryota; kingdom Viridiplantae; phylum Streptophyta; class Magnoliopsida; order Alismatales; family Araceae; genus Colocasia; species Colocasia esculenta. Next base: position 54,381,814 of record CM024757.1, read on the forward strand.
TACATATATTTCCATCTCACCTACCTTCGAAAGGACAAGGTACCTGTGCTTCCTTACCTTGCAGACAATTAGATACCTACTGAAGCCAATTTACAGATCATTAATAAAAGCTGTCTATCAGCCATGAAGCTATCTACTAGACTGAAGACATGGAACTCCAAAAGTTGAAGGACTGATGAATATAACAAAGTCTCAAAGTGTCTACATTCAAGGATCAATGACTTTCTTTAATGGCTAGTTTTCTAACGGATAGCTTCAAACGAAAATTAAAGCTTCTAAGCTCATATATAGAAGCTAGAGTTTGAACAAGAAAACACCACCAACCACAACGCACACAACTCCCATCTTATTTTACAAGCAAGAGTCTTCACAAGTCTTCCACAGAAGTGAAAGAAGGAGAGCTGCTTCTTCATTCCACGACCTCCAAGCTCTTTAGTTCTTTAAAGTCTTTTTATGTTGGGTGGCATTTTGGAACCGTAGATCCTTCTCAGTCCACCCTGATGATTAGATTTTCTCTATGTACTTTAATTGATTAAAATCTATTTTGTGATTAACAAAACTAAGACTATGTGCATTTCTAACAATTTTTATATAAGATTTAAGCACAGGAAATCTAACAAAGAAAAATAAGCTAAACTGGTAAGTATCTCTTCATACCAGCATTTACAATTCAAAGCATGTAATTTTTCTAAGTACGCATCAACTTTCTAGTCGTTATAACAATTTCCTTAGAATCATAACGATTTCCTTATTCACAATCGATTTTGGTTCTATAACGATTTCATAAGTCATCGCTATTCTATTACAGTCTATCTCTATGATTCGCTAAGGATCGCAACGATTTGCCTCTCATAACGATTCGCTAAGAGATCGCAACGACTTGCCTCTCATAATGATTCGCTAAGAGATCGCAATGATTTGCCTCTCATACGATTCACTAAGAGATCACATCGACTTGGTTCATAACGATTTGGCCGTCGCATCGATTTGATAAGTAAGAACAACGATCTGCTCTCACAACGACTTGGTTCATACGATTTGCTGTCACATCGATTGATAAGTGAGAACAACAATTTGCTCTCACAACGACTTGTTTCATAACGATTTGGCCGTCGCATCGATTTGATAAGTGAGAACAACAATTTGCTCTCACAACGATTTTGGTTTCACACGACTCGTTAATTTCATAACGATTCAATAAGCTACACAACGACTCAGTCATGTAACGATTCATTAATTACACAACGACTTGGTCACAGTAACGATTCGATACTTAAACACACGATTTGTTCACTATATTGTCTCGATAAGTGAAACAATCGATTTGCTCGTAACATTTGTTGATAGTATCATAACGATTATCCTACAACGATTCGTTATTAATGCATAATGATTGTGTGTACATGACTGTTTATGAACGTATAACGATTCACTTGAACAACGACTCATCTTTACATCAATTTCATAAGTCATAATCATATCGATTTCAAGGTGCATAACGACTTTATATTCAAACCTACTCTCATATAGTTTGAAAAAGTCAAAGTCTTCCTCGCCTTTATCTCACATCCATGCATTTATTATGACTGATCATATCACTGCACTGCATGCAAACGATATCTTCTATTTCCAGTCTATACTGTAAACGTCCTTTTAGAAGAACATAATGGAACTTCTATTTTTATATAAAATCATTCTAACGATTGACTGACAACAAGAGATAGCCTAGCTGTCTACTGTTTTAGCATTTAATGCATGCAGGTCTCTGACAGCGCACCCTCAATACAACTTTAGACAATGAAAGATAACGAATATCAAAGAAGATCCTTCTCTTGTTGCGTGCATGGAAAGCTAAAGACTGTTGATCAAGAAGCTCTATAGTGACATGTAGTCTAACGTAAACAAAAGCTTAGAGATAATGGACACTTCAACGTTCAAGTTTCAAATGGAAGTCATATATAGAAGACTGAAGCTCCAGAAAGATAGTACATCTTAACAAGCTTCTCTGCGAGCATCTGAAAGAGCCAAGCCTCACTCCTTTGATTGTCTAGCTCTTAGCGCTCTGCATTCATTGTGTTCGTCTTGAGAGCTTCTGTAACTGAGTGTTCCTCATTGTAGAACTCTCCTCTCAATCATTGCTTCAGATCGAGCGTTGATTCTTAAGCTTGATCTAGGGGTGTATCATCTATTGATACATTCTTGTGTTCTTTCCTTCGTGTTGAAGGAAGAC